>CM034149.1:171486247-172191425 GCA_019776745.2 Taxus chinensis
TTTTTTAAAAAATTTCGCTCACTCAAAAACAGATATACACCAGAAAAATAAAATATATTTACACTTCATAAATAGTTATAAAAGGCAAGTTAGAAAAATAAATATGGAAACCTAATTAATCAAACAAACCTGAAACATTATACAAAATTTATTTAAAGAAGAGACTCCTGCTCCTATGTCGTTTCTATATTTTTTAAAATGGATCGATTGTTCTATTGGATTATATAGAGGAGGATAGTGGGAATTTTTACATTTTATTGCATCAAAAGCACGTTGTTGCTTGTGTTGTGTAGGTCAATTGCCTTGGTTAGGGATCCAAACGGATCCAAAGGCCTTGAGGCATGTGGAAGTGACAAGTGTCATTTTTTTTTACTATATTTTTAAAAAGCGCACAATTAAAATATGATTTTAGATCACAGCACTGTATAATGCATGACTCTAGTTTGCAAATGTATAAAACAACCAAAACTTTTCAATGAAAGACCTTATAAAAATAACAGCGCTCATGCTTTTAAATTGGGGTCAATTTTTCTTTATTTCTTTTTCAACCATGAGAGAGGAGGGACACATACGAAGCAGGGACCATATGGTATACAAGACTTCAACCACGAAAAATCTGATCCAGTTTACAAGATGCGGCCTATCCCCATTAAGCATATAAACCAAACCCCCCCCCCCCTATGTAGTTACCACAATGATGGTTTGTACTATTATCATAGATTGGAGAATTATTAAAGAAAACAAAAGAATCACAACTCCAACTACACTAGTCTCCAACCTTGAGTGTTTCTTCTTAAGAGTTGCTGAATGAACAAAAGATCATGGCTTGTACCACCCCAACACCATAGGCATCATCACATGCCAGTTGTCCATGGTTGTTAAGTCATGCTAGCCCTCCCCCAAGCCCACTTGGCTAGAGAGGAAACTAACTTCCACACATGTGACAACCAGTACCCTAAAGGGGATTATAACACACAAACAAGAATACAGTAGAACATAAACACTTAAATAACACCACCGTCAGACATAATACCACACATGATTGAGGCGACAACACAATATGAGGAATAAAATAAATAGAAGATCACCCTCACACAACTCTAAAGGGGGGAAAAGAGAAAAGGCGAGAAGAGAAGAAATAGGATACCCAAAAAATAAGGTTTTAAACCATAGGATTTACACCAAATACATATTTTATACACCTACTTATTTCTCCTTCCCTATTGTCAATGACAATCCTTCTTGGGAGAATTTCAACCCAAATGGGCTTTCCTCCCAAGAAGGGGAAAGGTTAAGAAAATTGCAACCTTTCTCAAAACACTCAAACCATATGAGGGGAATGAGAAGGAACCTTCAGGCTTGTACCAACGGAACCATGAGGTTTGCGAGAGGAATCCCTCTCTCTTCCCCTACATTCTCCAAAAACCATCAAGTCATATGATGGTGGAGAGTGTAAAAAAAACAACAAAAACAACAAAAAAGAACAACCAAGACTACATTCTTCATACAAGATTAACAACATAAAATTTTCACACACTTTATTTTATTGATAAATGCTAGCTATCAATACAAGCAACAACACGGAAGGAAAGAGGGATTAAGAATCCTACCTCCACAAGCTTCCAAGACTCGAAGCTTTTCCCACTTTGTCCAAGAAATCCTCAGCTCCCCCAAAAATTCTCCAAGTCCAAAAGAAATGAGGAAAAAGTCCCCTTCCCTCACCATGAGGAAGAATATCAAGAGGAACCCAAAAGTTTCCTCACCAATAGGAAAATTACATGTGTCACCTCCCCTCCTTCCTCAAGTCAAAGATTCCCAAAACCAAGTAAGTAAAAGTAAACTCACCTTTTAGCCCTTATCACCCAAAATACTAAAAATGTAAGTAAAACAAAGTGGAGCAACTTTTAACGAAACACACTTCCCCATCCACCTTACATGGATGTGACCAAAGGAAGGAAAAATGGGAGGGAAACTCCCTCCAAACCTTGGAAAGAAGCCCCCCTACCTATTAGGTAGGGTCCAAGGGCCCATTTTCATGCTAAGTGAACTCCCAAACTAAAAAGGGGTCACTAAAATGCCTAAAACAGCCCAATTCGGGTTTGGCACACTTGGGCACAAGGGTAGAGGGTGTGGGTCACCCAAGGCTCACATGTGGCCCCAATCCCTTCTACCAACACACACACACACACTTACCCAAAACCCCTTAAATTAAAATGAGATCATTAAACCCCTAAACTACTTTACTTAAATAAAACACACCCTAAACATAATTAATTTATAAGACATAAATACATTACAATTGAGGTTTCACTCATGGTGCCTAATTAATACACCTACTCAAGGCCTCAAACATTTGGCATGTTTAGGACTTAGCCCGTGGGCCACTTGTGCACAATTGCGTAGCCGCTCTGAAACCCACATTCTCCTATACCCTGTCACCTGCACACTCATTACACACATTAACCGCATCTGTCTAATACAATACACATCATCTACTCATCACAAAATTAATCAAACCTATAATATCCTAACATCATTATACAATTTATAGTGCAACGCATACAATTATACACATAGTCCACCACAATTCATCCACAGATACAATTACAATGACATACACATATACTAGCATTAGTTACCATTATTAAATCTAGAAGACTATATCATTGATTAAATCAACTACAAGAAATCACATCCAACCACTAAATCTCACTATCATGTAACTCTATAGTGTCATCAACATCATAAGGAATATATCAATATACTAATCTAGTCCAATTGGCGCTATGCGCCCAAAATACCATAATGTCCATGAGGATAAATAGCATAGCATAATGTCTAAAATTATCAAAGTCTCAGTCAAAACATGTCTATGCATAAAGGAACCAATAGATAACTGGAGCTATAAAAATGTGGGCACTACAACATGGCTTAGGAAAAGAGAAAATGCAAATGCATACGAGTTACATAAGAAATTAGGGTCACTCTGCACCTTATGGAATTAGTCTCACAGCTCCATGAGTCATGGTTTAGGAGATAGTTTTTTAAAGTATAATTTGGTCATTACATAGGTAATTTTTTAGGATTTCAGCATTCAGCCTAAATCTTTTAGCATTTAACTTCTACAATCAAAACCCTAAACCCATAGGCCATAAACATAAACACTAAACTATAAACCTTGAGCCCCAAACCCCTAAACCCTAAACCTTCACCATGATCCCTAGACCCTAATACCTAAACCCTAAACCCTAACCTTAAACCTTAACATTCATCCTTACTCGTGAGCCCTAAACCCTAAGCCTAAGCCTAAACCCTAAGCATAAGCCTTAAACCCTAAACCCTAAACCATGAGCCCTAATGCTAAAAACGTAAACCCTGAACCCTAAAAACTAAATCCTAAACCCTAAAACCCTTACCCCTAAACCCTAAACCTTAAACATTGAATCTTCAACCCTAAACCCTAAGCCTTGACCCTACAATCTTATCCCTGAGCCCTAAAATCTAAACCCTAAACCCTATGACCATATACCCTAATCCATAAGCCATAAACCTAAACCCTAACCCTAACCTTGAGCCCTAAACCATATACCCTAAACCTTAATCCCTAAATATTAAATCCTAAACCCTTAAACCTTGAACCCTGAACCATAAACCCTAAACCTGAACCATAAACCATAAATCCTTATCCCTAAACACTAAATCCTTAACCTGAAACCCTAAACCCTAAACCCCTAAATCCCTTACCTCGATCCGTAAAACCTAACAATAAACACTAAACCTTAAACCCCTAAACCTAGAACCTAAATCCTAAACCATAACCCTGAACCTTGAACCCTAAACCTAAACCCTAAACCTTAAATCCTGAACCATGAGCCATAAACCCTAAACCCCAACCATATTTCATCAATATTCCTATTCTCGTGCCTAGAACCATCATTGAGTCTATTTATAGAACTACCTTGTTTATGAGAGGTGGGAAGAGTAACTAAATGGATATGACATCTACCTTATGCCTTATAATGCATATACTACACATCTCTTCCAAACTTGTTTCTCCCCACATATACTTGCGCTCTTGAATGTAAATTTATTCACACTCTGAAACAAATTTCACCTTTCTCATATTTCCATGTATGGTATTATGCAAGATAGGATGACCCATTGGAAGCTGTAAAAAATAACCATCACAACAACAAAATTAATCTTAAAGGAAACAAAAGAAACATAGAGAATATATCAATGCAGAGGTGTAGGATCATAATTGAATTTCCTGTAGTATCCTCTCCTCTGTAGAAAGATAAAGTTCAAGTGTTCTACTAGAATGGATAGTAAATTTGACATAAATTCCTAAAGTGTTCAAAATAAGCATAGAAATAGGGAAATCAATAAGAACACTAAGGGGTTATCAATCACCCCAATAAATCTTTCTTGTTTAGTTCTAAATGGGAGTTACCTGACCTACGACTTAGTGATATTCTATTCATTGATAATTCCTTATATGATAAACCCATGGATATTTTCAAAATCCCCTGAATAAAAATATAGGGGTAGTCATCAATCCTAGTGAAGGGTGTGATGTGATTTCCAAGCAACTTGAAATTCATATAGAATTAAAGGTCATAACATGACTTTGAAAATATCTCTATCATTATAAATGGAAGCCAAGTAACAGCATATCCATGTACATCCAAGGATTGAGGACTACTGGGGTCTTTGGAAGGATTGGACAGTTAGGAATATGACATTTCCCTCCTTCACAATATCAACAGATGAAAAACGTGAAATTTTGATGACTCTCTTTGAATGTTCAACCTACAAATTTGATGAACCCTGAACACTGTGACCTAACCCTTAACCCTCAACCATGAGACCTAAACCTAAACTATAAACCCTAAACCCTAAAACCAAAATAATAAATCCTAAACCCTAAACACTAAATACTAAACCCTAAACCCATAACCATAAACCCTTGACCCTAAACCCTAAACCCTGAGCCCTAAGCCATAAAACCTAAATACTAATTCCAGAGCCCCGAGATCTAACCCCCAAACCTTAAACCAGTAACTCTGAACCCCGAAACTTAAGCCATAAACCATAAACAATGAACCCTAAATCCTAAATCCATAATCCATAAACCATAAACTCTAAACCTTAAGCCTTGAATTCTACACCCCTAATCCTTGAGCCATAAACCCTAAACCTTAAACCCTGAGCCCTAAACCCTAAATCTAGAGCCATGATCTCTAACCCCTAAACCTTAAACCCATAACTATGAACCCTGAACCCTAGGTCATAAACCTTAAACCATGCACCTGTTAGCATATGGATTTGCAACACATGCAAATGACATGCAACAATGTGGGAATGAAGTCCCTCCTCAATGAAGGTGAGGCTACCTTTATTGAAAACCAAAACTGTATTTACATCTGTACATTCAAAATTATATGTGGGGGATGTTTTGGAACATCAATGGAAGAAAGTGAATGAAGGAGATAGAATGAAATGAAGGAAAGGAGTGGAATGAATGGAATGAACTAAAAGAACATGCAAGAGTTAGGTAAAAAAATAGATCCTAATATTGCATGAAGAGGAAAGCTGAATAACCAACACAAATAAAACGGAGTTTGGGTTATCCAAACAAGAACATGCAAAAGGGAACACACATGAGCAAGTAGATAGTCACAGCTTGATCACTGTGAACTAGAACAACTGATTACTAATGTTGACAATAAGATCAAAGATAATATTTGCATGCAAGATTCAAACACCTAACATCTAATGAACATAAGAACACCAAATGTTATAAGAGACAATGAATGAGACACAAAGTTCTTATTCTATCAACTCCAAAATGTTTTTCACAAAGAACACAAAGTTTCTTCTCGAACAAATCTTGCACAAAGTATTTTCTTCTCCTCTCTCAAAGTCACCATTACAAATGAGCCCCTGACTTCCTTTTATAACCCAAAGTTGGTTACAAAGTAGTTAGGGTTTTACATGATCATTAAATAAGGCACTTAAGTGACCTTTGACTTTTTCTAACCAACTTTATTAAAGACAACCCAAAAAGAGGAAATTACTTAGAATATCCAATGTTTCCCAAATAACAACACCTTTTAAAATATACAATAATAACCAGTGCCTTATCCATTGAAATGGGGTCTGCCTATCTTAAACGTATGAGAAATGGACTCTCCCACTTCGCTAGATATCAAGAATTTCAACTCCCTGCACCGCCGGTGAAATTAGGATCCGCTACTTTTGCCAGTTAAAAGGATCTAAACCTTCCCAAAGTTTCAAACATCTTTTCTTCTTCTAGAGGTTCACTTGGCCGAAGAATAGCCTCACAAAACACCTACAATTCAAGAATTCTACTTGGCATATCATTTAAATTAACAATTTTAGACTAAGCACTCTCAAACAAGTTCTTCAATTTGATACACCGCTCCATGGAAACCGATGAGAAATTGTTGGTGGGAGTGTACATGTCTTTGAACAATCGTGAAAATTGTTCTTCCACCTGCTCCGATGAACACCTTTGATTATGCTCATTTACTAGGTTGCAGGGAATCTCAGCCATGAATTCCTGGATCAAGGAAAGTGAAGTGAAAACTTCATTGCACATGTTGTCATAATGGATCATAGAATCCATGAGAAGTGTCTTTCTTGATTTGATATGTAGACACCAAAGAAAACGTGTCCCTCGATGTTCAAATTTCAAGAATCCCTTCAATAGCCAACACTGAAGATTCCATACTTGTCATCTCCTGCAAACTAGGCAATATCTCATCCAAATTTGATATAGTAGAAACAAAATTTTCTTTGAAAGAAAGAATTGGATCCAGATATACACTGATATCTTCATGAAGCTTAACTACAGTCTTGATAGCTCCCTGGCCCAAAACGAGAATCTCCGAAAGCCAAGTTTTAGTGACATGGCCCAACGTGTTTTTTTCCTTTGACAAATTAAGAGTCTCTTCATCTGGGGCAGCCACTGCATCAGGTACTGGGAAGGTGGATGATATGGGATTTATCAAATTCTCAACATACTCCACCAATTGACTCTTTTTGGCATTGAGCCAAGAATTTTGGGACTTGTATTTCTCTAGTCTTCTTAGCACGATATCAATTGAATCTCGAGCCATCGCCATGTCACTTTCTAACGTAGATCTCCCAAGTCCTAGTCTGGAAACTTCATAGTTGGCTGGCATCATAGCATTGCGCTCTTTATCCACTTGTGGAATGGCAAGGTCTGAAAACTTGTTTCCATCATTATCCAGCATTATTCAAGAAATTACCTTAGGCTTTTTAGGAATGGCGTCATTCGAGAGTTTGAAAAGGGCATCAAAATCAATGTCGATTGGCTTGACAACTCTCTTCCTTTTCTTCACTTTAGAATCAACCCAAGAAGGATTTTCATTTACTATCTCGGCATATAGAATCCTGGAGCTCGAATCAATATTCTCATTATTCCTGACATCATGAGATCCTTCTTGAATCCTATCAAGGGCCTCGATTTGAGGAGACACAACCTCAATGTCCACTTCCTGATCATTCGGGAGATTTTGGGAAATCCCTTCATGAACTACATGCTCCAAAGTATTTGATATTTGAATTACTTGCACTTGAGTGGGTGTTTGTTCGAAGCATGGTTGAGGATCATTTTCTACCAGCATCTGAGTGCTATTAACGATGTGATTGGAAGAATCTCTACTCGAGGTAGAAAATCCAAACACACACTCCTTTCCTTCTTCAGGGTTTCGATCTTTGGATCTCTCTCCTCGTGACACGTTGCTCGACGAAGTGGATTTTGGCAACCATTATTTTCTTGTATGTTGTGTATGATTGGATGGTAACGAAGTTGATCGAGAAGAAACCTTGGTCAAATGGAGGCACCCTGATATAGGCAATTTTTGTGATCCTAAAACGTGATCCGGAATTGATTGAAATTTGGCAAGTTCCCTGTCATACCAAGATATGCTTCTTTCGATGATTGGTTAGTTCTTGCCATAGAGAGAAAATTCATCTCTTTTGGTCCAGTTGATTCGAGGCAACGGTGTGAAGGCAATGGCATCATACGAGGGATCGACGACATCCTCATCATCAATTATGAATGAATCAGGAGGACTCTGGATGTGGAAGGCTTTGATGTGAGCAAGTGTTAGGTGAGAGTACTCCTGTCTCCTTACCTCATGTTCATCTGAGCAAGCAGCCCATAAATCCTCCATGGTATGATTATGTTGATACTTCGCTCCCATAATCATTTGCATATAACCATTGATATCGAACTAGGCTCTCTTCACATATGGATGGATGGTTATGAGAGAAAACTCCTTTTCCTTTTCCTTTAAGATGGTTATGTGAATGTAGGAAAAAGATGAAAATTATATAAACCAAGTTCTCCATTGGGAAATGACACTCATGGCTTCTTTCGAAAACCTTTCCTCGGTATTTCGATTCAAGTTCCGGATCACGCGAAAGGTGAATGCATCATTGAATCTTCTAAAATGGTGAGAAGTATTTTTGAAGTTGAGATGAGGGTAATAGTGAAAAATGTTGTTTGATGACCCCAGGACCCCTCTCGTTTCAAGTCCCAAAAATAGCTTTCTTCGTGCTACTGCATAGGTTGGATATGAGGTCATGTAGAAGCATCCAGTCATTTTGAATTCTATCAATTGCTTGTGAATGGTGTTGGTGATGATGGTGGCCCAGTCCACAAAATCCTTCTTGGCTAGGATGATATAGATAAACTGGTACATCCATGGGTGGAAGACCCTTGCAGAAGGTAAACCAAAAACTCAACTTAGGAGAGTGATCATGTCTCCAATCTCTTCCACGAACTCAACGTGGTACAGTTCTTTGGGGAGCCTATCAATCCGAGGTCTCTTGGCTACCAGCCAATTGTTGTTAACCATTTTTCTCCATCTTAGGGGTTCTTTGTCCTAGAACTCTTGCGCTAACTGGCGAGTGATATCTGCATTCTCAGGAAAGTCAGGTATCCCGAACAACTCCTCAATGTGTTTAGGTGTGGTTAAGAGGAAAGGCTCATGGTTATCTTTTTAAATTCCTCGTCTCCCAGGGTCGTAATGCTCTGCACAAGCAATCACCAATTCTGGACACTACACCGAGACAGGGAATGCTGCTGCTTGGGGTAGGCCACTGTGGTAAAGCCTGTCAGAGAAAATGGTTTTGCCTTCAGTTTTCACTCGCTCGCAAAACCATTGCACGTTGATGTGACCCAGATTTGTATCATTGATGTTGTCATATGCCGACTTAATGGAGCTGGGAGGAATAATTCCTTGGAATTCATATTTCAGGGCAGATTTATTAGATTTTTCCATTGGCTTCCTCGATCTCCCTGCAAATTTGGATCTTTCGGCCATTATGAATTTAAAAAAAAAGTGACTCAGGCATGCCAAACAACACAAACAATAATAATAATAAATAATAAAAACCGAGTAATTTCTGGATTACAATTTTTCAATTTTATTTAGTTATTTATTTAAAATAAATAAATTCACCCGGATTTGATATGTTAATACAAACAAATCGAGACTAAGCTCGAATTCTAATTCTGACAATAACAATTAAAATATCCTAAGCTTAATATTTGCATGAATGGAGTTTCCTTTCTTCGGCATGGGAGCTTGTTTCAGCTGGCACATTTTCTTTCTCCTGGCTTTAGGCAAATAAAACAAATTTATTCTCTTGTTGTCTATTGTTGTCCTCCTTGGCTAGGCATGGAAAGAAGATCTTAAATCTTGTTTAATTGAAAACAATCCTTTTATCTCTTCCTTGCGTGGAAAATCTCCAAATGAAGACAAAACAAGACTTTCAAACCTCTATGTGCTTTACCATACCTGTGCCTCTTTTTAAAACTGTTCTTTAGTAGTGCATGCCTGGGTTTTGGATTTATATTATCTCAAAAATTGTTCTAGTTCTTTCCTTTTCTGTTTAAAAACTTTTCCTTCAGGTCGGTGCATGGTCTTTTAGACAAAAATAGAAGCTTTTATTTGTCTTTTCCTTGGTTGGGCGTGGCCTGAGTGTGGAGTGACCTACCTTATTTTATTCTTAGTTGTCCCTTTCTCCTCCCAGGTGTGTGGAAGATTAAATCTTGTTTTCTTCTGCTAAAAACAAAACGAATACTTCTTTCCTTCTAGCTGGGCACTGAAACTGGTCTTTCTTTAATTTTCTTGTTGAAAAACCTTCTTCTCCTAATTCAGTGAAATTTTATGAAGCCTTGAATAGCGTGACCCCAATCCATTGTACATGGCAGTGAATATTTGTTTCCTGTAGCTGCCATGGATCTGAGTTCAGAATAAGGATAAGCCTACAGCTGCATTATGTTTGCTATTTGTGACCTTCATTTGTTGCAGCTTTTAGCAATAAAACTCTAAGCTTTATCAGGGCCCAGATTCATCCATATGCATTACACATTCTTTCTGAAGGCCGATGAAAATGTAGAATATAACAAGTCACAAAAACAATTCAGTTTTTCAAACATACTTGCCCATCGTTCGGTCGGGTCACATTTTTTTTTTTTTAAATTGTTCTTGGCATGCGTGATTTTTTATTTGCTGGCTGAGCACAGATTTGCTTCTTCCTCTAGCTGGTGGTCTCCTCCAAAAAGAATGCGTGGTTTTCTTGTCTTCTGTGGGCTATGTTTTTATCAATTAAAAATTGTTCCCCTTTTTTATATCAAAAACTGTTCTTTTAATGTGCGGAATTTCTCATGGGCTAGGCGGCTTGCCTTCAATCTGCTCTTGAAACTATTCCTCTCTCCCTTCTCCCAGCGTGGGAGATTGTTGTCCTTCTTTCTTTACTGTTATTTTCTTTTTCTTATGCAATGCGTGGAGCTGTTGGAAACAAAACCAAAACTTTCTTGTATTTCTTCTTCACAATGGCGTTAGTTTCTCTTGCATAAGGCTGACAAAATATTATTTCTTCTTGAAGAAAGAAGCAATTGAAAGCTTCGCATGAATTTTTCAACGGGTTTGATGGAGGAAGTTATGGGAATTAATCTAACTTCCTCTCTTCCCGGGTAGTGGCTTAAGTGCCAGGGGGAAATGGGAAAAGCAACGGGAAATTGCCAATGGGAATGACAAAATGGGTTGGAAATCCCCATCCAATTTCCCCATGTGGGAAATTGGGGAATTTTATGCCCGTTTGCCAATCCATGATTTGGCAATTGGCAGAGGAAAACCCACGTGCGGGAAATTTGAAGGAAATTGCCAGGAAAGTGGAAAATCGGGTTGGAAACGAAAGCTTACTTCCCCGGCACTAAAACTTGTCGAATGAACTTTAATTTATATTTATTTAATTTAATACTCCTTAAGTGATTTTAAAAAAAATTAATTTAATCAAACAAGGAGCAATTAATTAATTATTTTAATGTATTTTAATGCGTTTTAAAGCCTGGCGGGAAGAGTTCTCACTCGAAAATCATGAAACGAAGACCGAAACGATCAAAAAAATAAGATGATCGCGATGAGTCCAATGAACCACGCAAAGTAACACTTTTCAAAATTTTCTAATTTTTCATTTTTTTAATTATTGTTTAACAATTTTGCGAAGTCAAAATTGGCTGATAACAGCTAGCTTTGATTGGGGACAAGGACTTCATGGACGCAGCAACGGACCCAGACCAAAATAGTGATGAACATGATCACAGAATGATGGGGCACAAAAATGGGGTGACAGAAGAGAGGAGACTGAAAAACAAGGAAACAAACAAACCAAAATCCTAATTACCTATGTACATACGGGGAACAACCCGTTTTCAATTCTGGTAATATTTGAGATACTGTCCACTGTAGGGCAAAGGCAAATGAGTTCCATCAGGATATGCTAAGTAGTAGGTAATATCTCCACAGAAGTGTCTTATTTTGAATGGTCCCAGCCACAGGGAGTCAAACTTCCCATGCTTTCCCTTCGGCTCACATCTTTTATCCCAAAGAAGAACTAAGTCATTGATTTGAAACTTTCTCTCTCTGATTTTCCTGTCAAACAAATTATTTACCTTGGATTGATGTTCCTCGATCCTGTTGGCCACTTGACTTCTTTGTTCCTTGAGCTTGCTTAGGAACATGACCCTTTTATCTAATTCATTGGCGAAGCATTCATCATCAACTCCCTGAGCTAACTTTAACATTGGTAGCTCCAATGTGATGGGAATTTGAGCATCAGTTCCATACAGAAGTTGAAATGGAGACATACCAATTACCCTTTTGGGAGTTATGCGGTCAAACCATAATGCATTGTTCAAATTTTTGTGCCAAGTTCTTTGATTTTCTTCGACTAACTTGCGCACAATGGTAATGAGGTTTTTGTTGTTGGACTCAGCCTGACCGTTTCCCTGCGGGTAGTAATCTGATGAATGAGATAAAGATATCCCATATCCATAACAAAAACCTATCATCTATGTAGAAGAAAAATTTGAGGCATTGTCAGTCACGATCTTGTGAGGAATTCCATAATGAACCAATATGTTTTCTTTGATGAAATCACATATTACTGCAGTAGATGTTTGTTTCACCGGTATAGCTTCTACCCACTTAGTAAAGTAATCAATGGCGGTGAGCACGTGGGTATGACCAGTGCTAGAATTATGATTCAAGACCCTAATGAAATCTAAATCCCATTGTTGAAAGGGTTCTTCAATGACAACTGGCTTCAAAGGCAGTGCTACCAACTTTGGTCTTCCAACAAATTGTTGACAGGCCTCACATTTGGTCACCCATTTCTGAGCATCAGAAAACATAGTGGGCCAGTAATAATGTGCTCTCAGAATTTTATGGGCTGTTACCGGGCCAGAAAAATGACCACCACAAGCATGATTGTGGAAGGCTTCCAACAACCTAGGTTGTTGTTCTTTATCAACACATCTGAGGAACATGCCATCAATTCCTTTCATGAACAATGTGTTATCCCAAATGACATATCTGGCAGCTCTTTGTTTGATAGCTCGTTTCTCTTTAGCTGTAAGTTCTCTAGACACTTTCCGTATGTGAGGAAGTAGGCAATATCAGAATACCATTCATCCGTGGCACTGACAAATACTACCATTGGTAAATTTTCTTCAACTAGTTCTTCTTCAGAGTTATCTCGTGGTTCATTCTCTGCAATGAGTTGACAGAGTCCTCTCCCTTGAACCAACTTGGTAGGCTTGATGTCCAGATCATATTCTTGGATCTTGGAGACCCAATTGCCTCTTTTAGATCCTGGTTCTTGTTGTGTCAACATTGATTTCACTGCGGTGTCTGGAACTAAGTCTTTGGTGTGAGAATTCAACACGTAATGCTTGAAGTGTTTCAGGGCTCTTACCACCGCGTATGCATTTCTCTCAAGAGGAGTGTAATTAAGTTCATGTTTCTTGAATCCTGAACTCATGAATGTGATAGGAGATTCAATCCCCTCTTGATTGAGATAAGTCAAAATGGCAGAGATTGTGTGTGGCGAAGCATAGCAATAAATTATAAAATCCTTCTTAAAATCGGGACACACCAATGTAGGAGCTTTTGCAATAGCACCCTTGATTTGTTCAAATGCCTCTCTACCTTCCTTTAACCATTTGAAGGTTTCTATTCCTTTCATCATATCAGTGATTTCTTTAGTTAGCTCAGCAAAATCTGGCACGAACCTTCTCAAAAAGTTCACCTTTCCAAAGAAGGAGTGGACTCCAGGTTTACTTGTAGGCAGCGAAAGATTCTTTATAGCTTGAACATGTTCAGGATCGATCTTAGTTCTTTCCTTAGAAACAATATGACCTAGGAGTTTACCTTCTGTAACTCCAAACACAGATTTTTTTGGATTCAGAGAAATCTTATGAAATTTACACCTTTGCAAAAATTTCTCTAAATCTCTTAGGTGATCTTCTTGCTTCTTTGAGAACACTATCAAATCATCTAGGTATATCACAATGATCTTGTCTTTATAATCTACAAAAGCCATATCCATGGCCCTTTGAAAAGTTACGCCAGCATTGATCAAACCAAAGGACATTCTTCTATATGGGAACATACCCCAGGGGGTAGTGAATGCGGTTTTATGTTGATCTTCTCTAGCCACTTCAATCTAATTATAGCCAGAGAAACCATCTAGCATAGATAGCATTTTCGATCCAGTTACTGCCTGCAGAATATGGTCCATGACTGGAAATGGGTAGTTATCCTTCAAGGAAGCTTGATTAAGATTGCGGAAATCCATGTAAATCCTAATTTCTCCATTTTTCTTGCCACTGGTACAATATTAGCTATCCAGGTCAAATGTCGAATATGAAAAACTATTCGTGCATCTAGCATCTTTTGAACTTCATGAAATATTGTCCTTGCAATCTTGGGATTATATTGTCTTTGCTTCTTCCTAAATGGAACTACGCCAGGCTTCAAGGGTATGGCATGCTCCATTTCCTTGGGTTAGAAAGACTTCAAGTCTTCGTATGAATATGCCAAGACGTCAGAGTATTTGGTAAGGAGATTTATGAATTTCCTGCGCTCCTCAGGTGAGCAACATTTACCAATATTGATCAAGTGAGGTTTATCCTTAGTGCCGATATTAATTTTCTCATAGTCAACAGAATTTGTAGGTCCTGCCTACTCTTTCTCTTTAATAAACCTGTCATGTTTGTCAAAAATTTCTTCAAGTGAAACCAATCATTTGGGAATTTTATTTCCTTTGAGTTGAATGATGCCATCACCAGGATCTTTGTTCTCAAGTCCTTCCTGAATGGGTGAGGTAGTTGATTCGTGAAATGCCGAATCACTTCCTTCAAAGTATAACTGTTCAAAATTTTCTCTCTTTTCCAAGAAGGCAATAATTTGTTGATCATCATTAAATACTTGCCAATTTTCTGCATTGTCAGGAACACTTGGCCTAAAAACCATTTCAATGGTGTATTTGTCTTGATCAAATTCTGAATGAGGAATCATTAATGATGCTGAGACTGCTAGAGAATCCACTTTTTCATTCTTTTCACGAGGTATAAATTTAATGGAAAAAGCGTCGAAAACTTCTATTGCATCCCAAACTTTATTTCTGTAGTGTCTCAGATGATCATTCTTTACTTGGAACTGATTTCTTACTTGTTTCACGATCAATTCCGCATCTCCAAAGACTTCTAGATTTTTGATCCCTTTCACCTCTACAACTTGGAGGCCAAGGATTAATGCCTCATACTCTACAGTGTTATTAGTATTTGAAAATTTGAGTTTATAGGAAAAAGGAAAATTTTTACCATTTGGAGATATGGGCACCACTCCTGCACCAGATCCCATTGAGAAACAACTTCCATCGAACTCAAGAGTCCAGATCACATTGGAATCTTGGCAAGTAATCTCAAGGGTATGAACTTCTTTAGTCATCATATAATTACCCATACTTGAGCCTTGGAAAAGGATCTGTGCGCGAGGATCTTTAGTTTTAGTTACCGTGAACTTTGCCTGAGCTTCCGGCATAAGTTTCTTCATTTCTCCATTGATAGGAATCATGGCATGAGACCAGTCCATTTGAATCTCACCACCCAAATCCCTACAAAATTTCCTACTCAACAACATTCCATACGAGGTGGGAATATCAGCAGCTAAAATAGTTACCTTAACTCACTTTTGAGGGAATTGGGCTAAAACCATTTGGGCATCCTTAATCTGCCCGATTAGAGGAACTTGCTTGGTTTCCATAAAGTAACATGATCTGAATGTTCTCGTACAAGTCAAACCAAGAGCATGTGCTACTTTTACTGGCATCACATTATCCGAGGCTCCAGAGTCTATAATGCAATTACTTAACTTGCATCTGTTGATCAGAAAAGACACAAAGAAAGGTTCGATCTTTTCATTTAAAGGTGTAGTGGCCACCACAATATTTTGAGTTTTCCCATCTTTGGGAGTTTTTAGAATTCCTTTAGAGGAATGAACAGTAGAGTCACCTTTGATAAACTGGACCAACTTCTTGAGCTGATCCTTGTTAGACTTCAAATACTCTGCTTGTGACAAGGAAATTTTTATTTTATTGATATGATCAATGATATCAAATTTTGGCAAAGTAATTGCACTTGAAGTCTCATATATGAGTTCTTTCGAACTTGATGATGGCACACTTTTGACCTTGGTCTCAGGCTTGGTTGATACAGATGTGGAAGAAGAATTTTTCTTCATAATTGGTTTACTAAATGATTGATCTAACAAAGGCTCTCCTTCTTTAAGATAGTTTTGACCTTTGAAACCTCAGTATCTCTGAACTGTTTAGGAGACTCCTTTATCTTGGATCCTTTGAGAGTTTCCTTGGAAACCTCTTTATCTCTCACCTTGGTGGTATCTTAGTCCTTTTTCTGAGAGCGTGTGAATACGACGAAGGGTTGACTATTCATATCTTCTATAATTTCTTCATATTCATCTTCCTCATTGGAACAGTACTCAAAGAAATGATTATTACTTTCTTCCTCTGGATCTTCAACTGCAGGTTCAGATGTCTCAGAATTAGAATCTTCCTCATCAATCTTGACAACTTCAATCTCATCATTTCTTTCTTCAATGACATCACATTTGGAATTATTTGTGGGAGTTGCTTCAATAGCAAGCCTCGTTAGAGCACCTGCAATCCTGGCTTTGTTGGGAACATATCCTTTTCGCGGGATGTCTTTGTAAGGAGCAGGTTTACTACTTTGAGAAACTTGCTTTTTCAAAGCTATCACATCATTAGCCAACTTAGTGAGTATAGTTTCTGAAGCGTTGAGATTTTCTTGACTCTTCCCTTTGAGGGAATTTTTCTTGAATTTTCCTGCCATGATTAAGTCATATTCAATTTCTATGGCCAAAGATTGAGCAAGTTCCAAAGTAACCACCCTGGCCCTTCTTAGCTGATAGCACACTTTTGGTTGTTGTGCGTTAATAAAGAAACATTTTTGTCCATCAAGGTTGGGACGAATCCCGACGGGAAATTTGTTCACCATCTTGTTGAATTTGGCCACGAAATTCCCCATGGGTTCTGTACGCTCTTTCTTTTCCTGAGATAGTTGGGCAAGAAGAGCATGTTCATCTTTCACCGTTTTGAATCGATTTTCAAACTTAGTTTTCATATCATCCCAACTTGTAATGCATCCATTGGGAAGATGATGAAACCAATCTGTAGCAATATCATGCAATGTCTCGATGAAGAGATGAATAGCAACATCTTCATATTCTACCGATAAAACATCACATGCAACGAAGAAGGTAGAGATATGATCATCTGGTGACGTCTTCCCATCATCGTTGAACTTGGGAAGAATCTTTCTTGATCCTCGTGGGAGTTCATGTCGAGCAGGTAAGGCCAATGGGCCTATGGCATTTCCCCATGGTACATTGGCTGCCATTGGAGAAAAGGTGGCATGCGAAGGTAAAACAATGTGAGTAAGGACAAGTGCTTGACTGGTAGTGATTCCTTCCTTGCTTGCTCTTTCAGGACTTGATGCAAGGCTTGCAGATCTACGAGGTGTGTTCTTCTTAGGAGGAGATAACTTGAAACCAAATTATCCTTGAAAGTCAAAAGTGGGGTCAGATCGACCTTTAGCTTTTTCTCCTCATGTAAACCTCTTTCCTTCCAGTTTGGAATATTTATGGTGAAGAGATCACTGGCGTGTTCTGACCAGCTCTAGCCTTTTCTCTTTGCTCTCTTTCCTGAGCTATTTGCACCTTAATAACTCTAACAACTCTCGTGGCTTTCTCTTCTTTGTTATCTAGTACTGATGCAGCGAGATGAAAATGATGGTTACTTGTGTGCTTTTCCCAAATAGCTTGCCTCTAATATGATGATATGTCTTCTTGAGTATCTGTAAAAACAAGATTTGGTTGCAAGATAGGTGGGTTACCTGTAATAGTCATACAACTTATTACCTAGGTGGAAGAGGACTGCGTCAGTGAACAACTATCAACACATGCCCAAGAGGTCTTTTTGCCACAAGTGCGGGTGCTCTTCTTCTAAGGTCTCCGATATAGATTTCTCTATCAATGGCTCTATCAACAGCCACAAATTACTGCAAGATTTCACAGTTTTCCCAAGCTACTATTTGAAGGTTGGCAGCAATTTCTCCTTGGAAATCTTCATCAGGCACAAGATTCGGTTGAATAACTGGAGCTTGTGTAGAGGGGATAGTCATAAAGATTTAACCAAGAACTGGTTAACGATTTCTGAATCCCCAGCGGAGTCACCAAAAACTGTTAGCATATGGATTTACACGCATGAAAATGACATGCAATAGTGTGGGAACGAAGTCCCTCCTCAATGAAGGTGAGGCTGCCTTTATTGAAAACCAAAACTGTATTTACATCTGTACATTCAAAATTGTATGTGGGGGGTGTTTTGGAACATCAATGGAAGAAAAGTGAATGAAGGAGATAGAATGAAATGAAGGAAAGGAGTGGAATGGAATGAACTAAAAGAACATGCAAGAGTTAGGTAAAAAAATAGAGCCTAATATTGCATGACAAGGAAATCTGAATAACCAACACAAATAAAACGGAGTTTGAGTTAGCCAAACAAGAACATGCAAAAGGGAACACACATGAGCAAGTAGATAGTTAGAGCTTGATCACTGTGAACTAGAATAACTGATTACTAATGTTGACAATAAGATCAAATATAATATTTGCATGCAAGATTCAAACACCTAACATCTAATGAACATAAGAACACCAAATGTTACAAGAGACAATGAATGAGACACAAAGTTCTTATTCTATTAACTCCAAAATGTTTTTCACAAAGAACACAAAGTTTCTTCTTGAAACAAATCTTGCACAAAAGTATTTTCTTCTCCTCTCTCAAAGTCACCATTACAAATGAGCCCCTGACTTCCTTTTATAACCCAAAAGTTGGTTACAAAGTAGTTAGGGTTTTACATGATCATTAAATAAGGCACTTAAGTGACCTTTGACTTTTTCTAACCAACTTTATTAAAGACAACCCAAAAATAGAAATTACTTAGAATATCCAATGTTTCCCAAATAACAACACCTTTTAAAATATACAATAATAACTAGTGCCTTATCCATTGAAACAGGGTCTGCCTATCTCAAACGTATGAGAAATGGACTCTCCCACTTCACTAGATATCAAGAAAATCAACTCCCTGCACCGCCGGTGAAATTAGGATCCGCTGCTTTTGCCAGTTGAAAGGATCTAAACCTTACCAAAGTTTCAAACATATTTTCTTCTTCTGGAGGTTCACTTGGTTGAAGAATAGCCTCACAAAACACCTACAATTCAAGAATTCTACTTGGGATATCATTTAAATTAACAATTTTAGACTGAGCACTCTCAAACAAGTTCTTCAATTTGATACACCACTCCATGGAAAATGACGAGAAATTGTTGGTGGGAGTGTACATGTCTTTGAACAATCATGAAAATTGTTCTTCCACCTACTCCAATGAACACCTTTGATTATGCTCATTTACTAGGTTGTAGGGAATCTCAGCCATGAATTCCTGGATCAAGGAAAGTGAAGTGAAAAATTCATTGCACATGTTGTCATAATGGATCATAGAATCCATGAGAAGCGTCTTTCTTGATTTGAGATTTAGACACCAAAGAAAACATGTCCCTCAATGTTCAAATTCAAGAATCCCTTCAATAGCCAACACTGAAGATTCCATACTTGTCATCTCCTGCAGACTGGGTAATATCTCATCCAAATTTGATATAGTAGAAATAAAAGTTTCTTTGAAAGAAAGAATTGGATCCAGATATACACTAATATCTTCATGAAGCTTAACTGCAGTCTTGATCACTCCCTGGCCCAAAACGAGAATCTCCAAAAGCCAAGTTTTAGTGACATGGCTTAACGTGTTTATTTCCTTTGACAAATTAAGAGTCTCTTCATCTGGGGCAGCCACCGCATCAGGTACTGGGAAGGTGGATGATATGGGATTTATCAAATGCTAAACATACTCCACCAATTGACTCTTTTCGGCCTTGAGACGAGAATTTTGGGACTTGTATTTCTCCCTTCTTTTTAGCACGATATCAATTGAATCTCGAGCCATCGCCATGTCACTTTCTAACGTAGATCTCCCAAGTCCTAGTCTAGAAACTTCATAGTTGGCTGGCATCATAGCATTGCGCTCTTTATCCACTCGTGGAATGGCAAGGTCTGCAAACTTGTTTCCATCATTATCCACCATTATTCGAGAAAGTACCTTAGGCTTCTTAGGAATGGCTTCATTTGAGAGTTTGAAAAGGGCATCAAAATCAATGTCGATTGGCTTGACAACTCTCTTCCTTTTCTTCACTTTAGAATCAACCCAAGAAGGAGTTTCATTTACTATCTCGGCATATAGAATCCTGGAGCTCGAATCAATATTCTCATTATTCCTGACATCATGAGATCCTTCTTGAATCCTATCAACGGCCTCGATTTGAGGAGACACAACCTCAATGTCCACTTCCTAATCATTTGGGAGATTTTGGGAAATCCCTTCATGAACAACGTGCTCCGAAGTATTTGATATTTGAATTACTTGCACTTGAGTGGGTGTTTATTCGAAGCATGGCTGAGGATCATTTGCTACTAGCATCTGAGTGCTATTAATGATGTGAGTGGAAGAATATCTACTCGAGGTAGAAAATCCAGACACACACTCCTTTCCTTCTTCAGGGTTCGGATCTTTGGATCTCTCTCCTCGTGACACTTTGCTCGGCAAAGTGGATTTTGGCAACCATTATTTTCTTGTATGTTGTGTATGATTGGATGGTAACGAAGTTGATCGAGAAGAAACCTTGGTCGAATGGAGGCGGCCTTATATAGACAATTTTTTTGATCCTGAAACATGATCCGAAATTGATTGAAATTTGGCAAGTTCCCTGTCATACCAAGATATGCTTCTTTTGATAATTGGTTGGTTCTTGCCATCGAGAGAAAATTCATCTCTTTTGGTCCAGTCGATTCGAGGCAATGGTGTGAAGGCAATGGCATCATACGAGGGATCAACGACATCCTCATCATCGATTATGAATGAATCGGGAGGACTCTGAATGTGGAAGGCCTTGATCTGAGCAAGTGTTAGGCAAGAGTACTCCCGTCTCCTTACCTCATGTTCATCCGAGCAAGCATCCCAAAAATCCTCCATGGTAGGATTATGTTGATACTTCGCTCCCATAATCATTTGCATATAACCATTGATATCGAACTGGGCTCTCTTCACATATGGATGGATGGTTATGAGAGAAAACTCCTTTTCCATTAGTTATGCACTGAATAAATTTGGGCATCAATATTCCCTGATTTGGATTGGGAAATGAATTCCTGGACGGTGCTTGTCACTAAGTAGGCAGTGGACTTGGAACAATTGTCGTGCCAGCTCCATTAACACCCACTTATCACTGACATACTTGGGAAGTTTCCATGGGTTCCCAACAAACCACTCACGTGAATGTAGGAAAAAGATGAAATTTGTATAAACCAGGTTCCCCATTGGGAAATGACACTCATGGCTTCTTTGGAAAACCTTTCCTCGGTATTTCGATTCAAGTTCCGGATCACAATGAAGGTGAATGCATCGTTGACTCTTCTAAAATGGTGAGAACTATTTTTGAAGCTAACCTGGGGGTAATAGTGAAAAACGTTGTTTGATGACCCCAGGACCCCTCTCATTTTAGGTCCCGAAAATAGCTTTCTTCGTGCTACTGCATAGGTCGGATATGAGGTCATGTAGAAGCATCTAGTCATTTTGAATTCTATTAATTTCTTATGAATGGTGTTGCTGATGATGGTGGCCCAGTCCACAAACTCCTTCTTGGCTAGGATGATACAGATAAACTGGTACATCCATGGGTGGAAGACCCTTGCAAAAGGTAAACCAAAAACTCAACTTAGGAGAGTGATCATGTCTCAAATCTTTTCCACGAACTCAACACGGTACAATTCTTTAGGGAGCCTATCAATCTAAGGTCTCTTGGTTACCAGCCAATTGTTGTTAACCATTTTTCTCCATCTTATGGGTTCTTCGTCCCAGAACTCTTGCGCTAACTGGCGAGTGATTTCTACATTCTCAAGAAAGTCAGGTATCCTGAACAACTCCTTAATGTGTTTAGGTGTGATTAAGAGGAAAGGCTCACAGTTATCTTTATAAATTCCTCGTCTCTTAGGGTCGTAATGCTCTGCACAAACAATCACCAATTCTGAACACTGCACCGAGACAGGGAATGCTGCTGCTTGGGGTAGGGCACTGTGGTAAAGCCTATCAGAGAAAATGGTTTTGCCTTTAATTTTCACTCGCTCGCAAAATTGTTGCACGTTGATGTGACCCAGATTTGTATCATTGATGTTGTCATATGCTGACTTAATGGAGCTGAGAGGAATAATTCCTTAGAATTCATATTTCAGGGTAAATTTATTAGATTTTTCCACTGGCTTCCTCGATCTCCCTGTAGAATTGGATCTTTCGGCCATTATGAATTTAACAAAAAAGTGACTCAGGCATGCCAAACAACGTAAACGGGGCTGGGTCTCAGTCTCCGACACCCCGTTGATGCAAAAAAAATACTTTTCACTTTAAATTTTATTATTATTATTATTATTATTATTATTTTAAAACAATAATAATAATAAATAATAAAAACTGAGTAATTTCTGGATTACAATTTTTCAATTTTATTTAGTTATTTATTTAAAATAAATAAATTCACTTGGATTTGATATGTCAATACAAACAAATCAAGACTAAGCTCGAATTCTAATTCTGACAATAAAAATTAAAATATCCCGATCTTAATATTTTGCATGAATGGAGTTTCGTATCTTCGGCATGGGAGCCTGTTTCAGCTGGCACGTTTTCTATCTCCTGGATTTAGGCAAATAAAGCAAATTTATTCTCTTACATGTCTATGGGAGTTGTCTTCCTTATCCTTGGTGTGGAAAGAAGATCTTAAATCTTGTTTAACTTGAAAGCAATCCTTTTATCTCTTCCTTGTGTGGAAAATCTCCAAATGAAGAAAAACCTGCACTTTCAAACCTCTGCATGCTTGGTACCATGCATGCGCCTCTTTTTAAAACTATTCTTTAGCAGTGCTTGCTTGGTGTTTTGGAGTAATCTTATCTCAAAAACTGTTCTAACTCTTTCCTTTTCAGCTGGGCGCCTTTTCCTTAACCAAATGCGTGGTCTTTTAGACAAAAATAGAAGCTTTTATTTGTCTTTTCCTTGGTTGGGCGTGGCCTGAGTGTGGAGCGGCCTACCTTATTTTATCCTTAGCTGTCCCTTTCTCCTCCCAGGTGTGTGGAAGATTAAATCTTGTTTTCTTTTGCTAAAAACAAAATGAATACTTCTTTCCTTCTAGCTAGGCGCTGAAGCTAGTCTTTCTTTAATTTTCTTGTTGAAAAAAAAAAACCTTTTTCTCCTGATTCAGGGAAATTTTATGAAGCCTTGAATAGCGTGACCTCAATCCATTATACATGGCAGTGAATATTTGTTTCCTGCAGCTGCCATGGGTCTGAGTTTAGAATAAGGATAATCCTACAACTGCATTATGTTTGCTATTTGTGACCTTCATTTGTTGCAGCTTTTAGAAATTAAATTGTAAGCTTTATCAGGGCCTAGATTCATCCATATGCATTACACATTATTTTCTGAAGGCCGATGAAAATGCAAAATATAACAAGTCACAAAAATAAATCAGTTTTTTAAACATACTTGCCCATCGTTCGGTCGGGTCACATTTTTCTTTTTTTAAAAATTGTTCTTGGCATGCGTGATTTTTTATTTGCTGGCTGGGCATGGATTTTCTTCTTCCTCTATTTGGTGGTCTCCTCCAAAAAGAATGCGTGGTTTTCTTGTCTTCTGTGGGCTGTGTTTTTATCAATTAAAAACTGTTCCCCTTTTTTATATCAAAAACTGTTCTTTTAATGTGTGGAATTTCTCATGGGCTAGGCGGCTTGCCTTCAATTTTCTCTTGAAATTGTTCCTCTCTCCCTTCTCCCAGCATGGGAGATTGTTTTCCTTCTTTCTTTGCTATTATTTTCTTTTTCTTATGCAATGCGTGGAGTTGTTGGAAACAAAACCAAAACTTTCTTATATTTCTTCTTCATAATGGTGTTAGTTTCCCTTGCATAAGGATAACAAAATATTATGTCTTCTTGAAGAAAGAAGCAATTGAAAGCTTCGCACGAATTTTTCAACGGGTTTGATGGAGGAAGTTACGGGAATTAATCTAACTTCCTCTCTTCCCGAGGTAGGGGCTTAAGTGCCAGGGGGAAATGGGAAAAGTAATGAGCAATTGCCAACGGGAATGGCAAAATGGGTTGGCAATCCCTGTCCAATTTCCCCATGTGGGAAATTGGGGAATTTTATGCCCATTTTCCAATCCATGATTTGGAAATTCGCAGAGGAAAAGCCATGTGTGGGAAATTTGAAGGAAATTGCCAGGAAAGTGGAAATCCGGGTTCGGGAAGCCAGTTTGGCTTCCCGACAGTTGGAAACGAAAGCTTACTTCCCCGACACTAAAAATTTTCGAATGAACTTTTAATTTATATTTATTTGATTAAATACTCCTTAAGTGATTTTTTAAAAAAATTAATTTTATAAAACAAGGAGCAATTAATTAATTAAATATTAATTAATGTATTTTAATGTATTTTAACGTGTTTTAAAGCCTGACAGGAAGAGTTCTCGCCCGAAAATCATGAAACGAAGACCGAAACGATCACAAAAATAAGACGATCGTACGATGAGTCCAATGAACCACACGAAGTAACACTTTTCAAAATTTTCTAATTTTTCATTTTTTTAATTATTGTTTAACAATTTTGTGAAGTCAAAATTGGCTGATAACAGCACCCTAACCCCTAAACCCTGAACCCTGAGCCCTGAGCCCTAAACCGTAAACCGTAAACCTTAATTCCTAAATGTTAAATCCTAAAGGTCCCTAAACCCTGAACCCTAAAAACTAAATCATAAACCCTAAACCCTAACCCATAAACCCTAAACTCTAAACCCCAAGTAGTAAATCCTAAACCCTAAACGCTAAGCCGTAATCCCTAAACTCTAAAACCTAAACTCTACGACCTAAACCCTTAACCCTAAAACCTAAACCCTCACCTCAATCCTTAAACCCTAAACCCTGAACTCTTTTCGCTAAACCTTGAACCCCAACCTTTAAACCTTAAACCCTAACTCCTAAACCCTAAATTGTAAACCCTAAATCATCAACACTAAACCTTAAACCTTAAGCCCTAAACCCTATACTCTATACCATAAACCCTAAACTCTAAGCCCTAAATCCTAAACCCTAAACCCTAAACCCTAAACCTTGAGCCCTAAGCCCTAAACCCTAGGCCTTAAGCCATAAGCCCTAAGCCAAAACCCTAAACCTTTAACCCTTAAACATAATCCCTAAACCCTAAACCCTGAACCCTAAACCATGAACCCTCAACCCTGATCCCTTAACCCTAAACCCTGAACCCTTTTCCCTAAACCTTGAAACCTAACCTTTAGACCTTAAACCCTAACTCCTAAACCCTAAACCGTAAACCCTAAATCCTCAACCCTAAACCTTAAACCCTGAACCCTAAACCCTAAACCCTATACCATAAACCCTAAGCCCTAAACCCTAAACCCCAAACCATAAACCCTAAACCCTAACCCCTAACCCCTAAACCCTAAACCTTGAGCCATAAACCCTAAACCCTAAGCCCTGAACCCTAGGCTCTAAGCCATAAGCCATAAGCCAAAACCCTAAACCTTGAACCCTTAAACATAAACCCTCAACCGTAAACCCTAAAAGTTAAACCTTGAACCCTAAACCTTGAACCCTCAACTCTTAACCCTAAACCCTTATCCCTAAACCCTAAACCCTCAACCTTGATCCATAAACCCTAAACCCTCAACCTTGACCCCTAAACCCTAAACCTTAAACCTTGAGCCCTAAACCTTAAACCCTTAACCCTTAACCCTTAACCATAAACCCTAAAATCTAAATCCTAAACCATAAACCCTAAACCATGAACCCTAAGCCTTGAGCCCTAAACCCTAAACCCTAAAATATGAACTATGAACCTTAAAAACTAAACCTTAAACCCTAAACTATAAACCTTGAGTCTTAAACCCTTATCCCTAAACCCTAAACCCCGAGCCCTTAACCCTAAACCCTAAATCATAAATCCTCACCCAAAGGAAAGTCCTAAAAAGATCATTCAGTGTGTTTCAGTATGTATGGAATAGTGTTTAAGGTGATCGATCGACTCATTTAATTTTTACGACAGACTACTTCCTTTTAAGGCCTAAAAAGGCATTTTTGTCCATTTTGTAGTTAATTGAACACTCTTCAGAACAAGCTAAAATGATCTAGTCATGTCACCGAGTTATCAAGGACCATTATTTGTGAAGTATTAAGGCATCGTTTGTCTCCATAAGAGACATATGAGAAAAAGCATGTATGAGAATCATTAATTTGATTCCATGAAAGGATGCTTTTAGAGCTAGGAAAGGTGGGGATGATCTTTATATGGAGCACCATGTTTCTAATAATGAGAAATCATCTAAGTTCACTAGATGCAATTCACTTGGTACTATTCATAACAACTCATTCAACACCTAGTAGTGTTATCACACCTTAAGGAGGAGGCACATTACAATCACCTCATTTTGGTCATAGTACAAGAATCTCATTTAGGGAACAATCCTCTATCTACAAAGTGAGGATCTCTTTTTAGTAAGAAGTAGACAAACATCATAGAGTTAATTCATGGTCACTAAAGTGAATTATGGACCAAATTTAAAAATTAGTACCAATTCAAGTAGTGGTAGGGCCAAAATCCATTTTAGAAGGTCAAAAAACCTAAAAAATGACTATATGCTTTCCCAAAACAAAGACTGACTACAATATATATGGCCTGAAAGTTTTAGGTCGTTTGCTAAAATCTTGAAAATGAGTAAGTACTGACCAGATTAGATTTTGAAAAACTGTCTTCTAGATTATAACTGTTAGAGCTACGAGACCACTTCTATAAGGTGCAGAGTGACCCTAATTTCTTATATTTACTAAAATAAATTTAAAGTATAAGAAATAATAAATTAAATCTTATACTTTTAACACGTACACGTTATAGGTTCAGTGATTACCGAGCCAAACAAATAAAAATGCGAGCATGTTTTAGCAAAACACGTACGCATTTCATCTATTTTTGGGTTTTTATCCACTTTTTGGGCCCCCAACTTTGTGCACTTACCCGGATGGAAGACACCCTCATTAAAATTATTATTGCATTAAAAACCAAATTAATTGGAAAACTGTTTCAAAAAATGCATTATTTGAAGGTTCTATTTTTTTGGAACATAACCATCGCTCTGTGTAGAGTGGCAGTTTCAGAACCACCGCAAAGCATAGAGCAACGGTTGATGAAATTCCCCGCAAGAAGGGAAGCAATTACAGGACCACTATCTTGCATAGGGCGAAGGTTTCATAATTTTTGATGGAAAAATAAAATCCGTCTATGAAAACCCAATTTGAAATTTAAGTGAAATCTAATCTTAAGACCATTAAAAGGAAACTTCCAGCAACTAGAAATGAATTGAATTTAATTGTTTAAGCTCTCAAATCTCTTTATGATACCAAAATGCGTAAAAATCCATAGATTTAATGAAATGGGTTTATCCCCAATTTCTGAACTCAAAAACAAGAAAATGTTTTGATTAAATAACAAAACAGATCCATGGTAGGATTTCTACATTAAACAAATGAGCATTATTATAATAGTAAAATCTTTACAACTAAAACCAAGAGAATTTTTTCCATGGATGCATCTTATTTCTCTCATGGATCCTCCTCCTTCTCCTCTTCCTAAACCAAGAAAACGATAGAATATATCAAAATGAGGTTGTTTGGGGCAAATAGAAATAAAAAGAGAACCTTAAGGAAATTTAGGGAAACCTAAATCTAAGGGCTAGGATACATTCAATCCAATGGCCCAAAGTAAACCCTACCTCACTTAAGTGAGATATATTTTCTGGGAATGTAAATTAGAAAAAAAAACATGGGTAATGGGGTGAATGGGGCCACTTAGTGGCTAGGAAAAACAATTAAACCTTTGAGTTAGAAAATAATGTAATCTTGGTGCATGATAAATAATTAAACTAATGGAGCTTAGTAGATGCTTTAAACTGTAAATATATCTTAGGAAGTAAATTAATAATATTTAATTATTAATTTAAATTTTTTTTTTTACAAGCTTGTGTAGAAATACTTTAACCAAGAAATTTATTAATTGTGGAAATGTCTAACCTTGCAAACCGCTTTTAAAAGAAATTTTTTTACCATAAACTTGATTATTAATTTATTAGTTCTATTTGATTTGAGAGTAGAAAATTGTGGGCATTACACTTGTTATCAGAGTTACGGGTTCAACACTTGGAACCCGACCACACTTGGAAACACAAAACACAATAAGAAAACCTAGCTCAACTCTAAACCTAGAACACAAAACATTGCATGATGTTTTAAAACATACAAAACTTAGAAAACTAAAACAAAAGCCTAGATGATGATAAACTAACTCTCATCTTGGTCCGTGCCAGAGCTGCACGGACTAGACAAGGGGTCATTTCATGTGAGCCTAGATCTACCACCCTCATATTAGAAAATAGCAGCTATATTGCCTTAGATACTTCAGACACTACATGATTTTAATATCACTTTATACAAAGGATCTTTAGGAGGGTCACCTAGAAGATAGGATGGAGAGCCATTAGTCGAGGCTTGTGCACAATCACATCATAGTTCTGAGGATAGGGAAGAGCACTTCAACTTGGATTTGGTTTGACATGAGTCACCACCTAGAGAGGACATAGATAGAGCTTTAGGACATAGAGATAGATCTAGGAGCCCTAGGCTGAGGGATGTTCATGCAAAGAGACCTAGGGGCCAAAATTTGACAGTGGTAGATCAAATCAGAGAGATAATAAAGTTACACTCACCACATTTTTTTGGAGACACAAGAGGATTTTAGGCCGAGGCATGGTTGGTTAGCTTGAGCAGATGCTTCAAGCTATGTCCTTGTAATAGCAACATGAAAGCTCGTATTGCTATCCACCTTCTAAGAGATGAAGGAGCCGTAGTTTGGTAGAGGACTAAGGAGTAGAAGCTCCATGTAGATTCTAAGATAGTCACTTGGGAGATCTTTGAGGAGTACTTTAGAAGCAGATACATATCTAAGATATTCATCCAATAGTGGATCGATGAGTTTCATGATCTGCGACAGGATTCCATGATGGTAGCAGAGTATGAGGGTCAATTTTTGGATCTACTTCAGTATGTGGACTACATGCAGGATGAGCAGGTTAGGGTTCACAGGTTCATCAGGGGCATGAACTTGGACTTGGGTGGGAAAGTGCACATTCAATGTCCATAGACAATATCAGAGGCCATATGAAAGGCCTATATTGCCGAGGAAACTAGGGGGAAGACTCAGACAGTATCGATGATAGAGTGAGGAGTCATCATACAGTAGTTACAGGATAGTAAGTCAAGGGGATCAACTCCTCCTCATGGTGGAGACAGACACACTTCAGCACAAATCTTCCTTTAGGCCTCCTTCCTCCTCAGCAACAGTTAGACTCGACCACCTTTTGACCTCCACAATGTCATGATGCTCAGAGAGGGTGTAGTATGGGACCTCTAGCTAGGGGGGCCAATATGACACAAGCTCTATCCCTGCAGTCACAATTAGTAGGAGTACGTCCACTACATCACCCACAGAGATCTATGGTAGGATCATCAGGTTCTACAACATCAAACTACAGGCCACCTGGAGGAGTATCTACTCAGTGGAGAGGACTAGGTAGTTGCTATGGGTGTAGTGTACATGGTCATCATTAGAGAGAGTTCCCTCAGAACACTGCTAATTAGGGTAAGACACCGGTTTCTGAGCCTATGATTGGTGACATGGCTAGGAGCCACATGATCTATGTTATAGTCAAGAACTATCAGGAAGAGCACCAATGTATGGTGATTGAGACCACATGTAGCATTGGTGGTATTTCTACCCCTATCTTATTTGATTCAAGCTCATCAGATTCTTTCATTTCTCCATCTTTAGTAGAGCAGATGCAGATTGGTGGTAGTTAGGCAGGGCCTTAGTTGGGATGTTGAGATGGCTTTGAGAGCTAAACTCTCAGTGGACTCCTTAGTTAAGGAGTGTGTAGTGGACCTAGGACCCTTCACCAAGACTTTGGATCTTCGTATCCTTCCCTTAGGTTCATATGGAGTTATCTTGGGCATGGATTGGTTGTCTATGCACAGAGCTAGAGTTGATTGTTATAGCAAGGTTATATCTTGTGTAGACAATTTGGGAGTGGAGTCAGTGATTGTTGGAGTCAGGAGACCCATCTCTATTCACACCATATCCGCTATGCAGCTGAAGTGGTGTGCGTGACATGAGGTTGTTAGTTATTTTCCATCACTGTTAGTGACCGATTAGAGGATGAGACTCATGGATTGTCACTTGATGACCACCCCATTTTGTATGGATTTTTCCAATGTTTTTCCTAGTGATTTGTCAGGGTTACCTCCCCCAAGTGAGATATAATTTTTGTATTGATTTGGTTCTAGGAGTGGAGCCTATCTCACGCGCACCATATAGGATGACCACACATGAGCTATGTGAGCTCAAGTTGCAGTTGGAGGGCCTTCTTAAGAAAGGCCTAATCCATCCTAGTGTATCTCATTGGGGTGCACCAGTGATCTTTGTGAACAAAAAGGATGGATATTTGCACTTTTGTGTGGATTACAAGGAGCTAAAACAAGTAAAAATCAAGAATCATTACTCTCTTCCTCGGAAAGACAATTTATTTGATCAAATGAAGGGGGCCATTGTATTTTCTAAGATAGATCTTAAGTCAAGCTACCATCAGCTGAGGATTTTAGAGGAAAATATCCACAAGACAACTTCCTACACAAGATATGGCCACTATGAGTTCACGGTGGTACCATTTGGTCTGATGAACGCCCCTGCAGTATTCATGAGTTTGATGAATGGGGTGTTCAGGATGTTTTTGGATCTCTTCGTGCTCTTGTTTCTTGATGACATTCTGATATATTCATGTACGCATGAGGAGCACAAGGATAATAGCACCTTCATCAGGTTATATAGTGTTTTTGTGAACAACAGCTTTACAGAAACCTTGAGAAGTGTGCCTTTTTTGAGTCAGAGGTTCAGTACTTGGGTCACATCATTTATGGGGAAGGTATCATAGTTGATCCTTCCAAGATTAGAGCTATTATGGATTGGACCTCACAAACCAATGTGAAAAAGGTACATAGTTTCATGGGGTTGGTAGGTTACCACAGGAGATTTGCTTAGGACTTCTCTCGGATTGCACACCCCATCACTTCCCTTTAGTGGAAAGGGAAGAAGTTTGTTCGATCTGATGGATGTGAGAAGGCCTTAAGTACACTGAAGGAATGCCTTATGAAAGCACCAATTCTTGTAGTGTCAGATCCTTAGAGGGATTTCTTTGTGTGTACAGATGCTTCTTTGGTAGGATTAGGTGGTGTTTTGATGTAGGAGGGTCGTGTAGTAGCCTTTGAGTCTCACAAACTCAAGGATTATGATCTCAATTATCCGACTCATGACCTTGAGCTTGTGGTAGTGGTGCATGATTTGGTGTGTTGGTGTCATTTCCTTCTTGGTAGAAGGTTTATTCTCAGGATAGGTCATTTAAGCTTACGTCACCTCTTCATGTAGCCCAATCTCAACACTCGTCAATGACGTTGGATGGATTTGTTATGTGAGTACAACATGGAGATAAATCATGTGAAGGGGAAGGAGAATTTGTTTATAGATTCTTTGATTACACGGAGACATTTGGTTATGGCTACTTCAATGGGTACAGACATGTGGAGCAGAATTTTGTGACAGCTTCCACATGACAACTTCTACCTTACAACTAGATCAAAGATTGAGTCTCAGAGACCCCTTGAGGGGAAGTTTGATGGATTTGCATTAGATTTAGATGGACTTCTCAGACACAGAAGATGGATCTATGTACCTAGGGATGGAGGTTTGAGACAGGATATCTTGGAAGAGGCTCATCGTGCACCTTATTCAGCCCATCCAGGGGTGAAGAAGATGCACGCCACCTTGAGATAGTTGTATCATTGTAGATGTCTTTAGAGATATGTAGCTTAGTTTTGTGTCACATTGTTTGGAGTGTTAGAGGGTGAAGGCCAAGCATTAGCATCCAGTTGGCCTTCTTACCCACATGTTATACTGGAGTGGAAATGGGACACCATTTCCATGGATTTCATAGTAGGGCTACCAACGTTGAGATACCACCATGATTCCATCATGGTCATGGTGGATAGATTGACGAAAGTGGCTCATTTTTCTCCAGTGAAGACCACCTATATAACTAGTGCAAGTGGCACAAGTATACTTAGATGAAATTTTTAGATTGCATGGGATTCCATGGAAGATTATTTGTGACTGTGATCCCTTATACACATCTCATTTATGGACTACCATGCAACATGCCCTTGGGACGAGTATCAAATTCAGTACAACATATCATCCAAATATAGATGGATAGACAAAGTGGGTGAATCAGATTTTAGAGGACATGCTTCAGATGTACATCATGGACCATTAGTCAAGGTGGGAGGAGTATTTATACCTAGTGGAGTTTTCTTATAATAATAATTTTCAGAGTTCTATTGGTATGGCTCCATTTCAGGCACTTTATGGCAGGGAGTACAGGACACCTTTGAGTTGGGACAGATTAGAGGACAAAGTATCTCTTGGGCCAACTTTGTTACAGGACATGGAGCAGTAGGTTGTTTTGATCAGACAGAGACTTTAGGAGGCACATGATAGACAAAAGAAATATGCATATCAGAGGAGAGTTGACCATAGCTATGAGGTGGGCACGAAGGTGTTTCTTCATGTCAGACCTCATAAGATCCCTATCCATTATGGAAAAGGCTCTAAGTTAGCTCCTAGATTCATGGGTCCATTCAAGATCTTGGAGTGGATCGGTCCCTTAGCTTATCGTCTAGCCTTGCCACCCAACTTGTCTTTCGTGTATAATGTATTTCATGTTTTTGTTCTTAGGAGATACATTCTAGATACCTCTCATGTATTAGATCTGACTACATTATAGGTGCAGGAGTAGGGGCAGGTGACTGTGGAGCCCGTGTGCATCATAGAGTACAAGACCCTGGGCCTTTGAGGCCACAAGATTGACCAGGTATGAGTCCAGTGGGATAGGTATGATGAGACTACAACCACATGGGAGGATGCTACTTTGTTACGGACCCAGTTTCCACACCTATTTCAGTGACTTCCAGGAGGAAGTTGAGTCTAAGGGGAGGGGGATGTAGTGCCCACTCCTCTTCGACACTATTTTCATTATGTTGATATTACTTTTGGATTGATACTTAGACATTTTGATTATTATATTTTGATTAGTAGATGATAGACTATGCAGATATTTGGACTATTGATATGTTGTGATTCACATTTTGATTATGATACACTAGATGACATTGGTAGATAGTTCAATATATGTTGATTTGCATTATTTGGATTTTATGCAAACACGTTATACTCTAGATGTTCTGAGTAGAATTATAATCTCATGGATTTTAGAATTGAATTATTTGATATGTTGATAGATGATAGAATTACTTAATTTTGGATGACGATTATTGATTTCTATGTATATATATTATTTCTCGATGTTTTTGATGTGGCCGTGAGGCCAGAGAGGTATTATGTTTGTATTGCAGGGATATTTTATCACATACATTGAAAGGGGATAGGGGACCAACCATGGAAGGATGTCGGGTGTTTTGCAACATGGCCAAATTTGACAATTGTGTCTAATGTTTATGTGGTGTTATTGCATGCCTAGTTAGGAGGTTTCCCATGGGGGGTGACCTCACATGTGTGGCCATGGGGTGAAATTTTTTCCCTTCTTTTAATTTTTTGTGTGTTTTATTTTGTGTTATGTGTATTTAATTCTTAGGAAAATTTAGTCACTTTATTAGTAATTATTAATGTGTCTTAATTAGCTAATCCAACTTAATTTGTTAACTAAAATAAGGATGTGACAATTGGATAATTATGAGGGTAGATGGTCCTTGAAATACTATGTGCATCAGTTGGATTTGTGTTGGATTTTGTTTTGTGTACTCTTTCCAACTTCAAAATTCGGATTTTGACTTGGGAGGCTTTTTTGGAGGCTTGTGGGACAAGCTAAGCTTGTCCTATGCCTCTTAAATTCACCCAAAAACCATACCTATGGTATGGGGAGTTAATTTTAGGCTTATTTATGCATTTTGGAGTGTAAAAAGTGAAAATAATTGCACTTTCCTACTTACCACAATTAATTTGTCCTTGGTAGGCATGGTGTGTAAGTTCACGTGTCATGTGGGCATGTCATATGTCTTACATGTTCATTTATTGTCTTGGGCATGGTGTTTGACTTGTGTGTTGGAATGGAGGAATGATGAAGTGGCATCCTACATGGAGCCACCTCATCATCCTCACATCCCATTTCTATTTATTGATTGAATTTGATGGATTTTGGGTTATTTGTTTATTTTTCTTCTTTTGCACTTTTGGAATTGGGAGCTTGTTGGAGTTTATTTTAGAGGGTGCTTGGCTTGAAGGTGTCAAAAAGATTGTGGAGTGAAGAATCTTGGAATCTTGATGGAGAGGTAGGAGCTCCACCTTTTTTTATCTTATTATTTATGTTTGTATATGTGAAAATTGTGCTTGTTGAATATTGTATGAGTGTTGTGAATGTGTTTTTTTATGTGGTTGGGTAGTTTTCCTTAAGAAGGGAGTGTGAGATGGAAGTATGGGACCATTGGGGAGGGAAAAGGGAGTTGTGAGACATGCATTTTGGAGGGAGTGTGATTGGGAGTTTCACCTATGGGGAGTGAAAAGGAAAACGTGGACATATTTTTGCATACTTTCAAGGGGGAGATAAGGATGTTTTGTTGTTTGTATTGTGCACATGGAGGCTTTGGGTGAAACTCTTACTTCACTTGGGAGGAAAAAGGAGGTGGTTCCCATATTCCTTTCTCCTTTTGGTTTGATATCAAACCTATGTGTTGTTTGAGAAAGTTGTAAATATTGTTGAGTATGTCCATTTGAATGTGTTGCATGTTTTATGGATTGTATGTTTTTGTGGAAACCATTCTTGTAAAAAAGTTGTCAAATGTTACTCAAGATCTATCATTGTTCTTTGGTTGGGGCTCGAGGGCCAATAAGGGGATGGATTCTCCTCTTATTGGATTAAAGGTTGGGTGGAGAGCAGTGTTTATTCCCCCTTTCTTTGTATTGTGATCCAAGTTTTTGAAGAATTGAAGAATGCAAGATTGAAGCTATGAAGTTTGGAGAAGACATTGAAATGAAGACTTGTGTTTTCAACTTGTTGAAATTCTCTATGTTGTAACTTGATCATTTTATTATTTCCACTTAGAGTGGAAGATTGTAACTTTTGTATGTTTGAAAGAAAGTTTTGTAATATTTCATTTATTCCAAGTTGTAGTGATTTAGTGAATGTAGAGAACTCTTGGTTGTTTCACTTATTGGAAGTTGTACTAGTTATAGTGAAAGAAAATTTGAAGTCCTTCTATAGTAAAAGAATGATAATGAAACTCTCCTAGTTTTGTATTTGTATTGTAATGTTTACAATATAGAATACTTAAGTTGTATTTGGAAATGAAACTCTCCTAAGTTTGTATTGATTTAAAGTTACAATATAGATATCTTGTATTTGAAAAAATAATGTTATTGAAAAGACTTGTAGTTGAGTTCATTTTGTATTTATCGTTGGCAAAATTGAAATTGAAAAGAATGATTGTAATATGTTGTAAATTTTACATTTTATTGTTGAAGGTTGGAAAGAATAGAGAATGAGACTGATGTTTGTAATTTTTAGTTATGAAACTAGATATATTATCAATCTAGCAACCAATGAATGGAAGACACCTTAGTTAAAATTATTATTGCATTAAAAAACCAACTTAAGTTAAAAACTATTAAAAAATGCATTATTTGAAGGTTCTATTTTTGGGGAACAGAACCACCGCCCTATGCAGAGCAGCAGTTTCAGAACCACTGCCCAACACAGAGCGGTGGTTGATGAACTACCCCCAGGTAGGGTGGCAGTCACAGGACCGCCGGCTTGCGTAGGGCGGTGGTTTTATCACTTTTAATGGAAAAATAAAATTTTCCTGTATAAAGCCCATATTGACCTTTAATTGAAATCTAAGCTTAAAACCATGAAAAGGAAACTTTTGACAACTAGTAATTAATTAAATTTAAGTGTTTAAGCTCTCCAATCTCTTTATGGCACCCAAATGTGTAAAAATCCATAGATTTAATGAAATGGGTTTTTCCCCAATTGTTGAACTCAAAAACAAGAAAATGTTTTCATTAAATAACAAAATAGATCCATGGTAGGATCTCTACATTAAACAAATGAGTAATATTACAATAGTAAAATATTTACAACTAAAACCAAGAGAAAATTTTCCATGTATGCACTTATTGCTCTCATGGCTCCTCTTCCTTCTCCTCTTCCTAAACCTGCAAACAAGAAAAGAAAAAATGAGGTTGTTTGGGGCAAATAGAAATAAAAAGAGAACCATAAGGAAATTTAGGGCAACCTAAATCTAAGGGCTAGGATAGATTCAATCCAATGGCCCAAATTAAACCCTACCTCACTTAAGTGGAGGGTATTGTGTGGGAATGTAAATTAAAACAAAATAACAAAAATGAACATGGGTAATGGGGTGAATGGGGCCACTTAGTGGCTAGGAAAAACAATTAAACCTTTGAGTTAGAAAATAATGTAATCTTGGTGCATGATAACTAATTAAACTAATGGAGCTTAGTAGATGCTTTAAACTGTAAATATATCTTAGGCAATACATTAATAATAATTAATTATTAATTTAAATTCCGTTTTTTTACAATCTTGTGTAGAAAGACTTTAACCAAGAAATTTATTAACTGTGGAAATGTCTAACCTTGCAAACTGCTTTTAAAACAAAAAAAATTATCGCCGTAAACTTGACTATTAATTTATTAGTTCTATTTTTTTAGAGTAGAAAATTGTGGGCATTACATTACCCGTAAAATTCCTATTTTGTGTCAATGAAATAAAAACAATAATTACAGAAAAAATGAAACATTTATAACTTCTTCCCCATTCCCCGCAGCCAAGAATTTTAGGGAAATGATGTGTATCAGAGTGGTGGGAATATTTGGAATGCATTTTAACCCTGCACCACATGATGGGAATCAGAGCAATGTGCATCTTGATTTGTAACGAGGCATTTGTCTTCTATTGGGTCTCAAATCAGTAATCCCTACGGAGATGGTTCAATGTCTATTTGTCAATGGTTTCCTTGTGGCATATCATGTAGGGGATCCATCTTCCCTGCTAACATTCAGAGTGATGCATATGCAGATTGATTCTATTCAAGACCGCATGGCCATCCACATTACGAACACGTTATCTTCTGGAATCCAGAGACTGGGATTTAGTAGGGTAAGTTTCTGAAATTCAATGAGTCTACATTTTAACAATATAATTTTTGGGCACATCACAAATCACTGACATGTGAATTTTTGTTCTTTTTCAGGTCTTCCCATGCTGAAAATGCATGATGAAATATGGGTCATGAATTGGGTATCAAGATTGAGGCTTTATTCATACAAACCTTAGAAGATCAGGTGTTTCTTGTTTTTGATACCAGGGTTTCAAATTTTAGTAGTCAGGAATTTAGAATTTTAATACGATTATTTAAGTGGGTGATGCCATTTTAATATGGTCCTCTATTGTACATTGAATAAATATTTTGGAATTAGCTTCCACATAACGACACAAATTACTGCAAAAATGTGAAGAGTTTTTGAAAAAATTGCATTGAAATAATGTTTGATCCATGTTTCACTTTGTATAAGCCCTTGCCTCTCAAACAATGATATAAAACACATTAAATATTTTATAAGGTGTTATTGTAATTTCTTGTATATATATCTCTTTATCACGTGTTTGTTTAACACAGTACAAATACCTTAAGGAATGTTTATGTCAAGATTTAATTTTTTTTAAAATCCTGCCATGAAATAGATTTTACAACCTGGTTGGCTCAAAAATGTATACCTAGGATACTTCAACTGTTATAAATGGATCACATAATAGTTTCCATCAATTTATTTATTTATTGAAAATCAAACCTTGTTTGAAGTTTATTATCTCTCATGGGATGTATTCAAGAATATTTTTTCATAGAATATGGTTATATGAAATAAAAAATGTTCTCCTAGCATATTAAGATTTGAATATAGACTAGTATAGGCATATGCGACTTGTGATACAGTATCAATCTACTCTTAATCTCAGTTTATGCATACAACTTTTAAATTGAAAAACACATTTTTCAAATACGGTGAAATTTTAAATATTTTCAGTATTTTTCTGTATTTTTCATTCCATCATATAAAATTTTGTATTTTTCCCTATTTAGCATTTTTTATCAACTATCTTTTTTCCATTTTTAAAGACCATCACTTATATAAAAAATTATTACCTTAGTATTTTTATTTATATAAAATTTACATTATAATGTTAGGGGTACAAAAACATTTGACTATATAGATTTCAAGAAAGATGTGTAATTCATTTCATGGTTGTAACATTAGAGTTGGATGGTAGAAAACAATATTTTTTAATAAAAAAATACTAAAAACAAAATATTAAAACGTCATTAAAAACAAATACTTTATGCAGCAGAAATGAATATGGCAATTGAACAGATGGAGGTGGAAAACCTTATCTCATCCATGTCCTTTTCATCATTCTAATGAACACATTTTATTTATTAAGATTATGTCTCAATGAAATAATAGTTTTATGAGAAAATGAATATATGCATTCATGATTGTATCTCAATTTGACATAAACATCTCCTCTAAATCAATGTATTCTCTCTTCATAAACTATAGAAAATATCTCTATCCAAATTTACATAAATCTAATTATTCCAAGAGGCATATAAATTTGTATATATAGAGTGAAAGTGTCTGATGTCATTCCCATGAAATACAAAATTTGTTCCCTTGAAATAAAAACAATAATTATGGAAAGGAAGTGGCATAGGGTCGGCCTTGCTAGCAGGGATGAGGAAGTGGTAACATACACCATCTTGCGCACACATCTTCTTATGTATGGTAAAAATAAAACATTTATAACTGTCTTCCCCATGCATCTTCCGTATGCACACAAACTTTTGGAAAATCAAAGGACAAGAAACTTCCCAAGAAATTACATTTATCTTCAATACTTTGCTTTAAGTATGTTCTACTCTGGAGAATATATTAAATGGGGAACAGGGGCATCAACTGTTACTCGCATTTAATGGCCTAGTTATCGCATAATGAACATTTCTGAAGCTCAAGTTTTCAATAAGAAAAATTTCATCTATGGGGATTCATGGTTAGATGTTGTGCCCTTCAATGCCAGTTTGGAATAAATATAATTTTGGTGGCCCCCACGTACTGGTTTCGCTTCCCTTCACAATTTTTGAAACAACTAAGGATATATATCACATGTTAGAGGTGGGTCGATGAAATTAGATAATTGAAAAGGAAAGCAATAATTTTAGACATTTTTATAGTTAACAGAACCCATGCAAATCATGTGATTCTTAGATACATCCTCTAGTAATAACTCTGTTGTATAACTTATACAATAGATTCATTAACATATAATTAAAAAAACCTTTGATAAGGAAAAAAGGAAAAAATTCTCTTACATTTTGGAATATATATGACCAAGATGAAATGATAATCACAAAAGATAAAATCAATAATAATAATGAAAAAATTATAAAAGATAACTACAAAATCTAGATTTAAAAGATATCACAATATGAAAGTTATCACAATATGAAGAAGTTGTTGTAAGAATATAGTAAAGTATCTAATTGATTTAAAAGGGTCTAAGCCTTAACCAATTCATGTCACCACATTGTTAGTTTGCAGCATATTTTTTTTTCACCAATAACTTCAACATCATCTCATGGACATGTGTGTGAAGAACTCGTAACCCTTCTTTTGCAATGTCTCACAACTCTTAAAATTTCATTATTGTACCACACAAATCTATAGTAACACCCTTAGAAGAGACCAATTAATGATTAGTTATAATGTGGTTTTCATTAATACTTAAAACAACCAACATTTCCTCTCATATTGTGTATTAAAGTATTCTTCTATTCTTTGTAGATAAATAAGTAGAGACATTTCTTATCATATTTTTCAGCATCTTCTTCATTGTTTTTATTTTCACCGTCATCATAGTCATCATTCTCATTTTTTTGTCATCGTCATCATCATCGTCACCATGATTTTCATCGTTATCATTTTAATCATCGTCATCATCATTGTTGTTGTCATTGTCATCATCATCATAATTTTCTTCATCAACATCTTCTTCATCATTTTCATTTTCACCATCATCATAGTCATCTTCATGATTTTTCTCATTGATATAATCATTGGTTGATTGTGATCATGATTTTCATCTTAACATTCATGGTCATTGTCATCTTCCATCATCATCATTATCATCACCATCATTATCGTACATGATTAAGGTTTAAGGTTTACAAATTTTGGTTCGAGTTTTGGTGTTGTTTAGGATGAGTGATAATATTGAGAATTTCACGTCAATTTGTTAGGGATCTAATGAGAATTTAAAGTTTGACATTATCATTTATGTAGTATTAACCATGTCATTGGGGTGTACCATAAACTATAAATAAGAAAAATAAAGAAAACCCTACATGTGGAATCCTAAACACTAGTCATGAATTTTTAAGCCTAAATTCAAAAAATGGACACTAATGTAACTTTGTAAACACTCATTCAAAAATCTGAATACAAAAACCTAAACCCTACAAAAAAACTCTAACATCAAGCCCACATTTAGGATTTATGGTTTAGAAGTTATGTTTAATAATATGAGTTTTAAGTCACCAACTGAAGATGTTTTCATTCATGTCATTCATACACAAACTAAATGCTCGATGTTGTTATTATTAATATATTATTATTAGAATTTTATTAGCAATGATAGTGACATCATCATTATCATCATGGTTATTGTCATATTAATCATCGCCATCATCCTCATTTTCTTTTTCATCATTATCACGATTGTCTTCATCATCGTCTTCCTCTTCGTTTTCATTTTCATCGTCATGATTGTTATTATCAATATATTCATCATCAGATCAAGATCATAATTGTGATCTTTGCAGTCTTGGTCATTTTCATCTTCCATCATCATCGTTATCATACATTTTTCGGGTTTAAGGTTTATAGATTGTGACATATTTTTCATCTTTTTCATCATCATCACCATCATTGTCATTGTTGTCATCATCATCCTTATCATCATCATCACCACCATCAACATCTTTTCCATCATCATCATCATGAGCACTAATATTATTATTATTATTGATATTATTATGTGAATTTGTAAATAAATTAAATATTATAATAATCATCAGATCGTGATCGTGATTTTCATCTTCATGTTAGAGTAATTATTTACCTTAGCTCATGTTCACCTCGGTACTTTATTCACCTTAGATTGTTATTCCTTAGCCCTTGGTCATATGGTATGGTCATATGAGGGCTTAAAGCTTGTGATTCCTACTAGTAGGTGCTTAATTACAGCCCACTTTTATTTTATTTGTGTGGTGAAGACGAGCATTTTATTTTGATTTAGTGGCAACTAAAATAAATAGCAGAGCATAAACTTGTAAAGCTTGTATCTTTTGCTTTAAAACTTGGATTTGAGAGCTATGTTTTATAAAAGTGCTTTTTTTTCATGCTCTTTCCATTGGAAATATTTAGTTTGAGAATCAAACTATAATTATAAAGTGCCATATTGTAACACACACTCATTATAAAGTGCGAAAATCTGGGGGCCTCTTGTTGCATTACTTGGGGGTCTTATTGTATTGCTTGGTCCTTGCATTTTTTTTGGTGATTTTTTTATAATGACGTCTACTTCTACATTAGATCATGTTGAGCCATTAATAACACATAATTACCACACATGGAAACTAAGAATGGAAACAATAATTAAGTGAAAAGTATTATGGACTTTAACTTCTTCAGAACAACCAATGTTCACGAAAGAATATGAGAAATTTTAGTACCAGTACAAGTTTAATGAGTGTATGGGATTGATAGGACCTTATGTAAGTGATATTATTTTGTTTCATTTGGAAAAATGTGACTCTCATTTCAAAATATGGGAGAAATTGGAAGATTTATTTGGTAAGTTGGATCATATGAGATCCATGTAACTTCAAATGGATATCACCTCTCTTAATCCTGAAGATTTTCTAACAATTATATACTATCTTACCAAGTTCAAGCATTTGCTGACACAATTGGAGGGAAGTGGAAGAGATAAGAAAGATGAAGAGTGTGTTTACTTGATTCTATCTAAGTTGAGAGGACCATTTCAAAAAAAAAATTCTACCTTTTTCTCTAGCATGGATGTCTTAGGTGACACATTCAAAATTCCTCACTTAGAAACATTTTGTGAAAGACTTACTAGGGAAGAATCCAAATTGTCTAACCTTGAGTCTTCCACCTCTCAAAAGGCATTAGTTTCATATAATCCTAAGGGCAATGGAAAACCAAAAAGTAAAACAAAATCCACCCCTTATCCATCTCAAAATTCTCCTAAACCCAAAGAAAACAACTATAAACCCAAGGAGTCTTCTAAATCCAAGAATAACTTTAGCCTTTCATGCTCTTTTGTGGGGGTAGTGGTCATGAAGAACATAGGTGTTATAAGTGAATGTAAGTCTTAGAGGATGCAGTCAAGAAACACAAAATTTATGTCTCCACTCCACCTCCTTCTAATCAACATGGAAAAACACTTAATGTTGTTGGGAGATCTTAGTCACCACTTCCAGATAGTTGGGTTATAGATTCTGGTGCTTCTCATCACAGAATTTCTTCCAAGGAGTCTTTTGTTTCTCTAGGTTTGAGTTCTACTTCCAAAATTGAGGTTGGAGATTCTTCCTTTCTTTCTGTTAAAATAAAAGGTGATTTACAACTTGATGGTGATAGTATCCAAGATGCACTATATGTTCCTAACATCACTACAAATTTTCTTTCTGTATATCAAATTTATCATTCTAGTCAAGGGAAAACTGTGACTTTTACACCACATGGGGAAAAAATATAAACTTTGTTGGAGCCTTATTCACCTGCTTCTTAGGGTATTTTTTATCATTGTTTTAGATGATGTCACTTTAAGGGTTTTAATGAAACTTCCTCTATAGGGAAAAGATTAGTTTCTCAAGCAGATTCAGAGAGTAATATTTGACATGAAAGATTTGGACATCTCAACTACAAATATTTGAAGGAGTTGAGCACTCATTGTATGATTGATGGTCTTCCTAGAGTTTCTTTTCTTGAGGGATTTGGTTATGGTTATGCATTGCGGGAAAAACACCAAGATCTATTTCCTAATAATTTGTCAAACAGAGCTTCTTCACCACTTGAGCTTCTACATAGTGACTTGATGGTTTTTCCCACCCCCTCTTTCAATGGAGCTAAGTATGCGCTTACCTTTATTAATAATTTCTTGAGGCGTACTTGGTTTTATTTTCTCAAGTACAAAAGTGATGTTTTTTCACACTTCAAAGTCTTCAAGGCTTTGGTCAAGAAACAATCTTATAGTTGCATAAAGAACCTTCATACTGCTAAAGGGGGGAGTACTTCAGTAATGAGTTTTGTAATTTTTTGGAAACTAAAGGCATTATTCACCAACATTTTGTTTCTCATACTCCAAAACAGAATGGCTTAACAAAACGGAAGAATAGAACTTTGAAGGAAATGGCTAATTGTATGATGCATTCTATAGATTTACCTCCTATCTACTGGGAAAAACCATTTAATTTTGCTAAGTACATTCAGAATTGTACACCACATAGAGAACTTAAGAATTTGACTCTAGAGGATGCTTTGTCCAACACTAAGCCAAATGTCTCATTTTTTTTAGTCTTTAGGAGCCATTTTGGGCCTTTGTGCTAAATAAGAAAAGGAAAGATTTGGATAAGAATAGAAAATTTTTGATCTTTGTAGGGTATTATGAGGACATGAGAATTTATCAACTTTTAGATCCTGATATTGATGACATTATTTTTCGAACACATATTCAGTTTGATGAGTGCTGCACTCCTCATGATTATTCATCTTCTTCCATGCCTCCTTCATCTCATCTTAAGGATCCTTTCTTTGAGGAGTTTGATGAGGAGGTTATAGATGCCTTTGAGGATCCTATTCCCATTGATATTTTCACTATGCCTAAGTGGGCTCGTACTTCAATTTTTAAGGAAACACCTTTCATATAGGATCTTCCACCCACTAGGCATCATCACACACATTTTACTAGTTCTGGGATTTTATGTCAAGAAGTTTTCTCGGGATCCACAATATTTTTCACAGGCTCATGAGATACAAGAGTGGGATGATGCGATGGTAGCTGAGTATTCTTCTTTAATGAAGAATCATACATGGCATTTGGTATCTCTTCCTAAAGGAAGAAATATGGTTAGGTGTAAGTGGGTATACCAAACCAAATGTGTAGCTAATGGGTCCATTGAGAAGTATAAGGCTCGTTTTGTTGCAAAGGGTTTTTCACAAGTTGAAGGTATTAATTACTCTGAGAATTTTGCACCCATTCCCAAGATGGATTTTGTATACCTTGTACTCGTTATTATTGCATCATAAGGGTGGCCTATATACCAGATGGACGTGAAGTGTTCCTTCTTACATGGATATTTACAAGAGGTAGTATACATGGAGCAACCAAATCAATTTGTTCATGATCCTTCTCCTTTTTTGTAGGCTCTGAAGGTCTCTCTATGGTCTCAAACAAGCCCCCTGGGATTGGTATGAAAAGATCGATTATTTTCTTCTATCCACTGGTTTTGTTCTTTTCCACTCCAATTATACAATGTATCTCCAACATTTTGATGAGGATATTGTGATACTTGTCTTGTATGTTGATGATCTACTACTTACTGGAAGCTCTTCTTCCCACATTGAGACTATTCAAAGGGATCTTTCTACACATTTTGACATGACAGATCTTGGGTTATGGCATTATTTCCTTGGTTTGTAGATTTCTCAGAAAGATTCAAGGATTCATTTGAGTTAGAAAAAGTACACCCATGATCTTATTTGGAACTTTGATATGGCCGATTGCAAGCCAATTCCTTCTCCTTTTCATTTTGGGGTTACTCTTAATTCCACATGTACCACTCCACTTTGTGATCCTACTCTATATAGGAATTTGGTTGGAAGTCTCATGTACTTGACCTATACTCGCCCTAATATTTCATTTGCAGTAGGGATTATATCTCATTTTTCACATTCTCCTCGTAGTAGTCACCGGTAGGATGTTAAAATTATTTTACGCTATTTGCAGGTCACTTCCCACTTTGGCCTACACTACACTCGGGGTTCTACTCAATTAGTTGGATATACAGATTCAGATTGGGCCAGTTTTATTGATGATAGGCATTCCACTTCTGGCTATATTTTTTTTCTTGCTTCTTCTCCGGTTGTTTGGGCGTGTAAAAAGTAATAGGCTATTGCACTTTCATCTTTAGAGGAAAAGTACAGGGAAGCAGTTACAGTGAGTTAACAGATTCTTTGGATTTAACAGTTATTGACAGAGTTTGGAGTCCCACAGGACTCACCAAGTGTACTTTGGTGTGATAACCAAAGTGCAAATCACATTCCTCGTAACCCTGTTTAGCACCAATGGACCAAGCATATTGAGATACACATACACTTAATTTGTCAGCACATTCAAGATGGAGTTATTTTCTTGGAGTACAATCTGACTCAGCAGCAGGTTGCGGGCATATGTACGAAGCCTTTCACATCACCTCGCTACCTTGAGTTGTGTGGAATACTTTGGGTTTCGGAAGTTGTTCTTGGGGGGTTTTCGTGAGAACATATTACTTCTTCTTCTTTATCTTTCCTTTTAGTAGTATTCTTTCCTTCTTTTGGTTCTTCATGTATATATTGTACATGAGTACCTCATCAGGCCTAGTTGTTAGGACTCATACTTTGGACATGCCACTTCTATTTTAGCCCCTAGCTTCACTTGAAGGGGGGTGTTAGAGTAACTATCTACCTTAGCTCATGTTCACCTAGGTATTTTATTTACCTTTAATTTATTTATCCTCACCCACTTATGTGTGTGGATATTTATTTTTATTTATTTAGATAGTAGGGGGATATTATCTAGCTGTTAAGTATAGTTCTTTCCTTGATCTATGGTATTGAATAGATCCTTGATGTCTAGTTCTTTCCTAAATCTATGGTCTTAACTAGTTCTTTGATGACTAGTTCTTTCCTAGATTTATGGCTTGATTTACAACCTTGACTAGTTCTTAGATTGTTATTCCTTGCTTACATAAGCAAGGCCCATTCTCATTATATTACATTGAGTTCCATAATAATAAATGATATTGCAGCTCATTTGTTTGCAAAGGTTTTATTAAAGTTATTCTGGTGAATTGGTTTTATCTTATTGATCGTGGTGTTTGATTAGCATATGAGTTCTTGGCTTGCTACAATATGGTTATCATTCCTTTTACTTCACAGTCATGTTCATTATCATATGTAATCATCATCATTATCATCACCATCATTATCATACATGTTTAGAGTTTAATGTTTAAAAATTGTGGTTTCGTATAATTTTATGTGTTGTTTAAAATGAGTGCTAATATTGGGAGTGTCACATTAGTTTGTTAGGGATCCAATGATATTTTAAGGTTTGACATTATCATTTATAGTGTATCATTGTCATCATTCTCATTTTTTCATCATCATCATCATTCTCACCTCGATCGTCATCATTATCATCTTAATTGTCACAATCATCCTCGTTGTTTTCCTTGTCATCATCATCATAATTGTCTTCGTCAGCATCTTCTTCATCATTTTCATTTTCACCGTCATCATTGATATAATCATCATCTGATCTTGATCATTATTGTCGTCTTCAAATTCATGGTCATTTTCATCTTCCATCATCATCATTATCATTATCATCCATGAATAGGGTTTAAGGTTTACATATTTTTGTTTTGTAAGAGTTTTTATGTTGTTTAGGATGAGTGCTAATATTGAGAAACTCACATCGATTTGTTATAGATCTTATGATATTTTTATGTTTGACATTATTATTTGTGGGTTTCGAACATGTCATTGAGATCTACCATAAACTGTAAATAAGACAAGTGAATAAAACCCTACATGTGGAATCCTAAACACTAAATATGAATTTTTAACCTTGAATTCAAACACTAAACACTAATAAAATCCATAATAACTTTGTGTATTATAGACATGGAATTTTTTTTACTTGTACTTATAAGAGAGATAATTCCCTCTTTAAATGCCTCTATGATGTCCCTTGTAGGATATTTGAGTCTAAAAGGATTAATGTTAACATTTTCTCATTTTAGTTGTTGTTTGTGAAATTTTGATCCAAATGAATATTAGAAAATATTATTAAATGTTTTTATTTCCAGGAAAATTTAATATATTTTCCTGGATATTGTTAGTTTTGATTTGTATAAAATATAACTTAAATTAGTGTATAATAGTTTCTACACTTGCAAGGATCTCTTGGTTTTTTTGTTTCCCGACCCTTTTGTTTTTGGAATTCTTTGTTCCTTTGGAGCACAAATTTTTGTTAAGTATGGAGCAACGTGCGGAGGGTATCCACATGTCTCTTTGACACATGATTGGAAGAAGTAAAAATATTCAGGATCTTCAAATCAACGCGCAGCCTCTGCATGGCAAAGGCACAACAACATAGCCCGAACATGATGAAAAGTCAAAAGAAAAGTAGACAAGCCCACAAAACCCCACGTGTCGCCCAAGCACAAATCTAAAGGGAGAAAATAGAAGGTAGCGTAAAATTTGTGCACGGACTCCATGTTTAACTCAAAGAAGTTATCACCATCTGTAGAGCCTACTGAAGAATTGAAAGGACTCGCATTTGGTGGATTGAATGCAATCACAAGTCCCGAAGTGAGCAGTTTAGATCTACCGCATCGGTCAAAGATCAGGTAGATGAAGAAATGAATGCAAACATTAGAGATCATGATGACAGACACATTAGAGTGTGAGATGTAGGGTTTATATAGGATATTCCTTGAACCAGTAAAGGGGGAAGGGAAATAGAGGAGAAGTTGTTCAAAAATCTCATGAGGATTTTTAGTTTCATTAGTTTGTGTTTATCAACCTTAACAAGGCTCTGTTTTCAAGAAGCACTATAATTTGTGTCACTATTAGACTTATGTATTGTTTTTTCTATAATTAAAGGATTCTTGTTCTGTACACAAAGGATTCACAATATTCTGAATCTTTATTTCTTTTTGTATGCTTTTATTTTACTCGTATATATATGTTTCATTTTATATCTTGTTATACACCCTTAGATATTTTTACATTTATCTACTCATTTGCATGGTTATGTTTTAGTTCTCTCTAGCCTTAGATAATATTGAATCTTTCTAAAAATAGTTTAATCATGCTCAATGCTCTTTAACTTATTTTTTTGTGGTTTGGGTATGTATCTTTTTGCTTTATGGTAAATTTTGGTGCATCGCCTTAGCTTAGGATTTTCATTTATTTAGTTTCCTTTCTAACCCTTATCTCAAAAATTGAAGAGAAGAGCCAACTTCTATAAAATATGAAGGTTATCTTAGGGGCCAAGTCCCACATTCCTAAGATTTCCTATGACTTTGATGGTTCATATATAAAGATAATCATCAACATTTTTCCTAGCATGCCCAATGGGACAAATCTAAAGCTTGATCAAGAGGCACATGAGTGCTTATTTCAGTGGGAAAAGAGCCACAAAGATATCCCAATGTATTTCTTATTCATGAGAAGGATACAAATGTAGTCAAGAGCAAGAGAAAAAGGTCTATTTGAGTACTTGTAGCTATCCCCTGGTTGAGGAAGAAGAGGAAGGCAGATCTAGATATCTCCGTCTCCCATGAACCAAACTCTTTCAACACCTCCACCTAGGAGGCCCTTCTCACAATCTACTAGAGTCATCAGACCTATTATAATGGCCCATCAACCACCTCATCCTCTGAGGTTTTTCTTCCCATGGAATCAAGGGAGTCCATTTATTACACCAGTACATCTTGCAACATGGAACCTTATTTAAGAAAATGCAATGAAAGCACTACCCAAGTTTAGCGGTGAAGACTATAAGACTCTAGAGGAACATCTCCAAGATGTTGCAAAGATATGTGCAGTACATTTCATCACGGAACAAGATATAACCTTGAGACTTTTGGTGGCATCATTCAAAGGAAAATATCTTAATTGGTACAGATCCTTAACTCCTAATTATATTGGTACTTGGTATGATCTTGGAAACATATTTTTTGCGAGATTTTTCTAAAAGGGAGATAGATCTTCACTTCTTCAATATCTTATCAACATCAAGAAGGCTCCCCAAGATCCTATGACTGACTTCAATACCAGATTCCATAAGACATAGCAAAGAATTCCAGTTCTATCCAGGCCACCTACAAGTATGGATATTGTTTTCTATTTAAAATCTTTGAACTCATATATCTCTATCATGATTCAGTCATTGGAAGGAGATTCTTTGCCACAGGCATATGATATTATGGTCCAGGATGAGAAAAATTTGATAGATGTTGGTAAACTTCCCCTCAAGGTTCCTTTACTAGTATATTCAGAGATAACCCCACTTCCCCAGGCACATACCTTAGGCTCGACCCAAACTCTTACATCCATATATAGCTACCCATCCCCTCAAGGAGCTTCTTCCCTCGCAGCAACATAATCATCTTCCATGAAGATAGAAGAAATGAAAAATATCCTTACAATATTATCCAATGAGATAGTTAACCTTAAGAGGAATCAAGGTGTTAAACCTAGACAAAAGTATCAAGGCTACCAAGAAAAAAGGCCCACTTAGCCTCCGCATTATCAAAATTCCAAGAGACTGCCTTTGGCCCAACCATCTAACCAAATTTTTCCAGTCCCGACACCACTCTAGACTCTCCCACCTAAGAAGGGGAGAGAAATGATTATAGGATAGAACAATCTGACAGAAGACCCCAATGTTTGGTGTTTTCTTTACAATACCCCTCAAATACCAAAAGATTTCCCTCAAAGGAATCTACAGAAAAAGGTAACATAGAAAAAATAAATGGAGGGTTTTGAGGTCCATGAAGGTGGACCATACTAGTCCCAAGGAATCTAAAATATGTACCTTACTATGTAGATGCAAGGAATGTCCCTAGTACAAGAAGCAGAGATTGCTCCTGAGCACGCACTTTTCTCTTGGATCAAAGGGAGGGATTTTTTATTCACAAATGAAATACCTACTTCAAATCTAGTAAAATCAAATTATAATACTCATTTCAAGAGGTGAATGATGGAAGCCATAAGTTTGGTTCCTACTACAATGAATGAGGTAGGAAAAGGGCCTTCGGTATTCATTGCTCCTTCGCCCATAGCCAGAAAAGAGATCCTGATAGTAGATCAGAATCAAAGTACCTTCTATCCAGCAGTGGAAAGACCAAAATATTAACAAGTCCCCAAGGAACAACCACTCAGGCCCATGAACGTAGTAGAGAAACTCACGAAAGCACTAGCCAATGTATCCTTGTGGGATATCTTGGGAATTCTGGAATAAAAGGAATTGTTGCAAGAGGCATTAAAATTGAGTAGCACCTCGAGTGTGACCAGAAAGGGTAAAGAACAACTTAGAGAAGCTCAAGCTCCAAAAGAGTCAGTGATGATGAATCATAAGGGGGAAGGAACAAAGCCAAAACCCAAACCCTTCTTTATGACTCTTATTATTGGTAAGAATTTATTACATAATTCCATGACAGATTCTGGTGCAAGCACAATAGTGATGTCTAAAGCAATAGCAGATGCCTTGGGAATCAAAAATGAACCCTTGAGGAAAGGATTCATGCAATTGGATGGAAAATTAGTGCAAACCATCAGAGTCATCAAGGGTCTCCCATTACAACTCTATTCTTTCCTGAACATAACAATTACGTAGGACATAATAGTGATAGATGTACCACCAGTATTCAGACTATGTCTATCATGTGACTTCACAATAAATTTTTGGGGCTATATGTCTCTTGATTGGTCACATCTTATTCTATGGACTAAGTATGGGTCTGAAATGAAGGTATTATTAGAGCCTCTCATGGAAGAGCATATAATAGATAAGGCAACCTCAAGTTTTTAATCCTCACACACCATGATCACCAGAGAATAAGAGCCATACATAGAAGAGGGTTAACATCAAATAGGAAGCTATCTAGTCAACCTATCGTCAGGGGGTCCCTTTGGAAATTTTGACTCAACTAGATTGGGCACTTATGTGATTTTTGACAAAAACACCAGCATTCCAAATATCATGAAAGAGGATAATAAAAGTGAAAATAACCCCACAAAGGATCCACATATGTGGACTTTGCAATTTGATGGTGTTATAAGCATAAATGGCTCTAGAGTCGGTATCTACTTAGCTCCACCAAGTGGAAGAAAGGTACTCTGAGAGTTCTATTTCTAATTCACTTACACTAGTAATGAAGTGGAGTATGAAGCCTTGGTGCACGGCTTGACCTTGGTGCACAAGGAAGGTTTAAAGCAACTGAGATTATTTAGAGACTCTGAGTTAGTGTAACACAGGTCAGGAACACTGCTGCGGAAAATAACCCAAGAATGAGGTCCTATCGACACAGGGTTTAGGATCTTAATGAATACTTTGAAGCCTTTGATATCAAGTTTATCCCTCGGGACCAAAACATAGAGGCAGATAGGATGGCTCAAATTAGATTGTAATTCAATCCCACCAAAGATCTATTGGAGAACAAAGATGTAGTAAAGCTAATCATCTGACCATCTATAGCTGACAATATAGACCATTGGAAAGTCTTTGAGAGTGACCAACAAATATTGTTTTTTGTGTAGAAATCTGAAGAATTCACAAACCAACTCCAACCAAAAATTGAAGAAGAATATGGAGATCAAGTCATCCATCTTAGAATGAACAAGTTTCTAATAGGGATAATAACATTGGAGAATCTCTTTAATACCAATGATACTAACACAGACAGGAGAAAGTTTGCTGAAGTCAAAGAATATTATGCTTAAATAGAAGTATCTCATGGAAGGAAGCTAAACGTAGGGAAACTAGTCACCCAACAAGAAAGAAAAAGGCTTGTGGCTTTATGCCATAAATATGATAAGGTGGTGGCCTAGAATTATGATGACCTACATGGTTATAAATAAGATATCATTCAACATACCATTGATTTGGAGAAAGGAACAAATCTTGTGCGTCAAAAGCAAAGGCTGGTGAACCCAAAAATAGAATATCTCATGGCTAAGGAGCTCAGGAAGCTCTTAAAATCCAAAATAATATTTCCAATCAAGAATTACATGTGGGTTTCTACCTTGGTTCCTTTGAGGCAGAAAAATGGTGAAATCAGACTCTGTGTGGATTTCAGATATGTGAATAAGGTGTCTCTTAAGGATCACTACCCCTTGCCTTCTATGGAGAAAATATTACGAATGGTGACAGGTTTAGAAAGGTTTTCTCTGCTGGATGGTTTTTCAGGCTACAATCAAATATGGATCGTAGAAGAAGATCAACATAAGACCACCTTCACAACAAAATGGGGAACCTTTGCATATGCAAATATGCCATTTGGACTCAGCGATGTTGGGTCATCCTTTCAGAGATCCATGGATGTTGCATTTGGAGAGCTTATCAACAAATTGATTATGATATATTTTGATGATCTCATGGTGTTCACTAAAAAAAGAGAGGATTCATTTTGATGCACTAGAGGTTGTATTCAAAAAATGTTAGGAATTTGGGATATCTCTTAATCCCAAAAAGTGTGTAATTTTCAGGGTCCAAGCAAGGTAAACTATCCTGGGGCATATCCTCTCAAAATATGGAATCTCTATTGACCTAGAAAGGATCGGAGATATTATGGAGCTGTCCATACTGGTCAATAAGAAGGCAATTTAATCTTTCCTAGGAAATATCAACTTCAATTAGTAGGTTCATTTCAGAATTTGCTAGAATGATCTACCCAATCACTTTGATGCTGAAAAAAGACCTGAATTTCAAATGGATCCACCGAAGGCCGACAATCCTTTGAGTCAATCAAGAGAACCATTGCATCTACCCCAGTGTTACATAATCCATATTTCACTAAATATTTCATCATGTATGTATATGGAAGAGAACACAATGTAGCCTCTGTGCTAACATAGAAGGGAGATTCATAAAGAGAGGAGCATCCAGTAGCCTTCTTTTCAAAGAATCTTCATGACTACAAAATTAGGTACAACTTTGTAGAGAAGTGGGATTATGTCATTGTTAAAGGAATGAAGAAATTTAGGCATCTTGTGACTAACAAAAAAATCATGATATTGGTGGTACACTGTAGTGTTAAGGAATATAATACAGAAGGTGAAATAAATGACAAGAGAGCTAACTAGATCACCAAGATTTTAAAGTATGATGTATGAGATTAAACCCACAAAGTTAGTAAGGGGATAAGGCATGTGCCAATATCTTTCCCAAGAATTAATGACACCAATTGATAATGAATCTGAGATGGTGTTAAAGATTTAATAAAATGAACACAAAGGTTGGGTATTAGATAGGACACATTTCATGTGAACATGCAAGCATCTAGGTCACCTTCCTCTCAAAAAGAGAAGGTATTACTGACAACAGGGATCTGAGTTCATCATAATTGACAATATCCTTTCCAAACAGTAACTTCGACAAGATTATACTTATATGCCTGGAGAAAGAGGAAACTGAAATGGTCTTACATGAGTTACATCCTGATAGCTCAGAAGGCCATTTCTCAGCCAAAACTATGGCCATAAAAGTCCTACAAGATAGGATAATTTAGGCCCAACTTGTTTGGTGATTCTTATTAGATGGTGAACAACTGTCAAAACTTTCCAGTACTACACATATTTTAGGAGAAATTTTGCATTACCCCTTAATCCAATTCTTGTTGAAGAACCATTCACGTAATGGGGTCAGGATTTCATCAGGATGGTAAACACTAATATCAAGTGTAGGCCATAAGTGGATCCTAACATCCACTGAATATTTTACCAGATGGGTGGAAGATAGTGCCACTGAAAGAAGCTATTGACAATATGATTTTGGAGCTTCTCCATGGCATCACAAGTGATTTTGGACCCCCATGTATAATTATATCAGATAATGCTAAATATTTTATGGGTGATAAATTATTTGACTTTTCCATGAGGCATGGACATTTACTTAAAAACATATTCTAAATACTACCCGCAAGGGAAACAATTTGGCATAGTCCATGAACATAAGAATCATGATAAAGGCTCATTAAAAGGAATGGTAGGGATGAGCATAAGAGGTCTATAGCATGACCACATCAAGACAACCTTATGGGATGATCAAATCACACCAAAACATATTTTGAAGGCTTCACCATATGATTTAGTCCATGCTAAGAGTGCAATGATTCCTATTATGGTAGAACTTCCAACATTATAATTATTAAAGTAGGTAGAGATTCGAGGAACATGGAGAAATGTAGGTGAGTGCTTGTAGAATTGATAGAACTATAAGAGAAGGTTAGATGTCAGCTCATGAGTCTGTGATCAGCCATCAACAGAATATCAAAACCTGGTTTGACCGTAAAACTTCAAAGCCTGATCTTCGAGTTCACGTTCTTTGGTACTAAAATGCGATGTGAGAGTTGTCAAGCCTAGAAATCATGGGAAGTTAGACCCCCTCTAGAATTGGTCCATTCAAATCACTGCGTGTAAGTATCATAATGCATTCAAACTTAAGACAATAAAATCCAAACCCTTGGTGATTCCGGTAAATGGAATCCATCTCAAACCCTTTCATTAAGTACTTTTTGGATATTGTATAGTGTATTATGTGTATAGTTACTTCTTTTTTCTCTTTTGTTTTATGAGTTTTTGCTCCTTCCAATAAGTTTCCTTGGACACGTGTCTCCCATGTGGAGACTCTCGTATTCCCTTTTCAAAATTTTTTAGAAGGGTTTACCTTCCTTTGTTTCCCTGAATTTATGATCCAACGAATTTTTGGAGTACTTATTGAAAAGGATTGAGCAAGTAATGAAAAATCTCTTGGGAGACATGAAATTCAGCATTGGATGTCATTCAGCCTAGGAGATTTTGCAAGACATGACCAGTTGTGTACGTGCAAACATGTAAATTCACAAAAAGCATGGAGGCTATTTAAGGTAGGTAGTGGGTTACATGATTTTCATTCCACATGATAAAGGGTCTCTTTGTCAAAATATATGAAGCACTAGAAGAAAGAACTAGAGTCTCCTTCAGCCTCAGAATAGCCATGACAACCTCTAGTTCAGCCTCTCAATCAAAGTCTTCTGCAGGATGCTCCACACAACCACACACTTAACATCTAAATTTAGTTTACCCTGAAAAGGGTACATACTATAGATACGCTTTGTTGGTTACCAACTATGCAAATGAAAATTTTAACCCTATCTTGAACAAGAAGCTGAAAGCCCTTAGAGACGGAGCCTATGCCAGATTCCTCAACCGTAGAGATGATTGGTCCTTCAATTAAAGCTTTGGACTACCACATTATCTCAATACATGGTGTCCCTCATGCACCCATATCCAGAGCTTGTACAAATGTGTGTGTGTCATTTTGATCTCACCAGTTGTACCATTAATGACAAGAATATGCAGTTGGAAATATCATCATGAGCCATCAGGGAAATGTTTTCCCTGTCATATGACCCAAGTGCTAGGTTTTACGGTATTGCTAAGCTTCAAGAAGTCTGATCTTCATGCTAAAATGAGAGCATTTTCCTCCAGAAGGAATTGCAGTAGGATGATTCGAGTAGATCTAAATTGCAGGGGTTTCTAATTCCGTTGAAAATGTCTGCACTGAATTCACAAGATGCCTACTCTATGCTGGCCTTTATTTTTGGTCAAGATTCAAACAGAGAGGTCCATAACTGGCAAATGGGATCCCTTTTTAGGATGAGGGCAGTTGGCAAAGAGAAAGCATACAAGTTATGCTTCTCTAAAGTCATTTCACATGATATTTTCCACCAGCTAGCCAATTTCCACATCAACTCCACCTTCAGGTATTCCTCATACTTGTTCCACCTAATTTTGTCCCAGTAGGATTCATACTTTAGCCAGTATATGCCTCTATCAATCTGGGATTTAGAAATCAGCCCTCCAATCATTATACCAATATCAGCATGGACCTATGTGTTAACCTCTTTTTCAGATGCATTTGAGTTCAAAAGATGTTTTTTTGTGCCACTTCTACTTGAGTTGGACCAGGATGGGGTCGATAACAGAATGATTTACTCAACCCGATCCATCCTCAAAGACAATCTACACCCTTGCAACTACTTTTTCAGGACACCACATTCAATACTAAGAGTGCATGGGTTTCGAGAGGAATCCTTCATACTCCCCAGAGTCCTCACGACTTGGGTTATGTCCTTGGAGATAGCTAGACAACTTGAAATATTGGATGAAGATTTTGGCTCTACTCGTAAGAAGAAAACATTCTTTGAACTCCCCTAGAGTAAGGGAGGCATTATTGTGATGAAACCAAGGTAGGGCATATCCTCACACAAAATTTGGTCAACTATGGTTTTCTCTTGATCTGAGATAGATGTAGATATGACCCCGATGGGAAAATGGCTGCCATAATAGCCCAAAATGAGGTATCAAGCTCATTCAAGCATGAGCGGAGAAAGTTCTTGCTATCCAAAATTCACCCCCCCAGGGTAAAATTGATAACATGCATCAGGATGTCCAAATTCCAAGAAAAATGACTGATTTAGAGCAAAATCAGGTTTCTAGGGTCCCTTCAGGAATCTTTCTAAACTCCGCAGGCCGAATAAGGAAGGAGCAAGCTTTGAGAAAGTGCGAAAGGTTGCAGAAAGGCAAATAGGATTGATCCAGGAAAAAGTGAAAAAATTGGCTAAGTCCTTCTAGAGGGAGCAGTCGGGACGTTTGGGACAGAAGGGCCCGAATCGGCCGGTTCGCATGAAATCAGCACAAGGAGCCCAAAAGCAATTAGGACAAGCGGGCCAGAAATACCCGAACCGGCCGAACCGGCCGAAAAGAGACAAGTCAGCCCAAAAGCAATTGGGACAAGCGGGCCAGAAATACCCGAATCGGCCGAACCGGCCGAAATTGTCCCAAAAGGTCCAAAATCAAAATAGGACGTCTGGGACAAAAGGACCCGAAATACGCGAAGAAGCCGAAGGAGCTGAAAGCCAATCAAAAGGTGCCACGTGTCTTTGGCCAAATGAGGGACAAGGAAGCCCATTTCGGGCGGATCAGAGGTTTTTGTCCCAAGCAGCACTGGAACATCCGGGACGAATGGACGTGAAGTACGCGAAAGACCCGGCAGGCCCGAGAACCATTGAGAAATTGCCACGTGTCCTCATAGGAGTAAAGGTCAGAAAAGTCAAAGGGTGAATTTTCGAGCACCGAGCCGAACAAATAGGATCATGCCACGTGTCCCATTTAAGAACCCACGAGGAAAAGTCAAAATTCAAGAGACAGCCCGCCGAAAAGCAGAGGAGAGAGAATTATTCAGCGAATCAGAGCGCGCCACATGTTGTCCAAGTGGCAGTGCGCGGGAAAATATTTCAAAAATCCATTTTCGCCTGTTCCGTGTCCTAAATCTTCAGATTGACATATCTTTCGATCCAGAGCTCGGATTTACACGTTCTTGATATCAACGGAAAGCTTGTGAGATTCTCTACACGTTTCTAGGGTCAATCTTTCATTTTGGTTCAGTTTGAAGAAAGAAAATCAGAAGACGCCTCTGGCACAAAATAATAAGCAGAAGTGATACTTCAACAACCACTTTAATGCAGCAGACAGTTCGCTGCTTCTGTTAGGCAAACCACCGCTTTGCCAGAACCCGCCGCTTCTGCCATGATGGATGAATTAAATACAACCTAGAGGTGGTTGGGGCAGTTCGAATTCCTCTCTCTTTTCTCTCCCGTTCTTCCTATATATTGTAAGGAGGGGTTTCTTTCTGTAGTGGGGGACATTTTTCTGCTTTGCACCCTCCCTTCTCTCCTGTTCATAAGAAGATTTGTGGAGTTTTCAAACCTCCCATATAGACTGTAACACCGTTTTTTTCCTTCTGGCTATTGCAATGTATTAAATCGATCCTTAAGCAATATATATGTGTCTGTGGTTGCTTCTAAACCCTCTTACATATTTATTACTGTCATTCTTGATCTTTCATTACATTTTTGCTATCTGTGCATGGTGTTGTGTTATATCTACATGGTCTATGTTTAATGTGGCAAAGCATATGTTCTTCATTCCTCGGTGCATCACCTCTATTAGCTTAGATTTATTTTATGCATCTTCTTACCTTGTCTCCTTGGCAGATTAGATTAGATTCTGAGAAAACCCTCTGCATATTTCATGTGCACCTGAACAGAGGAATAGGAACCAGCCTTTCTATGGAGATTCCTTTCTCACTCTTCAAGTCCCACACTTGGAGAAAGGATTCAATGTTATGCTATCACACTGGATATTAATATGATCAACCTAGAAAACTGATCAATATCCAGGGGTGCTGTGATTTTACACTAACAGTTTTGGCACGCCCGGTGGGACAGAGGTCTCATTTTTTATTGCAGCAAGGTTGATGTGCATCTGCTGCAATTTTCTTGCTTAAGAAGAGCTATTATTTGCATATCTGGCGACTCCAGAGGGAAGAATCAACTAAGTTTCAGTAGTCAGGCCTAAAAGCTTATGAGAAGAATCACAAGGTCAAGAGCTGGAGAAGAGGAAGTACCGTTTGAATACCTGCAACTATCTCCAAGAAGAAGGCAAAGAGGAAGAAGGATTCAAAGGTCTCCATCTCCACCAAACAGAACTCTCTCAACTCCTCCACCTGACAGGCCTTTCTTTCAATATACAAGGGTTTTAAGACCACTCAGAATGGCGCAACCAGTAAACCCCTATGTCAACTTCACAGGCAGCAGCCCACTTGCTCTCAATGCACAAAATCCAATCCCAGTTGCAGCATTGAAGAACATTCCATATTTTACTGGAGAAAACCAGACCACTCCTGGTGATCATGTCAAGGACATTGCTAACATTTGTGCAATCCATGAGATTAATGAGATGCAAGTAGCTGTCAAATTGCTGGCGTCTTCATTCAAGGGAAAAGCATTGCAATGGTTTAGGAGCCTTGAAGCTGCTTCGATCACAAATTGGAATCAGCTGTGTATTGCACTTCATAATCAATTTGGAGAGAAGGGAGACAACTTGTCTCTTCTGGAGCAGCTGACAACCATCAAGAGAGCTTCCAATGAGCAGCTGACTGACTTCAACTTCAGATTCCAAAGATCTTGGGAGAGAATTCCAGTAGCAGTCAGACCAACAGCAGAAGGTGCTTTTCTATACTACCTTAAAGCTTTAAATTCTGATATTTCTATGTTGATTCAATCCATGGGAGGCACAACTATCCCTGCTGCTTATAGTATTGCCATTAGAGCTGAAAATTGTCTGATTCAAGCTGGCAAGCTAGCTCCTAGGCCTCCAATGCCATTATATCCAAGTTTAGAGAGCCCAAGTACTAGTCAGGCACCTGTCTTAGCTCCTTCTCCCACTCCTAGAAATCAGAGTTCAAATGAAGCTTCCACTTCATCTCCAAGTGCCCCAAATGAGCTTCAAGAAGTCATGAAGCAACTGCAAAATTTAGGTAATGAGCTGGTCACACTCAAGAGACAGCAAACTCAAGGTTTTAGATCTTCGTATCAACCTCAAGCTCAACCTAATAGGCAGCCATATCAGCCTCAAAGGCCACCTAATCCAGCTGCAAATATGAATCAAACAAGGCCTCCTGCCAATAGACCATTCCAGCCCTATAATCCAAATGCCATATCTGCCTCTAAGGCATTAGTACTAGCACAAAACAATATTGCCCAGGAGTATGAATGGTGTTTTCCATGTAATGAACCCCATAATCAATCCATGTGCTATAATGGTGCTTTAACCCAAGCTTTAATGGTAACAAGTGCTGGTGTGGAGGGTGAAAGTAGTCAAGAAAACAGCCAACAACAAGAAACATTCCAACAGCAACCTGCCCCAAATGACACCACATTGGTAAATTGGCAGGCAGAGGATTTCTGTGGTATGAATCAGGCAGTCTCTCAAGGTGTTGCAGCCAACAAAAGGTCAAAAAGGAGAAATTTGGGTGAGGAACAGCCGTTAGCCCCAGCCAATCCACAACCTTCCACAGCTCCACAGATGATTGGCAAGCAAAACCCAGTTTCAAATACACGAGGGCAGCCAAGAACAACCCCTTGGCCAAATCAAATGCCAGCTATTGCTGCCCATATTCAAGGAGCAAATGTGCAAATCAAGGGACAGCAGAGAGATCCTTCATCACCATTCAGTATCATTGATCAGATGAAGAAAACAAACGTTAATATATCTATGTGGGAATCCCTATCCATCCCAGGCCAAAGAGATCTGCTGCAAGCTGCTATGAAGGACTGGCCAATTTCGAATCAGTAGGTTTAGAGGCAAGACAAAGTGCTTACAAATGCTGCCCAGCCTGAAGGAAATCATGGAGCACAACAAGGTAAAATGCTGAAGCCCCCTCCATTTTATGTTTCATTGATCATAGGAGACAAGTTGGTACATAATTGCATGATTGACTCTGGGGCAAGTAGTTCAGTAATGCCTAAACAGATAGCTGATCAGCTAGGGCTCCAGTATGAAATAACAACTAAGGGAGTAGTGCAATTAGATGGGACAGCAGTAGCCACAGTTGGAGTTATAAAAAACTTGAGTCTTACCTTGCATGCATGCCCCAACGTGGTTGTTTTGCAAGACGTCTCAGTCATAGACCTCCCACCACTCTTTGCCCTATGCTTGTCAAGGGACTTTACTGCCAAGATTGGGGGATATTTATCCACTGATTGGTCACACATGCTGTTCAGAACGAGGTATGGAACTAAAGCTACGATTAGGTCAGAACCTATTGCAGATTTCCACATTGAACCCTATACTCCAAGTCATATTAATACCAATTGCTCAGCATTTGATCAAGAAGATCACCTCGGCACTGATGAAGCCGACACTAAGGTTGGAAGTATCCTAGATTTGACTCTTGATGAATGGGCAAGCAAGGTGCATGCTTTTGATCCTTATCAAGAAGTAGAAGAATCTGAGCTGGGGGTCTATTGTATACACGAAGAAAGTCAACCTATTCCTAGCATCACCAAGCCAAACCACAAGGATGAGAACGAGGTATGGCAACTGTTTTTTGATGGATCAAGGAGTAGACAAGGCGTAGGAGGAGGAGCCATGCTTATTTCACCTCAAGGAGTAAGGTATTATTCAGCTTTTAGATTTCAATTTGCATGCTCCAATAACACTGCTGAATATGAAGCCTTGGTGCAAGGGATGCATTGGGCAATAAAAAGAAAAATAAAGAACTTGCAAGTTTTTGGGGACAGTGAGCTGATTGTAAATCAGGTCAAGGGACAGCATGCCGCCAAAAATGATCTACTCAGGTGCTACAAGAACAGGGTGTGGGACCTCATGGAGGATTTTGAAGGTTTCGGCATCAAGGCCATTCCCAGAAAAGAGAATCAAGCTGCTGACAGGCTTGCAGCAGTAGGGGCAGCCTTTGACATCGTAGAAAACATTCAACAAGACAAGGTACAGCCAAACATCCACGTGATTGTGAGGCCTTCAGTGCCGGATAACAATGTCAATTGGCAAGTATTTGAGAATGACCGGAAAATCATCCACTTCTTGCAAGAAGAAGCTGAGTTCTCAGCTAAGAATCAAGAGAAGTTGGAACAGCAATATGGTGACCAGGTGATACAGCTGAGAACTGACAAGCTGCCCAAGGGACTTGTCACCTTGGAGTCCATTTTTAACCCCAATGATCAGTTTAGAAAAGAGAAAGCAAATATTCAGGTCAAGAGGGAAGATTCGGTATCCATCTTGGTAAAAGAGAACAAGCCATTGCAAATTGGAAAAATGACAACTGAGCAAGAGAAATATGAGTTCATACAGCTTTGTCAAGAATTCCCTGACGTGTTTGCTTGGAGCTATGAAGACTTGAAGGGCTTCAATCCCAACTTAGCTCAGCATACCATCGAGTTGGATCCAAATACTAAGCCTGTCAGGTAGAAACAGAGACCAGTCAATCCACACATGGAGCCTCTCATGAGGAAAGAATTGGACAAGTTGATTGAGTCAGCAATTATATTCCCAATCAAGCATTCTAGTTGGGTTGCCAACTTAGTTCCAGTCAGAAAGAAAAGTGGAGAGATCAGGCTATGTGTTGACTTCAGAGATTTGAATAGAGCCTCTCTCAAGGACCATTATCCACTCCCCTCCATGCAGCAAATATTGCAGGTCGTAGCTGGTTCAGAAAGGTTTTCACTACTGGATGGTTACTCAGGCTTCAATCAAATCATGGTGAAGGAGGAAGACCAATTCAAGACAGCCTTCACAACCAAATGGGGCACGTATGCTTACAAGAAGATGCCATTTGGACTGTCGAACACCGGAGCAACATTCCAGCGAGCTATGGATATGGCATTCAAAGGCTTGATCAACAAGGCAGTACTGATATACCTAGATGATATCACTGTCTTCTCAAAAAATGCTGCAGACCATCTCTTTCACATCAGGCAAGTGTTTCAGAGATGTAGAAAGTTTAGAGTGTCTTTAAATCCTAAGAAGTGCATCTTTCTTGCACATGAAGGGAAACTCCTTGGCCACATTGTCTCCAAGGAAGGATTAGCAATTGATCCAGAGAGGGTTGAAGCCATAAAGGCTCTACCATTGCCAAGTCACAAGAAAGCTCTTCAGAGTTTCCTGGGAAGGATAAACTTTGTTCGAAGGTTTGTCCCAAACTTTGCAGCCCTTGTCAAGCCCATCACCAAAATGTTAAGGAAAAGTATGGCTTTCAAATGGACGGTAGAAGGCAAGGAGAGCTTTGAAGCAATCAAAGAAGCCATCTCCCAGGAACCCACTCTCATCAACCCGGACTTTTCCAAGAATTTCATCCTCTATGCGTTTGGAGGTGATGACACTATTTCTGCCATTTGGTGCAACAGAATAAAGATAATGATGAGCAGCCGATTGCCTTCTTCAGCCAAAGCCTAAATGACTGCGAATTGAGGTACTCTTTTATTGAAAAAACATGTGCTTGCAGTAATCAGGAGCTTGAAGAAATTCAAGCATTTGGTCTCAAACAACAAAGTCCAGTTGCTGGTCTCACATGCTGGGGTTAAGGACTTCCTCCTCAACAAGGATTTGAATGAGAAAAGGGCAGGATGGATCACCCGTGTCATGGAGTATGACATTGAGATCAAAATCACCAAGCTGGTAAGAGGCAAAGGTTTGTGCGAGCAACTCGCTTCCAAACGACCAGACAGCCCAGAAGATGAAGAGGACGTTGTCCTGCTATTACAAGATGATAAAAACAGGAAAATGATGATGTGTCCACTCCCTGTTGGACTCAGAATATGATACATTTCCTACAAATGGGTATGTGCCCTCTAGAAATGAGCAAAGCAAAAAGAAGACACTTCAGGTTGCAGGCAATTCCATATACCATCATTGATGGAGTTTTGTTCAAAAAGGACCTGAATGGAGTGCTACTGAGATGCATTAACACAGGTCAGATCCAGAGGGTATTAAAAGAGTTTCATGATGGACCAGCCGGTGGCCATTTTGCACCAAGAGTGACAGCTCTGAAAATCATGAAGGCTGGTTATTATTGGCCTAAAATATTCAGTGATTGCTATGCATGGATCAAGAGGTGTAAGAATTGTGCATTTTTCACAGGAAAAGAGAAACTTGCAGCCCTCCCATTACATCCAATCTCAGTTGACCAGCCATTCATTGCAATGGGGTCTGGACTTCATTGGAGTCATCAATCCCAATTCGAGCCAAGGGCACAAATGGATTTTGACAGCCACAGACTACTTCACTAGATGGACAGAAGCAGTAGCAGTCAAAGAGGCGAATGAGTCTAGCATCTTGGACTTTTACGAGGGAATAACTACCAGATTTGGTGTACCCTGCTACAATAGTCTCTGATAATGCATTGGCATTTATTAGATCTAAAGTTACTGAGTGGGCTGTCAAGAACGGAATCTACCTGAGTACTTCATCAAACTATTACCCTCAAGGTAATGGCCAGGCCGAGTCTACAAACAAAAACTTGCTGAGGATCATTAGGAGGACTCTTGATGAGAATCAGAAGGCTTGGCATACCAAACTGAAATCAGCCTTATGGGCAGATAGGATAACTCCCAAAAGATCCACAGGTAACTCTCCATTTAGGCTTGTCTACGGAAGAGAGGCAGTCTTGCCCATGTCACTTGAGTTGCCAACGTTGGAACTCATGAAACAGCTGGAGTTGCTAGAGTTTGGGCCCATGGAGGTGAGATATGCAGAATTGATGGAGCTGCAAGAAATCAGAGATCAGGCATTCCAAGCAATGGAAAAGGATCAGGCTTTGATCAAGAAGACCTTTGATAAGAAGGCCAAAGATAGATCTTTTCAAATAGGAGATCTAGTATTGAAATGGGATGTGGACAGAGCAAAACCAGGAAGGCAGTCAAAATTTGATGCCATTTGGAGTGGCCCATACATGGTCACAAAGTGCAAGAACAACAATGCTTTCCAATTGGCCTCATTGGATGGTGAAGAACTGCAGATTCCAGTAAATGGAATCTATCTCAAGCGTTGCTTCTAGAGGGAGGTTCACTACATCTGTAAATACTAGTTTAGATTTTCTTTCCTCCAAGTGCTTGTGCACATTGTTTTGCTGTAGATTAGTTTTGTTTTCCCTAAGTGCCTCGGCACATCTTGCTGTCCATGGAGATGATACATGTCTTTGCTAAATCAGGTCTCTTTCCATCTTCCTCCTCGCACATTCTGAGTCAGTTTGGATTCTAACAGAATATTTGATGACTCCATGCCCAATGGATGGCTTCAGGCAGCTGGCCTTTCATCTAGCAGGCAGATGATCCCGCTGAGTCGCCAAATTGTTATCCAAAATTCACCCCCCAGGGTAAAATTGATAACATGCATCAGGATGTCCAAATTCCAAGAAAAATGACTGATTTAGAGCAAAATCAGGTTTCTAGGGTCCCTTCAGGAATCTTTCTAAACTCCCCAGGCCGAATAAGGACGGAGCAAGCTTTGAGAAAGTGTGAAAGGTTGCAGAAAGGCAAATAGGATTGATCCAGGAAAAAGTGAAAAAATTGGCTAAGTCCTTCTAGAGGGAGCAGTCAGGACGTTTGGGACAGAAGGGCCCGAACCGGCAGGTTCGCGCGAAATCAGCACAAGGAGCCCAAAAGCAATTGGGACAAGCGGGCCAGAAATACCCGAACCGGCCAAACCGGCCGAAAAGAGACAAGTCAGCCCAAAAGCAACTGGGACAAGCGGGCCAGAAATACCCGAATCGGCCGAACCGGCTGAAATTGTCCCAAAAGGTCCAAAATCCAAAATAGGACGTCCGGGACAAAAGGACCCGAAATACGCGAAGAATCCGAAAGCCAATCAAAAGGTGCCACGTGTCTTTGGCCAAATGAGGGGACAAGGAAGCCCATTTCGGGCGGATCGGAGGTTTTTGTCCCAAGCAGCACTGGAACATCCTGGGACGAATGGACGCGAAGTACGCGGAAGACCCGGCAGGCCTGAGAACCATTGAGAAATTGCCACGTGTCCTCATAGGAGTAAAGGTCAGAAAATTCAAAGGGGCGAATTTTCGAGCACCGACCGAACAAATAGGTCAATGCCAACGTTTCCCCATTTAACCTCACAGGCTCAGCCACTTGCTCTCACACATGCACCAAACTCCAATCCCCCGTTTGCGCATTGAAGCCTCCATATGTACTGGAGAAAACCAGACCACTTCCTGGTGATATGTCCCAAGGACATTGCTAACATTTGTGCAATCCATGAGATTAATGAGCTGCAGTAGCTGTTCAATTGCTCTTGCTTGGCTCCCTTCATTCAAGGGAAATCATTGCCATGGTTTAGGAGCGTGAAGCGCTAATTCGATCACAATTGGAATCAGCTGTGTATTGGCACTTCATAATCAATTTGGGAAAGGGAGACAACTGTCTCTTCTGGAGCAGCTGACAACCATCAAGAGAGCTTCCAATGAGCAGCTGACTGACTCAAACTTCAGATCCAAAGATCTGGGAGAGAATTCCAGTAGCAGTCAGACCAACAGCAGAAGGTGCTTTTCTTATCTATACTCCTTAAAGCTTTTAAATTCTGATATTTCTATGTGATTCAATCCATGGGAGGCACAAACTATCCCTGCTGCTTATAGTATTGCCATTAGAGCTGCAACTTGTCTTATTCAAGCTGGCAAGCTAGCTCCTAGGCCCTCCAATGCCATTATATCCAGTTAGAGAGCCCAAGTACTAGTCAGGCACCTGTCTAGCTCCTTCTCCCACTCCTAGAAATCAGAGTTCAATGGAGCTTCCACTTCATCTCCAAGTGCCCCCAAATGAGCTTCAAGAAGTCATGAAGCAACTGCAAATTTAGGTAATGAGCTGGTCACACTCAAGAGACAGCAAACTCAGGTTTAGTCTTCGTATAACCTCAAGCTCAACCTATAGGCCGCCCGATCAGCCTCAAAGGCCACCCTAATCCAGCTGCAAATATGAATCAAAAAAGGCCTCCTGCCAATAGACCATTCCAGCCCTATAATCCAAATGCCATATCTGCCTCTAAGGCATTAGTACTAGCACAAACCAATATTGCCCAGGCGTATGAATGGTGTTTTCCATGTAATGAACCCCATAATCAATCCATGTGCTATATGGTGCTTTAACCAAGCTTTAATGGCTAACAAGTGCTGGTGTGTGGAGGGTGAAAGTAGTCAAGGAAAACAGCCAACACAAGAAACATTCCAACAGCAACCTGCCCCAAATGACACCACATTGGTAAATTGGCAGGCAGAGGATTTCTGTGGTATGAATCAGGCAGTCTCTCAAGGTGTTGCAGCCCACAAAAGGTCAAAAAGGAGAAATTTGGGTGAGGAACAGCCGTTAGCCCAGCCAATCCACAACCTTCCACAGCTCCACAGATGATCGGAAGCAAAACCCAGTTTCAAATACACGAGGGCAGCAAGAACAATCCCCTTGGCCAAATCAAATGCCAGATATTGCTGCCCATATTCAAGGAGAAATGTGCAAATCAAGGGACAGCAGAGAGATCCTTCATCACCATTCAGTATCATTGATCAGATGAAGAAAACAAACGTTAATATATCTATGTGGGAATCCCTATCCATCCCAGGCCAAAGAGATCTGCTGCAAGCTGCTATGAAGGACTGGCCAATTTCGAATCAGTAGGTTTAGAGGCAAGACAAAGTGCTTACAATGCTGCCCAGCCTGAAGGAAATCATGGAGCACAACAAGGTAAAATGCTGAAGCCCCCTCCATTTTATGTTTCATTGATCATAGAGACAAGTTGGTACATAATTGCCATGATTGACTCTGGGGCAAGTAGTTCAGTAATGCCTAAACAGATAGCTGATCAGCTAGGGCTCCCGTATGAATAACAACTAAGGGAGTAGTGCAATTAGAGGGAAGCAGTAGCCACAGTTGGAGTTATAAAAAACTTGAGTCTACCTTGCCTGCAATGCCCCAACGGGTTGTTTTGCAAGACGTCTCAGTCATAGACCTCCCCACCACTCTTTGCCCTATGCTTGTCAAGGGACTTTACTGCCAAGATTGGGGGATATTTATCCACTGATTGGTCACACATGCTGTTCAGAACGAAGGTATGGAACTAAAGCTACGATTAGGTCAGAACCCTATTGCAGATTTCCACATTGAACCCTATACTCCAGTCATATTAATACAATTGCTCAGCATTTGATCAAGAAGATCACCTCGGCACTGATGAAGCCGACACTAAGGTTGGAAGTATCCTAGATTTGACTCTTGATGAATGGGCAAGCAAGGTGCATGCTTTTGATCCTTATCAGAAGTAGAAGAATCTGAGCTGGGGGGTCTATTGTATTACACGAAAGAAAGTCAACCTATTTCCTAGGGCATACCACCAAGCCAAACCACAAGGATGAGAACGAGCGGTATGGCACTGTTTTTTGATGGATCAAGGAGTAGACAAGGCGTAGGAGGAGGAGCCATGCTTATTTTCACCTCAAGGCGTAAGGTATTATTCAGCTTTTAGATTTCACTTGCTATGCTCCAATAACACTGCTGAATATGAAGCCTGGTTGCAAGGGATGCATTGGGCAATAAAAGAAAAATAAAGAACTTGCACGTTTTTGGGGACAGTGAGCTGATTGTAAATCAGGTCAAGGGACAGCATGCCGCCAAAAATGATCTACTCAGGTGCTACAAGACAGGGTGTGGGACCTCATGGAGGATTCTTGAAGGTTTCGGCATCAAGGCCATTCCAGAAAAGAGAATCAAGCTGCTGACAGGCTTGCAGCAGTAGGGGCAGCTTTGACATCGTAGAAAACAATTCAACAAGACAAGGTGTACAGCCAAACATCCACGTGATTGTGAGGCCTTCAGTGCCGGATAACAAATGTCAATTGGCAAGTATTTGAGAATGACCGGAAAATCATCCACTTCTTGCAAGAAGAAGCTGAGTTCTCAGCTAAGAATCAAGAGAAGTTGGAACAGCATATTGGTGACCAGGTGATACAGCTGAGAACTGACAAGCTGCCCACGGGACTTGTCACCTTGGAGTCCATTTTACCCCAATCGATCAGTTTAGAAAAGAGGAAGCAAATATTCAGGTCAAGAGGGAAGATTCGGTATCCATCTTGTTGTAAAGACGAACAAGCCCATTTGCAATTGGAAAATATGACAACTGAGCAAAGAGAAATATGAGTTCATTACAGCTTGTCAAGAATTCCCTGACGTGTTTGCTTTGGAGCTATGAAGATCTTGAAGGGCTTCAATCCCAACTTAGCTCAGCCATCCAATCGAGTGGATCCAAATACTAAGCCTGTCACGGTAGAATAAACAGAAGGCCCAGGTCAATCCACAACATGGCGGTCCTCCATGAGGAGGAAAGCATTGGACAAGTTGATTGAGTCCGCCCCCCCAATTATTATTAATTCCCCACCCACCAGCATTCTAGTTGGGTTGCCAACTTAGTTCCAGTCAGAAAGAAAAGTGGAGAGATCAGGCTATGTGTTGACTTCAGAGATTTGAATAGAGCCTCTCTCAAGGGACCATTATCCACTCCCCTCCATGCCGCAAATATTGCAGGTCGTAGCTGGTTCAGAAGGTGTTCACTACTGGATGGTTACTCAGGCTTCATCAAATCATGGTTGAAGGAGGAAGACCAATTCAAGACAGCCTTCACAACCAAATGGGGCACGTATGCTTACAAGAAGATGCCCATTTGGACTGTCGAACACCGGAGGCAACATTTCCAGCGAGCTATGGATTATGGCATTCAAAGGCTTGATCAACAAGGCAGTACTGATTATACCTAGATGATATCACGTCTTCTCAAAAAATGCTTGCAGACCATCTCTTTCACATCAGGCAGTGTTTCAGAGATGTAGAAAGTTTAGAGTGGTCTTTAAATCCTAAGAAGTTGCATCTTTCTTGCACATGAAGGGAAACTCCTTGGCCACATTGTCTCCAAGGAAGGATTAGGCAATTGATCCAGAGAGGGTTTGAAGCCATAAAGGCTCTACCATTGCCAAGTCACAAGAAAGCTCTTCAGAGTTTCCTGGGAAGGATAACTTTGTTCGAGGTTTGTCCCAAACTTTGCAGCCCTTGTCAAGCCCATCACCAAAATGTTAAGGAAAAAGTATGGCTTTCAAATGGACGGTAGAAGGCAAGGAGAGCTTTGAAGCAATCAAAGAAGCCATCTCCCAGGAACCCACTCTCATCAACCCGGACTTTTCCAAGAATTTCATCCTCTATGCGTTTGGAGGTGATGACACTATTTCTGCCATTTTGGTGCAACAGAATAAAGATAATGATGAGCAGCCGATTGCCTTCTTCAGCCAAAGCCTAAATGACTGCGAATTGAGGTACTCTTTTATTGAAAAACATGTGCTTGCAGTAATCAGGAGCTTGAAGAAATTCAAGCATTTGGTCTCAAACAACAAAGTCCAGTTGCTGGTCTCACATGCTGGGGTTAAGGACTTCCTCCTCAACAAGGATTTGAATGAGAAAAGGGCAGGATGGATCACCCGTGTCATGGAGTATGACATTGAGATCAAAATCACCAAGCTGGTAAGAGGCAAAGGTTTGTGCGAGCAACTCGCTTCCAAACGACCAGACAGCCCAGAAGATGAAGAGGACGTTGTCCTGCTATTACAAGATGATAAAAACAGGAAAATGATGATGTGTCCACTCCCTGTTGGACTCAGAATATGATACATTTCCTACAAATGGGTTATGTGCCCTCTAGAAATGAGCAAAGCAAAAAGAAGACACTTCAGGTTGCAGGCAATTCCATATACCATCATTGATGGAGTTTTGTTCAAAAAGGACCTGAATGGAGTGCTACTGAGATGCATTAACACAGGTCAGATCCAGAGGGTATTTAAAAGAGTTTCATGATGGACCAGCCGGTGGCCATTTTGCACCAAGAGTGACAGCTCTGAAAATCATGAAGGCTGGGTTATTATTGGCCTAAAATATTCAGTGATTGCTATGCATGGATCAAGAGGTGTAAGAATTGTGCATTTTTCACAGGAAAAGAGAAACTTGCAGCCCTCCCATTACATCCAATCTCAGTTGACCAGCCATTCATGCAATGGGGTCTGGACTTCATTGGAGTCATCAATCCCAATTCGAGCCAAGGGCACAAATGGATTTTGACAGCCACAGACTACTTCACTAGATGGACAGAAGCAGTAGCAGTCAAAGAGGCGAATGAGTCTAGCATCTTGGACTTTTACGAGGGAATAACTACCAGATTTGGTGTACCTGCTACAATAGTCTCTGATAATGCATTGGCATTTATTAGATCTAAAGTTACTGAGTGGGCTGTCAAGAACGGAATCTACCTGAGTACTTCATCAAACTATTACCCTCAAGGTAATGGCCAGGCCGAGTCTACAAACAAAAACTTGCTGAGGATCATTAGGAGGACTCTTGATGAGAATCAGAAGGCTTGGCATACCAAACTGAAATCAGCCTTATGGGCAGATAGGATAACTCCCAAAAGATCCACAGGTAACTCTCCATTTAGGCTTGTCTACGGAAGAGAGGCAGTCTTGCCCATGTCACTTGAGTTGCCAACGTTGGAACTCATGAAACAGCTGGAGTTGCTAGAGTTTGGGCCCATGGAGGTGAGATATGCAGAATTGATGGAGCTGCAAGAAATCAGAGATCAGGCATTCCAAGCAATGGAAAAGGATCAGGCTTTGATCAAGAAGACCTTTGATAAGAAGGCCAAAGATAGATCTTTTCAATAGGAGATCTAGTATTGAAATGGGATGTGGACAGAGCAAAACCAGGAAGGCAGTCAAAATTTGATGCCATTTGGAGTGGCCCATACATGGTCACAAAGTGCAAGAACAACAATGCTTTCCAATTGGCCTCATTGGATGGTGAAGAACTGCAGATTCCAGTAAATGGAATCTATCTCAAGCGTTGCTTCTAGAGGGAGGTTCACTACATCTGTAAATACTAGTTTAGATTTTCTTTCCTCCAAGTGCTTGTGCACATTGTTTTGCTGTAGATTAGTTTTGTTTTCCCTAAGTGCCTCGGCACATCTTGCTGTCCATGGAGATGATACATGTCTTTGCTAAATCAGGTCTCTTTCCATCTTCCTCCTCGCACATTCTGAGTCAGTTTGGATTCTAACAGAATATTTGATGACTCCATGCCCAATGGATGGCTTCAGGCAGCTGGCCTTTTCATCTAGCAGGCAGATGATCCCGCTGAGTCGCCAAATTGTTATCCAAAATTCACCCCCCAGGGTAAAATTGATAACATGCATCAGGATGTCCAAATTCCAAGAAAAATGACTGATTTAGAGCAAAATCAGGTTTCTAGGGTCCCTTCAGGAATCTTTCTAAAACTCCCCAGGCCGAATAAGGACGGAGCAAGCTTTGAGAAAGTGTGAAAGGTTGCAGAAAGGCAAATAGGATTGATCCAGGAAAAGTGAAAAAATTGGCTAAGTCCTTCTAGAGGGAGCAGTCAGGACGTTTGGGACAGAAGGGCCCGAACCGGCAGGTTCGCGCGAAATCAGCACAAGGAGCCCAAAAGCAATTGGACAAGCGGGCCAGAAATACCCGAACCGGCCAAACCGGCCGAAAAGAGACAAGTCAGCCCAAAAGCAACTGGGACAAGCGGGCCAGAAATACCCGAATCGGCCGAACCGGCTGAAATTGTCCCAAAAGGTCCAAAATCAAAATAGGACGTCCGGGACAAAAGGACCCGAAATACGCGAAGAATCCGAAAGCCAATCAAAAGGTGCCACGTGTCTTTGGCCAAATGAGGGACAAGGAAGCCCATTTCGGGCGGATCGGAGGTTTTTGTCCCAAGCAGCACTGGAACATCCGGGACGAATGGACGCGAAGTACGCGGAAGACCCGGCAGGCCTGAGAACCATTGAGAAATTGCCACGTGTCCTCATAGGAGTAAAGGTCAGAAAATTCAAAGGGCGAATTTTCGAGCACCGAGCCGAACAAATAGGATCATGCCACGTGTCCCATTTAAGAACCCACGAGGAAAAGTCAAAATTCAAGAGACAGCCCGCCGAAAAGCAGAGGAGAGAAAATTATTCAGTGAATCAGAGCGCGCCACGTGTCGTCCAAGTGGCAGTGCGCGGAAAAATATTTCAAAAATCCGTTTTCGCCTGTTCCGTGTCCTAAATCTTCAGATTGACATATCTTTCGATCCAGAGCTCGGATTTACACGTTCTTGATATCAACGGAAAGCTTGTGAGATTCTCTACACGTTTCCAGGGTCAATCTTGCATTTTGGTTCAGTTTGAAGAAAGAAAATCAGAAGACGCCTCTGGCACGAAATAATAAGCAGAAGTGATACTTCAACAACCACTTTAATGCAGCAGACAGTTCGCCGCTTCTGTTAGGCAAACCGCCGCTTTGCCAGAACCCGCCGCTTCTGCCATGATGGACGAATTAAATACAACCTAGAGGTGGTTGGGGCAGTTCGAATTCCTCTCTCTTTTCTCTCCCGTTCTTCCTATATATTGTAAGGAGGGGTTTCTTTCTGTAGTGGGGGACATTTTTCTGCTTTGCACCCTCCCTTCTCTCCTGTTCATAAGAAGATTTGTGGAGTTTTCAAACCTCCCATATAGACTGTAACACCGTTTTTTGCCTTCTGGCTATTGCAATGTATTGAATCGATCCTTAAGCAATATATATGTGTCTGTGGTTGCTTCTAAACCCTCTTACATATTTATTACTGTCATTCTTGATCTTTCATTACATTTTTGCTATCTGTGCATGGTGTTGTGTTATATCTACATGGTCTGTGTTTAATGTGGCAAAGCATATGTTCTTCATTCCTCGGTGCATCACCTCTATTAGCTTAGATTTATTTTATGCATCTTCTTACCTTGTCTCCTTGGCAGATTAGATTAGATTTTGAGAAAACCCTCTGCATATTTCGTGTGCACCTGAATAGAGGAATAGGAACCAGCCTTTCTCTGGAGATTCCTTTCTCACTCTTCAAGTCCCACACTTGGAGAAAGGATTCAATGTTATGCTATCACACTAGATATTAATATGATCAACCTAGAAAACTGATCAATATCCAGGGGTGCTGTGATTTTGCACTAACAGTTCTTTAAAGATAGGTGGTCCCCTAAGGAAGAGATTCTTGATATATTTTTTGAATTAAAAGATATCTCAACCCTAACATGGGAGTCTTTTTATTAGGTCTTGTATATTCGTGACCCCTCTGTTACTATGGGAAAGGGTTTGAGGATAGCCTTAAAAGGTAGATACTGGGGCATGGAAAAAAATGATGCCTTTATGAAATATAGGTAGGAAATTGGGAAAACTACCCAAAATTTTGAGGAGGTGTCCACTGACGAAAAATGGGAACAATTGTGGGAAGGCGAGAAGAGGACCAATTTAGATGATGAGGAATTTTTCATGAGCCCCATAATGCAGCCCCCACAGAAGACACTAGAATTTGTTGTCTCTTCTCAATAGTAAGCACCACTGTGGTTCCTTACCGTAGTCTCCCAATAGGCTCCATCAAGCAATATGCCCATGACTAAGGTGACACTAGGTCCTCAGGGTTTAGAATCATGAAAACAATTAGTGTTAGTCCCAAACCAGGGTCTCGTTTCTACACAATCATTGGTCATCCCCTCTGGCACCACCACTAAGATAAACAACCCTCCTAGCCCATTGAGAAAGAATAATAGATCATCTAAGCTACCATCTTCCTCTGCCCCTTCCTCTATTCCAGTTCCTCCATTTTCTTCACCCCTTGGTGCTCACCCACTCCCTCCTCCTCCTCCTTTCATTTCTTCAACTGGAGATGTCTCTGTTCTGGTCACCCTGACTCCAAGCCATCCACTCCCTAGCTCTTCTCTTATTCCCTTCCTTATCTCTAAATGTCTCAATTCTCTTCTCTTCGGCTCTTGTAGCATCCAAGCCCTTACAACACACTACCATTCCATATAGCATATCATTGTGGTTCTCATTCATGAGCGGGCTTATTCCTTTCCCTGCAGAGTTTGTAAATCAGGTTGATTCAGCCAAAGTATCCCGCATTAGGAGAAGGGAGAAGAAAAATAACAAGGAGATGGTTAGTGGAGCAATGAAGCACATACGGTCATTGAACGACCATCAAAAGAGTTCCCTCACTATTACACAAATGATTCTTAATATCTCCAAACCTGTGAAATAGATGCATCCGAATGATTACACTATCAATGTCATGGCAATAGACTTGCCTCAATTTTGGCCTCAACATAAGATCAAATTGAGGAATCAATCAACTATTATTGTCACTACGGATTACCTGAACATCGGAAATAAGATGAAGAAAGTGGAGGCTAGCCTCAGATAAATGGAAGGAACTGTTAGTCACCTCATCTCAAAAATCAAAGGTAAAACAAAGAGTTAGAACAACTCCGCAAGGAGTTGAACGAGGTGGCTTCCAAGGTAGAATTCAAGAAATTAGAGTCTGCGTTATCAACCTCTAAGGTTGTGGCCATTTCACTGTAGTAGGATATGGATTTAATTAAATTCAATCTTTCATCCTCCATGACCTCAGTCTGTTCACTTCAGTGGGAGCTTGAAGCAAGGAAAAAGGATGTTACATCACTTCAGGAGAATTTGCACACCAAATAGGCTGAGAAGGGTAGCTTGTAAACAAAATACAATTCATCAGAGGATACAATCAAAGATTTGACCTAGAAACACGCCAAGTAACCAAAAAAAGGAGGAATCATCACATTATTATAGGGGTTATATGCCTCCTTCTATAAAAGAATTACTACTATGGAAAAGGACATGTCACCTGCACTCAGATTTATATCTGATGTACAGGGCTTATGCACCAATATGGATTCCTCTACATCCACTATCAACAATGTTGTCTCCACAAAGGTTCCTAAAACACAAGCATTGTTCTATAATTTATATGATTCCTCAAACTCTACCCTGCAAGGGGCTAGTATTGTGGACATGTGAATGGCAACAAAAAAAATCAATGAGATCCTGAGTTGTAACAAGGCCACACTTAAGTGTCATAATATCCTCACCCAGCTCAAGCTTGGAATTAAGGAACGGAAGTAGTGCATTAAGGAGTTGGTACAATCGGGCTTCCCCTCTCCCTTTCCTAATGACTTCATGGTCCTTTTAGAGGACCAAATCCAACAACTTCTCATAGCAAAGGAATAAGAGAAGATTGTTTTCCATTCTTTAAAAGAAGAATCAAGTGTGGCCAAGGTGGAGATCATTCTGAATCTGATAGTGAAACTAGAGTTCCGCTTGCACGTAATGGTGCAGGATCTTCAAACCCTCTCACACAAGGAGATTATCGAGCTGGATAGAGACTTCTAGGATCTACAGAGAAGAACTTACCTGATAGAGGAGGAATAGATTGAGTATCAAGCTGCTTTGAAGCAACTCTAAGTGGTGTCTTTTGAGCCACATTTTTTCAATTTTGAGTCACAAAAGGATTTTCATATTCTTCCATGATAGGCACAGATTCCCTCAGTGAATCACCATAATTGTAGAATAATTTCTACAACTGCAAGGATCTCTTTGTTTTTTCGTCTCCCAACTCTTTTGTTTTTGGCGTTCTTTATTCCTTTTGAGCAAAAATTTTGGTTAAGTATGGAGCGAAGCATGAAAGGTATCTACATGTCTCTTCGGATTATGATTGGAAGAAGTATAAAGAGTCGGGATCTTCAAATCAATGTGTGTCCTCCACATGGTAAAGGCACAAAAAACATATCCTGAATGGTCTAAAAATTCAAAAGAAAAGGAGACGAGCCTGTAGAGCCCCACATGTCATCCAGGCATAACTCCAAAGGGAGAAAATAGAAGGCAACATAAAATTAGCGTGCGTCCTCCACGTGTCAGACAAATAAGTTATCATCATTCATAGATCCTACCAAATAAGTGAAAGGACTTGCATTTTTTGGATTGAATACAATCTGGAGTCTCGAAGTGATCAGTTGAGATCTACCACATGGGTTGAAGATTAGGCAGATGAAGAACTAAATGTAGATGTTGGAGATCATGATGCTAGACACATTGGAGTGTGAGCCATAGGGTCTATATAGGAGATCACTTGAACCAGTTTTAAGGGGGGAGAGCAATAAAGGAGAAGTTTTTTAGAAAAATCTAAAGGATTTTAGTTTCAGTAGTTTTTGTTTATCAGCCTTAACAAGGTTGTGGTGTTAAGAAGCACGATAATATGTGTCATTATCGGCCTTATGTATTGTTATCTCTATAATTAAATGGTTTTTGTTTTGTGTACAAAGGATTCACAATACTTTAAATATTATTTCCTTTTTTATGATTTTATTTAACTCTTAGATATATGTTTCAGTTTCAACCATGTTATATGCCCGTAGATAGTTTTACATTCATCTGCTCATTTTCATGGTTATGTTTTAGTTCTCTCTAGCCTTAGATAATAATGAATCTTTCTGAAAATAGGTTAATCATGCTCAATTCTCTTTTAACTTATTTTTTGTGGTTTGTGTATGTATCTATGTGCTTTATGGTAAATCTTGGCTCATCACCTTAGATTAGGATTTGCAATAATTTAGTTTCCTTTCTAACCCTTATCTCAACGCTTGAAGAGAAGAGCTAGCTTCTATAAAATTTGGAGGTTATCTTAGGGACCAAGTCCCATGTTCCTAAGATTTCCCATGACTTTGATGGTTCATCTACAAAGATAATCATCAACGGGTAGTTCAATCAAATTTGTTATGAATTCTTATTACTCAAGTAACTATTAAATATATAGGGGTTCAAACGCTACTTTGGGTTCTCAATATTATATAGAAATAATATTTGGTTTCACCAACGAACTACATGGGTGGTGGTCCTTATTATTAATAATATGAGTCTTAAATCACCAATTTGATAGGTTCTTGTCAAAGTCATTCATGCACAAACTAAATTCCTGCCTTCTTTTCATGTCTTTTTTTTGTATCATTTTATGTATAATGCAACTCCCACGATTGCTACTAGCATACCTATATTATATAAATATATGTAAAATATGCCAAGAGGTATAGTTTGACAGGAAATTATGTCACACATCTAAAATAGGCACCTCGTGAATTGTACATCTCGACATATTTTACATGCATAGCTTTATATAACCATAAATCAAAACATTGTATGTTACATGTGAATTTAATGTAGTTTGGTGAATGGTGAATGCCCTCACACCCTTCTAAATTTTTAAAATAGTTACAGGTTTTTGTTATTTTGTATGTATGAAGAAGTGTATAGTTGTATATTAGTTGAAGGTCCATTTTGAATATAATATAAGTTGTTTATTTTGTATTTAATTTCCTCTGCCTTATCACTCATAACTAGCACAAGGAGGGTGGGTTTTCTGTGGGCCAAAGCTTCAAGATAAGGGGCATTATAAAGTGAGTATCAATGTCAAATCTCAAGCCTGTTGCAAATATTCATTAAAATGTTGCATTAAAAATAGTATTAGAAAGAAAATAAGAAATTATATTAATTTCCATTCAAAATAAGACAATAAATTCTAAAATGTATTTTATACTTGTTTGAGAATGTTGTAGTTCACTATATGCCTATGGCTTTGGTTCGATATTACCAATCCATTAGTGATCTAGGTAGGATATCTTGATTGTTTTAAGTATTTATTGTGTTAAATTAATCTACCATTAAAAAAACCTTTATTAATGGCCATCTCCTTGCCTCATGCATCATGTGATGTATGTATCATTGATGAAGATTTGGAAAGTCATGACACCAAACAAGGTAAGGAAATTTATCCCAAAATCCTTCCATGAGGTATTGTCCTATCCTAGAAACACCTTTGCTTAATGTTATTCTTGATTTACCTGAATTCGATTAAGCATGTAGTTGGTTTGTATAGACACAAAATCACACACTTCTATTATTATACTGCCAAGTATGTTATTTTATATATGGATCTTGTGCAAGGAAAGTGTTCATTGATGACCCATTCCATATTCCATCCTCTTGTCTTGTTGGTATTTATTGCTTTTATATTTTACACTTTTCACTCACATACATAGTTCTGGTAAGGTTATAGGGATCCTTATTTGTCATTCTTTAATCATTTATCATCACTTGTGTCTGGCCACTAGTGCCCAGGACTGGACATTAGTGTCTGGCACTCCTATCCATCTTGGGTGCTCGTGTCCTCTTTGTGTTTGATATTATTTTCGAAACTTGAGGTCGGGGTAAGTGTACGGAAATAAGGGGGCCTAAAGGGGGTCAAAAGTGGACACATATTTCCTGAAATTAGCAAAACATGAACTTCATCTAATAATTTGGCATGCATATGCTCAAAATTTGACAAATTCATAAGAATAAGTACCGTATATCTCATAATATAGTTTCTAAACTACTATTTTTTTTTCAAAAATGGTGGAGATTGAGAGGGTCAAATGTGGTGTGCACACAAAGTATGTCTATTTTTGTGTCGAAAGGATAAAAACCTATTGTGTGTGTGCACCCCAATTTTTTCAGTTCTATAATTTATTTTTAAAATCCCTTCAGTATAAAGTTATATAAAACCATGTACTAGGTCCCACTAATTTTTCATAATTTTTGGATGTATATATAATTTTTTATTAATTTTCAAGTGCACACATCCCGAAAAAGAAATATTTGTGTGTACATCCCCATAACTTTGAGAAAAAATTCATTTTTTTTTAATGTGTGTAAAATGGATTTTAAGAGAGTAGTTTTATTTTTGAAATTTGGATGAAAAAATCATAAATTATGTACAAAAACATATGCATATGTTTTGACAAGAAAATAGGGCACTAGTAAAAGAAATTAAGGATGAAATCCTTACACTAATCAGATTTTAGAAAGAGGTATATCGTCACTAAGGTAAAACTAAGCTTGACGTCGTAGTATAATTTTTTCAAATATTATGTTATAACACAAGAGATATTGGGGTGCACACATGAGAGTTTGATTTTTTTTGTAAAACATGGATTTATTCACATATTACACAGTCCAAACCTTAGATTTGGATATCCAAGGTAAATCTAATCTTATGGTTTAGTAATTTCAAATCCAAATAATATGAAATGTGCTCGCATTATAACGTGAGCCTGTTATAACGTGCTCACGTTTCTATTTGTTATGTGGTATATGTGGTTATAGGAGGGATATATTTACTATTATTAGTTTTTATATTTAATATTATTAGTATAAGTTTTTCATTTATTAGTCTTTATACTTTATTATTTCTAATACTTATACTTTAAATTTGTTTTAGTAAATATAATAAATTAAGGTCACTCTGCACCTTATGGAGCTAGTCTCACAAATCCATTTGTCACAGTTTAGAAGATGGTTTTTATATTATAACCTGGTTAGTACATAGGTATTTTTCAAGATTTCAGCATTCAACCTAAAGATTTTAGGGTTTAAATTCTATAATCGATGTCTATTTCAGGAAATAATATATTCATTTTTTAGGTTTTGGGGCCTTTTAGATTGTTTATTGACATTTTTAGGAGTGTTAGAGGTGTCAAAAATATTTTTTATAAACCTTGCAAATCCTAAAAATAGCAACAATTTCTTGCATATATGAACTCATGCAATTTCTTATAACACATAATAAATCAAAACCCATTTGTAATATTTTATCGATTCAAATAATTAAGGGAATGGTCATCATGAGGTATGTGAAGGATATGAAACATCATGAGGACAATGTGTGAAATCATAAAAATAATGAGGTCTGTGAAAGATCTAAAACATCAGGAGCTTCATCGAGATTCAAATCATGAAAGGAATGGTCATCAAGAACATGATAAGAGAATATCATCATGCTTGATGGTGGAAATCATCTTAGGCTAAAAAATAATGAATATTTTATGAGAGTTTTTATCAACACTTAATCAATGCTTGGTAATGAACACACAACTTACAAGTCATGGATGTGGAATTTGTAGTGTTTCAATATATTTTGAAGGTCAAGAACATGGAATTCATTCTTAGACATTCCTCCAAGTTTCATTCAAGGATCAATCCTTCCATCATAAGGAGGAAACCTATCTCCATGAGGATCAATTGACAAAGAGGGTGTGAAACATCATAAGCATGTTTCCACTCAGGTGAGATCTTGGGAAAGGAGGTGAATTATGAGATTAATAAAATACCATCATGTTCAAAGGTGAAAAGTGAGGCTCAATGAGTGAATTCAGGATCATCATATCCTGACTCTCCATTGTTTCCAAATATTTTCGAGAAACAAATCAAAATGAGCTAGTCGAGCTAGTGAGGCATCCAATACTATCCTGTGTGAAGGATCAAGAAGTCACCTATTCTCATTATAGGGATATGATAAATAAGTGTATGAGCATTCTAAATTTTATTCTATTCAAGAATGATTTTGAATACTGGAAGGGTAAGAGGATAACCCAAAAATGTAAAACTTAAACCATTAAAACCAAGCCACAATGTGAAATCTTTCTCCCAAATCTTCTTGAATCCCTCTCCGGGCCCACCTGCCTCATGAGAGGAATGGGATAAAGAAGTGTATGAGAATCCTAAATTTTATTCCATTCAAGGATGATTTTGAAGACTAGAAGGATAAGAGGATAACCCAAAAATGTAAAACTTAAACCATGAAAACCAAGCCACAATGTGAAATCTTGCTCCCAAATCTTCTTGAGGGTAAGAGATTTTACAAAGAGGAATAGACACAAACAAAAAAAGAGACCAAAATAATAGAAAATTCAGAAAAATATACATCCATAGAATTAATCAGACCACGAGAAGAGAAATCATGGCAAACAAAGCATAATCATATGGAAGATAAAATAGAAAACCAAAAAATGGAAAGAGATAAGGGAGTTAAGTTTTTAGGAAGAAAATGAAAGTGTGACATTGTGTAAGGATGTTGCACATCATAGGAAGGAAATTATAGAGAAATAAAAAATAATCCAAACCACGAGGAAATAGAAATAAAAGAAAAGGTGATAAATGAGAAGAACAAAAGTATAGTTAGGTAAAAAAAATGGTACAATACAAAATGAACAAGATGGAAGGAGAAAGGATGAGGATTGTGATGGTGAATTATTAGAGAGACATGTTGAATACTTGAGAAGGGTACCGCAAGATGATGATGAAGAAAATGATTCATTCAGCTGCCCTAAGGAAGCAAAATTATACCAAACTAGAGGGACCAAGAAAAAATCCTTGGGGAATGAAGGCAATAGAAAATTACAACTTATGAAAACTTTGTAGAATAAATATTATGAAGATGAATCAGATGTAGACCCTGTTGAATTTATATTCAAGAGAAAATCAAAGGCGCGCATCATCTAAACTTCAAAAACTAGGAGATTTATTCATAAAAACTTGTGTATGGTAACAAATTTCTTCATCACTTGGTTTTCTTGAGGAGGAGACAATATTTGAAGTCCAGGGATGATGTTGACAGGGTTATTCATATTATGAAGTTGTTTTATAATGTTTACGGGATTTATGTGAACATTATAATATACTGTGAAAGCCAGAAACATATGAAAATGATAATAATGAATAATATAGAATATTTTACATAAGTAAAATGCATAAATACCATGATATATATGTAAATATCCACTAATTAATAATTAAGAATGTAATTAAGAGTTAACCAATGGTTGCCATGAGTCATTATGAGTGAAAAAACATAACTTTTTCCTTTTAAAGGCTATATAATGAGGTAAAATGAGGGGAGAAGAGAATATCACAAAAATGAGTGAGAAGAGATGATATAATCATGAAGAAGAAAAAAAGAAATCAATGTAAAAGTGAGGGATATGGATATAATTGATATACACATATATTTCTAAATTTGATGTAATTGTGATCAATATATATGTGATGTATGCAGTTTAAAGAATTGATGTGTTGAGTTTTATGTTTATTCATGCTTACTAAAGGATAAATACTTTTTTATACGAGATAACTACTATTAAAAATTGTTGAGTCGAGCGGGGGAGCCCTTCCATACACTAGACGTCTAAGTTTCTGGGGGTTGATGTCTGTGTTTTCCTAGATTCAGAAAAAAATAAAACACTATGAAATTTTGGTAAAAATATTGGGTTCTTCATCAATTTGTTGTCTCGAGGATGAGACAACATTTGAAGTCTGGGGATGATGTTGACAGGGTTCTTCATCAAATCTTGGAACAATTTGTAAAGTCAGAAGAAACCCACGAGAGTAAGGAAGAAGTCGCTGATTAAAGAGAAAATATGTTGAAGATTAAAGAGACATGTGGTTAAACAAAAGAATCCATCATAACATGAGAATATTTCAGAAGCCTACATAGACCCATGAATCAAAGAAAGAAATAAACATAGTAAGGTGTAAATCCGAAAGAGTCATGACCAATAGAAGTGTCTTTTGACCTATTTTTTAAGAAATATATTGATTGTACTTAATCAAATGAATATAATGTACTATAACTCATGAGATTGATTGAGATATGCGTGCCTTAGATAAGAAATATATGAGATATAGAGAATAGAGAAGAACTATGAGTGTGCATGAGACTAATGTAATCTAATTTAGGAAATGAATAAATATATATGGTTGAAGAAAAGCTTACTATGTGATTTTACATTCTTTATTTTTGCCAATTAGATGTAGATTACTCTTTTCCCTTGCACATCCTTAACAAAAGGGAAAAATTCTTAACCCTCGCATTCGCATTGAGGCTTAAGGTTAACATCTAGTAACTACTAATAGTTTGGCAAAAAACCTTAACAGATAGATAGTTCACTTTTTATCTTACCTCTTTCACTTATTCCTTCATCTTTTTGACTTATACTTTCATATTTTTCACAGGCTTATTAACAAATTTTGAAAGTAAATTGTATTACTATATTATGGCGAATTAATCCTATATATTATAATATGAAGGAAAATATACTAACATTGGTTGGCCTTTAGTGGAAACACTAAGGAGATATTATATTCAAATTTATTTAGGACCCTCAAACTTTTGGTGAATGCGCTACCGTACGGTAGTAAAAAATTCACCAATTTCAAATTTCAAAAATCCTAATATTCACCTATTCATGAATATTCACCCCTAAAATGAACCTTGGAAGGTAACAACAATGTATCTATAATGTATCTACAATAAAACCACATAATCACAATCCAAACTATCCATGAAATCAAATCAATACCCATAAAAATGATCAAATATACATCGGCATCACATGCCTTAGCAATATCCTGTCAAAACAAGTTAACATCCTAATGCTGATATAATCCACATAATATAAGCAATATAAGCAATAATAATGGTAGTAACATAAAATCAAATGTCTCCATAACATTATACGATGGGTACAGTGAGTTAGCATAGTCCAAAATGGAATGGAAATAAGTGGGCACTACACATGTATCTTATCAAAAATAGACCAAAACATGATGACCCATGCATTTGTGGCTTGAACTAAACCTGAGGAAAGTTATATGATAAAATATATGAACTCTACATTGTAAAAATAACTGTTTTAAATGTTAAAAAATCTTCTTTGGAATCGATGCAGGAGAAGCATATATAACCCTCCGTCTTGTAATTTTATCTTTCGAATGCATTCCTTAATTGATGCATGGGATCTACAACTTCCACACACTCTACAAGATGGATTAGATATCTACTTCTGTTAAATCGATAACTAGCAAGAATTTGACTCTTCCTTCAATGATAGGAACAACAAAGTTATGAAAATATGACCTATGAGCTTAAGACAGTTCATTTAATTCTTCATTCATGTTTGCTATCGCCTATTCCACATATCTTTAGCCATCTAAATCCTTGGAAACCATAAGAATTTGTTAACTTCACTCACTTGTTTCTAAAACTGTGCCAATTTGGCTTCTCAAGAAGCATAGATGATGGAACCTTCATGAGTTGAGAAATTATGTCATGAAATTAGCCAAGGATTAGATATTAAGGTATTTGGACACCCTCTTATTAATTTTTATGCTGTCAGAAAAATAGTGTTTACTTTAACTCCTCTTGTAAATGCTACTTCTACTCACAACTTCTCCCTCTCTTGACTCTACAATACCTGTTACCAATCCATCTCTTTAGTGAAAATCCCAGTTGTAACTTGTGATATGAGGACTTAAAATTTAACTAGATTAAAAAACTGTTTCAGTACTACCCATTTGGCTCAACATGCCAAGTCTACAGAGTATTCAGGTACCTAACTTTCTTTAGTAAATAAGCTTCACTAACTCTTCCATATGGGCCTTTTCTTTTAGGTCTCTACATCACCTAGGGGACTTCTCAGTCCTAATGCAACAGTGCCCTTATTGCAACTTTCAGAGCATGTGATGACTTGGTATGAACCTTTCAAGGAAAATTATGTCACTATATGTCCCTAATGGGAGGAATATGAAAATGTTATCTTGAAGTTCTTGGAACCATTGAACTGCACAGTAGAACCACCACTAAGGTTTGATTCTCTTAAACCCTAAAACCCTAAGTGATTACAATCTACAGGCCCGAGACACATATATTTCTTTACCAAACTGATTTTCCTTAGTTTTCTAGGATACTTATGATGACGTTGAATAGGGATGGTAGGAGATGCATCTAGGAGGTCTTGAGAACTTACCAATAGGGTATATCTTCCCTGATGGTCCACGCACATCACTCTTTAACTTTACTATTAAACTCTCTCAGAAATAGGGGACTGTCTATACACAGTGCAGGGTTCCTTTTCTTATTTTATCAATCTTCTAACCTCTTCAACAAGGTGCCTCAAGATTGATTGGTTATGGGATCAATCCTCTTAAATGTCCTTCTTATTATAATACTTCTCACTCATCTGATCCAATGTAATTCTCTCTCAACCTCTAGCCTCAATAGAATATCTGCATGTTAGAATGACTATGTCATAGACTTTCAGATAGTTTCTGAGGTCTCCATCCTACATGCCTATATAATTGAGGAACTCTTGCAAGTAAATCACAAATACCTTCATCCATATAGCTATCACTATCATGTTAGAGTCCTTGATACTACTCTACACTATTTTCTTAACAATTGATCTAGGCAATTTTCATACTACTGAGTTTCATAAATAGTCTTTGTAAGACATAGTGACATGCAACAAGTACAAACTTAGACCATGAACCTTGGAGATCCAAATGTACTCTTGTGTTGATTGATCAATTCTTGTGACAAACAGTTACAAAAGTGTCCATATATCCATCCTCATCTCTAAGCTCTATAGCTTGGTAACTACCCTTCAGGGTCATGATGATACCATAGATGGGACGTTTTCATGCAAGCAAGTTACATGATTAAGAAGGAAGTTACAATATTCTTGTCCACAGACCATGATGGAGACTCTGAAGACAATTATGAAGATCCTACACACTTCTAGAGAACCTCTTTATACCCTTAATAACACCTACACATCCTAAGGAAGCCAAGAAGTGGCTTTACAAAAATTCAAATATTTCAAACTATGCCAAAAATGGAGGTAAACATCCTTATTTAAATTATATGACCTCTATAGCCTAAAATGACTTCACTTAACTGACTCTTTAGACAACTCTAAGGGACCTATAAAAATAAAAAATTGACTGATGACACATGCCTACAGATATCCCTTGTAGTGATGCCCCTCACATCATACTACCAAGGATGAAAAAGAAGCTTTCTATGAAGTGTTTGGCTTGCAAGTTGATATCTTCTCCTTATTTCTTATTTTCCAACTAGCATATAAGCTTATGAGAATGCACTCTAATTGATTTTGTTGCCCCAAACTTCCGTAGTGGCTGGACCATACTCTTTTTAAGTCTTCTCTCCTTTGAATAAATCCTCTTCATGAGCTCATTAATTGTGTTAAGGCTACATATTGTCTCTTTTATCTCTTGCTTGAAGTTATGTAATTGTTTTATGATAACTGGTGATGGTTCTTAAGGTGCTCTGACTAGAAACCCATGCTTGATCCCCTCTTGTTGTTCTCCTTGATCCATAACACCTTAAAAATTGAGTAATTGAAGTGTTTTATTGAAGTATGTATCTTCATATGATTTCTCTTCCTTCACTTCATGTCTCTAACCTACATACATAACTTCCGAAGCAAAGTTAGTTGGAAAAATCTAAGTCTTACCTTCACACTTGACTGTTATATTCTTGTCATGCGTATTATCCTCTTTCCTTTGCACTAATGGATCTTCTTGGACTATTTTTAGGCATAATTCAAGACTGTATTCATCCTCAACTATTTCTGGGACTTACTATTGTATTTTACCTTTCATGTTCTACATTACATCTTTCCTTAGTTACACTCTCTACCCTCCTCCTCCACATAATCTGCACATTCTTCTTCAACCTTTAGGTTCACTCTCTTTTGCAAGTTGTTTTGATACTCATTTTCTCCACTTATACATTTCCACACCTTAATGATTATGCTATATCCATTATCCATCACTCCACCTTCCTTTCCGTGTTGAAAGAATGAATTCAACCCCATGAACATCACCCTTGACTAGTTCTCATGCCATGTTTTCTTATCCTTTAATGGATTCAAGGTGTGCCTAGTTCCATCCTTCACAAATGAATAGGTGTTTTCCCATACATCAGGGATGGATTTCTTGTCAAATTTCCATGGTCTTCCCAATAGAAGATGGCATATATCCATGGGCATTCCATCACAAAGTACCTAATCATGATATCCACCTATTTGAAAATCAAGTAAACACTGTTGATTCACTAACACATGATGTTCTCTTTGAACCCAAAAGAATTTATAAGGACGTGGATGCTTTATATTCTTCAAACTAAACTTTTCTACCATTTCATTGGAGACTAGATTTCCATTACTATCATTATCAATGATGAGTTTACAACACTTACATGTTTCCTTACATATGTTTCTAAACAATGTCCTCCTTTGCACTGGTTCTTCATGTTTTCTTGCATTCACCAAAGCTCTTCCCATCATCAATGTTTTTCTAGTTTCAATCTCATCTGCCAAGGATGGTGATGTTACACTCTCCTCTTCATCTACATGTGCCATTTGGTTTATTTCCTCATTAACTTTACTACTTCTTTCTTTTGGATATTTAGGACATTCAAATGATCTATGTCCAAAAAAGAAAAATTAAATTGCACTTGAATAATCATACGCTACTGAATTCACCTTTGCCTCTTCCATATCCACCTCTGCCTCTATTTGAGTATCCACCTCTAAAAGAACTCTGTGTTTGTGAAATATTCCCTTCTTCCTCATTTGTTTGTTCTTGTCCTCTTCCTATCCTCTTCCATTATTCCTCTGATTCTTCTTCCTCTACCTCTCAAGTATTGATTTTACTTTCTTGATAGTTTCTTTTATGCCCTTAAGGCTTCCTTATATGCCTCTTCTACTGATCTTAAACGAAATAAACTAATTTCATCTTGTATATTCAACCTCAAACCATTCACATACCTTTTTACTTCTTCATCATCATCATGTATATGACCAACCCTCATAGCTAGTTTGTAGAATTCATCAGTATAATCAGCTACACTTAGTTCTCTTTGTCTCAAATTTTACAAATTATTGAATAAACTAGTTGTATAGTCTGCAAGAATGAACTTACCTTTCAATCTTGCCACCATCTTGTCCCACTTCTTGATCTTTTCTTTTCTTTTGTTTAATCTTTCTTGTTACACAAAGTCCCACCATACTGCAACATGTCCTATAAGCTTTGTGGCTGTAAATTTTACTTTCTTATACTCTGCAATGTTCTCAAATTCAAAGTTTTTATCCATCTTTGTTACCCATTCTATGATTTATTCTAGATATAGACTCCCTCCATACTATGGTACCTTAATCTTTGGCTTATTTCTTGTTCCCATGACTTCCTTCAGTCTCTTTACTTCTGGTCCTTCTTCTTCTCCTTCTGTTGTTGCCACTTCTCTTTCTCTCTCATCATCAATGCCATCATCTAGTACTTTTCTATTAGAACTGACAAAGGAGTGAGATGGGGTGAGTCAGTCCCTAATAAAACTTTCTATTTTATATTTCAAACACCAAACAAAACACTTTCATAAAACTCATACATTAATGCTTGATCACCATTAAATATAGTTCTTCATGAAAAGCATGCATAATAGGAAAACAAGATATACTCAGAGTCTTTCTTCATTGATGTTCAAACAAAGAAGAGCAAAATGACTTGAAATTCTCATCAACAATATACAATGTACAATAAAGAGCTCATAAATGTTGTACTGACATCAATATGTTGAACATTAGCATTTAATCTACAAAACATCAAAACATTGCTCTCCTTCATTAACCTGATATTACATAGACTTGCATCTTGATTACACTTCAACCAACTGCTGACCTAGAAGATATTTTGAAGGGGTTTGGGTTTTTCTCAAGGGGTTTTACTTTGTAGAAAATTTTTCTTCAATAGAAGATAAATGAGGGTTTTCAAAAACCAATCGTAACTAAACATCAGAAACACTTTATAAGAACAAAACCTACATAAAGATTAGCCTTACACTTCATCTTCAACGTGTCTATTCAACTCCCTAGCCTTGAATTCGAAATTTGGTTTGAATGGAATCATAAGAGGGATTTAAAAATAAAATACTTCATTTTCATGTATTAAATATTCCTCTTGCAACCTGAACTGACAATTCTAACTTGCCTTTTATAACTGCCAATCAGATTTTGTCTTCTTCTCCAAGTGAGCTCATCTTTTGTCTTCTAGCTCTTAAAATTTTCCAAAATGATTCCAAATTTTCATTCACATGTGGAAAATTGTCCCAAAAAAAAAAATTCTCTTTTATTCTTATAAACTCACCACATTAGCTAAGACATTCATTTAGGCTCCTAGGTGTGCTTAAATCAACTTTTACAAACATAGTTCTGAGAAACCATCTAGACCAATTCCAATCATATTCATGCCAAGTAATATATAAAAATTAATCATAGAAGGTATAATTTCATTAAAATTTACCATAAAGATCCAACTCAATAATTAACACATCAAGAAACACCACTTTGCAAAACTTTATTGGCTGGTTTCAACATCTCTGAATTTGGTCTTCAAGAATTGAGTTGATACATACCTCAATTATCTTAATCATGAGGTAAGTAACATATCAATGGAAATATCATGAAGTATAATATCTCATCCACTTATAATATATCTCAAATTAATGGCATGAAACTTTCAAATACTTGGATCTTTGCAAACTGTCTGGCTGGTCTTGAAGACACAAAAACTAGTCTTCCACACAATGAGGTCAAATTCCTCCAAATAACTTCTCAGATATCCCTATCATCTCTAACACTTAAATTATGATGTTTACATAATTTTAAATCATTAATACCCATAGGTAAAATGAATAAATTATCACCTTCATACTCATTCAGACATGCTTCTCAAATATGCCTAATAAGGCAATTTTGGCTCAATCACCTTTAAGCAAGAAATGAACTTTACACACTAAACCATGCACTTCCACACATCATATGACACATGAAAATATTTATCAAGACAAGAAACAATATCAATTCAATACAATTCAACATGGTTACCTTCATTCTTCTTCACTAGCTTCTCAAAACAAGCTCCTTTTTTCGATAAGCTCAAATATGCAACCATTACTCCAATTTTATCCAAATAAGTAACCCAATTGACTTCATTAAGTTGAATAAAACATTACCAAAATCATCCACCTAAAATTTTAGCATGGGTTCCTTTGCATGTTTCTCCTATACAATAACATCTTCACAAAAAACTTATTTTCAAGTGGGGTCTAACAACCATCATGAACTCAAAACATCATGGAAATGTGTTCTAAGGAGTAATCTACATGTTAAAATATGTTTCCAAGAAAAAAAATGAGTTAAAACACCTACCCAACTCAATTTTCCAAAACTTGTCCAAACTGGGGTTTGGAGGGTTACAAACATACTCACAAAAATGGATGGAACTTCTAAAATACTCAACCAATCACCAAACATATTTTTTCACCATAATTTTATCCTAATTTAATCCATTTTTTTCTCTTATGATTTATCCTAAGGATTCTCCACATTTTTTCTTGACTACTAAGAAGTTTGGTACTCAATTTACATACTTTAAGAAACCTGATTTTGGGACAACTTGCACAACTTGCAAAATATCCATCCTCATCTTCTAAAAATTTTGTAAAACCTCAACGAAACTTACCTATAACACATCTAAGTAATATTTTTCTCTATTTCATCCTACATCTTTCCATCCCATCTCATCTAGATTCCCTTTAGTATTTGATTCTCAATGGTTGAACTATGTTAACCTTTAGAAGTGCCTAAAACACTTCAATAACTACCTAATAAGTATTTTACACACCATACATCACCATTTAATGTGCATACCATTTTTGGTTTTCATCATCACATGTTGGGTCAATATTTTACACCTTACTTGCTTGTGAATTGGATTAAGAAAGCTCCATACTAACATGTTTCAGTCTCATAAATCTAGTTTGTCTCCTTTATATCTTTCTACACCTCCTGTGCCACCTAATATTGATAAAATATTCTTTCCCTACTTTGGTTTGAGTGAATTCTCATGTTTTCTTGATTTACACCATGTATCTGCACTAGGCCAAGGCCTAAAATGACTTGAATTGACCCATATACTCCATGATTGGACCATGTGGTCATGTTATAGACTCATTGACACCTCTCACTCATCCTCATGGACCTTGTTTGACCTTCATACCACCTTTGAGAGACTCAAGCCACACATTTGCACCTTTGGAGACCCCTAGATCACCTAGCCACACATACCTAGATCACCTAGCCAACACACATAGATCACCTAGACCAATTTGACATCAATGACTTGACATAATGTGACATTATACACTTCCAAAAACTCCCCCTTTTTCATTGAATGGATAAGAAACATTGATGGAAACCAGTAGATACACACACACTTAGATGACCACATTTGCATATTTCTTGGTGCACTTCTCTCCCTTTGACATTTATGAAAAAGTAATGTATGAACTTGACATAAAAACCAATTACTCATAATGACAACCAAGCTCATCAAAACAAGAGAAATACATCTTACATGAACATAGCTCCCCCTTGGATAGTGATTACTCTTCTCTTTGACTTCAAAACACATGAAGGATCCAATGGACCTGATTTGGACAAAAACTCTCCCCTAACCGCATTATACTCCACCATGTTGACTCATTCATCCTTGTCAAGACTTGTTCCTCTTTCAAGCAGTCATGTTTTCACTCCTTCAAGATGCACTCATCCTAATCTCCTTATGATTTTAGCTCCAGCTTTATGATCAATATGTATTTTCCTAATTCACCAGCTTTTTCCAACTAAGGAAAATAGATTTAACTTCCCTTCATCTTAGACTCTCTCCTAATTATTCTAAATTCCTAGTATCTTTTACCATGGACTCAAAACAATAGCCCTTGGCTAATTTTGTAGTTGGAGACTCTCTCAAACATTTACCCTACTCATATCCTTATATCAGTGGTAAATTTGCTAACAAAATGTTTAGATGTAATACTTGGACTCACATTTTTCAAACATGAACTAGAGCTTCCATGCCTCCTTCCAATAGTTATTTTGTTTTTTGGTCTTCTCCCAAGGCTTCTTGACTTAATACTCATGTTACACCCTAGTTGTGTGTCCAAAATTTGAAGGTCTAAATCCATGCATAATTCTCTCCAGTGAAAATATTACTTAATAAATCACAATAGATGATTATCCATACAACTCATTCCACCATAATTTTTTCCTTTGTCTCCTTATATTGTTGTAGAACACAGTTCTTAAAAACCACACTACAAGAATTTATCTCACTATCGCCTTTGTTACAATGACCATTCTTGAGAATATTAGATAATTTATTAATATCTCAAAGCAAGGTTTCGTGCACTTGAAAATTCATTAAGTCCCTCAATTATTACTTCACACACTATACCTCTATTCAATACAGTCACCTTAAGCCTTTCTATCATGCACCTAGCCCATTTTAGGAATTACTACACCTTTAAGTCACCCAAAATAATTAAAGAAGGCAATAATAGTCCCGAGTTCCAAAATTTGGTACTTGACTCCTTTAGACACTTCAAGCTTACTAATGGAGAACCAAATATTACATATTTGTGTCTTGCATTCACCATTTCATATTTGATCACAATTTTCATATACCCAAGCATACTTATCTCTGAATTTTATGTCATGAACAAACACAATCACTTTCAGAAGCACAACTAGAAGCTTGAATATCTTCATTCAAGCTTCAACACATCTTCTTGGACTTCAAAACAATTCTCACAACACCTTTGATGTTTCTCATGAATTAAAGCATACCTTGAATATTTTCATGGCCAAGATATCTCTGGTTAGGAAGCAAATTTGTATTCTTTGAAGATCACTCTTAATCTAGTAACCCTTCTTCACCATAATCACTTGAACTCAAAATTTCACACAAACCTTGAACAAGCCCATCAACTATCTAGAAGCTTTAAAAACATCATTGTAGACTTAACTAAGTACACATAGGATCTAATTGGATTATGAAGACACCCACAAGTTCTCAGACTTATTCCTACATTGATAGTATTTACCATTTATTTCAATCACAGATTACTATGCATAGTACACTACACAAATTTTAGAGGATTTTAAAAGCCCTGAAACCATGCAATCATCCTTGCATATGACATTTCTTGTTACAACCATCATATAGGTCAAACATCCCATTTTTTCAGTAGAATGTAGCCACTTGATTTCATATACCTTTATTATTTTCAACCTCTCCATCTAAGACTTGGATGCTATATCAAATCAACTTAATACTCTTCAACTCATCTCTTACTTATAATGCTTCACTGTGTATTAAATTTCTTCTTATATCTTCAACCTTAACTAGGAAAAAAAATTGTTACATGGGATTGTGCTTTGATGTTGTATTGTCCCACTTTTTAATCCTTTTACATTAACCACACTTCACACTACTTTCAATCCCCTATTTTTATGTATATATTAGGCCAAAATATGTCTATTCACCTTACCCAAATTGTCTCTTCAAACTTTTGTACTTTATTTCCCATTTGTGTTTTTGACTTTTAAGGTTTTCTTGACCAAGATGGTCTCTTCATATTCCCTTCTTGTAAACTGGAAAAAATTAGTTACAAGCATGACATTATGGACTCCATAAACTGAATCTATAGGACTCTTGAACTTCACTCACTGATTTTACATCTCCTCTTTGAGCTAAGCATGAAATAGATTTGTAAGAGATTGAGACACACAGTCGTAGCCTTTTAACACTTGATTTGGGAGTCTAACTTCTTGACCAGTGAGTTTCATTATCAACACCCACTAGTTTCAGACACCCATTATCTTCAATTAAATTATCACAACCCTTCTTAGCACAATTCACAAGATAATTTTCCCAGTTAGAGCCTTCACATTTTTCATTAAGTATTATTAGGTCTTTTTTTAACCTCCTAGTAAACTATCATGGAGAACTCCTTCCTCACACACTTGCTAACTCTGCAGTTTCATAGATACCTTCTACATTCCTTATGGAATATAATTTCAAAGTTTTAAGGAATGTCTTATACCTGTAACAGAGAAAAAAATTTCAATTTTTCACAGATGGTTTGGAAAAACCTGGAAACTTTTGTAAACTATATCATGTGCACAAGTTTTGGCTTTGTGTCTTTCACCTGTGAGTGATAAATCTCGATTGGAGGCTTAAGCACTTGAAACTTACATGTTGTATGATTTTTAAATATTTTTTTCATGACGTTCTCTCTGTGTAATGAATGGATTCAAAAAATTTATTTTGCGACATCTTCTTGTGATCATTACAGAGATTATCTTCAAGTTTGAGAAAAAATGGCGAGGTGCAAAAGTATATACAAGCCAACTTGTCTTTCAAACCCTAGCATTAGGATTTTTCCTACTGTGGATACTAGAGAACTTTAAAAAAATATTTCTTACCCAATTTTTGAAAAAATGCAGTTGTTGTGGTCATGAGTAAGTGTTTACCAACTTCTCTAGTCAAGTTACACATTTCAACAACTCTCAAATTGTTCCCAGAACCATGAATATAGTCACATATGCTTTTTAATAGGAAAATGCAACAAATTAAAGTTCTTAACATAGTATTTTGGGTTTTAGGGAAAAAAATTACTCTGAAAAATTACTGATGAGAGAGTTTTATAGTCCAGATCCTTTTTCCACTTATGTAGCTCATCTTCGCATACTCCTACATCTTTTGAACTAGGTCTAGGATTGATCTTCCATTTGCACTTGAGACCATTAGAGTACAACAACATATTTTTCTCACAAATAATCATGCACTTAGCATGGATAACACTTCATCCTTTTTATATTAAGCAATGCAATTGAAAATCAAGAATAGCAACACCTTCTTTGAGACATGTATCATATCATGGTAGTCTTCACACTTCGGTAATCATTGGCTCACATTGTTTACATACCATGGTTGCAATCCAAATGACTTGGACATTGACATATCTCTCAACTAGACATCACACAAAGTATAACCTCCATTTATTGACAAACAACATATGGGCTTAATAGAACTACAAACCACTTGAACCTAAACAATGAGTACTTTTCCAACTTAGACAGTAATATGCCTCCAACATGCAAAGACATGACCTCAACTTGTTATAAGGGACCTTAAGGAGGACTTATAGACATTCTTTAAGTTGACATCTGGGCATACTATTCATACTTTTAAAATATTTTGAGTAACTTTTGTGACCTATTTAGATGTTTATGACAAGAGCCAACATTGATATAATAGACCTCTTTCTCAACAGTTTGCATCTTTCATACTTAGCAATAGGCATACTGACTCTAAGATGTTCTCTTGACAATTATGCAATAAAGGTAACTCAACACCTCTCAACATATCACTCAATGCTTGACTTCATATATCTGAAAGATAGACCTTCTTTATGGTTCTAAGGCACACTATGACCAAGACACAAGATGAGAACTGAATAGACTCTACAGATCACATGCCTAGCAATCATTACTTAAACCCAGATATTGAGACTAGAAGTACACTTTTCATGAGTTCTAAACCACTTGCACACCTTATATGACATAACAATGTGACTCATGAGCATATATAGTAAAATTAGATCAATGATATAATGTCAGATCAAAATAACTCAGATAAGTACATACACTGACTTATATGCTTTGAGAAGCACCAAGATATGATACTTTGACATATACCACAAGACTAGCTAAAGTGACTCATCAATATCTCTTACACAATAAGACTACCACAACATGACAACACACTAAAATAATGACAGAGAAAACTCTGAATTTGAGAACACAGACTCATACTCTTTGAAGGATTACAAACTTTGAACCTTGACAATTATAACTTGATCATGTTGAATGACATACCTCACACCAAGGAGAAAACTCATACTAACTTGAACAGCCCCCCCTTATTCTAATACTTCATTTTCACCTATATACCATGGAGGAGCTTGATGAGATACCTAAGAAGTTATGAAGCCCTCTTCTTGCACCTTTATTGATTATACTTTTTCTTAACCTAATTTTGTCATAGTAGATCCTTTCTTTTGATCAGTCGCCTTCTTGGGATCCTTTTGAGCACTTTGACTAGCTTCTTGGGTTTTTGAATCTCTTTCTTCAACTGACCCCTACTTTGTGGTACCTAAATCATTCCAATTTCCTTCCTTTGCACTCAAAATCCTTATGTTCATATTCATTATACGCATAACAATAACCATTGAACTTTTTTACATACCTCCTTGTGTTTGATGGATCATTTTTTCAATATTTTTCTAGATGTCCATACTAATGACAGTGATAACATTCAACTTCATATATTTGACCTACTTTTTTCTCTTCCTTATTTCTTTCAGAGTGATTTTCTTGAGTATTTTCTTTACAATCTTCTTTCTTTTCAACCTTATCACTAAACATACTAGCCTTATGTCCATAAGCAACACAATTGTATCAATTATCATGAAAATAAACATACCTATATGCATTTGTATATTTGATGGATGATCTTCCATGAGATGAAATATTTGAACTATCTCCCTTTCTTAACTTCCTTTTTCCATTAGATCCTTGACTTGATTCTTCTTCACTTTTCTCCATATTGCATGAATCTTCTATGAAACCTAGGCCTGGTCTATCACCATATGCCTTTTGTTTTCCTAACATCTTATTCATATTTTATGAGCTCTCTTGAAAATATGATACCTTACTTGTCATGATGCTTAACTCTTTCTTCAGTTCTTCTTTCTCACCTAGGACTTACTTGAGTTGATTATGTAAACATTTGATTACTTCCTCATGTGACAGACACAATTTTTCCAACTTATCGTTACAAAAATCTACTCCCCACTTTATGTGATAAAGATATCACATCCTTGTCACCAAAGATCTCCCTTTATCTTATTAAGGCTGCTTCCAAGGGTCTGCTCTGATACCAATTTTTGGAACTGACAAAGGACTGGGAGGGGGGATGAATCAGTCCCTAATAAAACTTTATATTTTATATTTAAAACACCAAACAAAACACTCTCATAAACCTCATACATTGATGCTTGATCACCATTAAATATATTTCATCATGAAAATCATGCATGATAGGAAAACAAGATATACTCAGAGTCTTTCTCCATTGATGTTCAAAAAAAGTAGAGTACATTGATCTGATCTTCTCATCAACAATATACAATGTACAATCAAGATCTCATAAATTTTGTATTGACATAAATATTTTTAACATTACCATTCAATCTACAAAACATCAAAAAATTGCTCTCCTTCATCAATCTGATATTACATAGACTTCAACATCTTGATTCCACTTCAACCAGCTGCTAGCCTAGAAGATACTTCTAGGGGGTTTGCGTTGTGCCCAAGGGGTTTTACTTTGTAGAAAAGTTTTCTTCAATTTAAGATAAATATGGTTTTTCAAAAATCAACCAAAACTAAACATCAAATACACTTTATAAGAACAAAACCTTCATAAAGATGGCCCTTACACTTAATATTTCGCTTGTCTCTTCAACTCCCTAGCCTTAAATTCGAATTGGGGTTTGAATGGAGTCATAAGGAGTTAAAAACCAAATATTTCATTTGCATATATGAAATATTCCTCCTGCAACATGAACTGACAATTTTGACTTGCCTTTTGTAACTGCCAATCAGATTTTGTCTTCTTCTCCAAGTGAGCTCATCTTTTGTCTTCTATCTCTCAAACTTGTCCACAAGGATTCCAACTTTGAATTCATGTGGCACATGGTCCTACCAAACCAAATAATTCTCTTGTAATCTTATAAACTCTCCATATTATCCAAAACATTCATTTAGGCTCTTAGGTGTGCTTAAATCAACTTCTACAATCGCAATTCTGAAAAACAATCTAGCTAGACCACTTCCACTCATCTTCTATTGAGTTTTGGAGCTCAATTACTTCGAATTAACATGCAATATGAAACTTGATGGAAAATACAGCAACCGACATCAGTTATAGAGGGACCGTCATTGGTCACGTATGATCGGCATAGGTCAGGAAAGTAGGAACTAGCATCGGTTAGGGCTAAATGGCATCAGTTACCTGTGCGGGGTTTTTTTATTTAACTCACGGGAATGAGATCTATTTTTAGTATTAAATCAGATCTATTGATTGTAATTACATGGCTAAGTGCCCTAAGTTTGTATATGTCTATATAAGCATGAAAGCTAGGGTTTAGAAGTAAGAATTAAGAAGAACTTGAAAATTTTGATGATTATTGTGAGAATAATTGTGAGAGAGAGAATTCTTGGAGAAGAAGCAAAAGCTTGAGAGAAAGAAAGTATTGTACATCTGAGAGGTGTGGAAGATTGTAAATCTTCATTGTATATCTTGTCAAAGCTTTGGATAATATATTGGCTTATTTATTGGTGGACGTAGCCCACATTGGGTGAACCATGTTAAATCTGGTGTTGATTTATATCTCTTGTTTTGTATAATTCTTCTGGTAGAATATTCGCTTTCATTGCATGTATGTTTAGATCTGATATATTATCTGTATAACCTTGTGCTAACCCCAACAACTAGTATCAGAGCTTTGTTTGAGGGTTTTATGTGTTGACAGATTTACTCACAGAGGGTTTTCTGATTGAGTGGGAGCTACAGTAATGGCAAAAGAAAACAAATACAAGGTAGAGAAGTTTAACAGCCAAAATTATCAATTATGGAAGATGCAGATTGAGGATTATCTATATCAAAGATATTTGTATTTATCATTGGATGAGAAATATAGACATACAAAGGTGACTGATGAAGAATGGAATATTCTTGACAGAAAGGATTTGGGATCTATAAGATTGAGCCTGACAGCATCTGTGGCTTCTAATATTACAAAAGAGAATTCTACGGTACGGTTAATCAAATATCTTACAAATTTATAGGAAAAATCTAGTGCTTGAAATAAAGCTGATTTGATAAAGAAACTATTTAGTTCTAAGATGCATTAAGGTCGATCTGCATCTAGTCATTTAAATGATTTTAGATCTATTTTAAATCAATTAAAATTGGTTGATATTTTGTTTAATGATGAAGTGAAAGCACTTTTATTCTTATTTTCTTTTCCTAATAGTTGGGATAACTTGGTAATGGCTATTATTAATACAAGATTTGCTAATAATATTTTGAAGTTTGATGATGTGGTTAGTATAATCTTGAATGAAGAAATTCACAGGAAAAGTATAGAGGAATCATCATCTGGGAATGCTTTGAATGTAGAAAGCAGAGGCATGCAGAAGGAGAGATCTAAGAGTAAGAGTAATGGGAAATAAAATTCAAGAGATAGTAGGTCTAAATCCATAGGTAAGGGAATTACCTGTTGGAAATGTGGAAAGAAAGGACATGCAAAGAAATATTATTGGTCAAAGGATAAAGAGAACCAACAACCAGACAAAGGTAAATAAGAAAATTTTGCTACAGTAGAGGTAATGCAAAATGTTCTTATTCTTTCTTTAGATAATAGAATGGAATCATGGGTTTTATATTCAGGAGCTTCTTTTCATGCAACCCCTAATAAGGATTATTTCATAAATTATGTCGAAGGAAATTTTATACATATTTATTTGGGTGATGATGAACCTTGTAGTATTACTGGTAAAGGGGAAGTTCATCTAAAATTACAGAATGGAAATACTTGGGTATTGAAAGATGTGAGACATGTGTCAAGCCTCAAGAGAAATCTTATTTCTGCAAGGCAACTAGGTGAATCTAGTTGTATGGTAACATTCATGGCAGACTCTTGGAAATTCACCAAGGGTTTTTTTGTTGTGGAAAGATGTAAGAAGGTAGGAACATTATATTTATCTACCTGGGTTACTGATCCTTTTCTGCATTATCTAATTCAAATTCAGATGTATGCATGTGGCATAATCGGCTGGGCCATATGAGTCAAAAAGGAATGCAAGTCTTAAAGGCTAAGTGTAAGTTATCATATTTGAAAGATTTAGATCTTGATTTCAGTTAGCATTGTGTCTTTGGAAAGTTAAAGAGATTGATATTTCTCAAAGTTGGGACAACTAAGAAGGAGCAGGAGTTAGAGCTTGTACACTTAGATGTGTGGGACCAAATCAGGTAGCTTCTCATATAGGATCCCAATATTATGTTACTTTTGATGATGCTACAAGAAAGGTATGGGTTTATTGTATTAAACGTAAATCTGATGTTTTTGAGACTTTTAAAATATGGAAAGCCCTTGTTGAGAATGAATCAAATTCAAAGTTAAAATTCCTTAGATCTGACAATGGTGGTGACTACCATACCAAGATTTTTAATTATTATTGTTCAATGAATGGGATACGTAGAGAAAGAACGCTTCCAAGAACACCACAGGAGAATGATTTTGCAAAAAGAATGAACAGGAAAATCATGGAACATGCTAGAAGTATGAGGATACATTATGGATTGCCTTTACATTTTTTAGTAGAAGCAGTTGATACAACGGTTTATTTGACTAACCTTGGACCTTTAAGTTCGCTAGATGGAGGAATACCAGAGGAAGCTTGGACCAGAACAAAGGTAGAAATTTATTTTCTTAAATTTTTTGGTTCATAAGATTTTGTGCATATTGATAAGGAAAATAGGAAAAATTTGGATGCAAAATCCAATAAATGCACTTTCATTGGTTATGAATATGGTGATTTCAAATTCAGTTTTTGGGATTTAGAGAATTCTAAAATTATTAGGAGTCGTGATATTGAATGGAATGAAAAGAGAATGTACAAGGATCAAATTTTGGTGCCCAAGGATGAACCGATTGAGAAGTTTGTGAATGAAAATGAATTCTCAGATTTAAAAGTAATATCGACATGGTTACACAGTAACCGGTATCGGTTGAACCCTAACCTACATCGATCAACAGAATTGGAATTGGTTGTAGAAGAGCTAAACCAACATCAGTTAGTAGAACCGAAGTCGGTTACAGGTGACTGGTTTCACTGACAGGTTTGGATACAAATGTCCAAGAGGTCCAGAATGAGCCTCTGGTACCCCAAAATCCTGTGAGAATGTCTTAAAGGGTAAGTAAACCTCAAGAAAGATTTACACCTTCTCTATTTTATTTATTATTGACTGATAATGGTGAACCCAAATTTTTTGAAGAAGCAATGCAGGATAAGACCCACATCCAGTGGGAGTATGGCATGGATGAGGATATGGACTCCTTGGAACATAACCAAACTTGGGATTTGGTTAAATTTCCAGCAAGTAAGAGGACATTGCAGAACAAGTGGGTTTACATGATCAAGGAAGAAGAGGGTGGACATAAAAGGTACAATTCAAGGCTTGTAGTAAAGGTATTTACACAGAAATCTGGTATTGACTTTAGTGAAATATTTTCTCTTGTTGTAAATATGAATTCTATTCGTACCGTATTGAGTTTAGTTACAGTACATGATTTTCATTTTGAGAAATTAGATGTAAAGACGGATTTATTTTATGGTGATTTGGATGAAGATATTTATATCCAGCAGTCGTTTGGGTATGAAGTCAAGGGTAATGATAAATTAGTGTGCAGGTTGAAAAAGAGCATGTATGGGCTCAAGCAAGCTCCAAGGAAATGATACATGAGGTTTGATAGTTTTATGAATGAGCATGGTTACATAAAATGTGAATCTGACCATTGTGTTTATTTCAAGAAGCTTGAAAATGAGAGATATATTATTTTGTTATTGTATGTGGATGATATACTTATTGGAGGATCTAGTATACAGGACATTGGTGAGCTTAAGGGAAATCTAGCTCATACATTTGATATGAAGGATTTAGGAGCTGAAAAAAGAATACTTGGCATGAAAATACACAGAGACATGAAGAACAAGAAATTGTATGTCTCAGGAGGATTATATCTACATGGTCTTAGAAAGGTTCAAGATGCAGAATGTAAAACAGGTTAGTACACATATAGGTGGACACTTCAAATTGAGAAAAGATTAGTTTCCTTCATCACATGAGGAGTTCAAATACATGACACACGTGTCATATGCTTCAGCAATTGGGAGTCTCATGTATGCTATGGTTTGTACCAGACCAGACATTGCACGGGAAGTGGGAGTTGTGAGTAGATGTATGGTCAATCTAGGTAAAGAACATTGGAAAATAGTCCAATGGATACTCAGGTATTTGAAAGGGACATCTAGCATGCAATTATGCTAGGGAGGTTTAGATATTTTATTATGTGGCTACGTTAATTTGGATATGGATGGAGCTCTGGATGGTAGAAGGAGCACTACTAGATATATTTTCACAGTAGGTGGGATGGCAATTAGCTGGATCTCAAGATTGCAAAAGGTTGTGGCTTTGTCTACTACAGAGGCAGAGTATGTTACAGCTACAAAGGTTAGCAAGGAGATGATATGGATGAGTAGGTTCATGAAAGCGTTTGGAAAGGAAAAAGATGATTGTAAATTGTTGAGTGACATTCAGAGTGTAATTCATTTGACAAAGAACTTAGCATTTCATTCAAGAATGAAACACATTCAGTTAAGGTATCACTTCATACGGCAGGTATTGGATGATGGGAAGTTGAATTTGGAAAAGATTCATATAAGTGAGAACCCTGCAGATATGTTAATGAAGCTATTAGCAAAGGATAAGTTTGAGATACACTCCACTTTTTTTGGTCATGAAGTTTGATACTTGAAGTGGAAGAAACAAATCTAAGGAAGGATCCAAGAATGATGTTGTGCAGGTATGGTGCAGTAATTAATCTCCAAGTGGGATATTATTAAGTTGTGGAGCTCAATTACTTTGGATTAACATGTAATATGAAACTTTCTGGAAAAAATAGTAACCAACATCAATTATGGAGGGACCGACATCGATCACCTATGATCGGCATCGGTCAGGAAAGGAGGAACCGGCATTCGTTAGGGCTAACCAGCTTCAAGTACCTGTGCGAGAGTGTTTTATTTAACTCTCAGGAATTAGATCTATTTTTAATATTAAAGCAGATGTATTGATTGTAATTACATGGCTAAGTTCCCTAAGTTTTTATACGACTATATAAGCATGAAATCTAGGTTTTATAAGTAATAATTAAGAAGAACTTGAAATAGTTAATGCTTATTGTGAGAATAATTGTGAGATAGTGAATTCTTGGAGAAGAAGCAAAAGCTTGAGAGAAAGAAAGTATTGTACATCTAAGAGGTGTGGAAGATTGTAAATATTCATTGTTTATCTTGTCAAAGATTTGGATAATAGATTGGCTTGTTTCTTGGTGTACATAGCCCACACTGGGTGAACCACGTTAAATATGTTTTTGATTTATATCTCTTATTTTGTATAATTCTTCTGGTATAATATCCAATCTCATTGCATGTATGTTTAGATCTGATATATTATCTGTACAACCTTTTTCTAACCCCAACAACTTCATCACCCAATTAATATATAAAAATGAATACTAGGGGGTATAATTTAATTAAAAATTACCACCAAGATCCAAATCAAGAATTAACATATCAATAAAAACCACTTTTCATAACTTGCTTGGTTGGTTTCAGCATCTCTAAATTTGATCTTCAAGAATTGAGTTGATACATACCTCAATTATTTTTATCATAAGGAAATTATCCTATCAATAGAAAGATAATGAATTCTAATATCTCATCCACTTCTCATACAGTTCCAATTCATGGCATGAGGCTTCCAAAATCTTGGATCTCTATAACTGATCTGGATGGTCTTGAGGACACAAAAACTAGTCTTCCACACAATAAGTTCAAACACCTCTAAAGTACTTCTCAGAGATCCCTATCACATCTAACAGTTAATTAGGATGTATACATCATGTTCAACCATTCATAACCATATGTTAAATGAATAAAGTCTCACCTTCATACTCATTCAGACATGCTTCTCAAATAGGGTAGTTTTGGCTCCATCACCTTTAAGCAAGAAATGAACTTTACACACCAAACCATATACTTACACACATCATATGACACATTAAAATATTTATCAAGGAAAGAAACAACATCAATTCAATTCAATTCAACATAGTTACTTTCATTCTTCTTCGCTAGCTTCTAAAAATAAGCTCCTTTTACCGGTAAGCTCAAATATGCAACCATTACTAAAATTTTCTCCAAATAATTAACCCAAGTGACTTCATGAAGTTGAATAAAACATTACCAAAATCATCTACCTCATATTTGAGAAGGGGTTCCTTTGCATGTTTCTATTGTACACTAAAATATTCACAAAACACTTATTTTCTAGTGGGGTCCACCAAGCATCATGAAATTAAAATGTCATGGAAATGTACCCTAAGGATTCCTCTACATGTAAAAATAGGTTTCCAAGAAAAACAGTTGATTTAAGACATCTACCCAACTCAATTTTCAAAAACTAGTCCAAACTGGGGTTTGGAGGGTTACAAACATGAACTTCTAAAATACTCAACCAATCACCAAAATAATTTTTTAACCATAAATTTATCCAAATTTTCTCCATTTTTTCTCTTATGATTTATCCGAAGGAGGCTCCACAATTTTTCTTGACTGCTAAGAAGTTTGGTGCTCAATTTGCATACTTTGAGAAACCTGGTTTTGGGAAAACTTACACAACTTGCAAAATATTCATCTTCAGCTTCTGAAAATTTTCTCACACATCAAGGAAACATCCTTCTAAAACATCCAGGTGATATTTTTCTCTTTTTTATCTTGCATATTTTTATCCCATCTCATTTAGATGTCATTTAGTCTCTTATTCTCAACAGTTGAACTATGTTGACCTGTAGAAGTGCCTAAAACACTTCAATAACTACCTGATAAGTATTTTACACACCATATATCACCATTTTATGCTCATACCATGTTTTTTTGCTTCATCACACATGATTCAACATTTCACACCTTGTTTTCTTGTGGATTGGCTTAAGAAAGCTCCATACTGACTTGTTTCAATCTCATGAATTTGGTTTGTCTCTTTTATATCTTTCTACACCTCATGTGTCACTTCATATTAATATAATCTTGTTTTTCCTACTTTGGTTTGAGTGAATTCTCATGTTTTCTTGATTTACACCATGTATTTGCACTAGGCCAAGACCTAGAATGACTTGATTTGATCCATACATTTCATGAATGGACCATGTGGACATGTTACAGACTCATTGACACATCTCACTCACCTCATGGACATTTTTTACCTTCATACCACCTTTGAGATATTCAAGCCACACATATGTACCTTTGGAGACCCCTAGATCAGCCAGCCAACATACCTAGATCACCTAGACCATTGTGACATCAATGGCCTTAACATCAATGACAACACAAGTGACACACACTTCCAAAATTTTCCTCTTCTTTAGGAGAATTCTAGAGCTCCTAACCTGTCTAGAATGTTTCTTAACACAATAGCCAACTCAACACCCTTAAGTTTCTCTTTATTTCCTCTTCTTGGTGGCATTTTGTCAATTCTTCACTTCTCTCTCAAACATTTTCTTATTCACTGATTCTTTCTCTCTCTTCTTGTCAATTTCTTCTCATTCTCACCTCTGATACCAATATGATGTAGAGAATCTATAACTTCCACACACTCTACAAGGTTAAATTCAACAAAACACTTACACCTTGGCTTAACTTTCAACTCTTGGCAACCTTCCTTCTTTGATAGGGGAGTCTTAAATATGGAAAATTACCTTAAAGGATAAAAAATATGTCAATCAATGTTTCATACAATTTTATTATCCTTCACCTAACCTATATTAACCATCTAGATAATTGGAATCACAAGACTTGGTTCATTTACTCACTTTTGCTAAAACTGTGAACTTGGCTTCTTGAGGGCAAGAGGTTGGAAAGTCATGATTTAGATAAACCCCTTAGGTACCTAATGAAGATATTAATGGATTTGAATACCCTTTATCAGGGTCTAGGTGTGTACCAAAAAATTTACTTCAACTCCTCTTGTAGGTGCTTCTACTTACCCCTTCTCCCTTCTAGACCTACAATATTGTTACCAGCCATGTCTCAGTCCAAATCCCAATGTATCTTTTGATGGAGGACTTCACTTTATCAAATAAATATTGTTTCAACTATCCATTTTGGTGTTCTACCATTTTACAAATTTTCAACCTAACTTCCTTTAGCAAATAAGCTTCAAACCTTCACTTCTAGGCTCTAAATAAGGCTTCCCAGTTTTGCGATAGTGCCCTTAGTACAACTATCAAGATTTTCCTCTTGGTATGAACCTTTCAAGGAGAAATTTCACTAGATTCCTAATGGGAGGAATGTGAAGATGTTATGTTGAATTTCTTGGCCATTGAAATGCAAAGTAAACCCTATAACCGATCACTTGTTCTAAAACCCTAAGGATTCCATTCTACAGGCCAGAGCACATACATTTGTTCATCATTCATCTTGTGTCACTCTTCAATACTTATGATCACTTCAAAAGGGTCGGTGGAGATTCTCTAAAGCTTGAGATTTTACCAGTAGTTGTGTCCTCCCTTAGTTCCATGAAATCGCTCTTCAAATCCCCTGTTCTGTCTCAAAAAACCTGATTTCTATACATAGTGAGGATTTATTCAAAGCAACCAATGTTCTAATATCTCATCAAGGTCCCTGAAGATGGATTAGTCATGGGAACACTCTCTACTCTACTTTTTCCTCTAATTTCTCACTCTCTCATCCTTATCCTATCCTCCTTAGCCTTAACATTATCTATGTATCTTAGACTACTCTGTCACAAGATTCCAATGTTTCTGGCTCTCACTCACAACCAATTGAATGAAGATCTCTTATTAACTCAATACTAACAAATTAGTAAGATTTTATACTCGCTGAAACACCTCTTATTTTCTTAACAATGTATAGGCAATCTATACTACATAGATAAACAATTTTTCAACACAATGAACAACCATGCAACTCTGACTCAAACCTTGGAGCTCCAAAAGTCTCTTATCTTGATTGATCAATAGTTACAAACAGTTACAAAAATGTGGTTTTATCTTCCTCAGCTTCAATCCTTGCTTGGTAACTTCCCTTCAAGCTCATGATGACACCATAGGTGGGAGTTTCATGCAAGGAGTTACAATTTAGAGGAGTTAAAAATTCTTGTCATAAACCATTATGGAGCTCTCATGACAATTATGAAGATTCTACAAACCTACACATGCTAACAATCTTACAAGTGTCTTTACAAAAATTCAAATTTTTAAACTAAGAAAAAATGGAGAGAAACCTCCTTATTTAAATTATAGACCTCTAGAGCCTAAAATGACCACTTAATGACTCTTAAGACAACTTAAGGGACCTAGAAACCAAAATTTGATGACACACATCCTACATTAGGCCTAGTAGTGATGCCCCTGAATCATTAATACTTGAAGATAGTTGCACATTCATTAAAATTCACCTACTTAATTATTTGATGCTTATTTGAAGTATGTTTTAGAGACATTTTGCAGAGTTGGTTGCAAGAGGCGACCACTCAACATTATGAAACTACTTCAAAATTGCCCCATTTTTAACGTATAAAGATCAAGAAATTGAGTTCTACTACCTCAACAATTGTATCCACACATTAAAATTTGTGTACCATATTTATTTTAATTTGATTTCCTTGAAAATCACTTTTTCATATCCATTTTGGAGCCACCTTGACTGATGTTTCTCAAGTACAAACTTTAAAATTTCACCACATGGCTTCAAAAGGTGCCTCCAAAATGAGTGTCAATTATTGGGTTTTAGTTCCGTTATTTTTTATGCATTTTACCATAATAGAGAATATGTTAGCAGTGATAGAATTTTTGATTTGGTGTTTGGTGACATTTTTCTAAGGCCATTCCATATGCACTTAGGATAGTCTAAATGCTAGGGGGTTAAGTCATGTTGACCAATCTTTAAATTATCAAAACACCGTTGGAGGGTATGATTAAATTAATGTTTAATAACATGTTTAGCATCCATAAATAATATTTTTAAACACCTTTTAATAAATTGATAAATAGAAATTAGGAGCACATGAAAATTTTGTGCTTCCCTTGTGAACCTTCGTAGTGGTAATGAAAATGAAATATATGTGAAGAAATTGAAAAATGTTTCTCTCTTAACTTTGAAATGAGAATAAACTATGAAATTGTGTGAAAATACTTTATTTTTGTCTCTTTTAAGTATAACTTGGTTATGTAACTAAATTGGTTGCTTGTGTGAAGAAAATGAATGATTCTCCATGTTTCTCTCAAACATAGAAAAGTGATTTTATATGAAATTTTGTGGAAAATATTAATCTTGTTCTTTGTTTCCAAACTATAAATGAAATTTTTTTTATAGCCATTGTAGACAAGAGAGGTGGAATCCATGCCATGTTTTTGGTGACCCCTTATTAATGTAGGTGGCATGAGACACACTAAAAATACAAATTATTGATATACTTGAAGGTCAAATTTGTAAATTATAAGTCATTTAAAAGAGAGACAAAGAGAAACTAGGAATACTATTGTTGCAATTGATGTATGGTTGTTTTTTAATAGTAATTGAAGTAATAAAAAAGAATTGAAATTGTTAGTACCATTTATGGAAGTTATAAATCATCACGTATTTATGTAAATTATATTATATCTAGATGGACCTTTTAAATATTAGATATTATTTATTATCTTGTGGTTGTAGCCTTGCATGAAAAAGTGAGTAATGTAGATAACAAAATGAAACAAAAAAATAGCTGAGACTAATTTATTTCTCTAAACTTATCATTGCACTATCTTTCCTTAGCGAAACTCTTAAACTCAAGGAAGAGAAACTCATTAAATTTTATGATCTATCACATTATCTTATACATGCAATATGGAATTTAAATAATGCCAAGACCTTAAATATGCTATAGAAACCTTGGTTGTATTGCTTCTTAGTGAACACCTTATGTTGTTGAGTTTCATACCTTTGTTACGTTAGAATGTGTGTCTTGTTGTTTATTAACTTGAATGGATAGAGTCGTGTGTGATCCTTACCCCTTAATACATTTATTTCTATTCTTTTTGAGAATGGGTGCTTTTCGTTTGAATCTTTATTGTTTACCCTGTAATCATATTAGACCTAGCATGTGTGTACCCTTGAGGGAAATGTGATCTTGTTATCTAGACTCTTCCTTTCCCTTGTTTTTCTTCTATAATTGATCTAACACATAAATCCTCGTGTGTTCCTCGCTCTTATAAGTAATAAATGGATAACTAATTACATTTGTTGTAATGACCACATTTTACACCCACAAATACAACCAGTGAAAATACTAGAATAGTTTTTTTCGACTTACATTGCTCACTACACAACACCACAAGGACTCCATGAAGAGAAACTCAACAACGCACAAGACACTTTCATAAGTCATCGACTCACATAGACACACGACAACACCATATATATGTCGATGCCGCACTTTCCTTAATGAACGAATACTAGTAATGACCAACCACAAGAAAAGGGACCCAAGGATTGGAAAACCCACAACACATCATTACCATTATTACATCTTAGTTACGATTAACATTCCAAGAACATTTTTATACAAGAATAATTTTATCCATTTTCTACCTACATATTCTTAAATTCATTTCACATTCAACTTACATCTCGACCATTTAAGTTGGATCTTTATCCCTTATGACAATCTCCATAATTTACATAAGTGTTTGCCATATTTAAAATTGCACACAAAGTTCCTAATTCTCCAATTCTTATGTTAAGCTTATGTTTTCTCAAACGTTTATTTAATGTTTAAATTTTACCCTCACTACAAAGTGAATCTGACGTGATATCAAGAAAGAAATCTTAGGATTTAAGGGAGATTTAGATTCAAGATACATTTTTCCACGAACATTCTTCGATCATGGTATCCTTATTTCCCTATCGTAGTTAATATAGTTCAATAAATTGTTGAACCCATTCAACATTTCCAAGTCAAGAATTTTTATTTAGATTTATAAATATCTTTTGTTTTCTCGAAGGTGATCTCACCAAGGCAATTCATATTATTTTTAACACAAGGAAATGTCTAATTGAGTTATAAGGACTCCAAGAGTGACATTATTCCTAACCTCAAATCTCATTTTACTCTTATATGCTTTACTCTTACATTGCACTATGGTCTCATTATTGGAATCACTTTATAACAAAAGAGTTACGAAGGTACTTGTCTAACATCTTGAATAAGTACATGATTGGAAGCATTATAAACTACACATGAACCACAAGTGATTCGTGTTCAAGGTAAGATCCTAGGTTTCTACATTTCATGATTTCGCATGTGAAATTTATTTTATTATTAATGTCATAAAAGGTCATATCATAGGCATAACAATTTTGATTACAGGACCAAGGTGCAAAGGGAAACTGGGCAAATGGGGTAACGGACCCCCTTTTCTATTTTTTTGGGTTCTCTAAAGTCAACATAATTTAAATCAATTTTTTTTGTAAGGAGTTACTTACAATTTTCTACCCACAAGTTAACCCCTTAATTAGCCAAGGTTTGGTTTAATTCCAATTGCACCTAAGAATCTACACCCCAACTATACATGAGTTTAAGGTGAGAGTACATATTTATGCTAAAAAACCTTCATGAAAGACCAAGGTGTTATGTTGTTAGTAACCAAGGTAACACATTTATCTGTGAGGAACTAAAGAGATCATTAACAAGAGTTTAAGTCATAGCACAACTATTTCACTAGCTCCATTTGTGTCGACTATGTCCCATAGGGAATTCATTCAAAGATGAATTTAATTTCTAAATCTAACTTCATAAGACTTGGTAGTCCACTAGGATACTAAGGAAGTTCTAGTTCTACTTACTCCAGATAAATTTTGACCATGTCATTCCTAACCGTTAGGTTTATGACGATGTCGCTAAACATACAAGCTATGATGACAACTCAAAAATTTGGGCTCTTATTTACTTAAACTAGAAGGTGTCATAGAGTTCCAAGTTTTAGTTCATTATATGGTTTCAATTTCTTTTGAGCTAAGAAAGATCATGCGAGAAGTTTAGATATGCACTGGTTTTAAACTAAGATTGTCTGTTGTGATTAGATTTCTTTATTACATTTTCAAGGTAAAGAATACAACACACCAATTATTTATTACACACTGGAAATGCACTACAAGATATTAAATTCAAATTCATTTAACACACACACACACACACATATATATATATATATATATATAACACATTTTTACCATACATAAATCTAAATTAAAAAGCCATTTCCCAAGGTATCCCTAACACTAACATCTCATACATGTGACCAAATTTCAAATATAAACATTTATGTAGCATGGCAATACATTATGCATATATACATCCTACAATGAATTACACCACACCCTTTCGCCATCTTTCTTGCATCCTACAAAACCAAGTGAGCATGAAATCAACGATAAATCGCTGGCATGACATCCACATAGATCTAGCATAATTAATGTTTTCAGTTTTCCATTTACATAATATTAATAATTTGCATTCAAAAGGGGGGGTTAGAGACACATATTTATTTCATTTCATTTCACCTTATTTCGTAACCAAGGAGAGAGAAAGAGATAGGGAAGAGAGAGAAACACTATTTTGCCAAAAGTTCAATTTCACACAATAAGTCACATGATAGATTTTTAAAATAGTTATTTACAAGTGTCAACAAGTTTCCATGATGGTTTGGTTACCCGTTGGAGGTCTTACAACTTTCTTTTTACATTTTCTAGCTAGTTGTAAAAACATTCAATTAAGGCTCGGAGGCTAAGAAACCACTTTCAAACGTTGTCTTCCAAAGAGAAAACATACCACGGGTAAGTTTTTATGTGTCCTCCTATACACTAAGAATACACATGAACTAGCAGAATTTAGAACTGGCAAACGGTTTACGATTGGTGGCCAGTTTTTTGAGGTCATCGGTCATACTTGGCCTGGTTGGAAATGATCAAAAGTTAGCTCGAGGGCTCTTTAAAACCACCTCCAAAACTAACGTTTGATGGAAGAATCGTGCAACGATAAATTTCCTAACAATTTCCCCTATATATGGAGAATTTTTCATAGTCAACGAAACTGAGAAATTGCATACGGGTTTCAAATGGTGATGGGTTTTCCGGAGCCACCGGTCATAATTGGTCTAGTTTGACCTAGTCAAAAACTATGACTGGAGGCCTACAAAATTCCTTTTCCAAACTAATCAGGAATATGATTTTTCCAAACCAAAGGTTCCAGGAAATATTCTAGTAAAAATACTAGAGGTTTGCGAAGGTGGAGAAGCATTTCATTTTTCAGGGACCAAATGGTGCGTTAAAACAAAATCCAAATTTTCAGTTTAAAGAGCTACTTAAAAGTACAAAATAGAGTAACAAGGCTCCTAGAGAAGTGGGTGAAGAGAGTAAAAATAGTTGAGTGGGGTCAATCTAAATCTTGATGTGACTCTCCTCATATCAAGGAACACATACGTCACTTGACCTCTCTTTCACGAGGTTCAAAAGGTTGTTTTGTAAGTCTCTAAAAGTGGTGTTTTTCCAACTTTGGAAGCAATGAAAAAGGTTGTGTTAGTTTACAAATCATCTAACTCTCAAGAATATCAGCGGACATGAACACCTGACTATAGATACCCGAGTTTCATCATATGAGGTTGTGGTGGCAACCATAGTTGATGTTAAAATAGTTAAACCATTTCAAAAATCACAAGGTGGGGTTTTATTGCTTTACACTATTTAAGGTTTGTTACTTCTATAATTGTAAAATTATTGAGTAGTTTAATGTTTTTAATATAATGCAAATGAAGAACCAAATTATGATAATTATAGAATTAGAGGTAAGGAGACCATGCCTAGAAATGTTAGGGTCTGCAGTGCAAGTGGTGCTCTAGGTGTGTTTGCATTCATGATCCGATGAGGCCACCATTCATTGTTGCATCTCACCAAACAATTTACATGCAACCCCAAGATTTTATCAATGCAGACATGTCCAACAGATCAATTACAACTACGACATATCACAAATTACCATCCCTCATCCACTATGGCACTTGTCATAAACAAAATCCAATAAACCTAGCCATCAAACAAATCCACCATGGTCACAACCACTTAACAAGTTATTATCCTTTCCAACCAGCACTTAGTCAATCACAAGATGATGGAGTAACCAGACAAACACCATGGCATATGACTATGTGGTCCTTGACATGTTCCAATTTCCTCCTCATTTGACTCAAAATAGGGAGGGTATTGGTAATGGCCATAGAATTTGGATTCCCCTTACCAACTACATTTTCCTAGAATTTCTATGGGCGTTTAAACAAAAAAGGGGCCATTTTGTACATATCCTAATGCTATGGAACTCTATAAGATGATGGCTGGTTGTATTATTTCTTTGAAAATCCTTTTAAACTCATCAAGAGAAATATTTTGTTCCAATCCTCAATTTGACTTGTCCCATGACACACCAGTTGACCACACTAATAGACGTGTCATATGCCATTTCATCAATAACTTTCAATAGAATTTTTACAATAATTGTAGATGGGACAACTTCCCATAACAGCCTAAGAAATCAAAAAGCACCTTGAATAGCCACAGATTGCACATCAAGACAATCATCTACAAGAAAATTTTCAAGAATAACAAACTGCTTCACTTATAAAGCTTCCTTTTTTATATGCATTTAGGTCTTCTAGAGGGAAGATGTCTACTAGCAAAAGCACTGCATTGCAGTTAACATTTGAGTTTGCAACCTACAAAGATCTGAACAATATTTCCTCATGAAGATGGAGAAGGAAAATTTCAACACCCTCCTGAGTCCTCTGAGAGATAAACTCTTAGAGAAGTTTTCTAATGGAGGAATCTAGGGTCTTGGAAGATGCATAGATGGCCCCTACCACCAACCCTTGCATACAAGAATTATGGATTTCATGGAGATAAGAGTCCTTTGCAACCCTCAAGAACATGTAGATAGTCTTGCCATAATCTTCAAGAATGGAAGCGTGGCCGAAAGGGATCTGAGATCAGATGATGGTGATTACATCATTGGCCAGTTGCAAGTTGAGCCCAAGCAGAAATGGGAAAAAGTGCCTCTCCTCCTCTTTCTTAACATACAAGGGTGTGACCACACAGCGGATCAAAAATTCTTAAGGTCGTGGATTTTCTCCTCGTTCGTGAAATCCAATAAGGTGAAAGCCTCCCTCATTGCATAAACCCTATGTATGTCTATCTTACTTCCTGCAAAGAGGGACTTGGAGAGCAAGCAAGGTAGTAGATATATTTCCTCTCAGGGACCATTGAACCTGCTTCAATAAAAATGTAGACCTAGATCAAGCAATTTGTATGTAAAAATAAAAGATGAGGAGGCACTAGGATTACTAATTCATCCCATGTGTAGGACTACTTCTACCCACAATGATGCTAGTTAACAAAAGGCTATCAACGAGATCTCCAACTTTTGCACTCGCTGCAACTATCCCTTTTTTTTGCTAAATTTACCATGTTGATCGAGGTTTCTGAGTGGTCTAAACCTTTGGATCCCAAATAAGTGCATGAATTATTATGCAAAGAAAGTGGCAGGTCTGTATGACTTCTTAGGAAGGGACGTCCATGCCCTGTCCACACGCTACCACCAAACCATCACTTCCAGCAACTCACCTGCCACATTAACCCCTTCGCCAACTCCCAATCAATTTGCCCAACCACTTTACAATATAGTTTTTTTTTTAAATTATTTTAATATTAATTTAGGTTGGGCACTAAATTTGCAAAGCTATTATGAAATTACAATATTGTGATAATATTGATGCTGATCTTGTTTTGGGTTTTAATCGTTGCGAAGTTGGAATGAACTCAACTTTAAGATCTCTTAAGAGAGTGTTTGTGGTTGGAACCTCATAACTTACAACACCCAAACTTGTGCTTGATAAAAATTTTATTGAATTTGTAAATTGGAATTTGAGTTGTTTCCTCTTAAACTTATTGGTAAACCTTATATTCTTAATAAAAGTAAAGTAGAGTGTTCCACGAGGAAACACATCTAATTGGAAATTGGATTCATAAATTGAAAAAAGTGGTATGTGATTTTTATGTAAATTAAAAGTGGTGCAAAAAAATGATCAAACAAAGAATTTAATTGTAATAAAGGCACAAATATTAAAATCTATGTACATTGTGGATAAATACATTCATTCGCTCTCACTTTTGGTTTAACTATCATGTTGAATCGCTCATTCGAGCAAGAGTTAAAGTCAATTAATTGTTGTCAAGCTTGTGTGTATATGCATGTGTGGGGGTGGGACTACATCATTGGTTAGTGGAGGGATAAGGTGTGTTAGCTAAAGGGAGGAATAAGGATTTGAGTGTTATTGCATTGGAGGAAACTAGGGAATTCGTGGCTAATCTTAGTGGAGTAATGAGGGTGTTTCAAGTTGAGGGATAAGGGTGTATTATTATGTTGTGTGTTTCATTTTGGAGGAACTAAACACCATTTAGGATTCCTTTGTGGAGGTATAAGGGGTACTACACATGATGGTCTCTCCTCTTGTAAGTCTTATAAGTAGGCTTGATACTATGCCTCGTTCTTATATCAGTGTGATGTTTGTCTCACTATCTAATTTTTATATTGATCATATGTTGCATTTGATTTCTCATTAGAGCATGTATTCATTTGGTTGATGGTATTTGTAGCTTTCATGCAAGGGTATTATTGTGCATGTGTGTGTGTATGTTGAGGATTTGATATGTCATTGGTGGAGGGATAAGGTTGGATATGGAGCATGAGTTTTGTATGTTTTAAATGGATGAAAAAAGGTAGATTAGACTAGCATTAATGGAGATATAAGCGTTTGAAACCTTGGTGGAGGGATATTGGAGTTTATATGTGTGTTTGAATTAATGAGAGAAATCAAGGGTTAGTCTTCCTTCTTTGGTGGAGGGATAAGGGATAGTTAATGGGATCCTCTTCCCCTTAGAAAACCATTTGATGGTTTGAGTGTGTTGTGTTTGGTTTTTTTTTTTTTTTTGGTTTGTTGGCATTACTTTCTACATTAATTGATTGGCTTTAATGGTCTGCATTAACATACACACCCGGGACCAATATATCATAATATTTTATGCCAATAAAATAACTTTTCATTAATTAATTGGCTATGATCTACATGAATTGATTGGCTTTAACGGCCTGCATTAACATACATGCCACGGGCCCCAATATATCATAATCTTTTAAGCCAATAAAATAACTTTTCATTAAAGTTGTAAATAAAACAACTTTTTTTTTTTTTTGGTAAAATTCAATAATTAAAAAATTAAAACAAAAGTTCTATTATTATTAGAAAGAATAAGGGCGGCCTCGTGCACGATGCCACGACTAGCATACCCTTCAACCTGGAACACTGGACACAAATCTCTCGTGAATAATAATAGGGTCTTTTTGCATTATCCGAATTGGGCACCTTCTATTTAAGTGCAGCATTACAAATCTTCGTGTGTTTTTTTTCTTCGCTTGAAATTTCTCTGCTGTGACGCGGCTATATTATAGCAGAAGAGCAAGGCTGGGGAAGGCTTTTAGCTATCTCCCTGAGAAGAAATTTTTGAATCTTTCCCGTCGAAGTCTTTGGTAGCTCCTGCATGAAAATCACAGATTTGGGTGCCATGAAATGCGCAATACGCTCCCTGCAGAAGGAGATAACTTGTGCCTCTGATAAAACCTCGGTATCCTTATCACCGATGTTCACAAATGCGCAGGGCGTCTCCCCCCAAAACGGATCAGGCCTCACCACAATTGCCGCCTCCACAATGAGAGGATGAGAATACAGAACTGACTCAACCTCCACGCTGCTGATGTTTTCTCCGCCGGAAATAATAACATCCTTAGATCGGTCTTTGATTTCTAAGTAGCCATCCGGGTGAAGGACTCCCACATCACCAGTGCGGAACCACCCGCCGTCCATGGCCAGGGCGGTCATCTGCTCGTTCTTCAGATAACCCTTCATCACGCTGCTTCCTCTCAACATCACTTCCCCCATTTGCACGCCGTCTTTCGCGACGCTGGCCATGGACGTCGGGTCCTTGACATCGACTTCCGCCAGGCTTACGTTCCTCGCCCCCTGTCGAGCCTTGAGCCGAGCCCTCTCCTCGGCCGGGAGAGTGTCCCATTCGGCTTTCCAAGCGCAAGAAACCACCAGCCCCGCCGTCTCCGTAAGCCCGTACCCGTGGGTAACAGCAAACCCCATGTCTTCCACTTTCCACAACATTGCGGTGGGCGGAGGGGCGCCAGCGGTCAGAATCTCCACCCTGCCGGCGACGGGCTTGTGCTCCGACGGGTGCGCGTTGGCCATCATGCTCAGCACCACGGGCGCCCCGCACATATGCGTGACCCCGTGCTGCGCCAGGGCGTCTAAGATTATCTTGGCGTCGAATTTCCTGAGTCAAATATTAGTCCCTCCCACAGCGGCTAGTGTCCAGGGGAAACACCAACCGTTGGCGTGAAACATGGCGAGCGTCCACAGGTACACCGGCCGCGTTGTCATACCTCACATCAACAGATTATCCATCGCCATTGTGTAGAGACTCTTGTGGGAATGCACCACCCCCTTCGGCGCAGACGTCGTTCCCGATGTATAATTCAAAACGGCCGACTGCCACTCGTCCTCCGGCCCTCAGATTCCTAACTCCGGGTCTCCTTCTCCGATCAGCCCTTCGTATGTGAGCGCCCCCGACCTTGCAATTTCTCTTCCGCGGTCCAGCTCTTCGATCACCACTACACAAGGTTTATGCTGCATTCCGCTCAGGGCTTCCCTCACTACTGCCAAAAACTGGTAATCCACAAACAGAAGCTTAGGTTCGCAGTGGGTGAGCTGCGCCGCCATCGTTCGCGCATCCAGACGGATATTTATATTGTTGAGAACCGCCCCGGCCATTGGAACCGCAAAATGCATTTCATACATCGCAGGAACGTTTGGGGCCACCACAGATACCTGTACGACAAACTCCCTGTTAAAATCCAATAACAGGTTCGGTACGAACATCACATAAACAAGAAATCCATCTTGCCATATCCCCGCGAGAAATATTGCGTGAAGATAGTGCAGACGCCATTTTGAGGCATCGATTAAATGTCTGAGACCAAGTAAAACGAGTGGTGTTGTAAACGAGCGAAGTGCAGTCTCCGTAAACCGTGGATAGCTCGTTCAATGAAGCCAATCGGTGTTAATGGTGGATAATTTGCAGGACAACGCTTCAGCTCCTCCATTTTCTGTACCGGAAATGTTTGGATCGACCAACGTATACACAAGTCTTGTGCGTTTGCTCGTATTAAAGATGCATCTATGACGGTCAACATAGCCCTGTGATTAATCACGTTGCAATTCACATACCAATCCATTTTTATATAGCAATACCGTTAATCACTTACCAAAGCAGTTTTATATTCATTTTCGAAAACTAATCCAAGACGGCTCTACGATCTGAAAATCGCATACGAATGCATTCTTATATAGCTATATTGATTTTTAAATTTAACTCGAGAAACTTATCTTTAAAAAAAAAAACCATACAGATACTTTTATGGCCTTCACTGAATGTGCAATTACTATTCACCGTCACAGTGATTCTTTTTCGACGGCAATTGTGCACTTGGAATCAACAGTCAATCCATAAAACGGAGAGGGACAGTGGAGAGATATGTCGAATCTCGATAATGGTGCGACGTGGGACATGGTCACAGACTCACATGATAATGCATGCCTTAGAAATACGTAGAAAGAAACAGAATATCCCGTGGATAAGGATGGGGAGGAAATGAAATGAAATGAGTACGTGGAAAGGCCTTGAAATTGACCCGGCTGTGCGCCTTAATTTTGTGATTTTAGTCGTATATTATCGGTAAAAAAAATGGGTCGCCCGTTCAGAATGAAGGCTGAAAATTTATATAACTTTATATTTTTTAAAATAATCTTCTATAAATATATTAAAATATATAAATTTATAAGAAAAAATCAAAAAATAAATATGGGAAAAAAATGAAATTTAAGATCACATGAAAAAATTAGGCTGTGAACAAATTTTGATTAGACATACATAGATAACTTGAAATTTCAGGCCTATGTGGAATATAAAATTAAATAATTTAAATTGTAAGAAACTACAAAGTTAGTTATAGTTTAAAATCAAGCATAATTTCAAGGTTTTAATCTCTCTCAGCTTAGTTAGATTCATGTATATTTTGTTACTCCAAAAAAGGGCAATATCTGTTTAAATGAATTGTTAAAAAGTATTTCGGCATTGCAATTTAACTATTGACTATACACATTTTTCTAACTCTAAAAGTTATATTTAACTTTCCAAACAAGATCAATGTAGAATCAAAGAAATTTGACCAGGTTTCGAAATAACATCAATTTTCCGTAGACAATCATATAAGATAAATTCAAGCTTCTCAAAAATTCATTTAAATCAATTATATTCATCCAATATAGTTTAAAGAATACCATGTAGATCTTGTATGTGTTAATGTTGAAAACATTTAAAATAATACCACTTTTAAAACGATGGAATGCCAAGAGGAAGATTGATAATATTAAATACAAATTTCTTTTAAATATTTGTGTATATGTGTGATTCCTATAAACTAACTAGTACAACATTTACACACAAATAAATATAAAAAAGATTTGGGTTCTACAAATTGAATTTTGAGGGGGCCTCCAGAGGCAACCCAGGTAAATTGGGGGCGGGATGTATTGTGAGAAATGAGCATGGTTTTGTGGTTGTGGCGGGATCCTTTCCGTTGCGTGATGGAACTTGTAACCTTGCAGAAGCACAAGCTCTTTTGGAGGGTGTCAAGTTAGTGGTGTCAAGCGGTTACGAGAGACTCCAAGTGGAAGGAGATTCTCAAGTAATCGTTCACACAATTACTAAGGGCTCTGCCCTTTCTTGGCACCTAAACTTTTATATCTCCAACATTTTTTATTGGCTTGGTAAGCTACATAGCTGGAGGTTTATAGAGAGGTCAACCATGTTGCCGATCACTTAGCTAACGCAGTTATTGATGGCCCGAGATTTGAATTAATTTCTATTAAGATTGAAGATTGGCACGACTTGGATGATGTAATTATTCATGATGGGTGGCGTAGGAAAAGTTTGAAGAATTAATGGTGGCACATGTTGGATACTTTATATTTGTTGGTCGCTCACGTTCCTATCTCTTTACTTCAGTTTCATTGTGTTTTTGGGTTGGCGAGAATGGCTTTTTTGGGGTTTCCTTTCATAACTCTGCGCAGGGAGAGAAGAGAAATGGCCTTCACTTCGGCCATTTCCCGCAGGCGGCTTCAAGAGGTGTTTCGCTATGAATTTGTGCTCGAGGCCGAGGCCATAGAGCATGTAATTGGAGAGTCCTTTATGTAGGACTCCCACAAGGCTAAAATCAACTCTGAACTCGTTACAGCTTTCGTTTCAAACTGCCTCTTGCTTCATCCGATCAAGGCAAATATTGTGGCAGTAGTGGAATTCTTTATTTACCTTGTCCATCGTGCTGGCTTGTGTGAAGAAATGGAAAGGTGTTGCATCCCTGACCCTCTGCTCTTGGTGGAGGCGACAGGCGACCAGGCGAATGGCTTCGGGAGTAGGGAAGATTGGCTCGACAAGCGGTATAGGGAGCTGCTACTTCACGCAGAGGCAGTTCATGTTTTTTTTTGGATGGTGGTCTGGATCCTAGTAGATTGCCTCCTCTAGGTCTCACTAATGCTCGTTCTCCTATCGACTTGGCAATCGACCACCTCAACGAGCTTCGGGCTTATGCTAGGGAGGCTTTTCTACTTTTGCTGGGTAAGGCTAAGCAATGGGTTGGCGACGCTTCCGGTGGCGGCAGTCAGGTCGAGGTGGGAGGCAGGGGTGAAGAGTCGATTGTGGCAATCAACACAAGGGTCAGGGAAGCAAGTGTGTCTTCTTTGCCAGGGACGGTGGTTATTTCATATGAGGAGTAATCCTCTTTTCCTGTTTGTTTTTCTGGTTCTATGGCATTGTATTTTCGTTGTCTGGTTGCCACTTCTACTTTGTTCTTCAGTGTTTCCTTCTTCTTCATGCCAGCCATTTTGTGGGGCATTGTGTTGTTGAATTTTGTTCGATTTTTTATCGGTTTTAATTGTAAGGGTGGGGTCCCTTAACCCTTTGGTTCAAAGCTCCAGTTAAAAAACATATATATATATATATATATATATATATATATATCAAAACCGCACATTCACTTAATAATTTCTATAATCCACATCAAACTTCAACCAAAAATTATAAATATTTATATGACTAAAACACAAATTATAAATTATTCTACAAACATATTTACAATTAAACAAATGTTATCAACTATTAAAATACGAAGGAAAAAAATCCATGTTCAATATTACCGTTTAGAGAATTATAAACCTATTAAATTATAAAACAACAATTATCTTTCAAATAATTTTATAAGCCTATAAAAATCTTTGAAAAAACACCAAAATACACATTTGCAAAATATTCAAACATGCAAAAAGTGCACGAGCTCTAGATGCATTCTCTCTAAAAAGAAAGCACTTACACATGATTGAAACTTCTTATAAACACATTTTCCGGTTACCTAGTCAAGGCATATTTCTTTAGAACAAAGAAAAAATCCACTTTTTAAAAGCATCTCATCGAATTAAATTTGCAAATGTTGACCATGATTAGGACCATGCTCAATTATAAAAGTACGGAGAGTCTGAAAGTGGAATAAAACCACCCATACATTCACAAAGGGAAAAATACGATGAGCCCACCTCTACCACAACATTCTCATTTGAATGCATTTTACGTTAAATGGTAGAAACTAGAATTTGAGCTATGAATACAAAAAATTAAAGCAGTGCGGTGAATATAAACAAACATGTTAGATAAGGCGAATCTTATGAGAAACCCATTTAAATCCATCACATGTATCCAATTAAGGACATCTCGTGAACCTCGTACATGCAATTTTAAAAAAAATACAAAGTCCTACCACTTTTAAGGCTTTCCATGCCAAAAGAAAGATTGATAATATTGTATATAATTTTCTTTAAAATACTCATGTTATAGGGGTGGTTCCTACAAACTATGCAATTCAACATTTGCCTACAAATGAATACAAAAAAAGGTTTTACATGAGTTGTTTCAAAATACATTTTGTCAATATTTAAATTTGATAATTTAGCTTTTAGTAATGATAAGTTTGACTATGTTCCCTTGTTAAAACAAATGTTCATATATTAAGTCTAACTAGTACATCTCCCTAGTTTTTTCTTAACTTGCTCATCCCCATACTATGCCTTGTCACTCACTCAAGAATTATTAATTCATCAAAGCAATATGGATCCATACTATAGTTTGGGATTACTATTTATGTATACGTTGTTTATAGTTTAGTTTAGTTAATTTGATTATTTGTAATGGATAATGCATTGTTTACTCTTGTCTTCATATGTACATGTATTCTTCAATTTGAGAAACAATATCATCATGAAGAGGCAGAAAAATGTAGAAAATGGGTAATGATATAGAGAGATTTACCATTTGTGATATACTGCATGGAAAATGGTGTCAAAACCACAAGTATGGTCATTAGTTTACTTGATGACTAGTTTCCTTTATTCGGTTTCATCTCGTGCGAGGAAGCAAATTCCTTAGTCACCTTGCAACAATGGAAAGTGGTTGTGTGCTCTCACTGTGGTGAAGAGCACAATGTTGCGTTACATGCTTGTCGAGTGACACATTCTTCGTTTTACAATAATGGCCCACTTCCATTACATCATTATCTTATGTGTTGTACAAATATAAAACACATATTGAAAAAGCCAAAAAAGAGAACTATTAACAAGTCACTATAAAATTTAAACATGTGGAACTTATAACTCGTAATGCATGTGGGATAAACATAAAGGTGTACGTAGTGTGGAATCCCAGATGAGGACAACATGGCCCACACCGGTGAAGTTGGATCTGAGCAAGTAGAGGTCTTGGAATGTGGGAGCAATAGCATTGAAGAAGAAGAAGAAGATATTTTAACGTCCGCAAGACTACCAAAGCAGCCTATGAAAACCAAGTGGAAAAAATTAGGTACTCTCAATCAGGAAAGCTTAGAGTGATGAAACTTGGGACATAAGTACACCAATGGCTGACACGTAGCACCAACTAGTGGATTCAATAGAAAACTAATCACATGGTTAATTTTAGTGATTAAAAATAAAACTGAGAACTAAATTTACATGCCCTATTTGGGGCGGCCATAAAACAAAAACCATGCACAATCAGGAAATAAATAAGAGGAGTTAACACATAGTGCTTTGAATATAAAATAGAAAAGTAAAAAAATCCATAATTAGATGAGTTGCAAGAAGAAAATTTATTGAGAGTTCAAAATCAAATAATAGACAATTAAAAATCATTAAATCAAAAAATAGAGAGGCATGAGCGGAAAATAAAAAATAAAATAGAGAAGCAATGAGAAAATTTAGATAAGAATAAAGTTATAAAAGAAGAGGTTCAAGCTGGAATAAATACACATAATACAAATTTTAAAGAAAAATTTACGCACAGAGAACACAGGAAAATTAGAAATGATTCAGAGAGAGTTAAAGGAATAAATAATAAGCTATATGAGAACATAGAGGAATTCTGACCAGAGGAGACAATGAAAATATTCATTGTCATAGTGAAGGAATTACCAAGTTCTCCTTTTTCTAATTTTATATTTGAAACAAAGTAAATTAATGTATGTTTCTGCGTCATGGCAGAGTGGTGAGGGATTTGAATTGGAGGCTTGACCATAATAAGTTATAGGAAAAAGTGAATTTAAATCATGCACAGTTGAAAATAATTAGCAAAACCAAACTCAATTGATTCTTACAGTAAAGTCAATGTCTCTGTCGAATGGACCTTGTATGCTATTACAACAACGAGGAAATAAAAGACATGGGACATGGTTCGGGATATAAATAAAAATAAAAAAAACTAAATAAGGAGCTAAACCCTAGTAAACCAAAGATTACATTATAAACTAAAATATGAAGGGAATCTTATGAATTTTATGAATCAAATAGAGAACATTAACATAGGGTATGAATGGGTATTTCAACTCAATATTTAAAACAAAGGATTTATGTTATAAAGACAAATTTTTATAAAGTAAACTATATCATGGAAGGATAGGGTTATGAGAAAAGTTAAATGTAAAGTATGAAGTGAAACCACGATAAATTTTTAACATAAGTTACGAAGTTATAACCATGATATGACGTTAAACATGAAATATGGAATTATAACCATGATATGAGTCAACGGACATGACAATATACAACTCTTGAACTAGAAGAACTTGAGTGTTAGGTAAACTATGAATACCTTACATGTATGTATTACACAATGGGACGTAAATAATGTAAAACTATTTATAAACTCTTTATGAGGATATTAAGAGCTAAACAAGGATGGTGAAAGCTTTTGGAAATGTATACGAAAATGGTATGTTGTTTAACTTATATTATTTGTGAAAGGGGCAATGATTCCATATTTATGATTTTACGTCATTTTAAAATCTTATATAAACTGTTATCAAATTTTGGAATACATAAAACTTGAAAATGGTATGAAAACTATTTACATGCAATTATAGCTCTTTTCTTGTGTTGGAAAACTAGGCTTAGGATTCCCATACTAACAACGCTCTTGGGTTGAATGGGAGATCCAAGAGACTTGTGACTTCTTTCATCCTATTAATGGTTTATCTTGCACTATTTTGGGAATTTCAAGATGGGATTAGGGTCCTTATAACAATAATGTGAATGTGTGGTATGGGACATTCAAGAAGGCTATTTTTGTTTATGTCCTAGTTCTAGTTTGCTCGAGTTGCTTGTTTAAGGAGATAGAGGTGTGTTGTTGTGAATTGCTAGTGGGAAAATGCAATGTTTTGAGAGATGTGCATATGGACTAGGGAGTTATCTTTATGGATGGGTTAGACAACATAATGTAGTTGTTCACACATGACAAGTGTTAGGGGTTAGGGGTTGACTGTGGATAGGCACAAGGTCTTCCCTCATTATTAGTCAAGTAGGATTCTTTCATGCTCTGGTACATTGCCAAATTTTATTAGGAATATGTACATGTTATTATCCTAAATCTTTTGGTCAAAAGCATGTTTATTGCTTTTATTATTTCTATGATGATATATTCCTACCCTATTCATATGTCTACCAATTTTTGGGTGACTACACTGCACATGGTATTCTCCCTCACCTTATTGATTTCTCCCACCTTCCTTGTCATGAAGGGTATGGACACTCTCACTTCATGGGATGTGTGGGGATCCACAAGATTTGTGCTTGGAGGTAAAATGCTTTCCTCTTTCTCTCATGGAACAGTTTGGTATCAGGATGGATCTCTAACAAAAGGCAACATTTGTGTTGTAATAAATTTTTAGTGTATTTATATTGAAAGAATAGGTGAAACCCAAGAATCTCCTCAATTTAGACTCATTCCAGAAATGTTAGAAGTTTCTACAAATAATAAGCAATAATAGAAACACATTACTACCTATAAATCATCTGAATAAAATTGGTATCAATAAGCTTCTTAACAAGCTTCTTTTTAAGATCCTTCTAATTTACAAATATAAGTGGTCTATGTATAGAAAAAGTAAGAGTTGTAGTCCAAATTTGCTTTTGACTATATGATCTAGGCATGTTTGCAACAACCTCCACATGAATAGGAATACATGAGACAAGTAATCAAGCATTAAACTTGTCACTTATCCTAATCTAAGCCTAGAAAGTGTGTAATGTATACTAAGTCAAAAAATCCTAAACAAAGCTAAGCGAACTAAAAAAACTTAAAATAAAGGTGCATATATTAAATATTGCACCAACACCTTCCATTAAGTTATACTTAGGGAAGTCAAAAGCAAAAAAGAAATGGATCTCAATAAATGTACAATAAGTATAACCTAGAAAGAATGAGATATAAACTAAAGGCCTCTCAAAAAACCAAACAAAGTACTATGAATACTACATTGGATGGGATGAAATCCATCACTGAAGAATATGCAATAAGTGTAAGTGAAAAAAAGTTGAAGATTTAAATCTACATGAGTGGTCAAAATCCATTACTTGATCACTGAAGAAGACAAGCTAACACTATATGCACCAGAATAGCTCCAAGGAAACTATCAATTTGTTACACACAATCAAATAGCTCACATTTTGGATTAGCTTTAGTTTGAAAATTTTCCTTGCTACGCACATGTGTTCACTTATGCCTGCTAGTGTATTTTGTAATGCTAGTGCACCCTATTGCACACGCTAGTGTGCACCCTTTACGCACTAGCGTTCTGACACTGTGTTTTCTTATTTTTTGCACTTTTCTAACATTTTGATCTAATCTAACATGTTTTAATCTCAATCTTAGCTCTATATCTAAGATTTTCTTGTATTTTTTTATAGCTAATCAATTTAAATGTTTATCTTGTTTTATATTTGCATTTACTATAATCTTGAAAAACTCCCGTGTATGCTCTTTTTTCGTACCCTTTTTGGGTGATCTTGAAAATCAATTTTGGGAGTTTGCCTTTGTGTTTTCTATTGTGATTTCACCTTAGGAAGGCTACTAACTTGTTTGTAGGACCCTCTCTATGAAGATTTCATTTGAATAGAAACTACTAACTGTAGGTTACCTTTCTCGTGGAATCAAACAAACATTATTGCATCCTTTTATTATACTTTATAAAATACTCTTAATTAAACTTTTATAGACGAGTTTATTCTTTGATCCATTGTAACTGTGGGAAGTGCAAGGCCAAGGGCCAAAAACTTATTGTGAGGAGTACCATAAGAATCTCAAAGTAGTTGGCGCCTTGAGGGAACTGGCCAACGAAACGAGACCCCCACCTACTTGACTAGTACATCATTTGTGAGAATTAGAGCCAAAACTATCCAGTGGTGGCCTCAGTTTGATCCTTTGAGTGGAGTTAAATATAGCTTATTGAATCAAGGGGTAAAGTAAATCCGGCAACTAGAAATAGTCACTATGCTCGCTCAGGCAATCTTTGGCATTTAGGGAAAGAGCACTTTTATAGGAATCCCCACTTGACCAAGCTAAAGTTACTTTTAGAGACCTTCCTTATCAACATTATTTTCATATGTGTTACGTGTTATTGCAAGTTTGTGTTCCACACTCTTATCATACACCATAAATCTTAAAGTCTAAGTCTTCAGTTTTTGGATGCCCGCGTCCTAACTTAAGCACATTTATTTCACTTTGAGTATTGACCTTTGGTATTTACTTTATCAAGGTCAAATGCAATGACCATTTCATTCTTTAAGTATTTTAGTCTAAATTTCAATTTGTCAGACTCTAAGCGATTCCCTACCATTTTCCTAAATCTTCTAGTTCAACATTCACATTGTTAAACTAAAAGTACTTTCCTATTATACGCCTAATAGTTTAACAATCACTTTGTTAAACTTTATGCACTTTCATTCCTACACTCGACTATCTTAGCATTCACTTTGTTAAGAGTTGAGTAATCAATCTCATTCCTAGAACTCTTCTACCTTAGCAGCCACTTTGTTAAGAGTTGAATAATCAATCTTATTCCAACAAAAATGTTTCAAAAGCAATTTTAGATGGTTTTAAATGCAAAATCCTCAATAAACCCTCTAAGGACCCAAAAAATAAAAGGGTAATAAAATCATGCAAGAATAAAGCCAAACTGGAGTTGCCAAGTAGAGGAGCATATGGTGATCAAATTTTCATGGATTTTGGTTAGGTAGATAGAATGTTATGAGTAAAAAAAATCTAGAAGGTGTAAGGAAAACTAGGACAATCTGCAAGAGTGTTGGGGAGAACATAAAGTTGTTTTTGGAGAAAATGGGTTGTACTTTTCATTTTATGTTCTTCAAATAGCTTTTGTGCACTTTTAGAAGGTTTTCGAAACATCTTAACTCCTTGGGCACACATTTTACTCCACTTGAAAACATGATTTCATGTTGGGATGACGTCACCATATACTTTTTGCACTCTAAGTGCACAATGCACACTTCTAAAACACTTTAAGAACTTCATAAGGAGGGAGTCAACCTTTCAAGGAATGTTAGGATCCTCTCAAGGAAGTGAGTGGACTTTTAACTTGGTTCAGAAACCACTTTAGTTCTCCAAGTGTATGTATGGTTTGGAACAACCTTTATGATTTATGCACCATATAACATGTTTTTAGAACAAAAAGGTTTTGAAGAACACTTTAGAATAGAATTTGAAACTTGAAAAGTGCATGGAAGGCCTTCTAAGGAATTTTCGGAACCTTTCAAGTGCATAGGCGACCTTGGGAGACAATTTGGGAATTCTCTAAGTGAGAAATCAGACTTGAAACATCATTTTGAACAACCAAAAACACTTGAGCACATCCACAATGATTTTTGGGAAACAAAGTTCCTTAGATGAAGTTTTGGAACAAATATGAATCATGTATTCTTACAAATTGCAAGGACTTAGAAAGTGTGATGTGGGATTCTATTGTAGTGTTAGAAGTGACAAAGTGTGGGATTCTATTGTAGTGTTAGAAGTGACAAAGTGTGGGATGTACTTGTGTATGCATGATGGAACTTAGCACAAGTTAAAGGCAAGTTACAGGGTGTAAACAAAGCAGACAAAATCACAAGGACATAAATTAAAGACTAATATCAAACAATTATATGAATGCATGAATGTCTCCAAGCGGAAAATAGGAGGGAAATGCATACAGTGAATTTTTTTAAATTTTTATAAAAATTTGGCATGATAACACAAACAAATACAATTTCAAGTGTACATTTCATATTATCTGCATAAAAATATTATCTTTTTTTATTTTCCTAAATTGAAGTTGTTCTTTGATTTTATCAAATTATAGTTTTTGGTGGCAAATACAATTATATTGAGAAATGTGAAGAAAAAATTTCCTTTTATTATTAAATGTTGTTATGTCAAGTCCTATTCCACCAAAAAAAATTATATTACTTGAGCGATGGATAACACCATTTCTCTAACTCATTTTATTGGGATATGTACCTTAACTAAAGATGAGAATTAGTGTGTGTCAATGTGTCGATCTCCCATATGAAGCCACATGAATACTTCCCTATTTATATAGTATATTGTGGTGTGACAAGGTTTTTCAAGTTTCCTAACAAGGAAATCATACTTCCAAAAAAACATATTTCAACATGTTTGTAAAACATACCTCCTCTTCAAACATGTTATGTTGTTGTGATATAGTTTGATTCTTGTTTGGTTTGTTAAAATGTGAAATCCATGCACATTTTTATTGACATTAACATTTATTATGTGTTTTCTTAGATTTTGTTGATCATGAAAATCTAAAATTCCAATGTCGAGCACCATGAAGGCATAACGTTAACTACAACACAATTTATTAGTGAGGATATTTTTAATAGGACCCAATTTATTATCTATGTTTCATTATAGGCTACCAAAACCTACTAATTGTTTATTTCAAAGATAATAAAATCCATATTGCATCTTCCTCATACACATTTTGTTACCTTTCAAAGTTATCGATTATTGGCCCCCACTCTAGAGGATTCACCATTTATTGTGATACAACTGAGGATGCAGTGAAATATGATTATATTCACAAAATAAAAACTGATGAACATTGATATTTCAAACCCTAGATCAAACTAGCAATTCCCCAATCGTGTAAAAAAACTTCCCTTGAAAGAGGTACACAGACAAAAAGTAACAAAAGTTATAGAAACAGGACATTATTTCTTTCATGATAATAATATCAATACACGAAACTAACATTAATTAACATAGATTAAGTCTGACACTAATTAACATAGATAAAATTTGTAGGGCCATATTGCAAGCATATTGACAACTCTTTGGAAGATGTGATGATGTACTTAAAGTAGTACTTATCAAAACAAGTCATATAAGATAAGAAGTCATGGATTACATATTTAGACATTAACTATGCTTTTGGAACATGTAATGTCGACTTTAGTTGAGGTGGCCATCTTGGACAAGTCTGTATCACATTCAGAGTTTAATTTCAATTAGACTTCTAATCATGTATATATAGTAGCATAAAGATATCGTAAATATCAGGCTATTGGTAAATTTAGACACCGAGAGATATCAATCTGGTGGTGCCTATTTTGGATTTCCCACACAAGTTAGGCACCTCAAGACTTTTGATATCTCTCGGTGTCTTATAGAAAGATACACTAATTTACATATATTTATGCTGATTATTTATTTACATTAGTTTATTCACATTATCATTTATTGTGTGTATTTCTTAGATTATGTTGATTATGAAAATCTAAATATTCCAATGTTTATATTTCATGAAGGCATAACATTAACTATAGGGTTGTATCTAGTTAGGATATTTACTTATAAATATCCAAAAAATTATTCACTCTTATACATATACAAGCTACATGTAAAATATTTTAGCATAAATTCTATATCAAAGATAATAAATTAACCTATGTTGCATTTTACCTTGTACACATATATGTAAAATATGCAAAGCTATAGATTCTATTGGAAGTAAAAAATAACTTAGAGGATTCACCAATTATCTGTCATGCATCTAAGGATTAATTTAACATGTGATTCTATTCACAAAGTAAAAAATTAACCTAAATATTGGTAATTTGATACCATTGATCAAAATACGAATTTAAAATATCTTAGTTAATAAACTTTTCTTACATAATATACCATCAAATACTATAGTATAAATATATGATAAGATATTTCCTTACATGCTATGGGAATATATATATATATATATATATATATCCACTTTTCTCATGTTAAAATATCCTTATTGCATACTCTTTCTATATCAATGTAAAAAGTAGCCTAAGCATTATCAAAATTATACATACTATTTTGTTAGGAAATAGTATGATAGTGCTCACATTTTTAATTGTGTTTGATGTAATCCTTGCAATGTATGGATGATGTGGTAAAACCTATATGTAAATAAGTATGTTAACAACTTACGTAGATAGTTTGGTGGAGTATATTATGGGTTTAGTGGTTGAGCCAAACTCATAAAATATAGGAGATACTTGGCCTATTTATTTGTATGAACCAGAATGAATAACAGAGAGTTTTATTGATTATTGGGTTATGTTGAACTGGTCCAAAACCAAGATTTGGTATCAGAGTGATAATGGTTTTGTAAGAGGGTGTGAATGGCAGGTCGATTTACTTTGCCTGGGGGATAAAATATTATTGCTTGTGTAATGCTATTCGTTTTCTAGCCTATTAAATATCATCCACATGTGCAGATCTGATAATATATATATCAGTTCGACCTATATTTTTTGTTTTAGTCGACCGTCCATTGACGAAAGACCTGCATTGATCATCTAGAAGGAGGCATAATTGCATCTGCATACGATCCTGGGACACATTTTTTAATCCTTTCATAATCACTGAGCGGATCATTGACCTCCACTCTGGAGAGATTCACCATTTGAGTCAATGTAATACAACTAGATGCGATTCTGTGAACTAGTTGATTTGCTCTGATTCACAAAATAAAAAATTGTATGTTCATTGGTATTTGAAAGCGTCGTGGAGGCATCAGAATATGAATTACACAGCAATCGGTGTTATTACATCTATTTCTTGAAAAAAGCCTCTACAAATTAAGTAACAAATCTCCAACATAGACATTATCCTTGCTTTCTACCTAAAGTTCGCCCAGATGTGAACATATGGACTTGCTCTCAAGTTTAAGTTCCTTATTGCAACTACATTCACATTTGCTTTGGTATCAGCCCTCGTTTTCAAGAGAATACATTATCTATTTTGTGAAGTGTGATTCGGCTCTCTTGATTAATTCTAGATATTGTGTGGTCCATTAAACAAATTAGTTATGTGAAATACAAATTGAATATCTTATCATAGATTATATATAAGTAAAAACTAACCTAAGCATTATAAAATTATACATGCTATTCTTGACCATTAAACATATTAGTTAAGAAATAGACATTGAGTAAATTTAGTCAAACAATGCCCCCGTCACACTCATTGGGTCTACCACTAAAACACCTCTTGGGTGTCATTAGTCAGCACATCCACTTTTGATGTGGTCAATGCGAAAATAATATTTAATGTCCAGTAATTTCTAAAATATTGCGTTCAAACCACTTTCATTGAATGTGTGTTAATAATTCACTACTTTTATGTGGCTAATGGCACAAAAATTAATATAATAAATTGTTTAAGATGCCTATTTAGTAGAGATTTATCTCCTCTTTTAAGACAAATGTAAATACTTTTATTGAATTTCCCAGAGCATTTACATGATAACCTCTCTTAGACCTTAATTATTGAAAGATGAATCCTTAGTTATCTAATAACTAGCAATCACATGTGTACAATGCAATGTGAATGCCAAATGGTAAATGTTATTTGATTTGGAGGGATAATTATTACTTTTGTAGTTGATGTTGATAAGGGGCATGATTGATTTTTTAAGTGTAGGAAAATAGATGAAACATTACATTTAAAGGTTCCATCTCTACATTTAAAATTTGTTACAAAGTTGTATATATACATTTCCAAATCTTATATCATGAGTGATAGCGTTTTGGGGACTTTTTTATTTGAACTAAACATGAATACATGAAGACTTCCATACATTTGCAGATTTTATATTGTGGCCAATTTTTTTTTCCATTTATCACTACTAGATGACCCTTGTTTGCTAGATACAACACAAATTCCATCCTCCTCCCCACATGCAGACCTTGAAGAAATGTTTAATCGTGTTCAGTGCCACACTAAATGTTTAGAGAAAACATGATTGCATAGAAAGCAATTTCAGCTACAGTGCAAGTACAATGCCCCTAGGCCACGCAACCTACTTCATCCTTGCTCATTGAAAGTGATGGGAAAATTAAGTACCTCCCTTCTAGAAATGATGATAGATTAAACATCCACAACCAAACTATGATATCCATATGGAGAGCAAATGTCAATTGCCAACCAGTTCTTTCCCGCCATGCAATTCTTAAGTATATTGCAAAATATTCTTCAAAAGCATAACAACGTTTTGAAACCTATCACCAAATAGTATCCTGATTTTTGAGAGATGTTGAAGCGGATTCTTCAACACATTGTGATCTGCAAAATGCTCACAAAAAGCATTGTTAAACATGACATAAGCACACAAGAAACATGCCACATGCTCCAAAAATTGTTGTTATGTGAAGCCGTTCATTTGTTTCATTAAATGTTGGTGAATTTTTTTTGAAACGTGTCATTGAAAGTGATGCCAATGTACAAGAAACAACCGTTTTCTTGGATGCATATAGAGTTCACCCTGCAAACATGGAACAACTATCTCTTATTCAGGTTGATTGAGATTGGAGCTACAACAATAACCGTAAAGGTGATAAATGAAAATTGCAATCGAGTCAAGCAATTGTTCGGGTCCACCCAAGATTTGTGGATGTCCTAGCTCAAGATTCAGCATCGTATGACCTTTTATGTTGGTAAGAACTCCTTTTATACAAGCATGTCAAAAATAGTCTCCGAATTTGGCTCAACCCCACATGACATCAATGTTACTTGGGACCTGTTCAAGCATAACTACAGACTATGGCATGTTTTACACACTACCACAGACACAGGGCATGCTACAGGTGTTAGTTCTGACTCTGAGGTTGAATGCAGTATTCAATAGGAAGCATTGCATGAATGGTAGGTTTTGGCACAACTTTGTCTGGGAAACTTGTATTTAGTCTTCCTCAAGCCTAATTAACATGTTAAAGGGTGTGGACTCTGTAATCGTAGAAAAGTGAAAAAATCCTTATCAGGCTGCTTAAAACCTTGACTATACACCACCCTCTGAATCTTTGTCCCTATTGGAAACTCCTAAGGAAGGACAAACAAATTTAGAAAATTCATATAGACTACCAAATACAAAATTGATTTTAGCACACAAAATGGCCATACAGATCACTGAGGATGAATCATGCTTCATTTTCAAGCATAGGGAAATGAAGGTCTTGCACATTGAAGTAAATGTACAGGAATCCCACATAAAAGTGAGAATGTACAAAGAATGTTTGAGATTGCATATATGTATTTCAGAACCTATCACATGGACTGCCCCCTGATAGGGAAACAAATACTTCAACATCCAGGACCCTGATTTCTTTAGGGACAAATATAGGTGCAATTTTTTTTAAGGCCTTCTTTACGAAGCTGATGACAATATAGATTTCCTCCCCCAAGTATTTTAGTTAGTTTCAAGAAAAATATAAATGCACTTGGCAATGCCAAAGTTTGACAAATATGTTTCAAAATTATCATCCAAAAGAATGTTAGAAGTCTTCACATCTGTATGAACAATGTGTGGGTTACAGTCATTATAAATATATGGTACTCCTTCTGCAGCACCATGAGCAATCTTTAACCGAGTGTCCCAGCTTTTTTATGATCCTATAGGAAAATAATAATTAAAAACACACTTTTTAGATTCTCCAACAATCCTTTTTAATCAGAAGGTTAGAGATTGATTGGATTCCTCTATTTCAAAATATGAATCTACAATGTACAAATCCATTTTTCTTCATAACATAATCATTTTACTCACCATGTAGGATGTCCCACTGACTTCTTTTTACCATGTAATCATATAACAACAGGTTTCCATGTTGAGAAAGTGAATATCCATGCAAACTCACAAGATTTGGATGCTTGATGCTTCCAACTATTTCCAGCTCAGTTTCAAATTCACGCAAGCTTTATGGGTAATGATTGTACAATATTTTTATAGCAATTGGCTTACAATTCTTTAGAACGAATTTAAAAAGAATGTTGTAGCACCATAGCGAAGTACAGTATCATCTATTATTTGGGAAAGGGAATTAAATTTGCAAATCCTATCTTTCAAAACTTCAAAAAGAAACAGGTGGAAAAAGGAATTGTCACAATGTAGTAACACTGAAACAATTAGCTAACTGCAATGGCAGTTCCCCTGATAAATTGTATAAATTCAGCTAGACTATCTATTTCTCTATAAGTTCTAATACACAAAAATGCAAATTGTTCTCAAGGAATAATGCAAACCCTTACAAGCAATGGGTCATTGCACCAACACAACAGTCACTGAAGAAAAGTAAGTCTTAAGAAATGATCCCAAAACATATGGTTTGGAACAATGCTTCAAACAACAAATTTAGGCTTTGGCAAAGTTGAATTTGGATTGCTTTCCTCAATAGGACCTGCAAAAGCAAGAAAAGATGATAAACATTAAAACAAACTAAACAACAAGGTAAATAGACCTATTCACTTTCTGCAAATACAGTAATTGAATAGAAAGAAGGATATTAAAGGTTATGGTTATAACTCACTTGCAACCTTGGAGGTTGATTGTACACTTTATAGTATATGAAAACTGTATGTCTATTACTGCAGATCAATAGACATGATTTATTTATGTATTTAATGTCTTTACTGTAACACATTATGGTAACCCCATTCCGCATCATTTGCAATGATGGGCCAATATTGTTCACTGTTGTTGCTTTAAAGTTAATGTTATTTCAATCCACAGTGGCTACATATATCATAATTTCCTTTTGAATTGAGCAATAGTAAAAGAAATCTGACCAAAACAAATGGAATAGGCAACCGAAAGCGCAACAATAATTAGCACATCCAATCATAATACCATCCTTGGAAGGAGACATGAAAGAAAAGGACATTGTAATCCTCACAAATGGTTCCTAACTCCTAAATATTTTTGCATTTCAATCAAAAGTAGTAGTGAATTTGTCTAGTCAAAAGAATATAGTTTTTAGAACTTTTTAGCTTCTATAGCTTGCTAACTTCATTAGTTGAAAAGACAAAATTTCAAAGGGAAATAGTGTTGTCAATATTGGAATTGGAAAGTTAGGTTCCATAGAAATTTTTAAAACCTATTGAAGAAAGAAGCAGAAGCACATTAGTTGGGTTCCATAGAAATTTTCAAAAAACCTATTGAAGAATGATGTAGTCGCACATTTCTAACCGATTCAGTGAGCAGTTAAATGTGCACAGGTTGAGTGAACCTAATGGAAATAGGGGTCTTTTTTAGTTTTGGTCTACAGATTCAGAAGAGTGTGAGTTGGTTTGTTTGATGTACTTTCCAATGGCATTGGAAGAATATGAAAAAAATCAACTTATTAAGCCTAGGAATGTCTCTGCTTAGTTGATTATGGGCCAAATCCCTGAAACAAATAATACATATCTTTGTCAAGATCATTTCAATCTTACCATGCCAAAACAAAACAAAGCTCCAAAACTTGAAAATGGCAGCCAAGGTAGTTGCATAAACAAAAATTTAATATACAGATCAAACCCAACTCCAACCAGATCTAAAGCACCCGCTAATAGTCGTCCTAAAATCAGCACTATTATGGGTTAAATTAGACCTGCAAACGGAGATAAATTTGTAACCCTAATAAAATACCATTCAAAAGCAACGGTGGAGATTGTGCATTTGGCACGTGAAAAAGATAAGAGGCACCATCACTGAAAAGAAGAGCAAGGCAACAACTGGCCTGTGACATCTTCCACATTTGAACGACGAACAAGACACATGGCCTTCACCTCTATAAGAACGCATTGTCAAGCTTCAAATGAGGGTTCACTTCAAATTATCAGCTCCAAATTTGGCCCTTTACTTCAGATCTAAATTATAACCCTCCCAAAATCAACGGCAGCTCTGAGTTTCATTATATCAAAATGTAGATCCAATTAATTTGGCCCTTTACTTCAGACCTTAATTATAACCCTTTGAAAACCAGCGACGGCTCTGAGTTTCATTATTTCACAATGTTGATCCAATTATTCATGCAAAAGAATCCAGTGTTTCAAACCTTGTATTTAAAGACTCTCTTCTCTGCCTAGATCACAAATATGGTGAGGCCTTCTATACAAATATTCCATTAGCTTTTTTGTTACATCGCTGACATGAAGCATACATTTAGAATCCAAGCCAATCCCATCATCCATCATGAGGGGGATTCCTTATAAAACCAATGGTGTCATGGTGATTTTTACTTCATAATCTTAGAAAAAACAAAAGCATTAAGCAACAATTACAACGGATTACTTTAAGCCAGAGCTCCATACAAAAAAACACTTATATTGCAAACATTACTTGCTATTTAAAAAAATCAGTAGACACTACTTACTATGTGAAAGAAATTTCTTACCTCTAATTAATTTTAAAAACTTTGCACAAAATTGAATTTTGGCGATAGATCAAGACTGTACAGTAGATAAACTGACTATAGCATAATAAACTTCTATATTAAACACCATCAAAATAAAAAATTATTACAGTAGGAAATATGTGTGGCACTTATTTAGATCCCACAACCACAAAATATGATCAGGAAAAGAGGTGCAACCCTGCGGCTGCGGGGGTAAGTTCAAGTTCAAGTTCAGATCTACCCTCTCCCTACAATTATTCTCATCTACACAATCAGATCACCATTTCAGACAATCATTTGGCAGTGGATTTCCTTTTGTGGACTTACCTTCGTCGAGGTCGTGGGACCCATTCTCATTGTCGTTCCCCCGCATAAATCCTCCCACACAAACTTTGGTTGCCATGTTGGCTTTGGCGTAACGACCCCCTTATCAATTCCAAAAGTTGGAGGAAGAAGGGGTTTGTCGATATTTATCATTCGTAGGGCGCCGAATTGCTTCTTTGTTCTCTCGATTTGTTTCAACAAAGCGAAAAACTCCACATCAAAATCATCGTTGCTCATGCCTATGTGATCCCGCTTCGCCTCCCATTCGGCTTCTCCCTCTTCTAACACCCGCTTCATTATCCCCTTTTTGTTGTTTGCCCCACATAGTTCAAGCTCAAGACCTATTCCTGTCAATGAAACCATCAATCGAGGAGGAAAACGTCAAAATTAAGCCAGTGGCATGAATGACCAAGAAGGCCTTTCCCATAAAGGGAACGCCTTTGACTTAAAAATTTGCTAACAAGTTATTTAATTTATTTATTGGAGTTGTGTAACCCTATCACATTGTTGAAGTGACCAATTAAAAAACAAACATAATAATAAAATGAAATTTATCTTGACTTCAATTTTTTTAGTTTTAGATTGAAGCAAATATTTTCCTCATATATACACTAATATTTAGTTACATTTTTTTTTCCATTTTTTATATATACATTGTTCTAATCTTATTATATACTTACAAAGTACCTTTCAAATAATTCTTCTTTAATAAAATACCTCGGATTTTTTTCATGACTTTTGTGCATGCTATATATTTTATGTTTACATTTATTGTAAACACAACAAATGGGAAATTCATACTTTTGATAAATTATCTCTTCTATTTATTTTTTTGACCACTCACTAAAGTATACCTAACAATAAAATGAAATTTCTTCACTTCAAACAAATAATTTTTGTTCGTCTATCTATCTATACACGGTTCCACTCTTGCCATCTTTCAAATAATTCTCATTTAATGAGTTAGTTTGGATTTTGCCATGGCTTATGTGCACACTAAGTGTTTTGTCTTTTTGTATCCTTTTGATGTTCTTGCCTCCCTCCCCCCTCCATAAAAAAAACAACTTAGTTTACTTTATGTATGCGACAAACAAGTTTTTGTCATGTCTGCCTTGAATAACTATTTCTATTATTTCATCACATTTTCTACTCTTTATGTAAGGGCACTTGCTTCTCCAAAATGGATACATTGCTAACTGGTATACTTGAAAGAAATGTTGATGTGAATCCTTGCATTCAACCGTTTGACCTTTTCCTCCTCCACTCAACCCTCAGCTCACAATTCTAGTGCCATCTAAACCCTTTAGATGGATAACATTGGGGAGATGATTTCCCCTCCAAATTCAATGCATGGGCAATGGAAAGAAAATTGGAAGAAGAGATTATTGTTCATATGTGCACTTACATTTTAAAAATAATTAGATAAAAAATTAAGTTTTTTTTTTCCTCTTTCAAATTGATTTTTTTGGGTTTATTGTAAGACTCTTAACTTTCCTATGTTTCTTATTTTAGGTTCTATGTGGGGATACATTCTCTTCTTAGAAGTGGAAATCTCCTCTCCCCACAAAAATATGCCCACCCAAATATTGAGTGTGCTAGTTTGTGAAAAGTATTAGAACTACTACACTACTCTTACAAGCGTCCAACACCATCTTCCTTCCTCTAAATATTCCACTTCATTAACTATAAAAACAAATAACAATCTCTTTCATATTCATCTTAGTGCATTGCATACTGTAATAAATTGTTGTTTGATCAAGAGAAGAGCTTTGGAAAATACTGAAATCCATGAATATAGTAACACAAAAGAAAATAAAAAATTATTTAGTTTTTAGTTTTTTTTTAAGAGCAAGGGTGGGGAGGAGGGAATTCCCATCACTTGCTTTAATGAGGTTGTCAGAAAAGTGTATAACCGATTTCAAATTGGTAATCTCTACATTATCTCCAATAGAATAATCAAAGAAGAAAAAAATTATTATAAGTATATGAAAAACTCCTTGCATATTTTTTTTGGCATCTCACTTCAATAATTGTCCACTTTTGTGATGCATAGGGGAGAGGACCTATTAGTGGTGCACTCTAAGTTAGGGTCCCATCAAATTAATTTAAATATAATATGAGATCCTAATATTTTAACCAGCATATAGTTCAATATTTTTTTAAATTATGTTTTTTTTTTTAGTGTTGAATTGGAGGGAAAGACATATTTTGAATTGATTTAAAATTGTAAATTTGAGTTGCACTACATTTTGATTGGGACCCATACTTGATCATGGTTGATAATGGTTGAACATTGACAATTTAAAAATGACAAATCTTACATGGCATAATGGAATTGGGTGTTGTCATATCAAAAATGACTAATCACCAGGTACTTTTATGACAACTATTAGGTGTTGTGTATTCAAGACACTATATCAACAATTGGACCCTGCTCAACTATTGGTGTCTCCCCTAGAAGAATATACAATATCATCATTTACATTTCAAAACAAAGGCTGCGTTGTGACAATAGTACCTGCCATTAATGCGGTTTGCAAAGGTGTGATTGTGTTTGTGATTATTTTATCAAGACTTTGGCTTTTGTGATAATGAAGCATCAAAATCAAGTTACAAATTGGATTAGCAATTATAAAAGCGATATTCTTGTAAATATATATGCAATGCAATGCAATGTTTTCTGCCTAGGATTTGGCAACCTATAACAAGACCTCTAAATGGAAATAAAGAAATAAATTTAATGCATCTGATTGATACTGAATAAAAGAATCAACTCCATGAAGTTCATCAACCCCAACTAATACTTTTCAGCATTACAAAGACTGAATTAAAAATAATTGAAGCGAATGAGTTGGAATTGGATTGTATGCACCTAAGCTTCCCTATTGAATATTTGACTATATTGATACAGCCATGTATTGTATGCTGTTATGATTCCTAAACTGAAAAAATACATGCCAGAAATCTGAAACCTATTTTCTTTACTTTTCTTTCTTTTTACTTTTTAAGACTGAAACTTACAGTATTCGTGAAGCCAAATAGATTAAAAATAAAAACTTGTTAGTCAGCAAGCATGTGTCATATATAGGTTCAGAAAGAGTACCAGTAAGATTAACTCAGATGAAACAGTGGGCTTAAAACCAGCATCACATGAAATACACACTACAACATGATAAAGCGGTTGAGCTAGAGCAGGCAACATGACAAGGAAACTGTGTTAAGGTGGCTGTGATAAAATAGACTCAAACAGAGGTAAAAACCACCCTGTCAACTAAGGGTTATTTAACATTAGAAAATTTCTGAAGATTTCAAGTTCCCTATCTATATCTATATATGGGATAGGCAGAGATCCTTCACTCCTTCACTTCCTTAATTCCAGCCAACCCTGAGTCCAATAATCCAAGACCACCGAGGAGTCTTTCACTTCATAGATTCTGAGATCCCACCATAGCAATACCCAATAATTTTAACCAATGTAACAAATCCTCAAAAAAACATTTACATAGAGAAAACCCTTAGAGCTGAAGTCTGGCCATTTAAACCATAATGAACTGATGAAAGGAAGTGAATCTGATTTTGATGTTAGAGTTCGGGAGAGAACGCAACCAGAAAATGGTGTTTTTGATAGCTGTTTTTTGGATTCGATGAACATGCTGGAGGTAGCTCAAGTGAGCGGTTTTCTAAAATGCAAACAACCTGAGAAGCCTCCAAACACAGTAGTTGTTCAGTCATATTGTTCAGATCAAATTACTTGAGTAAGTAATGAATCTGAACGCGCATAACAACAAAATGTTGATTTGGGGAGGATATTTAAAAAGTAAGCTTGTCTTCATATACAAATTTTGAACATTTGTATGTTGCACGCCAACTGTTTGACAAAATGAATGAGTGAAAATGATATATAAGGACTGCTCTACTGGTCTCCAAGCCCAAGGTCATCCAAGAAATAAGGCATGCCCATGTGAGACTAAGAAATTTTGCAAAAGGGCATGGGGAAGGAATAATAAACAACATCAACACATTGGATTTCATCGATTAAATGTTTCCCTCTACATGGCTCTCTTTGCCATTTATGGCTTTCGATTGACCTCGATATTGAGTTCTCCTAACTTGTTTAACTCTTCCTCGATACACATTTTTAGAACTCTCAGCCCACTAAGCTCTCTCTCTCTACCAATCAACGAAAATCAATGAACCCGTAGTTTTTATTGTTACTTGTATTTAACTATTGCCGTATATTCAGCAGTGGGGTGAGGGAGAAAGATGGAATTTTTAACTGAAAATAGCTTCTACATTTGGTACAGGGTACTATTCAAAACTAGAATCCGGTTTATTTGCTACCATTTTTGCAGGAGGACAGAGCCATCTATGTCATTGCAAAAGTTCTGCTCTGCTCTCACCGGCCAGATGAATATGCTCTCCTAGCTTCACTAGTCCAATCATTGCAAAATCAAAACGCCATACTTCTCAACCCCAATGCCGATTCATCCATTTTGGTGCTGAATATGTATAGGACCTACCACTCTCCAAAGTGCCCTATCCATAGAAGCGTGTAAAACAATAAGCTTTGTATATTTTTACTATTACTCAAATTCAATATCCACACACGCGTGTAAAATAAAAAGCTCTGTATATTTTGTTTTCCTACCTGCGGAAGATAGAAGTTTCAGGGCCGGCAATAGGAAAATGCAGAGGATGAAATACAAACATCGAGAGAGAAAACCCCGCCTGTGCGCAGTCCACCTGTAGATATAAGAGTGTAATTTAGTCACAGAACACTCCTGTTTTCCTGTTATGCCGTCCAGGTGCATTCCCATCCGCAGAAGCCTGCATGCAAGAAGCCAATTGGGTATAAAATATTTTGCCATCCCAGATATTATCGTAATAACTACTCTCTAGCCTTAAATTGCATCTGTAGAGCCAAATGTGCCTTTTTCATATGTTACTAATTAATACCTAGACGCTGCAAAGAGACCTCCATAGAAACTTTGTTTGAAGTGATTTGAACGGGGAGTTTCCATACACTAGAATGGGCTTCAGTTACTAAAACGGTAATAGACATCCTCACGAATAACTCTTAGCAGTTTCAGGAGCAATTAAAAAAAAAATCAGAAATAAAAACATAGATTTTTTTCCCAAATCTGGGGTTTTTACCATCAGGAGACGAGGCAAATTGGGCCCACAGAACTGGTTGCAGAGTTGAGCAAAACCGAGCTTTGAATCGAGTTCAAAACCGAGTTGGATTAAGAGTTGGGAGGACCGAGTTGCTGTGCTAAAGGGGGGTATCGGGTTCAAGAGAGAAGGGGCGAGTTGCCCTGGCGAGCTGGGCGAGCCAAGAGTTCAGGACCGAGTCAGAGCATAGGAGAGCTGGGCGAGTTGCAGGGTATTGTGGCGAGCTCCAACAAAACTCCTTGCTGAGTCGAACAGCCCCCGACGGGCCGCTCCAAAGGCCGAACAAGCACCCCGATCTCCCAACACCAAGCTACTCTCCTCGCAACCATTGAGCCGCTCACAAAAGCAAACATGCGAGGTGGGTGATCCACACAACCGAGTTCATTTCCGAGGTAGCGCTCCACCAAGCGAGATGCGACCTGCTCCAATCCAACCCTGTAAAACAGTACAACGCGGAGCAAACAAAACAAAAAGCGAAGTTTCAAGCGGATAATACAAAGTGAAACCCTAAGCCACCTCAGCCGGGGACAATTGGCCATCCCACTCGCCGAGTAGGGCCACCTAAGCACTGAGCAATTTTTTTTATTATTAAGTATTTGTATTTTACTTTTCTATCCAAACTCCTTCAATCACTTGGCCATGGGAGAACACGAGGCGAGGAGTCGAGCCACCTCCCCACAAATTTTAGCGAATTTTCTATATAGAACCCCAAATTTGACACAACCGAGTTTAACTTCTTCTAAAGCAAGTTAGCTCTAGCTTTGCTCCAAAAAGTGATACTCTGCAACTTTTGTAAAGGCGTTACAGTCTTAAAAGCCTTTTTTTTTTTTTGTATTGTGCTAACAAGTCATTTAGTTGGGAAATTCTAATAACCCACTATGGCCAACAATGCTTCAAAGTTTTGTTTCCTTGACTCAATTGCTCTGTGGTGACAATTATGCCACATGGAAGACCAAAATTCGAACACAATTCGAGTTTGAAAAAACATGGCCAGTTGTTAATGGTTCAGTAACCAGATCTAGAGACGACACAACACGGCAACATCAATTTGATAGGTCCAATCAGAAGGCCAAATTGATCATCTTGTTCGCAGTGTCTGATGACGTGTAACCACACATTCGAGATGCCAAAATGGCAAAAGAAGCGTGGGATAAGTTGAGCACAGTGTATGAGGGCAAGAACAAGAACACTATATTGAATTTGCAGAGTTAGCTACATGCATTGAAATTCAATCCTAATGAGAAAGTCGAGGCTTTCTTGAGAAGAGTTACAACATTGAGGGCTTCACTTCTATCCCTGAGAGAGGAGATATCAAATGACACTCTCATTTCCATTGTTTTGAAAGCACTTCCTCCCTCAGACATGATTTTTGTAGCGACAATCAACTTGTCAGATCATACCATCAGTTTTGAGAAGTTGGTGAACTTGTTTCAGTAAGAAGAGTCACTATACAACAAAGAAGAAGAAGAAGAGCAAGTAATTTCTTCTCATCAAAAAGGGAAGAACAAATTTCATTCTTCCAATAAGTCCCAAAAACAACATCAATAAGAGGAAAAGTAGAAGAAAAAAAGGCATATTTGCAGCAGAGGACATGATGTGAAAGATTGCGGGTACAACACATACAAGAAAGGGTCGTCTAGCAATTCCAGACTTGACAATTAGCAATCTCATTAGGGACAATCTAGCTACAAGAAAGGGCAAAAGAAGGGGAACTAGAGAAAGAAACCCCATCAACAAAGAAATGTACCTAAGCAAGAAGACTGCTCGGAGGATGAGGACTTCTTGTAAACTACCCATTCCAGTGAAGCAACCACGTCTTTTAGTACTATCAGGTACGGTGATTCAGATGCCACTCAACACATGACTGGACACATAGACTACTCCACAATGAGAGCCACACACTCCCAAAATCATGTCTCATTGGGTGTGTTGGTGCTTGATTTAATCTCGCCCTGTTCGGATGTAATCTCGCCCCGTTTTTTCAAAATTTCTCAGTCCGCATGGTTAGAAGTATTTTATGTCTCCCTATATGGATGCGTGAACACTTTCTCCCTCATTTGGATGTCAGTTGTCAGTCCTTTCCTTGGGTCATGGATCACGCTTGGGTCTTAGTATTATTTACAATCTTCTCTCTGCAGGGAAAATTTTTGTTGTTGGGCATCTTCCACAATTGTGCCTCCTCTGTAAATCTTGTCCCAACATCCATGGAAACGTGGTATTTTCTAATTGGATGCGGCGTGGTGGGTCTATTTGATATTTTGATGTAGTATGGTGAAGGGCGTAAAAGTATAAGGTAAATGCCTAAGACCCGTAAGAGGACGCGTGAAGGGCCTGCGCTCATTTGAGGATCCACCTCTAAGTTTTGACCTTTGGAGTTACCCCAGAAGGTGTACACATGTCATAAATCAAGCAGTTTTCGGAGAGGTCTACCCTTTTTGTGTTTTGATACATTATTCAAAAAGGCTCGTGTAAGTATAAAAGGGATGCCTAAGAACACGTGGAAAGGCCAGTGCTTGTTTGGGAGTCTTTATTTTGAGCTTCATACCAAAAGTGCACCGAAGAGACACGTGGAGGTCATCCGCTAGCTCTGCACATACTTGAAAATTTTGGCTTTGCATTCAATACAACTCTTTAAGAGTAAAGTGTAAAAATGGAGGGCCAACGACTCTATTTTAGGGATCCACCTTTGGCTTTGAATTTTCAAAGGTGGGGAGGCAGATCGTCAGGGCACTTTGGGAATTTCAGCTTTGTTTTGCAAAAGGAGTAAAGTTATAAAATTGAGTCGTGACTCTGATGGGGACCAGGTAAAGCCACATGTTGAATATGCATCGAAATTCAAAAGAAGGGAGGCAGGTCGCTGGGGCACTTTGGAAATTTTAGCTTTGTTTTGAAAAGAATTTTCAAGCATTGTAAAAGTGATGCCACGACCTTTCTTTGACGCCTAGGAACTTGCCACCTTGCTGATAGTCGCATGAAAATCGGACAGGTGGGCCAAAATGTAAAAAAATACACAATATCTATAAGAATCACAAAATACAAAAGATACCCCCAAGCCCAATTCAGTAAAAATATCTTCCACTTTTGGACGACTCTTTTTTAAAGTTGTGCCGAAGAGACACATGGTAACGATTATGATGGCAATGCCCATGCCAAGAATTCTTCGATGGCCGATTGAAAATTTCTTGGGACCAAGAGAGATGTGAATGCATCGCGCTCCTTTGGGGACCTAGCTTTCGACTTGCTTCTTGTGCAATTGCGCCAACGAGAAATGTGGAGGATTCCAAAGGTTATTCATAATTGTTGTGCCGAGCTCAGATTAGTGAACCTAAGATAGTGTGATAGTAATGCATGTTTTGAATCAGAATTGCTTAGAACTTGTAGAAAATTGAATAATAGACACAAATTTGATGAGGATGAAGTAGATTAATTATTCTGGAGATATAATGATTATGTGGCCAGAACACCAGAGGAGCTAGATGCATAGGAAAAGGATGAAGAGGATGAAGCTATAGGTGCAAAGGGACGATCAGATCAGGCCATATGGAACCATTTTTGAGAATATATTCAAAAGCGGGAGGGATTTCTTCACATGTACAAGATAAAATAATGATTAAAAAGACTGTCAAAATATTTTACATGGTGCCACAATCATATTTGATGAAGGTAGGAGATGTAAATGACTCACAATTTTTACTCCTGGCAAAAACAAAAAGTGAGATATTTTCAAGGGAATAAACATGATTAAATGGTATGTTGTAAAGAGGAATATTCTCTTGAAGATTTAGACTTTTGTGGGGAAAGTTTGGGATGAGTGAGCGAGTGAAATTGTATAAATGTAATGATAATACTCTTGCATAAGGTGGAGGGGGTTAACTTTTTCTGATAAAGTTTGAGAGAAACCATTTTTTCTCAAGAGACCATATGAGAAACCTATTTATTTTCCTGTGTTTCAGATTTAATCATGTCAAGATGGTTACAAGTGTACAACAATTAACAAGCTATCTGAGATTGTTTAAGAAACTCTCCCCTGCTGATGAATCTAATGAACCTTGAAATGAATTTGTGTTGATCATGAGCATTATTGTGTTTGCTCTTATTTCAGAATGTTTTCAAATAGTTTATCTTGCTCCTATTGCAATCTTATGTTGAAATCCCTCTAAATCACATAATATCTCATCCATGTTTTAGTATTGTGGTATTTACAATTTCATTATGAGAAGAAATTTCATCTTGTGATACAAATAAACAATTTAAAATCACGTTACTTTCATTATGTTGATAAATATTGTGTGTAAGTCTATGAGTGTATCTTAGGCATGATGAATCAGGGACTTTCAACATTTAATTGAGTCTTTAGCATGAGCCTTTATGTTGAATTCTTGAAGAGTGTATGAAACCATGCATCTTTGGGCCTCCATTGATACACACCTTCTGGTTGAAGCTATATTTTGACTATTTTGAAGCATTTTGTTCTGTGAGTTTTCCAATATTTGTAAATGCTCTCAAAAATCTGGTATAACCAACTTTATCTTGCTTAACTTCCCACCAGAATCTTCTCAAATGATGAATCCTACATGAACTACCCCTATTTGTACTATGTCTCCACAAATGAACAAATTCCATTGCCAAAATATGCAGAGACAATCAAGATTCCATTATTGTCTTTAGTAACCTAAACCTTGTCCAAGAAACATATCTCCACTCTCTAGTGTGACAACTCGTGAGAGTTAGATTGTGTTGTATTGATCATATTTTCTCAAGGTTCTCATGAAAATAGTGAAAAAAAGTATCTCTTGATGTCCTTCACCAACACAGGTTAAATAATGGGTCCTCTCACCTTGGTTGAATGCATGACCTAAAGTAGTGATGGTGGATCAAACCCTTAGTGAGGTGTTATCCACTTCTCCAACACCTGAGTAACAAAGAGTCAGCTGAATCCCCTCACCATATACAAAATGACTCGTATCATGATTTGTCTGTCTCTAAGCATCTCTGCCAATTTTGTGATGCTTGCTCAGCCCTTGCAGAAGAATAAATTTGGATACCAACACCAAAGTGGTGCCATTGTCAAGGATAGTTTTGTGGAAACAACACCAAAGTGGTGCCATTTCTGGGGATTATTTGAACACTGGGATCTATTTTTATGGCAAAAACACCCAAGTGATGTCATTTTCAGGGATTATTTGAACACAGGACCTATTTGTGTGGCAACAACTCCCAAGTGGTGCCATTTCTAGGGATTATTTGAACACCAAGACCTATTTATGTAGTAAAAACACCCAAGTGACACCATTTCTAGGGAATATTTTTACAAATGCATACACATGCCGACCCTAGTAAGGTTTATTACATGGTTTAAATACAAATACGTTGTTTAAACATCATCCTTTGTTGAGATCTGTAATATTTGTAAAATATTACAAGTTCATTATGCAGTATTTCTAGTTTCTAGTGGTTATTACACTAAATTTGCATCAATAAAGATAAACGTGGGTAAAGGAAGGTTAGATCTGTTAATCTTTTCAAAAATTAAGCATTGATAGACACTTGGCAAGTTACTTATAGTGCATATGCACAACTAAGATGAAAATTCTTAGTGGCAACTCTATGTTGAATTTAAATTTTGATGGTTACTAGTGTATTAACCTATGTCAAGTGAATTTTTTCATTAATATGTGCAAATTTGGAGGGAAGAAGGTCTTTCTTCACTAGGGACCCTAGTAGGAAGTTATTTCTAGAAATAGGAAAGAAAAATTTAGAAGGAAGACAAGTATGGAAAGTAGTAGGAGGTCAAGAATCAAAGAAAGGAGTTATCAGTTTTGAAAGGTGATCAATCATATGGTTGAAGATTACCATACATCTTCAAGTGATTCTGAACCAAGCAATATTTATATAAATTTGAGTTCTCCAACTGGAGAGGGTCCATCATTTATGTTCTGAGAACTGTGCCTCTCAATTTTCCCTTATTTCTTCCAAGGTTGATAAGGTTTTCTAAGAAACTCAGTCATTAGAGGAATATTTACTTTGAGAAGTTATACTTCTATGTGCCCTAGAGACCCCTCATTCCTTATAATTTTTATTCTCCTGTAAATTCACTGCCTCAAGGCAATATGGCCCAACCTCCACCTAGACCTCCTTTTTGTTGTTAACACTTTTAGACCTATAGATTTCAAAGGTATGGATGGATATCCTAATATGGTGCCACGATATGTCAAATACAGGTTGCCAAAATTTCAAGGGAATAATGCTATCACTGGTGACCAGCATTTAAGACTCTTTGTCAACATGATGGAAGATTTTGAAATTGAGTTTGAAGACGTGTATATAAATTTGTTTATTCATAGTGTTGAGGAGGATGCACGTGACTTGTGCAAGGATTTACCAGATAATTCAATAGATGCATAGACCAAGATTAAAAATGCCTTTAGATTACAATATGGGGATAAGACATATCCCAAGTTCCTTTTATCTGAATTTGAAAATATAATGAAAAAATGAAATGAATCTATCCATGAATTCAATACTGGGTTCAATAATACCTTGAATAGGATACCTACAATCCTAATTCCATGTGATGAGTCATGTTTGATAAAATATTCTGATGCTTATGATAAAAAGGTTACTTATTACTTGAGAGATAAGAACTCGGGAACATTAAGGCAGGCTTTCACCATGGCCTTACAAATAGAAAATAAGATCAAATCAATTGGAAAGCCTCATAAGAGAAATGGTGTTATAGTTGATTAATCCTAAGAGGCCTCAATCAAATAAGGTTGTGGATCTGGAAGAGGTTGTACAAATTTTGCTAGTGCAGTTAAAGAAATATCCTATAAACTAGCCAGAGCAGAAAAAGGGATAGGACAAAGTTCCCAGGGTCAGTACAAGCCACATGGTCAGGAGAGATTTGGAAATGTCAGAGGTGATCACAGTAGATGTAGTTGGCACAGGGCCCATGGGATACAGGAAAGTGCTTAACCATCAAATGTGGTTATTGATTGGACTGTCCTGATCCTTTGAATGCTAGGGATGTTATTATCTAGAAACTAGGACCATGCTAGTGTGTGGTGTGATAGTGTGTATTACCAAATGGACCCATGTCATATAAACCATACTAATTTAGGGGAAGTAGATGATGATCAAGTATGATTATGTGTTCATGAAGAAATGCCCTGTTGCATATTATTGAGGACCCTAACACTGAATTGATTAGTGCCAGTATTGTTCACAGATGTTGGGATTGTCAGTTAACTTTGTGGTATTACCTGCTTGATCCCATTAAGGAGCTTTTAAAATTGATGATGGTGCAAGAATTTGATCCCTAATCAAGATTGGTTGAATCCCTAGGGACTTTGATTTTATGATGGGGTTTTTTCTAGATCTGGTAAGAAGCACAGGAAACTATTAATGACATCAGAAAGTATGGCTCAGGTAGTAAGATTATAACAGAGAAGAAAAGCAGTCATATGTGCAGTTGCTAAAAGCCAAGCCATATTAGGACTTCTTGTTCATTGTCAATATTTTAAGGAAACCCCTAGGAAGAGATACATATGGAAAACCATTTCCCCAAATTGATTACTTGTACTCCTGCCCATGCCCAACTCTGTACACTCCCATACTATCAGTGTACACTGTTTTTTTTTGTTCTAATACTTTCTACATTTTTTCTATTCCTTGTGACATAGCCCAAATCTTAGTCAGATCCTGGTGACTAGTTTTTGTTGGTTTCTTGGATCCCTGATCATTGGAAAAGGGCATTGGTTATTTGGGATTTAAGGAAGAGAAAGATTACTTAGGGCAAGAGTGTGAATAATCTTGACTCCACTGCCCAATGGATTGCAGAATTAAAGATGGCACATGGTCTATTGGAGGTTCTCGTGGCACTCATAGGTGTATTTGTTACTTCCATCCTTGAGTCAAAGCTTGATGTTGATACTTGATTTAATGTCACCCTGTTTGTTCAAAGATTTGGTACATCCCACATGGTTTGATTCAGTAGCCTCATCTCTGTAATGCCTCTTGAGGTATGGATGCAGTTGAATATCAAGGTTTCTCAAATTTTGAGAAATGTTGGTTATCCATTTAAGAGAAGTTCCTTTCCTTGGTTTATGGATCACATTGAGTCTTAGTAGTTTATTTACAGTCTCTTCTCTGTAGGGAAAAATTCTTAACCATGAATGTGGTTATTGTGGTCTGTCCTGCGAAGTGGGGGATGTCTCCTTGTGTAAATCTTGTCCAACTACATGGGTGGATGGATACAAATGGACATGTCTTTAATTAGACTTGGCACAATCGGTATTTTTGGTGAACCTTGTCACTTTTTGTCACTTTCACAAGAAAATGTCGAGTTACATCCCATTGAGGACCCTTCGATGCTTCTTCTGAAGTATGGCTACTCAATGATATAAAGCGGTGGAAAAATTTCTTACTTTGGCCCTATTTTAAGGATCATACACTTGATCATAAATCAAGCGGTATGCAGAAAGGTTGGTTCTCCTTTTTGTATTTTGAGGAATTATAAGATCTGGTAAAGGAACAAATGATAAACCTATAAAAGGATATGCCTACGTAGCAACTTGGACAGAGAAGAAAAACAAAATGTGGCGAGTTGTTTGAAAAGTATCAAACTTCTTGGGATGGTGGATTCAGAATCAGAGAACTTTAAAGCATTTCCTGGGATTTTTGTGAATCAAGGAAGTAGCATTGTAAGTGTATATTCTTTTAGTTCTTTGTTTTGTTTTACTTTTTTCTGTTTTGGATCCCAGTCCTTGGCGGACAAAATAATGGTTTCACAGTTTGCTTGGGAGTTGGAAATTGAAAATTCTGCTTCGCAAGTTGGGCTTGAGGTGTGGTCGCCGGATGGATTTTTTGGCACATGGTCTACCGTCTTTTATGCATTGTTCTTGAACTTGCAAGGAGTGCCCATGTATAAAAGTGAAGCGTGACTCTGCAAGTGCCCAGATTAAAGCTCACGTGTTGAGCCTATATCAAAAGCAGATGGGTGGACCAAATTTTCCAAAAATGCACAATTTCTTCCTAAGTGATACAAAATGTGAAAAGCATTTATTTTCATTTGGACTGATTCAAATCAAATCTTTTCCACATGGTCATGGCCTCACACTCATTTGGTAGGATTTACAGTCTTCTCTCTGGAAAAATTTTGACCTTTGGAGTTGGTGCCGAAGAGACCCATGGAGTGATCTCCACTAGTAAATCTGCCCATACTTATGGAATGTGGTATTCCCTAATTGGATGTGGCATGGCGGGCAACTCTCTTGGGTTATGACATAAAATTTGGAGGGCCCGTGCCTGAATTTGAGGACATGCAAGCCTGAATTTTAATTTTGAAAAAGCACTAAAGAGACATGTGGAGGATTCTACTGGCTCTTCCCATACTTATAATTTTCAAGCATTTGATGCAACTCTCTTGGGTTCTGACTACGTGGAGATCCTGTGCTTGTTTGGGGTCTCCACTTTTGGGCACCATATCAAAAGTGTGCCAAAGAGACACGTGGAGGATTCCGTTGGCTCCTCTTTATAATTATACTTTTTCAAATGGTCGAGGAAACTCTCTTCAGGGACCCAGGGCACATTAAGAGCTTGCACTTGATTTTGAGGTCCTGCCTCTAGACTTCATCTTTGAGGTTACACCAAATAGAAACGTGGAAGCTTCCACTGGATCTTCCCATACTTAGAATTTTCAAGTGTCCAATGTAACTTTCGTAGACCTGGGGAGGTGGAACCTTCTTCTGGTTCTTAAACGTTTTTAACAACTTTTCCAGGCTGAGACACGTGGAGTTTCCACTGACGCTCTTTTGGGGTTATCCACTTTTGGGAACCATGATCAAAAGTGCACTAAGGAGACATGTGGAGGTTTCCGCTCACTCCTTTTTATACTGAGACTTTCTTCAATGGCTGAGGAACAATTTATTAGGCCTAAGGTACATGGAGATCATGCACTCATTTGAGGTCCTACCTCTAGACTTCATTTATGAAAGTTGTGCCAAACAGACATGTGGAAGCTTTTCCTCTGGACCTTCCCATGCCAAAATTTTCAAAAACTGATGAAACTCTCTCAGGTTCTAAACACGATGGAGTTGCATCGCTCATTTTCCAAACAGACGTTGTTTCAAAAAACTTCTTCAACTGTCTCAGGTTTTGAACAGTGGAGGGCCTACGCTGCGTGTTGGGAATTTCACCTTTGCAATAGTTGCACCAAGGAGAAACATGGAGGCCTCTACTAGATCTTCTTCATACTTGGACGAATTAGAATTACAGACACAAATATGTGGTATAATCCATGCGAGGGCACTCATTTTTGAGAGGCACAAATGCAGCTATCTATTTCTGAAGGAGTATTATAGAAAGTGAAAAGGATTACTTCCCAGATCAATCCATATGGAGGCACTTAAGAATTATGGAAAAATATATTTCTTGCATGAAAGGATAAAAGAATGATTAAAAGGATTGTCAAAAGATTTGACATGGTGCCTGCAATCATATTTGATGAAGGTAGGAGATGTAAACAATTCACAAATTTTCCACCTGGCAAAAATAGAAAGTGAGATATTTTTAAGGGAATACCACATGATTAAATGGTATGTTGTAAAGAGGAATATTATCTTGAATATTTAGACTTTTGGGGGGAAAATTCGGGATGAGTGAGTGAGTGAAATTATATAAATGCAATGAGAATACTCTTGCATAAGGGGGTTTAACTTTTCTGATAAATTTTGAGAGAAACCATTTTTCTTGAGAAACCATCTGAGAAACCTATTTATTATCCTGTGTTTTAGATTTAATCATGTCAAGATGGTTGCAAGTGTATAACCATTGACAAGCTCTGAGATTTTTCAAGAAACTATCCCCTAGCTGATGAATCTAATGAACCTTGAAATGAATTTGTGTTGATCATGAGAATTATTATGTTTGCTCTCATTTCTAAATGTTTTCAAATTGTTTTTCTTATTCTTATTGCAATCTTATGTTGAAATCACTCTGAATCACACAAGATATCATCCATGTGTTAGTATTGTGGCATTTGCAATTTCATTGTGAGAAGAGATTTCATCTTGTGATGCAAATAAAAAAATTAAAATCATTTTACTTTCATTATGTTGATAAAGATTATTTTTAAGTCTATGAGTGTATCTTAGGTGTGACGAATTAGGGAATTTCAACGTTTAATTGAGTCTTTAGCATGATCCTTTATGTTGAATTCTTGAAGAGTTTATGAAACCGTGCATCTTTGGGCATCCATTGATATACACCTTCTGGTTGAAGGAATAATTTTGGCTATTTTGAAGCATTTTGTCTGTGAGTTTTACAATATTTGTAAAGCCTCTTAAATATCTAGTATAAACAACTTTACCTTGCTTAACTTCCCACCAAAAAAATTCTTAGACGATGAATCCTAAACGAACTACCCGTAATTGTACTTGTATATCTATAAATATTGAAGAAATTCCATTGCTTAAATATGCAGAAACAATCAGGATTCTATTTTTTTCTTTAGTAACTTGAATCTTGTCCAGGAAACATCTTCACTCTCTAGTGTGACAACTCATGAGAGTTAGATTGTGTTATATTGATCATATTTTCTCAAGGTTCTCATGAAAATTGTGCAAAGAAGGATCTCTTGATATCCTTCACCAACACGGGTTACAGAATGGGTCCTCTCACCCTGGTTGAAGGCACAACCTAAAGTAGTGAGGGTAGATCAAACCCTTAATAAGGTTCTATCCATTTCTCCAACGCCTAAGTGAAAAAGAGTCAGTTGAATCCCCTCCCCAGCTATAAAATTACTTATATCATGATTCATCTATCTCTAAGCATATTTCCAGTTTCTAATGGTTATTGCACTAAATTTGCATCAATAATGATAAATGTGGGTAAAGGAAGGTCGGATCTGTTAAGCTTTGCAAAAATTAAGCGTTGATAGACACTTGGCAAGTTACTTATAGTGCATCTGCACAACTAAGGTGAAAATCCTTAGTGGCGACTCAGTATTGAATTGAAATTTTGATGATTACCAATGTCTTAACCTATGTCAAGTGAAATTTTTCGTTAGTATTTGCAAAGCTGGAGGGAAGAAGGTCTTTCTTCACTAGGGATCCTACTAAAAATTTATTTCTAGAACTAGGAAAAGCAAATTCAGAAGGAAAACAAGTCTTGAAAATTGTTGGAAATGAAGAGTCAAAAAAGGAGATATCAGTTATGAAAGGTGATCAATCTGTGGTTGAAGATTACCATACGTCTTCATGTGATTTTGAACCAGGTAATATTTATATAAATTTGAGTTCTCCAACTGGGGAGGGGCCATCATTTGTGTCTGAAAAGCGTGCCTCTCAGTTTTCTCCTGTTTCTTTCAAGGTTGATAGGGTTTTCCAAGAATTTGAGTCATTAGAGGGTAAGTGCACCAAGTTGGGGGCCAAAAGGGGGTCTTAAGTGGACGCATTTTTCTAAAAAAAAAACTTCAACTTGTACGAGATTTTCAAAATAGTTACACTCAAAATTGGAAGATGTTGTAGAAATATGAATCGTAACATTTTGAGTCTAGTTTCTAAGCTACTAAATTTTATTGAAAACAGATAAGTGTAAGTGGGTCAAACACCTAAAATGTCGGCAGATGTTCCTATTTTTGTTAAATAACATAATAGAGTGAATTTCGTGTCCCCCACAATATTTTGAGTACCATTTACTATTTTTGAAAACCCTTTAGTAGAAAGATAGCTAGGAGCATCTAGTTTGGGTTCTATTTTATTTTTTATTTTTTTAGAGAATATTTTTTTATTTATGATTTTCCTAGTACATAAATTTTATGTTTTGAAAAATAATGAAGCTCCGACCGTGCCCCCCCTAACTACCTCAAAAAAGATCAAAAATTAGATTTGTTTTTTGAATCTGTATAGAATTATGCCTAGTTTGGACTAGTATAATTTTTATTTTAATTTCGATCACCCAAAAAAAAGATACACCATGAAAGATAGACATATTTACCCTTCAAAAAATAGCTATTAAAAGGCATACTTAGAAAATAAATGACATGGAAACCTTATATTAGTCAGAAAATTTGAAAAATTATATTTTTAGAAAGAAGAGACTCTGCTCTATGTTGTGGTATAATTTTTTAAAAATACATCGATTTTTATTTTTTGATTTATCATAAAGGAAGTTTCATTTTTACATATTCTTATAAAAACTCATTGTTTGTTGTGTTTTTGTATAGGTCCATGCCTCAGGCTTGGGGATCTAAACCAAATCCCAAGCCTTGAGGCATGGCTTGGGAAAAGATAAAACGTAAAACATGTACGCGTTATGTAACATGTACGCATTACATAACGCATACGCGTTCTTATTTGTTTTATATGTTTTGGCCCCCTTACATCCCTTTCATCTCTTTCACAGGAATTCTGTAGACATTCTATTTTGTCTACAATTTTCTCTACATTTTGCACAATTTTTTAGTATTTCATTTTGTCCCCTACCCCATTAGTTGATTTTTTCTAATCATGGGTGATAAACGTCGAGCTAAGGATAAGAGGAAAGTCAAGAATAAGACACCAGAGAAATTGGAAGAGAAGAGAATAAAGAAATTGAAGAGAATGCAAAAACTTTGAGCAGGGCAAGGTACATTTGTTATATCAAATGTAGCTAATGTATTAGAAAATTGGGATGAAATACATAATGAAAATGTAGAGAATAATGATTTTGCAATGAATAATGATATTGAATTGAATGATAATGTTGGTATGGATGAATAAATTGATATGAATCCAATTGTTGAACCCTTACTTGAGAATCCAAATGTTAACCCCAAAATTTCTATGAAAACACTGAATGAAGAAAGTAACCTTGTAAATGAATCTTCACCTCTAAGAACACCTCCTTCCATTTCAGGAAGAAAACCAATTCACTTAATTGAAATTGATGAAAACATTATAAAACCAATGCCTAACAAAATGTCTAAAATAAATGCGAGAAGAAAAGCTAGTGGAATTTGGGATAATTACTTTGAGAATTTAAATGACACACAAAGATATCAATTATTTGTTTCATTGATGAAATTAATTAAGATGAGACCTATAATGAAGACCCTAGGGTTAAGAACATCTAATGTTGTTGATCAAAATGTGTCAATTGTTGAAAACATACATAAAGCATACCAAACTGTAGGTGGCAAAAGATGCACCAAATATAGTAATGCTACACGACGTGCACTAACTAATTGTATAGTAAGTGATAAAATAGTTAATAAATGCTTGATTAGAAAAATAAGTAGTGCTTTGAAGCTAAACAAAAAAACACTAATGAAAGCAATAGAGAGACGTAAACATCTTGAGTTAGTCAATAAAACTGACTATTGGGCTTTCTCTAGCAGAATTCCACGAAAAGACAAGAATACATCTGATATTCTAAAATAATTAATTGTAAAATTTTGGAATGAGAACACAAGGGTGTCACTGAATAGAAGAGATACAGTAAAAAGAAGAATAGGTTCTCGTAATCATTGTGTGCAAAAAAATTCTTAGATATGACTAAAATAAAATTGTTCTCTAAGTTTAAACATGAAAATCCACAAATTAACATTAGCCAAAGATTCTTTGAAATGAGCAAACCCTTTTATGTGAAAATCAATCACTCAGGTACCACTTGTTGTTGTAGGCATCATGTTGAATTTTCAATGCATTATGATGTTTTTTGTCAAATACGTAGTGTTTTGCATACTGACATCATGTTGTAGGAGTGTGGAATAAATGTCCCACAAAAATATTCAAGGGAATTTATTCTGACAATATTTTGTGAAAAATCAACAAGACAATTTTTTTATAACAAAGCATGTTTGGATGGAACGTGCAATGTATGCGGTGGCTTGCCAAATTTGAAAAGTTGTATCCATGAGGAGAGTACATATTCAATAGAAAAAGAATTGGTTTATTTCACCAAATATAAATCGGTGGCATATCAATTAAAAGATGGAAAAGAATCTAAGAGGTGTGAGCTTGTTAGAAAACAATTACCTGTATCAGAATATATGGTCAAATTCAGAGAGGAAATTTTTTATGAGTATGCAAGGCACACACATAGAGCTCAATGGTTGGATGAACAATTCAAGTTAAGAAAGGACACATTCCCACTTGGTACTATTGTTTCAGTAGTTGACTTCGCAGATAATTACACATTGCAGCCACAAATGGAGGTTCAGTCTCAATATTATAACTCAGTCTCAAGTTTCTATTTTCGTGCATATAACATTCATGCACTCTCCTGAAATCACTGAGCAAGATCAAAAAATATTAAGAGAGTATCATTTCTACATCATGTGATGATTAGACAATATTCTACAGAATATGTACAAGGGTGTTTCCAGGTGTTTTATGTGAACTTGAATGAGAGGAACATTAGTTTCGATCAACATTACATTTGGTCAGACAACTGCACATCACAATTCAAGAATGCACGGATGTTTTATTGGCTAAGAAAGATGCACAAAGAAACAAATGTACAACATATCTAGAGTTTTACTGAGGCAGGGCATGGAAAAGGAGAGCATGATGGTGCACGGAGCATGTGTGAAAAGAGCACTTGCAAGAGAAGAGTTAAAGTTCAAGGATGGTGCTAAATTTACAGATGCAAAAAACATTGTTGATTGGTGTGTTAAGAATATGGGCCATGAATCTCAAGAGAGATCAATGGTTCATAGATATTTTTGGTTGATAGAGCAACAACATCTGGAAAACTTTGAAGATTGTATGATAGTTACAGGATCAAGTGATATGCACTCATTCTGTAGTTCATATGCAAATGCTTGGACTATTTATACTAAGTGCATGACATGTTTTTGTATATCATGCATTGATTTTGCATGGAATGAATGTGAGTCACAATAGTGGGTGGATGAATGGACTTGTAGACCTCTAATTCCACTCGACACACATCAAGTTCCATGAGCATTACAACTTGCAAGGTCTTCAGATCAAATGACAACATCACATGACTTTGACCAAGTCTCTGATTTAGTGCAACAAGGTACATACATATATGTACATGCCATGTTTTAGATTTATAAATTATTAAATGGTCAACTCTTAATGTATTTATAAATTGACTAAACAATTTTACTTTGTGATACATAGGGCACGTTTTTGCAGTTATTGCGCGATGAAATTTAATGAAGAGGGAACAAACTATTTCTTATCTCGTTGTGTAGAGGGGAAAAAAAATTGACTTCCACAGTCATTGATGGTGAAGACCTTGAGTATCCCACTGGATCAGTGGTAGTCACTGGAACTTGGCTTCGATGATATCCTATCAAAAAATCAAACATTTGGTTGTTTGAAGACTATGAAGTACATCAGTAAGATACTTCACTATTCACATTTGGTCCTTGAAATAAATATTAAATTGATCAAATATCGAGGTCGGCCATCAAACAAAAATCTGTGGAAGGTTCATGAATCAGATCATGAAGCAATTCTTGCTACGGTCAAGAATAGAGTTGATCCTTGCAGTTCATTGGATTGAATTTACAAAGGTATGTTCTTCATGAATTTAATTTGAATATTTACTTAAATGATTTTGTTTAAAATTTTGTATGATTTAAAATTCTATTTAATTTCTTACTAACATGTTTATGTAGGTTAGTGGTACTAAAAAATCTTCCACCTTCATGTGGTTGGAACTGTCGATAAAGAATTCATTATTCTCGAAGATAAGTGAAGCTAAGATAAATTAAATATTATAAAGGAACAACAAATAGAAATTCTCACAACAAACATAAATTCTCATTTCACCACCTATATTGTATGAACCACCTATATTATTCAGGTGATTGGAAATGGAAAACCTTACACTAACTCAGTCTGAAAGGAGACGAGAAAACCACGAGAACCTTTCATAGAGGGCCTCGATGTGGAGGTTTCAGATCTGACACGAGACGTCTCTAGGTGCCACAAAGTCTGAGAAATCACCCTTTGAAGATATGGCGTGTTTGGGCCTCAGGGCTCTTAAGCGACTATGCCCGGACGGGGTAGCCTGAAAGCATGGGGAGCATAGGGAACCAAAATGAATCCTCCAATAGCATTCACCTAGCCACCCCGATGTGTTGGCATATTTGGTTTGGTCCCACGAGCTTCCGTTTGCAAACTATAGCCTCTGGCAACCCTACACTGACTTAGACTGCACTATTTCACGTGCATTTGCAAACAATAGCACAATGAGTGAACTGGATGGAGATGGAGAAAAATTATGAGAGGATTTCATAGAGGGCCCTGAAATGGAGGTCTCGAATATTAATGAGACATCTCTAGGTGCCACTGGAGTCCAAGAAATCACCTGTCAAAGATATGGCTGTTTGGGCCTTAGGGCTCTAAAGGAACTATGCCCGGACGAGGTAGACCAAAAGCACGGGGAGTGTAGGGAACCAAAAAAAATTCTCCACTAGATTTCACTAGGCCACTGTGACGTGTTGGCATAGTTGGTTCGGTCCCATGAGCTTCTCATTTGCAAACTACAACATCTGGCAGCCCTATATTGACTAAGACTGCACTATTTTCACGCGTTTGCAAACAATATCACAGCGAGAGAACCAGATGGAGATGGAGAAAACTGACATGAGAGGATTTCATAGAGGGTCCCTAATTGTAGATACTCTTAGATCTAACGAGATGTCTCTAGGTGCCACGGAGTCTGAGAAATCACCCATCGAAGATATGGCATGTTTGGGCCTTAGGGCTCTTAAGCGACTACGCCTGGACGGGGTAGCCCGAAAGCACGGGAAGCGTAGGGAACCAAAAACAATCCTCCACTAGCATTCACCTAGCCATCCTGACATGTTGGCATAGTTGGTTTGGTCCCACGAGCTTCTGTTTGCAAACTACAGCATCTGGCAGCCCTACACTGACTTAGACTACACTATTTCATGCGTTTACAAACAATAGTACAGTGAGAGAACCTGATGGAGACATAGAAAACCACAAGAGGATTTTGTAGAGGGCCCTGAACATGGAGGTCTTGGATCTAAAAAGATACGTCTCTAGGTGCCACGAAGTCTGAGAAATCACCATGTCAAAGATATGGCGTGATTGGGTCTCAGGGTTCTTAAGTGACTATGCCCAGACGAGGGTAGCCCGAAAGCACAGGGAGCATAGCAGAACAAAAAATAAGCCTCCACTAGTAGCATTCACCTAGCCTCCTTGGATATGTTGGCATAGTTGGTTTGGTCCTACGAGCTTCCATTTGCAAACTACAGCGTCTCGCAGCCCTACACTGACTCAGACTGCACTATTTCATCCCGTTTGCAAAGAATAGCACAGCGAGAGAACCAGATGGAGACAGAGAAAACCACGAGATGATTTTGTATAGGTACCCTCAACATGGAGGTATTTGGATCTAACGAGATGTCTCTAGGTTCCACAAAGTCTGAGAAATCACCCGTCAAAGATATGGCGTGTTTGGGCCTCAGGGCTCTTAAGGGACTACGCCCAGATGAGGTAGCCTGAAAGCATGAGGAGCATAGGGAACCAAAATGAATGCTCCAATAGTGTTCACCTAGCCACCCCGACATGTGTTGGCATAGTTGGTTTGGTCCCACGAGCTTCCATTTGCAAACTACAAACTTCTGGGGCAGACCCTACATTGACTCAAACTCCACTATTTCGTGTGTTTGTAAACAATAGCACATAGCGAGAGAACCAGATGGAGATGGAGAAAACCATGAGAGGATTTTGTAGAGGGCCCCAAATGGAGGTCTTAGATTTAACAAGATGTCTCTAGGTGCCACTGAGTCCAAGAAATCACCCAGTCGAAGATATGGCGTGATTGGGCCTCAGGGCTCTTAAGCGACTACGCCCGGACGGGGTAGCCCAAAAGCACTAGGTGAGCGTAGGGAACCAAAACAAATCCTCCAATAGCATTCACTTGGCCACCCCTGACAGTGTTGGCATAGTTGGTTCTGGTCCCACGAGCTTCCATTTGCAAACTACAACCTCTGGCAGCCCTACACTGACTCAAACTGCACTATTTCACACGTTTGCAAACAATAGCACAGCGAGAGAATCTAGATGGAGACGGAGAAAACCACGAGAGGATTTTGTAGAGGGCCCCAACATGGAGGTCTTAGATCTAACGATGACAATCTCTAGGTGCCATGGATTCTGAGAAATCACCTGTCAAAGATATGGCGTGTTTGGGCCTCAAGGGCTCTTAAGCAGACTACTCCAGGACGGGGTAGCCCAAAAGCACGGAGGAGCGTAGGGAACCAAAAATGAAGCCTCCAATAAAGCATTTTGTTACCACCCTAATGTTTTGGCATAGCTGGTTCAGTCCCACAAGCTTCCGTCTGCAAACTAAAACGTATGGCAGCCCTACACGGACTTCAAATTGCACTATTTCGCGCGTTTGCAAACTATAGCACAGTCGAAAGAATCGCTGATGGAGACGAAGAAAACCACAAGATAATTTTGTAAAGGGATCCCCAAAATAGATTTCTCAGATCTAAGATGAGACATGTCTCTAGGTGTCAACTGAGTCCTGAGAAATCACCCGTCAAATATATGGAGTGATCTGTGCCTCAGGGATCTTAAGTGACTACGCCCGGACGATGTAACCCAAAAGCACAGGGAGTGTAGGGAACCAAAATGAATGCCTCTAATAGCATTCACTTAGGCCTCCCCGACATATTCATGGTTTAGTTTGGTTCGGTCCCACGAGCTTCTGTTTTCAAACTACAGCGTCTAGCAATCGTACAATGACTCAGACTGCACTATTTCACGTGTTTGCAAACAATAGCACATAGCGAGAGAACCAGATGGAGATAGAAGAAACCATGAGAGGATTTAATAGAGGGCCCCAACATGGAGGTCTTAGGATTTGATGAGACATCTCTAGGTGCCACGGAGTTCTGAGAAATCACCCGTCGAAAATATGGCTGTGTTTAGGCCTCATGGCTCTTAAGCGACTACGCCTGAGACGAGGTAGCCTGAAAGCACGAGGGAGCATAGGGAACCCAAAAATGCTCCAATAGCATTCACCATGAGGCCACCCCAACTTTGTTGGTGTAGTTGGTTTAGTCCCACGAGCTTCTGTTTGCAAACTACAACCTCTGGTAGCCCTACACTGACTCAAACTGCACTATTTCGCATGTTTGCAAACAATAGCACAGCGAGAGAACCAAGTGGAGAAGGAGAACAATCGCGAGAGGATTTTATAGAGTAGCACTCAACATGGAGCTCTCAGATCTAACAAGACATCTCTAGGTGCCATACAGTATCAGAAATCACCTGGTCGAATATATGGCGTGTTTGGGCCTCTAGTGCTCTTAAGTGACTACGCCTAAACGAGGTAGTCCCTTAAAGGACAGGGACGCGTAGGGAACGCCAAGCCTCCACTAGCATTTACCAGGCCAGTCCTTGACCTGTTGGCATACTTGGTTCAGTCCGATACGAAAATTCCAATTTGCAAAATACAGCCTCTGGCAGCCTTACATTAACTCAAACTGCACTATTTCGAGTGTTTGCAAATTGTTAGCACATGCGAGAGAACCAGATGCAGACTGGAGAAAACATTGTAAGACAAACGATTTTTTAAACTCGTAGAAATATAACCTAAATAGTGGCAGAGTAATAGACTAAATCAGCATTCATATTTCTCACATATAAAATGAATTTCTACCTTCAAAAAAGAAACTATGGGTGAACGCTCAATCAAAAAATAAATTACAATTCTGAACGAGTTTCAGGCTCAATTATCAATACTTCATCAGATCTAAGTTTTTCTTGCCAGTATGCTGCTTTTGGAACTACCTAGTTTGATTTGTGAAGTTGAAGCAGTTGGGATTAATAAAAATAATCAACTTGGCATGTTGTCCTTAAGATTATCCATGATTCTATCGACAACATCACATAGATCTTCCATTCCAGTTAAGTTGTGATCCTTCCACGCTTCCCATTTTTCCTTTTCTTCTACTTGTATCTTCTCTTTAAGTTCTTCCAAATGTTTTTGGGTAATCAAATTGACTCTTTATGACTTTCAGGAGGAATTTCTTCTTGAATCATAGTGACATCTTCACCTAATTGTTTTTCTTCACGATGTTCATTTTCATCTAAAGTTGAAGACTAAATATTTATATGGCGTTCGACTTCTTTTTGGGCACAAACAACCTTTTGTAATGTCCAAAAAAATTCAGGCTCTTCATTCTCTATTTGATTGAAGATATCCATTCTTTCAAAATGAACAGTTGGAACATTGGTGGTCTCCCCAACAAAAGTAAGTTCATAGACTACATAGTTGCATCCTATGGAAAAATCATTGAACATTGGTGGTTTACTCCACCCGTGCTTTCAAGCTACCTTCATCCAGGCGTAGTCGCTTAAGAGCCTGACGCCCAATCACGCCATATCTTCGACGGGTGATTTATTAGACTCTGTGGCACCTAGAGACGTCTCATCAGATCTGAAGAGCTCCATGTCGGGGCACTCTATACGAAATCCTCTCATTGTTGTTTTTCCATCTCCATCCGGTTCTCTCGTTGTACTATTGTTTGCAAACGTGTGAAATAGTGTAGTCTGAGTCAATGTAGGGCTGCTAGATGTTGTAGTTTGCAAATGGAAGCATCATGGGACCAAACCAACTACACCAACACATCTAAATGGCCATGGTGAACGACTAGTGGAGCATTCTTTTTGGTTCCCTACGCTCCCCGTGCTTACAGGCTACCTCATTCGGGCGTAGTCGCTTAAGAGCCCTGAGGCCCAATCACGCCATATCTTCGATGGGTGATTTCTCAGACTCCGTGGCACCTAGATACATCTCTTCAGATATGAAACCTCCATGTTGGGGCACTCTACGAAATCCTCTCACGTGGTTTTTTCCATCTCCATTCGGTTCTCTCGTTGTCCTATTGTTTGTAAACGCGTGAAATAGTGTAGTCTAGAGTCAGTGTAAGGCTGCTAGATGTTGTATTTTGCAAATGATAGCTTGTGGGACCAAACCAACTGGGCCAAAACACATCTAAATGGCCTGGTGAACACTACCGGAGTTTTTTTTTGGTTCCCTATGCTCCCTGTGCTTTCGAGCTACTTCATTCGGGCGTAGTCTCTTATGAGCCATGAGACCAAAACACCTTATATCTTCGACAAGTGATTTCTAAGACTCCGTGGCACCTAGAGATGTCTCATCAGATCCAAAACCTCTGACATTGAATCCCTCTACAAAATCCTCTTGTGGTTTTCTTCCATCTCCATCCATTACTCTCGTTTTCCTATTGTTTGCAAACGTGCGAAATAGTGTAGTCTAAGTCATTGTCAGGTCTGCTAGATGTTGTATTTTTCAAATGGTAGCTTATGGGACCAAAACCATCTAGGCCAACACATCCATATGTCCTAGTAAACACTAGTGGATGCTCCTTTTTGCTTCCTATAGCTGCCCATGTGCTTTCAGGCTACCTCGTCCGGGCGTAGTCCCTTAAGAGCCCCGAGGTCCAAATCATGCCATATCTTCGACAGGTGATTTCTTGGACTCCGTGGCACCTTCTCATTAGATTGAAAAACCTCCATGTCATGCGCACTCTAATGAAAGTATAGTGGTTTTTTCCATCTCCATTTGGTTCTCTCGCTGTCCTATTGTTTGCAAACATGTATTTTACAAAATCAGGTTGTGGGACTGTACCAGCTATGCCAACAGTCCAAATGGCCTGGTGAATGCTATTGGAGGATTCATTTTGGTTCCCTATGCTCCCCGTGATTTCGAGCTACCTCGTTTGGGCGTAGCAAATGAGTCCCAATCAGCTTATATCTTGTGCTGATTTCTCAAACTTCCATGGAACCTTGAGAAATATGTCTCGTAAGATCCAAAACCTCCATGTCAAATTCCTATATGAAATTCCTCTGTGGTTTTCTCCATCTCCATCTCATTCTCTCACTGTCTTATTGTTTGTAAACAGTGATGAAAAAGTGCAGTCTAAGTCAGTGTAAGGCTATTAGAGGGTTTGTAAACGGTAGCTTGTGGGACCAAACCAACTGCCCAACACATCCATATGTCCTTAGTGAATAATACTAGAGGATTTTTTTTGGTTCCCTACATGCTCGTGATTTCGGGCTACCTCGTCTGGGTGTAGTCACTTAAGAGCCCTGAGGCCCAAACACGCCATATCTTCGATGGGTGATTTCTCAGACTCTCGTGGAACCTAGAGACATCTTGTTAGATTTGAGACCTCCACATTGGGGCACTATACAAAATCATCTCACATGGTTTTCTCCATTTCCATTCAGTTCTCTCGCTATGCTATTGTTTGTAAATGCACGAAATAGTGCAGTCTGAGTTGGTGTAGGCTGCCAAACGCTGTAGTTTGTAAACGGAAGCTCATGGGACCAAACCAACTACCAAACATGTCCAAATGGCCTGGTGAACGCTAGTGGAGGATTCTTTTTGGTTCCCTATGCTCCCCGTGCTTTCAGGCTACCTCGTTCCTGGGCATATTCTCTTAAGATCCCTGAGGCCCAATCATGCCATATCTTTGACGGGTGATTTCTCAGACTCCATGGCACCTAGAATTTTCTCGTCAGATCTGAAACCTCCACTGTCGTGGCCCTCTACTAAATCCTCTTGTGGTTTTCTCTATCTCCATCTGGTTTTCTCTTGTGTGCTATTGTTTGCAAACGCATGAAATAGTGCAGTCTGAGTCAATGTAGGGTTACCATGTCTAGGGCGTAGTCACTTAAGAGCCCTGAATGACTAGATTGGCTTAAGAATGAATTTGATAGGGGTGTGTCTAAGAACACATAGGAGTTATCAATCACCTAGTAAATATTTCTTGTTTGGTTCTGGATGGGATTCTAGTTGCCTACGGCTTAGTGACCTTCCATTCATTGATAATTTATGTTATGATAAACCCATGGATGCTTTCAAAAGTGCCTTAAAAAGGATAGGGGTAGTCATCAAGCCTAGTGAAGGGTGTGATGTGATTTCCAAATAACTTGAAATGCCTATAGATTTAAAGGTATTAACACGAATTGGACAGGATTAGACAATCAAGAATCATTGAGTGTCTGAATCAAAATGTCATTGCATCTAGAGACATTCTCAAGCATTGGAGTAATGTATATGGAGAGACATTTTCAAAATATCAACAGATGAAAGGCATCAAATTGTGACGAATCTAAGGTGTTTTAATAGGGGAGAAGACTATGAAGCATAGAAGAATGTAGTAAGTGCATGATAAGATAGGAAACAGTACAAAGAGACCATGAGCAAGAAGAAGCGCAAGTAAGGTAAATACACATATACACATTGATAAATTGAATGAATAATTACTCAGATTAGGTAACTCTTTATATACATACATTATATAAATATTGATTTCCAAAGTTTGATGCATATTATACATTGAAAATGCTAGTACATGTATATCACTAATAAATGAAAAAATAATCCATAATGTCTTAAATATTGTCAACTGCACATCATATTAGATTCATGCGAAAATAATCTTAGAAATGTAAGGTCTCATACAAAATTATCAAGTTCCGAATAGTATTTTAATGTGCATAATAAATACTAAAATTCCCAAATAGGTCATATACCATCAAGTTCAAAATGCCATATAGGCATACATACAATACCATGCACATAGGCATACAAAAACAACGTCATGTAAGACATATATATTTCCTACTCATCAAAATCTATCCCTCTCTTGGCCTTGCTTGAAGAAGGCCCTCCCTTAGACGAAGATGGAGATCCATGAGATGACTTTGGATCGTCCGAGCCCATGCTTCGAGTCCTCTTAAACTGAATACTCACTTGTAGATGAGCCTGTAAATGCAAACAATGTTTTTTTGTCAAAACTTAATTTATATATGTTTTCAACATGTATTTAAGACCATGCTAGAATGAAAGTATTTACATAAATACAAAAACTTACCGCAAGTTTTCGATCACGCCGAATTTACATCTCATGCTCAGATGAGTCATCAAGAGCTCCTGTAGTATGAACAGGGGTACGAAGATGATGAGAAGGAGGAGTCCATGCCCTCGAAGTAAAAATGGAGGGGGTTGAAGTTCCCTACATACACATAAGATCAAAAAATCTAACATCAGAATTAGCAAAAATAGAGCTAAGTACATGTATCTACATAATGACAATATTTTAACTAATTTTATCAATATAGAACTATTGTTTTTACCCCACCACACCTGTGAATCAAATGAACAGGGCTGCTACCTATCATAGGTAACTCCTGCATACACACAATGAAGGACATTATTAACATAATTTAATAATTCTACAATGAAATACATTACTAACATGTAATTTAACATAATATGAATTACACGAGAAATTTAACAAAATTTACGTGTTGTTTGAATACCTCGGTGAGTTGCTGCTACAAATGAAATTGCAGTGGCAACACCTTTATCTACTTGTCGTAGAGATGGTGGGGTGTCTAGTGAAGTCAACATCTTTATCAAACATGTATATCACGTGAGTTAGATGGACATATAAGAACATACATATATTTGACTTCAAAACTAATATATATACATGCAAATACACACACACACACACACACACACACACACACACACACACACACACACACACACACACACACACACACACACACACACACACACATGTATGTGAAAATTTTACATAATTAACATTCTAAATTACCTCTGTGAATGTATGTGTATGCATGGTGCTCACCGCCTATGGTTGGGATGAAGATGTGCCTCCCGCGCACTATAATATCAATGCATGTACATGTACAAATACAATTATTTCAAAAATTTAACATATATAAGTAAATCAGGTACTCCAAACTTTTTGTAACACACATAACAAATTTACCTGTGAAGGTGACACCGATGAATGTAATCCAAATGTCTCACTCAAAAGGACATCTGACATAGTGACATTATCGTGTTCACCCCTAGCACCAGGTGCACCAAAATCAGTACACATGAAAGTATCATCCTCCTCGGGCCCCAAACATATGCTACCACATGACGAGAAAAAATGTGGCCTCATGCTAGTACTCCTTGAGGGAATACTCTGTGTACCTCCGTGAGCATCTGGCTCATAAATCTCCCTCGTATGTCGAATAAGGGTTGCAGATAGCCCCTGAAGCGCGTGGAGTGTATCAATCTCTATTGTCTCCTTCACTGCTTGAGGGACAATCTTAGGGTGAGGGGGCTTCCGTGTGGGGAATCTACCCTATGCTGAATAGGTGCACATTGTGCACCTGGTCGATCCTATGAAGATATTTTTTCTCGTCCCTGGAAATCTCGGAAATAAAAATAATTTGGGATCTTGTTGAGGATAAACTCACAATAGAGTTTTCTTAGAAAGTATAGTGGCACCTCATTGTTATTACAAGGTGGAAAATCAAACACCATCAACCATTGGTCCCAAAAAATATTTTTAATCAAATTATTATTGTAGCAATGGATGGGAAATCGTTTTCTTGTCAACAGAATAGGAAAATTAATGTGGGGGTCTGTGAATAAGGTGCATATGAGTTCTTTTTAAATTTATTTTTTTTTTACATCCACATATGATATTTTTTTGGAATAATAAACCATACAGCCCTCTCTGTAAGTTGTCCAACAATCAATTTTCCCTATTTCCACATCTATTTGAACAAGTAATGCCTTCAATTTGTTTGCAAGAGAGGTGTGATGGGGGTTAGGAGATTGTGCATCCTCATTGTTTTGATTAAATCCTCAATTTTAATTTTTTTTTGAACTATTTGGGATGCTAAATCTTCTTGACTACCCGAGGGATGTTGAGCAATTGTGGGAGTGTTAGAAGGGATGTCAGGAATAACACAGTTTGGTTGTGGTTGATTCCCTTGACCTCTAACTGTAACAATAAAAAATATGTACTCAATTCAAATTTTAATCTATAATTACAATATTTCAATGCAAATTTGAGAAAATAATTGTGCTTATCTCTTCTCCATGGTGCCATCATCGATTCAGATCTTCCTGGCGATCTAGAAATGATCCTTTGAGCTTGAGATCTAGCTGAATGAAAAAATGCGAGGGCATGAACAAGCTCTGAAACTCGTGTTTGAGGGAGGTAAAACGATAGAGGCTTGGGCCTCTTTTTTTGTTTATAGTAGGCATAATGCATATGCGTTATGTAATGCATACGCATTATGCTTTGGTGATTCTCGAGCCAAACAAATTAAAACACGAGTGTGTTTTAACAAAACACGTACGTGTTTTTCTTTTTTTCTAATTCTTTTATGCTTTTTGGCCCCCCAAATTTGTGCACTTACCCTAGAGAATATCTATTTTGAAAGCTATACTCCTGTGCTTCAAAGACCCTTATTCCCTATCATTTTGATTCTCCTGTAAATTCACCACCTCAAGGCAATATGGCCCAACGTCCACCTAGACCTCCTTTTTTTGTCAACACTTTCGGACCTATAGATTTCAGAGGTGTGGATGGATATCCTAATATGGTGCCACAAGATGTCCGAAATAGGTTGCCAAAACTGTGGAAGAATGAGCCAAAAATATAATCCAAAGGCAACCAAAATGCGGCTTAAAATCCCAACACTTTCCTTAATTCCAATGAAAGCAACGTACATCCCATGCTTCAAATCCAAACCAAATCCATCCCTTAAAAAACCATCATTACTGGGAGGAGGAAAACAAGAGGTACGAATTTAGAGATTACAAGTCCCCTCTGCACGAGACAAACACACATCATTAACCAAAATGCCTTAAATGTTGTTGGGGAAAAGCGTCTCCCATGATTAAGCCATCACCTGACCCTTATTCCAAATCATGACACCAATATTAGCTAAACCATCTGCCACCTTATTGCCTTCTCGACAAATATGAGAAAAAATCACCTCCTCAAAATCAATAAAAATTTCATGAATATTATCACAAATGGATTGTAATTTCCATGCATGAGGAAAATTTCCATGCATGAGGAAAATTTCCTTGCACTATCTTAATAATAGCCAGAGAGTCACTTTCAACCTAGATTCTAAACCATTTCCTACGCTTAGCTTCAGCCAGACCTTCCCACAAGGCCATGCCTTTTGCAAAATTATTGGAAGCTACACCACAATTAAAATCCAAAGCAAGGAAAGGCTGATACTCAGCATTACGAAACACACACCCACAACCAGCGGCTCTAGGGTTGCCTTCAGAGGCCCCATTAAAATTTAGTTTGATCCAATCTATTGAAGGAACACTCCAATGTGTCAACCTCTTATCCTTACTCCCCTTATCAGGAGTGTAGGTACTCTACCTTTATTTATTGCTGAGAATGTGTATTTAGTGTATTTTTGGATTGAATAAATTGTTGTTTGAATGATTCATGTGAATGGTAGATATCACGAGGTTCTTGGATAGAAGAATACCATATTAAACTCTACCATGGACTTTTCTGTAGTAATGATTATGTGTTAGAAATCATGACTGTTGACTTTTGATTTAAGAAATGATAGCGGGACAGTTGTTGGAAATGTATGATTTATTTTAAAGAATGAATCTATTCTAGCTCCCTTGCAATAATAATAGAAATGGTTGATGAGATAGTTTGAGTCATTTGATTTTGAATGTTGAGTATTTAATAAGTCTACCTTGTTGATTTTATTTCTAAGAGATCATCTTAGGGAGTAGATTGATGTTTGATAATGGTAATAATATTTTGCATTTGTAATTTGTTCAAACGGTTTTAAAATATACTTATTAATTGGAAACTTCATCTATCATTTTTGGTTTAAGGGAATGAACATTTATCAAGCTTTTTGTATGGTTCATTAATTGCAAAGTTTTCCTTTAATTTTAGTTGGATTATTTGTTGTGTATGTTCTTCTCTTACACCCTTGGATGATCTTGAGAATCAAAAGAAACTCTTAATTCTCTTTTAAATAATGTGATTTTCTTGGAGAACTACTAACGCTTGAGTGTGGGACCTAAAAACACATGTCAAAGAAAGGATTTTGAAACAAAATTTTCTAACTACACATGTGTTGCAAGTTACAAAATGGTGAACGAATAAACCACATTATCACCCCTCGAGGTAAATTTTGATAACATGCATCAAATTCTTGAGTCCCGAGCAAGTAGAATTGATTCAAGGCCCAAAATCATGTTTTTGGGGCCCCTTTGGCTTCTCTCTAACTCTCCCATCCAAGGAAAAATCCAACGAGTTAGAAAAAAAATTGGAAAAATCCAAAAAATGAAGTTGCAGGCTTATTTTAAAGCATTGTGGGTCTGAAGGCTGTGGGTCGTACCAATGCGGATCGTACCAAGGTTCATCGTACCAAGTTTGGGGTCGAAATACAAAGGAATCGGCAAAGTTAGAAATTTTTGTCCCAGGTGGTCGGCGGGACAGTTGGGACATCGGGACGAAAAGCTGATTTTTTTGCAGTGAAAATCCAGGTAAAAGCGGAATTTTTGTTCCCGCGTGGTCTGGGACAACTGGGACAAAAGTACGTGGGACGCGCAAAGGTGAAATCGCCACACAATGAGTCCATTGCGGGTGGTGGATGAGATTTGAGGAAGTCGGGACAAAGTACCTCATGGACAGACCGGTCAAAGAGGAATGCCACACAAGGGGACAAGGAATCCAAATCGGCTGATGTGGAAGAATGTGTCTAGGACAGCCAGGACACGTGGACCCGATTTTTCCGAAATACCCGCAATTCAAAGGAAAAGTCAAAGTTTGACCTCCCAAACTTCAAACGGCCATAACTTTTGACTCTGAGCTCTGATTTTCATAAAATTGGACTTTCTGGAATGAGCATGATGTCCTCTAAAAACTAGATTTCTTAATTTTAATGAGGTAGATATATTTAAATAAAAGAAACATATTCGGCTCCAGTCAGTTAATGCTCATTCCCATCAAATGACAGAAAACGCCTGCCAGACCCAAAATAGCTACTCGCACTCAGAAGGCCATAACTTTTGCATTTCTTAATGAAATCACACAAAATTGGTACCGTTGGAATCATGGCTCTAGGAGCCCAACATGCATCAAAATCAAGAAATTCTATGGATTTGATGAGAAATAGATGGGTATTTTTCATAAAACGTGGCCGGGTTCATGACAGTGTTTTATTTGGTAGTTGGGAGTGCAATTAAGAGGCATGGTCATCATTCTTTCTCTGTTGCAGCACCTGGGATAGTATGGGGAGCCTTTTGCAAGTAACATACAATAATTTCACTCCATTTAGTGCCTCTTACAAGTGGTTGAAGGATATATTTTGGGATTTCCATTTTCCCCTTCTCTCTCTCTTCTCATTTTCCTATAAATTGGAGTGTTGGGCTCATTGTAAGGGGAGGTAGTTTTTGTAGCAAAGCTCTGTCAAAATTGCTTTGTGAAGCCAATGTGCTACAGGCCCTTGTAGTGGACTCCTTGCATGGTGATCCAAGCCCTTATCTTGTAATAGATTGAACTGTGCATATCATGAAGCAATAAAATATAAGTTTGTGGATGCATCTTCCCCTGCTGTGTTTTCTTGCATTCTTCTTGCCCCTTCAACCTTGATTACAAGTGTATTGTGTCTATTTTTATGCTCTTGCAAGGATCCATTATTATTGTGCATGTATGAAACATTGTTGTGAATGCATTTTGCTAGATTGTGGAGAACTGTTATCACCCCTTCTAGTATGCACTTTACTTCTAGTTTTCACACATTGGAAGACTACTCTCACACCCTCCTTTTCTGGTGTATCACCACTTTAGTGTAGGCTTTCATTTTATGCATTCTCTCTCCTTGGTCCCTTGGAAAGTTAGATTAGGATAGTTAGTTTACCCTGCATTAGAGTAGATTGTGGCAGGTAGTTTAGGAGCAAGAACCAGCTTTCTCTGGAGGTCTATCTCAAGTAGCAAGTCCCACAACTTGGAGATAGTACCCATGTTATCCAATCACACCGTGAGCTCAAGTATATGCACTTGTGTAAACATAAGGGTGTTGTGATTTGGTGATAACAGTTCTGGCATGCCCGGTGGGACCTTAGAGGTCTTCACTTAATTACAACAAGATTGATGTGCACTTGTTGTAAGTTTCCATCTTTGAAGGAGCTTTGAAATTACACATCTGGTGACTCCAAAAGAGGCATAATCCACTAGTTTCAGTAGTCCAAGCCTGGTAGATTTATGAGAAGAATACAGACCAGATCAAGAACTAGGGAGGAAGGATTGTTTGTCTATCTACACCTATCTCCAGGTAGAGAAAGAAGGGGAAGAAGAGCTCAAAGGTCTCCATCTCCACCGAATAGGACCTTGTCAACACCTCCACCTAGTAGGCATTTCATCCAATCAACAAGAGTTCTTTGACCAATCAGGATGGCACAACCAAATCCATATGTCAACTTTACTGGCAGCAGTCCACTCACCTTGAATGCACAAAACCCAGTTCCGATTTGCAGCATTAAAGAGCATCCCATATTTCACTAGGGAAAACCAAACTTCCCCTAGTGATCATGTCCAAGATATTGTGAATGTCTGTACAATCCATGAAATCCATGAGATGGACATTGCAGTCAAGCTACTTGCCTCTTCATTCAAAGGGAAAGCTTCACAATGGTTCAGGAGTCTCCTGGCAAGCTCTATCCAGAATTGGAATCAGCTATGCATAGCTCTTCACAACCAGTTTGGAGAGAAAGGTGATAACTTATCTTTGTTGGAGCAACTAACAACAATCAAGAGAGCCCCAAATGAGTAATTAACAGACTTCAACCTCAAATTCCAATGGACCTGGGACAGGATTCCAACAACAGTAAAGCCCACTGATGAAGGTGCCTTCTTATACTTTCTTAGGGCTTTAAATTCTGATATTTCTTTGATGATTCAGTCAATGGGGGGCACAACCTTGCCTGCAGCCTATAGCCTTTCCATAGGGGCTGAGAACCATTTGATTCAGGCTGGCAAAATCACACCTAGGCCACCCATGCCTCTGTACCCAGAATTAGAAAGTCCAAACACTAGTCAAGCACCTACATTAGCTCCCATCCCTACTCCAAGAAATCAAATTCAACTGAAGCCTCTACCTCATCATCTAACAACTCTAAGGAACTCCAAGAGGTCATGAAGCAATTGCAAAACTTGGGTAACGAGTTGGTGACAATAAAGAGGCAGCAAGCTCAAAATGTTAGATCATACCAGCCTCAAACTCAACCCAATAGACCTCCATATCAGCCCAATAGGCCACCCATTCAAACTACAAATCAGAATCAAGTCAAAAATTCTGCTAATAGGCCATTCCAGCCTTACAATCCCAATGTTGCATCCACATCTAGAGCTTTGGTACCGGTGCAAAATAACATGGCCCAGGAATATGATTGGTGTTTCCCATGCAGTCAACCACATAACCAATCAATGTGCTTTAATGGTGCATTAAATCAGGCTTTGATGGTGTAAACCATTGGTGTGTCGCAAGAATCTAGCCACGAAGAAGATCAGCAGTAGGAAGCACCTCAGCAAGGGACATCTCTGAATGAAACTACACTTGTCAATTGGCAGGCTGAAGATTTCTGTGGTATAAATCAAATACCTTCTCAAAGTGTAGCAGCCAATACATGCTCCAAGAAGAGAAACATTGGGGAAGGACAGTCATCCAACTCAAATGGTCCACAGCCCTCTATTATTCCACAAGGTGCTGGCAATCAAAATGCAGTTCCAAATGTGCAGGGTCAGCCCAAACCACCTTCTAAATCATCTCAAGTGTCGGTTGCAACAACTCAGGTGCTAGAGAAGAATGTGCAAGGCAAGGGGCAGAAAAGAGATAGCTCATCTCATTCAACATCATTGAGCAGATGAAGAAAACGAATGTAAACATCTCAATGTGGGAGTCATTGGCTATCCCAGGACAAAGAGACCTATTGCAGGCTGCTATGGAAAATTGGTCAGCATCAAATCAGCCACCCAATCAACAAGAAAAATTTCTTACCAATGCAACTCAGCCTGAAGGGAATCATGGAGGACAACAAGGTAAAAATTCTGAAGCCCCCTCCATTCTATGTCTCATTGATCATAGGAGATAAGTTGGTACATAATTGCATGATTGACTCGGGAGCAAGTAGCTCAGTCATGCCAAAACAAATAGCTGATCAGTTAGGTCTTCAATATGAAGTCATCTCTAAGGGTGTAGTGCAATTGGATGGGACAACAGTGACAATGGTTGGAGTAATCAAATATTTGAGCCTCACATTGCATGTGTGTCCCAATGTAATGGTGTTACAAGATGTGTCAGTCATAGACTTGCCACCACTCTTTGCATTGTGTTTGTCAAGAGACTTCACTGCTAAAATTGGAGGCTATCTTTTGGCTGATTGGTCACACATGTTATTTAGAACAAGGTATGGAACTAAGGCTACAATCAGATCTGAGCCTATTGCAGATTTTCACATAGAGCCCCATACGCCAAGTCCAATCAATGCAAATTGTTCAGCATTCGATCAAGAGGATTATCCAAGCACTCATGAAGCTGACACCAAGGTTGGATGCATTCCTGGACTTGACTCTTGATGAATGGGAAAACAAAAGACACGCATTTGATCCATACAAAGAAATGGAGGAATCTGAGCTAGGAGTTTATTGTTTGCATGAAGAGAATCAACCTCTCCCCAGCATCACCAAGCCAGATCACAAGGATGAGAATGAAGTATGGAAATTGTTCTTTGATGGATCAAGGAGTAGACAAGGTGTAGGAGGAGGAGCTATGCTCATTTCACCACAAGGTACAAAGTATTACTCGGCCTTCCATTTCCAGTTTTCTTGCTCAAACAACACAGCTGAGTATGAAGCCTTAATTCATGGATTGCACTGGGCAAGGAAGAAAGGCATTAAGAATTTGCAAGTATTTGGTGATAGTGAGCTGATTGTGAACCAAGTCAGAGGAAAAAATGCTACCAAGAATGATCTGTTGAAGAACTACAAAAATCGGGTATGGGATCTCATTGAAGATTTTGAAGCTTTTAGCATCAATTCCATCCCAAGGAAGAAGAATGAAGCAGCAGACAGACTGGCAGCAATTGGGGCTGCATTTGATGTTGTAGAAAGTATCAAAAGTGAGAAATCTCAGCCTCATATCAAAGTGGTTGTGAGACCAGCTGTTCTGGATAACAATACAAGTTGGCAAGTCTTTGAGAATGATCAACAAATTGTCAATTTTCTACAAGAAGAAGCTGAGTTCTCTGCCAGAAATCAAGACAAGCTGGAGCAGCAGTATGGTGACCAAGTGGTGCAGCTGAGAACTAACAAATTACCAAAAGGCCTTATAACCTTGGATTCAATCTTCAACCCGAATGATCAGTTCTGGAAGGAGAAAGCAAACATTCAGGTAAAGGGTGAAGATTCAGAGCCTATTTTAGTAAATGAAGGCAAGACATTGCAAATTGGCAAAGTAAGTACCCCACAAGAGAAATCTGATTTTGTTCAGCTTTTTCAAGAGTTCCCAGATGTCTTTGCTTGGACTTACAAGGATTTAAGAGGTTTCAACCCAAAGTTGGCACAACATACTATTGAGTTGGATCCAGAATCCAAGCCTATCAGGTAGAAGCAAAGGCCAGTGAATCCCCATATTGAACCTCTCATGAGAAAAGAGTTGAACAAGCTTATTGAGGCTAGTATCATCTTCCCTATCAAACATTCAAGTTGGGTTGCAAACTTGGTGCCAGTAAGAAAGAGAAATGGAGAAATAAGATTGTGTGTGGACTTCCATGATCTAAATAGAGCATCACTCAAGGATCATTATCCACTTCCATCAATGGAACAAATCTTGCAGGTTGTAGCTGGTTCAGAAAGGTTTTCATTGCTAGATGGATACTCAGGCTATAATCAGATAATGGTGAAGGAAGAAGATCAATTCAAGACAACCTTCACTACAAAATGGGGCACATATGCTTACAAGAAGATGCCATTTGGACTGTCAAATGCTGGAGCAACATTTCAGTGAGCTATGGATATGGCGTTCAAAGGCTTAATCAACAAGATAGTGCTGGTATACCTAGATGATATCACTGTCTTCTCAAAGAATGCAGTAGACCATCTCTTTCACCTCAGATAAGTGTTTCAGAGGTGTAGAAGGTTCAGAGTGTCGTTGAATCTGAAGAAGTGTGTATTCTTGGCACATGAGGGAAAATTGTTGGGCCACATTGTCTCAAGGGAAGGGTTAACAATTGATCCTGAAAGGGTTGAAGCCATCCGAACACTTCCATTGCCACACCACAAGAAATCTCTCCAAAGCTTCTTGGGAAGGATAAACTTTGTCTGCATATTTGTGCCTAATTTTTCCACTCTCGTGAAGCCTTTAACGATGATGTTGAAGAAGAGTCTTGCATTCAAATGGACAGCAGAAGGCAAAGAGAGTTTTGAGAACATCAAGCATGCAATATCACAAGCTCCAACTCTTATCAACCCAGAATTTTCAAAGGATTTCATGTTGTATGCTTTTGGAGGATCAGATACAATCTCAGCTATCTTGACACAGCTGAATAGAGAAGGTTCAGAACAGCCCATAGCATTCTTCAGTCAAATCCTGGAAGATTACGAAGTAAAATATTCTTTCATTGAAAAGCATGTCCTTGCTGTCATCAGGAGTTTGAAGAAGTTCAAACACTTGGTCTCGAACAATAAGATTCAACTGCTGGTGTCTCATGCTAGTGTCAAGGACTTTCTCCTAAACAAGTATTTGAATGAGAAGAGAGTAGGTTGGATCACACGGGTGATGGAATATGACATTGAAATCAAAGTCACCAAACTAGTTTGTGGCAAGGGTTTGTGTGAGAAACTTGCTTCCAAACAACCTGATGGGTCAGAAGGTGAAGAAGATGATGTCATGTTACTACAGAATGATCAAGAACAGCCAACTAACGATGCACCCATTCCATGTTGAACTCAAGACTTGGTGCATTATCTCCAAACAGGTTTGTGCCCTCCAAGAATGAGCAAAGAAAAGAGGAGATACTTTAGATTACAAGCTATCCCGTATGTACTCATTAATGGCATCTTGTTCAAGAAGGACATCAATGGTGTTCTATTGAGATGCATTGGAACAGGTCAAGTTGAGAAGATAGTACATGAGTTCCATGATGGAGAAGTAGGAGGCCACTTTGCTCCATGAGTAACAGCTCTGAAAATCATGAAAGCTGGTTACTATTGGCCTACGATGTTCAATGATTGCTACTCATGGGTCAAGAAATGCAAGAGATGTGCATTCTTCACAGGGAAGGAAAGGTTAGCAGTGCTGCCCCTTCATCCAATTTCAGTAAATCAGCCATTCATGCAATGGGGATTGGACTTCATTGGGGTTATCAATCCCAATTCAAGTCAAGGCCACAAGTGGATACTTACGGCAACAGACTATTTCACCAAGTGGACTGAAGCAGTGGCACTCAAGGAGGCAAATGAATCCAACATCTTGGATTTCTATGAAGGGATAGTCACGAGGTTTGGTGTCCCTGCCACTATCATATCAGACAATGCATTGGCATTCCTTGGCACAAAGATCACTGAATGGGCTGTCAAGAATGGTGTGTATCTCAGCACTTCATCGAATTATTACCCTCAGGGTAATGGTCAAGCTGAGTCTACGAACAAGAACCTACTAAGAATCATAAGGAGAACTCTTGATGAGAATCAGAGGACTTGGCACACAAATCTCAAATCAGCCCTATGGGTTGATAGGATCACACCTAAGAGGTCTACAGGAAGCTCTCCATACAAGCTTGTATATGGGAAAGAAGCAGTTCTACCTATATCACTCGAGTTGCCAGCATTGGAACTCATGAAACAGTTGGAACTAGCTGAGTTTGAGCCTATGGAAATCAGGTATGCAGAGCTGATGGAATTAGAAGAAACAAGAGAACATGTAATGCAGACCATGGAAAAAGATCAAGCATTGATCAAGAAGAGTTTTGACAAGAAAGCTAAGGCCAGGATATTGCAAATTGGAGATTTGGTACTAAAGTGGGATGTTGATCATGCAAAGCCTGGGAAAGCATTCCAAGTTCGATGCCATATGGAGTGGCCCATATATGATCATTGAATTCAAAGGTAGTAATGCCTTCTGGCTGGCTAAGTTGGATGGTGAAGAGTTGCAGATTCGGTCAATGGAATCTATCTCAAACATTGCTACTAGAAGGAGAGTTTCTCACCCTTGTAAATATTAATTTAGAATTTCCATTCCTCCAAGTGCTTATGCACATTGTACTCTTGTTAGAATAGTTTTCATTTCCCTAAGTGCTGGCGCACATGTCCTATTGCTTCTAGTGTGTGCATGTTTACAGTTCATCAAGCTCCCTGGAAAAGAATTTGTAGCCACAGGAGAATCAGATCAACAAATGTTTCAATGGCTCAAGGATACAGGTTTTCAAATTTCAGATCAGAAGAGAGATTATCAAACAGACTCCATGCCCAATGGATTGCTATAGGCAGCTGGCCATACTTCATCTGGCAGGCAGATAACCCCGCTGAGTCGCCAAAATTGTTATCCAAAATTCACCCCTTACGAGGTAAATTTTGATAACATGCATCAGATTCTTGATAACAGTCCCAGAGCAAGTATATTGATTCAATGCCCAAAATAATGTTTTTGGGGCCCCTTTGGCTTCTCTCTAACTCTCCCATCCAAGAAAAAATCCCAACAAGTTAGAAAAAAATTGAAAAAATGCAAAAAATGAAGTCACAGGCTTGTTTTAATGCATTGCGGGTCTAAAGGTCGTACCAGTGCGGATCATACCAAGGTTTGTCATACCAAGTTTGTGGCTGAAATACAAAGGAATCGACAAAGTCAGAACTTTTTGTCCCAGGTGGTCCGTGGGACAGTTGGGACGTCGGGACGTGGGACGTGCAAAGCTGAAATGGCTGCAGGCAGTGAAAATTAGAAAAAGTGGAAGTTTTTGTTCCAACAGTCTGGGACAGCTGGGACAAAAGTACGCGGGACATGCGCAAACCAATTTGCCACAAGTCAGTTTATTGCGGGTGGTGTGGAGATTTTGTCCAAGACAGTCGGAACAAAAGTACGCGTGGGATGCGGGATGCAAAAGTGAAATGGCCCTCACTGCACAAGGCAGGGACAAGGAGGCCTGAATCAGCTGATGTGGAAGAATGTGTCTGGGACAGCTGGGACACGTGGACCCGATTTTGCCGAAATACCCACAATTTGAAAGGAAAAGTCAACGTTTGACTCCAAAAACTTCAAACGGCCATAACTTTTGACTCCGAGCTCTGATTTTCATAAAATTGGACTTTCTGGAACGAACACGACATCCTCTACCTCACAAAAAATATATTTTTTAATTTGATGAGGGTATATATATTTAAATAAAAGAAACATATTCGGCTCTAGTCAGTTAATGCTCATTCCCGTCAAATGACAGAAAATGCCTGTCAGACCCAAAATAGCTGCTCGCACTCAGAAGGCCATAACTTTTGCATTTCTCAACAAAATCACACAAAATTGGTACCATTGGAATCATGGCTTTGATCCTGATGTATAGAAATCAAGAAATTCTAGATTTGATGAGAAATAGATGGGGATTTTTCATAAAATTTGGCTGGGTTCATGACAGTGTTTTATTTGGTAGTTGGGAGTGCAATTAAGAGGCATGGTCATCATTCTTTCTCTGCTGCAGCACCTGGGACAGTATGGGTAGCCTTTTCCAAGTAACATATAATCATTTCACTCCATTTAGTGCCTCTTACAAGTGGTTGAAGGATATATTTTAGGATTTCCATTTTCCCCTTCTCTCACTCTTCTCATTTTCCTATAAATTAGAGTGTTGGGCTCATTGTAGAAGGAGTTTTCTTGTAGCAAAGCTCTGTAAAAATTGTTTTGTGAGGCTAATGTGTTGTAGGCCCTTGTAGTGGACTCCTTGCATGGTGATCCAGGCCCTTATCTTGTAATAGATTGAACTGTGCATATCATGAAGCAATAAAATATAAGTTTGTGGATGCATCTTTCCCTACTGTGTTTTTCTTGCATTCTTCTTACCCCTTCAACCTTGATTACAAGTGTATTGTGTCTATCTTTATGCTCTTGCAAGGATCTATTATTATTGTGCATGTATGAAACATTGTTGTGAATGCATTTTCAGATTGTGGAGAACTGTTATCACCCCTTCTAGTATGCACTTTACTCCTAGTTTTCACACATTGGAAGACTACTCTCACACCCTCCTTTTCTGGTGTATCACCACTTTAGTGTAGGATTTCATTTTATGCATTCTCTCTCCTTGGTCCCTTGGAAATTTAGATTAGAATAGTTAGTTTACCCAGCATTAGAGTAGATTGTGGCAGGTAGTTTAGGAGCAAGAACCAACTTTCTCTGGAGGTCTATCTCAAGTAGCAAGTCCCACAACTTGGAGATAGTACCCATGTTATCCAATCACACTGTGAGCTCAAGTATATGCACTTGTGTAAACATAAGATATCCTGAATCATCGTTCTTTTCGACAGAATCCTAACTGTGCCATCTTAGGATGGCTATGTGAAGGATAATGAGTACATAATGATGAAATTCATTACGTGGTCACTATCTTTCCCACAGGGATCCTAAGATGGGACTAATAACATCCTTTCGATAAGAAAGACAAGTTATGGTTCCTAATTCAAAACTAAACTTAATTCTTAAACAAAGGAATGAGATCTAAATAACTATGAAGAGATGGTTGTTTGATGACAGAGAAAATTTTCGCTGAGTAGTGTGTAGTCACGAAACTAAGCTTGCAAAACAACGCTTGAAATCTTGGCCAAGTAGTGTAGTTAGATGAATACACTATTCTTTCATGTTACCCCTAACTTGTTGTGTTGGAAACCAAATGGATTACAACTTATATGTTTTATAGGTTGACACTTAGGTGATGCACATAGTTCTCAACACCTGTTAAAAATGTTTAACAAAAAGTAGACAAGTTATACACTCTTGGTTAGAGTGAATTAAGGGAGATCGAGTAAATCCAATTAACCGTTAGAGCTACACCTGGTTATCATCTGTTATTAGATGGATTGTAAAAATTTAATTATGGTAGATTTTAATTGTTGCAAGATAAAAATCATTGAAGGAATTAATTTCGATTAAGGGGTTTATTTTTTAAAAATCCCTTAATTTGGATGATTAATAAAATGGGTGTTACACTTATTGTAATTTATCATTGTCATATATGTTTGGTGCTTTTGCCACTTATAAATGTATTTGAAATTATTTACTTTAGTACTTATTATTGAGTTATTCACTTCTTTTCTTTTAATGTCTAATCATTAGCCCATTATCCTAGTCATATTCTAGATATGTTTACTCATGTTTAGGGGGATCTTTTCACCTAATAAACACTCTTTTTCCTCTCCACACTCGAATTTTTACTTTCGAATACTTGTTTGATGAGTTTTTAACAAGCTATATGACATTTTTCTCTTGAAAAGAGGTCCTTTTTCCTACACCAATAGGATGAGGTTATTTTTCCAATGTATTTAGGGAATTTAAAGGAAAAACGCACCTTAAGTAAGCTCATGAGATTGAGTGTGAGAACCTAGAAAGATTGAATTATCAAATCAAGCTCATGTTCAAATTGTAAGTGGAAGTACTTACATGTGTAAGAGAATATTTTCCTTGGGTTTGAAGTGGACTCTTGTACAAATGTCAAATACAATAGGTATTATGTTTACATATCTTCTTAATTATTCTTGAATTTTGGATTTGGGAGGGATTGTTGATTCTAGTTTTTAGAGATAGTTATTGCTAGTGCTTGATAGTTTTTGGGAGTGTAGTTATTCTTGCATTGATATATTGGTTTTGGGATTAATGAATAGGTGATTAGAAATTCTTCAACAATGAGACCTAACTTAGAGGTAGGATCTTTGTAATCCTTACTTTCCATTTTTGTATGTATATAATAAGGAATGTGTAGATTAGAGAATGGGGGTTTGTTTTCATTTTTGTTCTCTTGATTTAATGTAGTTCTTGGTCTCCTTCTATTTTAATCTTGTATGGTTATTTGGTGTTACCTTTTGAGATATTTGTGTGCTCTCATATCACCCATTGCGCTGAGTTTGGGAGTATGTATGGGAAACAAGAATGAACTAAACCTTGTCCCTTGTCTTGTTTGTCAAGCCCATTCATTGCTGCATTCTTGCATTTTATACTCCTCATCAACTTGGTGTTGGTGAGATTTTTATGATGCAAATAGAACCTCCTTGTAGGTTGAAAATCCATTTTACACTTATTATTGAGAAATAAGAAGAGTAACAATTTTTTTAGGTGGAAGTGTTGGAATTATGAGTGAAGACAAATCTCTTGTATTTTATTAACAGTGTGTGTGCTACCTCCTCTTCATTTTTTATGATGCATTGGTTGCATTGTTGTGTTGCTTGGGTTTCTTATGTTTTTTATGTTGTGAATGTGACTACATTCTTACTTCCTATTTTACCTACCCTATTATGTAAATGGTGTGGAATGCCTCTTTCCCTTGGGATTTGTGGGAGGCTATGCAAGTTTTCCATTTGGTGGGAATTCTTGTGATGATGCCAATTGGCTGGGTCGACAAGTTTTTGTAATTTATTCGTCTCTTGGAAGTGGATTTTTCTTGGAGTTCGGAGAAAATAAGATATGTTGAAATATATTTCTTGAATATATTCAATGAAGTGTATCTTGTCACTCTTGTTTATGTATTGATAAAATAATGTAAAATAGAAAAGAGTCACCTATCTTGAGAAATGAGTCCAATGAAGTGTAAATCTTATTGTAATTTCTTATTGGAAGATATGAAAATGTATTGTATATTGACCAATGTATTATAAATTTAAGTCCGTGTCAATTATGTATGTGTTTTGAACCTTGGATGGAAGAAAGTGGGTTTTAGTTGTTGTGAAAAGAGTTGGAAAAGCATACCCCTCTCTGTATCTGTGTATTTCTCATATATGCCTAGAAAAAATTTTGTATGACTTGAGAAGAAATAAAAGTTGTTCTAAATCAAATTATGTTTTGTAAAAGTGAATGTTATTTTTTTTTGTAGAATCTATTTGAATTTGAATGAGAACAAATGAAATATAAATCTTCATACTCTTATCTCATGCTTCCCTATTATCTTAATATGTTAACTTGAAAGGACACACATTGAAAGAAGTGTGTAGTGATCATAAGGCATGAATTAACTTGAATGAGTTCTCTTTGAATATATTCTTGTAGATTTTGTTGACATCAAATCTTAGTTATATTCTAAAATTTTAAAAGGAAATATGCATAATCAGCTATAGTATTAGTTGTATGTTTTATGGTTTTTTAATAATAATACGTGTATGTTTGTGTAACACAAATTTAGTTTATAGATCTAAAAGAGATCCAAACAATAACAACAATAATGCTACTAATTAATGTTCATTATATATAAAATAATAAGAAAAAAAACTAATTTAAAAGAGATAAAAAAATTAAAAAATTATATATAATCAAATATATATAAACATATGCCATGTTTTGTGAACTTTAATAATATTAAAACCTTTTAAACACACACACACACACGCGCAAATTGAGCCCTAGGCAACCTAGGTAGTTGTCTAGGGTGCTAACAACAAATAATAACTTTTTAATAGTTTTATAAGTTAGTTACTCCTAGCTCTACACAAATATTTTCATTCAATTACAAGAATCAGAGTATATTTTGTTAGACACTAAAATACCAACGAATTTATTAACTATTATGAGTAATTTTTTTTAAGAAAATGGTAATCTCACTTTATTGTTCTGTACTAGTCGGCAATCCAGTAATGCAATTCTAATTGCAACACTCAAACCGAGCTCCCTCTTTATGAAATTCACACATTGACAATGCCATATGAGATCGTATACTATGACATTGTCTTATAACTGTAATTGTGAATATTATTTTAACCTTCCACAAACAAACATAGAAATTACATAGAACTTGGCCTTTTATTAAAGGGTTGATGATATAAATATTTTATGATTAAAAATAGATATCTAAATATTGATATTGGGAAAAAATATTATAAAGTGGTTAGTGATGCAAACATTTTATAATTAAAAATAGATATTTAATAATAAATTAGCCATATTCAATGTAATACAATAGTTAATTATTAATAATGTGTTAGAACAAATTATATTCAAGAAAATATATTCACATATAACCAATTAATTATTATTGGGAAAACCTCATTGTCATTTGATTTTTGTAAAATCAAAACTTTAATTAGGGGGCACATAGAGCCGATGTTGTTGAATCAGGGGGCATTGGGAACCTTTGGTGTTCCATCTATAATTGTTTCTATGCTTTTTTTTCCTTTGAATAAAGCACTTTCATAAAAACTATACATGTTGGAAACTTATTCTAATTGTTGTGTTTGGAACAATATTATTGAAAGAATGGATGGAATGGAAGTAGAAAATATCTTCAAACAATAGAAATTGAATCGACCATGGTTGTCATTCAATATAATTCTTTGATGGATTATAGTCATATATAGAAAATTTTAACACATTTTAAAAATTTGTTGAGATCGTAGTGGGAAAGAAGAGTATGAGATCTATAATGAAAGAAAAAAGACTCACTTTGATGAAACAAGTGATGTCAAAATCCCACAAAGAAGAAGGAATTGTATGAGAGTTGCAGTCTTCTACATTATTATAAATAACCTAATAATGGAATTGTCAAGAAGAAATGATTCATATATTGTTTTAAATGAAAAATTTGGGATTTTGAATAATGTAAAAGATTTAGAGAGTGAGACAATATTGAAGTGCACTATTTCTTTAGCAAAAATATACAACAAAGACATGGAGACATGCCTATACATTGAATGCATCAATTTCAAAGCATTAAGAAGAATTGAAAACCTAACAAGCTTATCATAATTGTGAAAAAATTTAAGAATTGGCTTAAACACTAAATTCCTAAATCTATATGTTGTGGTACACATGTTTCTTTTCATAGATATAAGAAATTGTAGTTCTTATAGAGAATTCTCCACTCTAACAAGAGTACAAAGTAATTTAGGGTCAACAATGGGAGAAAATATATCAAGTATCCTTTCCATGTTGACAATTGAATGTGACATCACTACAATAATAAATTATGGTGATGTCATCAATAGTTTTGCTGTAAAAAAAAGAAGAAAGAGGTGATTTTTACCTTAATTATATGTTATTAAAATTCCAAAATAAGATATTTTCAAAATTTAGGGTGTTGGCACTCAAAACTCTTAATTCGGCTTTACACACACACACACACACACACACACACACACACACACACACACACACACACACACACACACACACACACACACACACACAAAATACAAGTTATATAAAAATAATAAAAAATATGCACATACATAAGGTGGGGGAGAGGTCAACCTCATAATATTTACTTAATAAATATAATAAAAATAAACAAATTACATATTAATATGTGGGGAAGGGTTTGACCCAGAGTGGGATGTGTGTGTGTGTGTGTGTGTGTGTGTGTGTGTGTGTGTGTGACTTATTTACATACCTACTATTTATGGGTAACATGTACACATGCATGCATATCTACAAACACATATAGTTATAAATATTTAACCACTTTTATTTTATATACACTAAATGTTTCAAATGAGAATTTTGTAATAAAATTGATTTTGGGAATTATAATATATATATATATATATATATATATATATATATATATATATATTCATGTGGGTGTATATATGTGTATATAAATCCATGTATATCCTCTATGAAAACTTTCAAGCATAACCCTGCAAACCCAAAAAATAAAATGAAAAGTCAAAAAAAGGAAATGAAATCTTTTCAAACTCAAAGAGAATATTAGGGAAAATGATAACCCTAGGTTCCTTTGGTGGAGGATCTTTTGATCCAATGGCCAAAATTGAACCCTACACTTCTATTCAAAAAGAGTCGAGCTTTTCAAAATAAAATTATTAAACTAACTAAATACCATTTGAAAAGGGTTAAATTATGAATGGGTAACATGATCTTAGTGGGGTGTTTTCTTAAAAGTTAATCTACGAGAGTATTACTTTATCATGTTATGACATTAGGTGGTGTTTTATTTTATTTTAGTTAAGTGGAAAACTATATGGGTATAAAAGATTGTTTTTTAATGACTTAAAATAAATACTAGTTAAATAAACCAATTGCATACTAAGTCGAGGTGATATGGCCTTTAGAGCTCAAACCAGTGCACACATCATAGTTGCACATTGATATTAAACATTATACAAGATTAAAACATAAATCATTTGAAAGAGTTAATGAGAAGAAAAGTTTGAAACACACTTGTTTTCTTCCGCTGAGGGTTGTATATGCACAATATAACATCTTTATTATTAATATACAAAATGGTGATAAATTTACATTATAAAATGAATAAAAATGGGTGTAAATATGGGCATTACAGAAACTACATTGTCCTTCACAAATTTTAGTTGAACATCATCCATCACCATGTAAATATATATTGCATTCTATTTAGTTGGGGTTCCTTTGTCTCTAGGACAAAAAATGCACTTGATAGAGTTCCTCAACACTTTGTGCACTAGGAAACACTTCCTCCTTTAAAATTGATCATCCGAAGTGCATTCAGAATAGGGAGGTTGTCTCATCAACACTATTAAATACACTTTATCCTCTAACTCCCATGGTAGTTTCTATTTTGTTTTTTCTCACCCAAACTGGTGTTGGAGTGTTCAACATTTTCTCCTCCACCATTCATGAAAGCCTCTATATACCTATCACATAGAGGGATGGGGATGAGGTGGATAGGTTGGCATGGGTCACCTTGAAAATTTGGTATATAACATGTGTGATCATATAGGGATAATTTTTTATTTACGTTTTTACACCGGTATATAATTATAAATATGGGTAGTAGTGTAAAAGGGGGCCCTATGAATGATAATATTAAGGGTAAATCCTCAAAATAAGGGGTAATATTTAGATTCTCACAATCAAACATGTTTTGGACATGTTTTACTAAGTGACCCCCATGTGATATATTAAAGAAACAAAACCTCTTGAGGGATGATAACTTGTAACTCTCCAAGAATCTCTCAAAAATGTCCAATATACTCTCATTGATGAAATGCATTTCATAGATCTCGAGTTGCTCTCGCTTATTGACCAACTCTTGTGGGAGGCTTTCACCCAAAAAAAATTCACTTTTGGTGGAAGGTCAATTATTTTAATAAACGATCAAGAGTAATTGCCTTCTATCAAATATATACCAATGTATGCCAGGAATTCATATGGGTCTAGTCTTTGGCGAAGCTTTGTCAAGTGTGGACCAACTTCTTACAATATTTTTCCAGTAAGTGACCACCCTAACATAAATCTCTTTTCATCAACTTCTACTCAAGGGTAAGTGCACAAAGATGGGGGCCAAAAGGGGGTAAAAAAGGGACACCTTTTTCCTGAAATTAGCGAAACTTGAACTTCATCGAATAATTTGGCATGCCTATGCTCAAAATTTGATAAAGTGATAAGAATAAGTACTGTTGAGATCGGAATCTAGTTTCTAAACTAATTTTTTGAAAAAATGGTTGAAATTAAGAGGTTCAAATTTTGTGTGCACACAAAGTATGTCTATTTTTGTGTAAAAAAGATAAGAACCTATTATGTGTGCACCCCCCCATTTTCTGAGTTGTATAATTTTTTTTTTCAAATCCCTTTGGTAGAAAGTTAGCTAAGACCATGTATGAGGTCCCACTAAATTTTCATAATTTTTGGATGAATATATAATTTTTTTATTAATTTTCAAAGTGCACATATTCTGAAAATGAAATATTTGTGTGTGCACCCCATAACTTTGAGAAAAAAAGTCATTTTTTAGTTTGTTTTTTTAGTGTGTGTAGAATGGAGTTTAGAAAAAACCACATTTTTTTTAATTTGGATGAAAAAATCGTAAATTGTGCACCAAAATGTATGCATAGGTTTTTACAAGAAAGCAAGACACTAGTAAAAGAAGCTATGGATGAAAGCCTTAAACTAATCAGATTTTATAAAGAGTTATATCGTCATCAAGGTAAAAACGAGCTTGACATTGTAGTATAATTTATGTTTGAATATTATGCTTTAATGCATGAGATATTGGGGTGCACACGTGAAACTTTGATGTTTTTGTCAAACATGGTTTTAATCACGTAATACATAGTCCAAACCTCTGGTTTGGAAATCCAAGCCTTTGGATTGATTATTCCAAACCCCAACAAGATGAAACACTCTCTCTCGTGTTATAATGCGCTCGCGTTCCTATTTTGAATCCGAAATATGTCCATTCGGGAGGAATAACGTGGAAAAAATAGAAAACTATAACACGAGCATGTTATAAGGCAAGTGTGTTTCGGCTTGGTAAACCCGAGTTGTAATGCGATAATGTTATAACACGACCTAGATTTTCCTTTTTCGCATTATAGTGCAACTGAGCCATAATGCGAATGCGTTATGGACAAATTGGCCAAAAAATGGATTTGTTTCCATTTTTTGGCCTCCCATTTTTGTGCATACACCCTCAATGTGCACTATGTGGAGGCCCATTTCAAGGATTTTTAGATGTTTATGTCTTGCACTGATGCTTTCCTTTCACATCAAGAAATATTCGAGTTTCATTCCTTGCCTCAATTGTTCATGACAAATAGATTGGTTGATAACTACAATAAGGAAAAATTCAAGTCATTGAATTTCCTTGTCGCTCATTACAATGCAAAATATACAAGGCGTCAAGGATCTTTCAACCGAGATGATGACCAACTACAAGAAAAAATTCTAATATGTAAGAATCAAAAGGTAATGTTAATTGCTTATTTGTGGGTTGATGTGGGGCTTGTCAATGATATAATCAACTAAGTGATTGTAATCATCTATAAAGTTGGTGGAAGTCCCTCAGACCTACAATCATTTGTTGTTATCAATTTCAACAATTACATTAGCGTAACATGGAATACCCACTCCCCTTGACATGTTCATGTCTCCCTAATTACTTGAGGGAACCCTTAACAACTCTCCCTGAAGATGGCATTGACTTTAACAATAGACAAAACAAAAGGTTTGACATAACACAAAACAACTATTGAGGTTAGGGGTACTGAATTTCAAGGCCTTACTTTCACAGGAATCGCTAGAGTGTCTGACATCCACGACTTGCATATATCTCCATAACTATCCTTCTAGTAATTCTCCAAAATAACTCTTGATCTTTATACTCACATCAAAAAACAAGAAGAGTGCCTCTATTTACTACAACAACCCATCGCATAATAGCTACTAACCACATCTATTAACAATCTCCTTGTCCTGTGTGCGAGATTTCCTACACACTAATGTTTATTCCCACTCCACATGAGTGTGTCCATTACACCGTTGTAATGTGATTGCTATTATGTGACCTCTTAACATTTAGTGATAAGTTGTTGCATGTAATTACATGAATGAACTCAAAGCATAATAAGTTGAGGGTCAGTGAACATGTACCTTTAAAGGCGTATAAAATGCTGAAATGATAGAAGCGGTGTGACCCACCACGTTTTCACGAGGCAGGATCTATGCATAATGACCAACTACGCAGTACCATTTCCAAACTTGGGACAAAAACAAAACTACGAATTTAAAGCAGTAGAGCATATACCCTAAAACAAATAATGCAATCAGGAAACATTAAAGTGACAGTGTGACATTTTGGTGCTTGTGCAGAGCAAGTAAATAATTTTTGCCAAAAATAATGTTGAATTTTTTATTTAAAAATTACAGTAAAACTCATAAAGCCTTTTGCCAGAAATACTGCCAACCTGTGCGTACTGCCAACCTTGCCAAAATACGAGTTCTGGAACAGGGTATGGAATTTTGTCAGATGTTGTTGTTGCAAATGCTCTAGCAGAATTCAGAAGCAAACAAAATTCTGTGTTAACGTCTAATGAATTGGGTATTTTGAAAATTTTATTTTATAAAAAAAATCAAAGAGCTGGAGGGAGCGAAAATATATCAAAATCATTGACAGCTACAAGAACTCAGAATCAAACAAAAATTCTCGTTGAACTTCTACTGTTCTACTGATCAATTGGGCATTGTGGAAAATGAAACATAACAAAATACAAAGAGCTGGCGGGAGGAAAAACCTGCCAGAGATGATTAATATGAGTCAACATGAGCTACTGACCACCATATCCGACTATTCCAAGCTCGCTGCAATGGCGAGAACAACCCAAGTCTGAAGCATCATGCACACCACTCCAGAAACCCACCCCATGATTTTCCCAACATCAGAGGCCACCGCGAAACTGTTTAGTTTGATCTGATTGATGCCCAAAACAATCTTGAGATCAGAAGAATAGTTAGAAAACACAAAGTTGGTGCTAGTGATGAATTGCAGACATACTTGTCATACTTCTGATGGGAAGCAAATCCACCATTTCATGGCCACCGTGTCACTACTGGTTCTTCTATCCATATATTAAGGGAATAAATGTGGAAAAAAGCGAAGAGTTGTCCAACGATGTTAAAGGGAACAGAAATGTTGCCAATTGTCAGGGGAAGAGGACTTGACACGACTGGGCTTCAATGTAGTTACTGATGATTAATTATAATAAAGATTATACTAGCAATTCCATATGAGTTGCAAATTAAGTCGAAGAGAATACAAATATTTATATATTTATTTTTTTATAGGAGAAAATAATGTTGTCAGGAAAAGACTGCTCAGAAAATATTGCTGGATTTTTACACTTTCCAACAAAGGCAACATCAAAGATGGATGCCTATCGGCAAAAAATATATTTACACCAAAAGGTGTATACCAAAAGGGAGTGAGACCTCTTCCCTCTGACATGAGCAACAATGATCGACCGTCCCTATAGTGGCGTACATTTGATGTCGCGTTTGTACCTTTATCAAGCCTTCACCACCCTATCAATTGAAAACCCATCATCTCTTGCTTCAAAGGGAAGTGGAGTTGTTTAATAAAACAACAAATCTTGATACATAGTAGGTCGGGCTATTTGCTAATGGTGTTGGAGTACACCTTGTTAGAGCGATTGGTGGTTGAGTGGTATGGTGTGAATATTTGATATGCAGAGTAGAGATATTTACCATGTGTTGTGTCGAAGTTGTTTAATTGTTCCATGCATTCACCTATGACAAGGGTTTTCTTATCTCACGCCCATACACATAGAAACCGCGCATTTTCGTTGAGTGCAAGGGGTCGGCTGTGTGAGACAAGTTGTAGACAATCAAGGTTACATTTTTTATTCATTTTAAGATGAGTTTTATTTTGAGTAGTTGCTCAGAAGGTGTTGATGTGGAAATTCGTTTTCTAGCAAAAATATATTTTAAATACATTAAGTAACTACTTGGTATTTTCTAGGAACATAGGTAGATCAAAATACTTGACATGCTTGAATAATAGGTCAAAGCTAACTGCAACGCACTACAATCAATACGAAGAAGGAAAAATTGTTATGACTCAATAAATCAGACTTACTAGAACTAATTGCATTTCTTGGGATTTTGAAGGAGCGTAGGAAGCTCAAAATGCTTGCAATGATTGTAACATACTTGAGAAATAGGACTTTCATATTTAAATGCAATTCCATAGATAAACGTGATAAACTACCAGTGGAAACCAAGTCATAGAGATACAAAAAGCAAATATGGGAAAATTGACCCAAATAGAGAATTTTGACAAGATTGATATTGCTCCTTAAGTGACACAACTAGGTTTCCTTTGCCTACTTGTCTAGACTTGTTTTCACGAAAACAAGTTAGATAGTTACACAAAGCAATCCTTGGAAAATCAATCCTCACAAAGAATTTATACTAGAACGACACAACTCCTTAAGTGGCACAACTACGTTTCTTTTGCTGACATGTATGGATTTGTTTTCCATTGTATGCTTATGAGGATTATCTAAGAAAATATTATTACATTTGCATTTGTTTAGATTCAAATTTGCTAAGGATTATTGATTCTATGTGTGTATTTAGATAGTCCTATTGGTTTATATCGGTTTATCAGAATACTTGCAATGTTTGGAAAGTACTTGAGAAATAGAACTTTCAAAATTAACTGCAATTCCATAAACAAGCATCATTACTTGTTCACACAATGGCTAAGAAGTCAGACAACTACACAAAACAAACCTGCCAAAATCATCCGAAATAGAGCATTTTGACATGAACGATGTTGCTCGTTGTTTGGACTTGTTTTTCTACTGCCTACAAAAAACTACAATTACATCTACATTTATACCTATTTTATTTTTTAGACTCTACAAAATTTGATACATTTCAAATATTTCGATCTTCCTATACTTGGGCATGACATGATATCACCATTAAAATAATAAATGATTTATTATAAAATTTTTTTAACATCATTCAATAAAATTTTGGTGTTTGATTTATAGTAATGTCTCAAGTATTCGAGGGATTTAGAGGGAAAACATGTTATAGATTTTTGGAATGTCTTGAACATTTCAATGACTTCGACGGAACAACTCTAATTTTGAAAATATTTTTTAATTCACAATTTAATATTTGTTTAATTTTTTCTCATGGTTGTATTTTAAAACATAACTCACCAAAAACCAAATTGTTATTTTCATCAAAAACATTAAAACATGATTGCAAAAATGTGCTAAAATAAATTTTGAAAAATGAAACCCCTAAAATATATTTAATGAGTGTATTTTTTTAAAACATATATTATTTCATGAAAAATACTTGTGAAATATGACTATAAAATAACACATACTTCATCAAAACTCTGGAGATAGTCATCACATTTATATAGATAGTTGTCGTAAACATACATTAAAACTATTGCAGATTAATCACAATTCAAATTTCACCCTTCACACATCCTTCGTTCTTCACTCATCGACCCAATCCCTTTCGGCATTCACATTGAACTACTTGCGTGTGATTGCTAGTATCTAAATAAATGTTCTATTGTTCATTTTATAGGTCTATCCATATCCTAAGGAGCATAATAAAACATAATACGACCTAAAAATATTGATTGTGTTGTGAAAGCATTATGAATATGGTTCTTTTTTTCAATGAGTACATTATGATTTTTTGTTTTTAGCAATATATGATTTTTTTGTATTTTTCGGGTAGAGATCCTTTGGTGCACTTGGGAAAATCTCTCCCTAGCAGAGTTGCTAAAAAATGTTGGCGAGAAAATAATTTAGTAGGGAAAATTAGGTGTCTCCACCAATGTTCATGGGGCTACACCCCTCTGCATTGACTAGTGCAGCTCCCATTATTGAATGTAGCTAATCTAATCCTAAACTAAATGTTGCGGGTTGGGAAAATAGGCTGGGGATCACACAAGGAAAATCCATTAAAATTTTGGCAAATTACTTGTACGGGGTACAAGGGAGGAAATCACAACGATGAGGAGGAAGGAGAGAAATTAGGGAAGGAAGGTTACTGTCATGAGTAGGCTAATAACAGAGTTCACACCTAGTAACCAAAGTAGTTCAAAAATCAATATAGAATAAAGCAACAATGAAACTATTTAGTGAGATGGAAAAACATCAGACACCAAGTTCTTAGATTCAATCTATCAAAGATACAAATCCCTTTTGGGATCACTGTGCTTGCAAAGTATATAAGAGAGAGAATTAGAGGAATACAAGGAAAGGAAAATGGAAGACATGTAGCTTTTATTTCATGTGCATTGGTGATACAAAGCTCAACAAAATATCACAATACACTATTTCTACAAAGAGCAATTTTTTTAGGATCCTTTTGAATGGAGAAGCCATCTAAATTTATAGCAATGTGAATTGGCCTCTCATCTCCCCTCATATGACTATTTTTATTCCTATTCCACTTGTGACCTTTCATTTTCCATTAGAAAAGAAAAAATAAGTATTTCTCTTATAATTTTGATAAAATACTTTTACAATTAAAAAATATGTCACTTAAGTGAATAGTAAAAAATACAATGGTTAGACTACAAAGAATTAGAAGGGGGGAGAGAAGAGAAAGGGATAAATAAAGAAGAAGGGGGGAGTTGAAATTTATGATGAAGAAGATTTTTTGATGAAGAATTTGTCAATTCATGTTTCCTGTTCTTGTTCCTTGAATTCGTACTGAGTTATCCTAGTTGTCAACCTATATGCCCCCAGAATGCACACACATCCCAACGCCTTAATCCATGTTCCAAAAACATCACTGATATTTTTGCATTGCTCGATCCTTTTTTCATGATCCATTGCAATTATAGCAATGTAACTTATGATACCATCTAGGTACTTTAAAATGTCTTCATTAAAGGAAATAGATTCACATGCCTCCTTCTTGACTAACTCCTGGAATGCAATGATGATCTCTTCTGATGATGAGTCATTAGTGAATGGAGGGAACTCAAATATTTGAACTTAGTGGTATACCTCGTTCAAGATTTTGAAAACCTATTGCCCACGGGAGTCCAATTCAGATATGGCATTCTTGAGCATTGTATATATCTAATCCATGATGTGGATCCAAACTTGAGACAAGTCTTCAGAAGTTGATGCAAATAATTTCTTACTGAGGAGGGCGTGAGATTCAAAGGAACTCATCTTAAACACCAGTGTGAGTGCCTCATCTAAATGCTTGACCTCTTTTGCAAACTCCTCCTTCGCCTTCTTCACTTCAAACAATGTTGCAATGACATACTTTATGAGAGAAATGATGTTTGGACACAATGTCTTTCCTTTCTCAATGATTCTATCAATCCACTTCTCATTGGCCTTCCCCACATCATGTATTCTTGTGCTTTCTTAACTAATTCAGAATAAACACTACTAATTAGAGGAATGTCTTTGACCAAAATGGAAAATATTGATTCAGGTAATGAGAAGTGTTGAATGTAGACAGTGATAGCTTTTACATGTTTCTCCAATTGCCCAATTGTTTTCTTATACTCTTTGTTCCGAGTGAGGATACAAGAGGAGGATTCTTTGAACAGATGGGAATCACCATCATGTCAGGCTCGATTGAGTGATATGTGGGTTAAATCATAGTGTGATGAAATCATTTCCTCAAAAGTATTTTCAACCTTAGGTCTGGTAACTTTGACATATTGATTACTTGAGGCTCCACTCAAGAAGTGGGATGTCGTTTGATATTTCTTTCTCCTTTTGGGCTTCCATATCTCTGAGATTTCCTCGAGACTTGGAATGGTAACATGATACATTGTCATTGGCTTACTGTTGATCATTATAGTATCCATGTGAAGGTCTCATTAAGCGTTGACTTGATATTTTCCACTTGAGCATCATCAAGAGCTTTTTGTGAAATCAATTCATTGCTACTTCGAGGGAGTCCTGACCTTCGTGGAGACATGCTCAGACACTTGAATGTTTTGTGATAAATTAGTCTATTTGGTGGATCTTGTGTTGAGGAATCCAACACAACTTGCTCAGCTAGCCCACCAAGTTCAACTAGTTTGGCTCACTTTGGTTAATTTACCGAGCTCACTCAACTTGTTCACTAGGAGGAGTGGATACCTTCAACTTGATTGAAGATTTATAATGATGACCTTTGGAGCTTTTGAACCTTTTTGAATATCCCCTTTGACTACATGATTCTTCTCGTTTGCAAATATTGCGCCCTACGGTGTCCTTCTTTGCTCGTGTACATTACTGTGACCACAATGATGTCTTGGGATACCCAGTGAAGGATGTATTGCCTTTTTTGAGCTATGCAGCCATCGCACACCCATGTGAAGATGTTGTAGAGCAGAGAGATGACCAAAGATAGAACCAACTGCAACTTCTAGTACTTAGAATGAGGATTTACTATTTTTAGAAAATGTCATTTTTATCCCTTTTCAACTTTTTCACTTTCGATCACTTTTCTCGTTCCTCTGGATGTTCCTCGTACACATGGCCTTTGAAGAATTTACCCTCTCTGATAATTTTATATTTTTAGTAAGTGCTCATGTAGAGACGTATTATTTTTGGAAAGTGGCCTTCCCAACCTCAGAGTTGGATGAAATTAACTTTCTTGATATGGGTTTTTCTTCTTCATCTCACATATGATTTTAGCTCAACCCGATCTCTAGAACAATGTGAGATAAAATTCTAAAATTTACAGGCATGAAACTGTGGTTTTCTCGGCGTAAAAAATTCGGACCATGCATGTAATTTATTTCACTTGGGTCTTCAAGGCACCTATAAATTTGGAAGAATGCAAAAAATCCTGCATCGATCTGTGCACCGGTCTTCAAGTTATGAATATTTTCACTTTGCGGGCTATGTAGTCAATTTGATAAAAAAATGTGCCTGGAACCTTTAAAATTTATACTTTTTAATAAAAAAATTATGTGTGAAATAATGCAAATGGAAAATGATGGTGGAGGATTTTTGGAATTTTTTTGCCATAGTTCAATGTGAAAATGGAGAAATGTGGGGGGGTGGATGAGAAAAATGGCAAAGTGTCAATATTTATAGACATGAGAGGGAGAGATGAAGGGGGGATGCATTTTTATGGCCCTTTGTTCCATTTCAAATAGGATAGGGGACACTAAAATTGCACCTTAGCCCTAGTGTGACACATGGCACACATGCACGGGCAAGGGAAAATGAGAAAATGGCTTAGTTTGAACTCCCGGGGTCAATTTTTGGTCACATGAAGAACTTAGGGGAAGTGTGGAAGGGGGCACATTATTCTACCCCTCTTTTCCCCTTGGAATGGGACAAGGGGACAACAAATGTGTGCCTTATCCTAGAGGTGACACTTGGCATGCATGCAGAGCGAGGAGGGAGGGGGCTTAAAACTAGCCAAAAGTGTTTAACGGAGGGCTTTGGAGTTATATGGTGTGTGCATGAGGCCTAAGGTGGGGGCCACATTTTACTGCCCCCTTTTTCCCCTTGGAATGGGATACAGGGAAACCAAAAGTGTGCCTCATCCTAGTGAGGACAAGTGTTAAGCATGTGGAAGTTGGAGTGGGGGCTAGAAATTTCGTGAAATGTGCTTATTAGAGCTCCCTAGGGTCATGTTGGGGGTCCATAAGGCTTAAGGTGGGAGGAGGCGTATTTTTCTGCCCCTTTTTCCCCTTGGAATGGGATAGAGGGACACCAAAAGTACGCCTCAACCTCATGGTGACACGTGTCACTGAAAAATTTGGCTAAGGACGAAGCTTGTACCTTGGAGAGAAGATTGAAAATGACATTACCGGAGCTCTCAGATGAATTTTTAGGCACTTTTTATATTATCTTGACTGGAAATAACATTTTGAGAAGAATGGGATGGGTCTCAACATCTATTTTAGCTTGAAATATTCTAAAAAATGGACTTCTTGATTAGGACCACCAGTTGTGGAAAAGAATGCATGGGTATTGTGAAAAATATGATATTACCACCATGTAAGGCATTGAATCAGATTTTCATTGATATTTTGTTTGATCTCCAACTCGCTCTTTAGCTCCCAGAATCATCTCCTGAAGTTTAGGTTCTTTTTCACATTGCAAGCTCCTTCGGCCTCAAAAACCCGCTTTTGTTGAATTGACTCCTAAACCTCTACATCTTTCCAAAATCTTCCTAAATAAATTACACAATGATCCTATCTCATGAATACACCTCCTTGATGAATTTAGGATTCCAAATATGCTCTGGGGAATATGCACCAACCTTAAGAATGCCAGAAATAGTCATTCCTAAGCTTGCTGAAAGATCCACCTTAAAAGACATTGTCTCAAAAGAATCTTATGAACTTTACTTCGTCTTTTCAACACATGGGCAAGGGTGAGACCACATACATGGATGCTAAATGGATGGGGATAGGACTGGCACAAGGGATGGACTGACCTGAGAGAGTGCCCAGGAAGGTTTACAATCAAAACTTTGACATTAAGGTCCGTTGTCATGCTTGAAAATTGAAAATTTTCATGTTGCACATTTGCATGACAACATGATATTAAAAAACAAAAAATCAATGTAATTCGTGTAGAGGAGTGAAGTTTTGCCCCATGTTGGACAAACCTAACAACCTCCATAGAAGAGGGGAAGTTTTTGGACACCAAATAAAATAAATTAAAAATCAGACGTGTCAAATGTCAAGGTACACTTCATCCTTGTCTCTTCTTAAATAGGTGGATATTTCATTAACCAAAGTGAAAAATATTTCAGGCATGTCAAAATAAGTAGTCGAAAAAGACCTATTAGAGTCAGGGGTTAAATTTGACGTCCGTTTAGACAATTTTTGTGATTTTAGCCTCACAATTCTTGCAATTTTTGAAATAACCGTAGCATACACTTGACATATTTAGAATATGACCATCATTTTTATAGAGTTATATTTAAATTATATTAGTACATATTGAATATAATTAAATAAATATAAAATAATGTTATAAATATTTTATTGGTAAGGTATAAATAACACTGTTTTATAATTTTGAAGCACAAAGTTGAAAACTTTGCGGTCACCCAAAAATTGTTGGACAAGCATAAGCGACCGTTAAATATAACCAAAGGGACTCAAACCCTGGTCTGCCTCCTACAAATTTCAACCATTTGATATACTCCGTCAGGGGTTAAATTTGACGGTCACCTATCCCTGTCACACAATATTTAGGTGATGGTCATTTTTAAATACTATCCTTAAAAATGTAAAAAATAACGTTATTTTTTATATCGCTAATAAAATATATTTAAAAACATTAATTATATATTTATGTATATATGACTGTCATAATTAAAATATGCTAGTCACATGTGACGGTTATTTCAAATATTTGCAAGTATTTTATAGCTAAAATAATGAAAAACGTTTAATTGGCCGTCAAATTTAATTCACTTCTCCGTACACCAACGTAAAAGTGAGTCACTTTGTCCCATATGTCAGAGCTGGCGCGAATCACCCGGTGGGCCCGCAGTATGCACGATGACCGGCGTAAATCGTATTCAACCTGTGGCATTTAAATTGGAAAAGTTGATTAAAAACGTGATAAAAAATGCATTGGCATATGAATTTCAAACGTGGATTAATTTTGTTTTGGAATCGATTTTACAACGTTTATGAAAAATGAACTAAAATTGTTTGGCATATGAATTGCAAAGTGATTTATAGTATTTATATAGAAATGCATCGTTATTTCAAATTGATTTAATCGTGGGGATAATTTAAACGCCTTTTTTGTTATTTATGTGATTAGAGGCTGACAATTTCAATTATTCAAGCAATCAGACACGAGTTTGAAAATGGAGGAGCTGAAGCGCTGTCCTGCAAATTATCCGCCATTAACGCCGATTGGCTTCATTGAACGAGCTGCCACGGTTTACCGAGACTGCACTTCTATCGTCTACAACACCACTCGCTTTACGTGGTCTCAGACGTTTAATCGCTGCCGAAAATTGGCGTCTGCTCTCTCTTCACGCAATATTTCTCGCGGGGACGTGGTATGATGATTTCTATGTTCTTTTTTCGGATTTTTTTAGCCATATTAATCCCAAATCTGTTACTGGGTATTAACATAGAGTTTGATGTTACAGGTATCTGTGGTGGCTCCCAATGTTCCTGCCATATACGAAATGCATTTTGCTGTTCCTATGGCCGGAGCGGTTCTCAACAACGTAAATATCCGTCTGGATGCTCGAACCATGGCGGCGCAGCTCACTCACTGCGAACCCAAGTTTGTGTTTGTAGATTACCAGTTTTTGCCCCTAGTGAGGGAGGCCCTAAGCGAAATTGGGAATAAACCTTGTGTGGTGGTGATCGAGGAGCTGGACTACGGCAGAGAAATCGCAACATCCGCGTGGCTCACATACGAAGGGCTGATCGGAGAAGGAGACCCGGAGTTCGAAATCCGGTGGCCGGAGGACGAGTGGCAGGCGGCGGTTCTGAGCTACACGTCGGGCACGACGTCGGCGCCGAAGGGAGTGGTGCACTGCCACAGGGGTCTCTACACCATTGCCATGGATAATGTGGTCATGTGGGGAATGAAAGCGCAGCCGGTGTTCCTGTGGACGCTTCCAATGTTCCACACCAACGGCTGGTGTTTCCCGTGGGCAATAGCCGCTGTGGGAGGCACTAATATTTGCCTTCGGAAATTCGACGCCAAGGTAATCTTCGACGCCATAACAGATCACAGAGTGACCCATCTCTGCGCAGCGCCCGTTGTGCTGAGCATGATGGCGAACGCGCACCCCTCCGAGCGAAAGCTCCTGCCTGGCAAGGTGGAGGATACTTACCGGCGGCGCACCTCCGCCGGCCGCAGTTTTGTTGAAAAGCAGAAGAACTGGGGGTTTTCTGTTACGCACGCTTACGGTCTCACTGAGACCGCAGGGGTGGTTGTTATTTGCTCTTTGAAGGGCGAGTGGGACAAGCTTTCTGGTCAGGAGAGGGCACGGATGAAAGCTCGGCAGGGCGTGAGGAGTCTGAGCACTGCACATGTGGAAGTGAAGGACCCGGCGACCATGGCCAGCGTTGCGAGGGACGGCGTGGAAATGGGCGAGTTGATGATAAGGGGAGCGAGCGTTATGAAGGGGTATCTGAAGAACGAGCGGGTGACGGCGCAGACCATGCAAGACGGGTGGCTCCGCACTGGTGATGTCGCGGTTGTTCACCCGGACGGTTACTTGGAGATCAAAGACCGATCTAAAGATGTCATCATTTCCGGCGGGGAGAACATAAGCAGCGTGGAGGTTGAGTCAGTTCTGTATTCTCATCCTCTGATTATGGAGGCGGCCGTGGTGGCGAGGCCTGATCCGTTTTGGGGGGAAACGCCCTGTGCCTTTGTGAGTATCAACAATAATAGTAAGGAGGTTTTATCCGAGGCACAAGTGATTTCATTTTGCAGAGAGCATATGGCGCATTTCATGGCGCCCAAATCTGTGATTTTCATGAAGGAACTGCCCAAGACTTCAACTGGGAAAATCCAGAAATTTGTTCTGAGGGAAATGGCTAGAGCTCTTCCCCTACCTTCATCTCGATTGTGAACCTTCTTATTTACGTTATTACGTTGAAATTGTATTTATGAAATTGTATTTACGTTATTACGTTGAAAGGCATGAAGCCAAATGCGTGCAAATTATATTTTTGTTATGATAGCATTGGAGGGCCAACACTAGGCCTGAGGCTCTCCTGCTGCGTACGCTCTTACCGAGCTTTTCTATAATGGGAGTAGGTTAAAATCTATTCGCTTTGTCCATTTAATAAATGCCACGTAGGTAAGTTTCACTTTCAAAAAATGAAGTGTGTTTTCATACACTAAAAAATTATCTTCGAACCACAAACGAAACCTGTTACAATCCAGGTAATACACCCAATTTGGATATTCTCAAACATGCTGAGTGCAGAGTCCAGATTCCAGAGACAACAGAACGTAGGTTCAAGAGACAACATGATGCAAATGCAAATTTGAGGCGGTAGATGCAGCCAGAGGTTAAATTTGACGGATGTTAAGACGTTTTTTTTCCAATTTCAGTCGTAAAATACTTACAAATATTTGTAAAAACCGTCGCATGTGACATGCATATTTAAAATTTGACCATCATTTTTTTATATACATGTATATGTAACTTATAAAACATATATAAAAATATATCTTTAAAATGATTAAATAAATATAGAATAATTGTTATACACAAAACATTGTTTTGTATTTTTGAAACGCAGTCTTAAAATATTACTATCACCCGAAAAATATGTGACAAACATGTGTGGCCGTCAAATTTAACCTCTGGATGCATAGGCACACATAGGACAAACAAGGAGTTTCTGGTGGACCCAATCTGTTGTGAGACACACGTGTAGGGTTACACACAAACAAAAAGGAAAGTGCCTCCTGATAAAAAGATAGAAAAGGGTAAGAAATAAATGGACTCGAGGCATAAAATCCTTAGCAACAAATTACAAAAAAAATTAGATACCCAAAAGGATTGATAGGGGAGTCCCACAATAGTCACTTCTTTATAAATATTTATCAATTTTCTTGTCATATTGTAGCATTAGTTAAACAACACAAAACACATCTTCTCATGAGAAATTGGAATAGAAATAATGAGAGGGCAACAAGAAGATACTATGAAAAATATAAATCCAGAGGTTAAAGATGGTGCAAATAGCAATCCAAAAATATCAAACCAAGGTTTAAACATAGTTAATCAACAAAAAAGAGCATCAAAAATCATAATAGGAATAGAAATTACAGTCACAGGGGAGCGTATAATCATCAATAATGATGCAAAGCAAGGGTTTGACATGGTGAAACACTTACAAGGTCCACTAGTGAGATTGATGACCTAGGGATGTTGGATAATCTCATGGGTCTATGCTATGCAACATCCCTCGTGGTATCCTACTATTTACGCACACCATAGTCATAATAATTACACAGGGATGATGGTTGGGGAGTGGGGATCATACAATCCATGTATGATAGGGCACCCATAGGGCAAATTGTAAGATACAAGAGAGAGGCCAATACATGCGAATATAAAACAATACAAAGGGATCCTGATATGTTGACAAACTCAGAAACTAAAGTACAAAATATGTTAAAAGGTCACATGTATTATGCCAAAGACAACACATAAAATTCCAACAGTAAGAAATACAACAAAGCAAACACAAGATATTCATGGATCACAAGACCAACACGTGGACGAATATTAAATGAGCAAAAAACCACATGATGGAATAGAAGTAAATTAGTCCATGAAGCTATATCCGCCATTGACTCATAATATACAACCACCACTTAACACTACATGCAAAGAACATGGATCCGTCATGGAAACCAAAGAAAATGATGACAAAGGACATAGAGACGGGATCTATTTCAAACAATAAGTGCACAATCTACACTTGAGAAAAGGTGAGAATGAAGAATCTAATCACGACAACAAGGAATATTATAGTCCCACGTCAATGCTGCTATAGTGGTTGTCAAAATTATGTCAAAGAACTAATGAGCATGAGAAGGAGGATTAGAGATATAGAGGCAAAAGAACATTATAAGGACAATAAGTTGAAAGAAATTACAAAATCCAATTGGCAATTGGAAAGACAAAATGCTTACTTCAAGAACAAATAAAACCTTGCAAACTATCATGGAGAAATGGCAATAAGATCTGACCTCGATCAAGAGCACCTTAGATCAAATCAAAGCAACATAAGTAAATGAGACAAGAATAACAGAAAGGGAGGACATCATAGAGATCAAATCTGCAATAAAAAATTAAGAAGTAAAAGAAACTAACACGAAGGTTCAAAATGTAGAATCCAAGTATTTGGAAGAAATAATATGAAGTATGCTAGAAAAGAAAAAAGAAATCATAGAGAAACACGTCAAATTCTGGATAAGGGAAGAAAAGAATAGGAAAGAAAGGGCCACAAAAACTAAGGGATTGAAAGACTATGGGGAAACTGAGAACACCAACAAATTGGTAAGGGAATTTCTTGAAGACCAATTGTAATGGTTAGGGCATGTTCACAAAGCTAACCAGATTAGAAGACCTATACAAGAAGGAAAAAAAGACATATTAAAGTTACCTTGCACAATGTAAAAGATAAGAATAAGATGCTAAGCAACAAAATATTTCTTAAGGGCACACAATTCTATCTAGATGAAGAGCTAAACCTAGGGAAAAAAAGAGAGAGAAGGAAAGAATGGGAGAAAGTGAATGCAACAAGGGAAGGAGGAAATGGGCATGTGGTTATACAATGGAAAATCTCAAATCAACCACCAAATGACACTTAAGAAATAGGGATTCAGGATCCCCTAAGAGCAATCACCCTTGGTAAGATGGAATTGTATCCCGACTATCCTTGGAGAAGAGGACCTCAGTTGGGGCACATAAAATAATGAAAGGATATTATCATTCTCATTGAAGCTCATGAACATGATGGTTGTAATGTTCCGAAGTTTGAACAATATAGGAAATTTTCAATTTGGAATGAAAGGACTAAAATTGGAAAATAACATGGAGGGATAACAATGTAGATCAAAGAAATATGGTGTGGAATTAAAACATGAGAGAAAGAGGATCGGAATAAACAATATATGGCTAAAAATAATAGAAAATGAGCTAACATTATGGCTTGAAACATGCTATTTTGCACCAAGAGATTAAATTTTTTTAAGAAAAAGAACTTAGATTGTGATGGCCCTTATGCTTCACTCAAAAATGACATTTCAAAATATAACATGACTAGGGAAGTTCTAATAATGGGATACTTCAATGTGAGAACAACAAACAACTAGGCCCTTAACCTAAGAAATGAGGGGGGTACGAACAACAATTCGTGATAGTTAGAGGAAGAAGAAAACCATATTTGGGAGAGGGATTTGTAGGATGAAAATGGAGGTGTTACACATTATGGGGCCGAATTGTTGGGGGACATGCAACCTCTATAACATGGTTATATGCAATGACATGAGAGCATGAAAAAATTCAGGAAAAGTCACTTGTAAAACATATAAAGGAAATATGTGGTAGATTGCGATATTTGGTCCCAATGTTGTACTATGAGATTGATGGAATTAGAAAAGGAGGACTGAGGTATAGACTTGAAATTAGACCATAACCCATTATATGTGAAGATCGACATGCATATTTATAATTAACCAATGGAGAAAACCCACCACAACCAAAGTAAAAAACCTTATTAGGGAAAAAATCGTTATGACTCATGAGAATAAAGAACTTTATAAGGAAGTTGTTGAAAAACACCTTTAGGAAGTAAAAGGGAAAATTCCAACCAAAAAGATTATCCTATTCCTAGTAGGTTGTTGATAGCTACAATCCTCAAAGCACTAAGCATTTACAAAATATCTAGGCCCAGAAATTAAACATGATGTAGAGCACAATCACACTTAACCCAAACAACAAGGCTAGAACAATCAAATATCTCCAAAATAGTCTTAGTACCCTGAAAAAGGAATCACCTTCTCAAGCTTATCTAGCTCTTAAACATGCCATTTTTGGATTTATGACCTTGAGTGGCTTATGCTAGGAATTTATCCTATTCTTAGACCCAACCTCATGCAATAACAATAAATAAAGCAATGCAACACAAACAAGAAATTCAATCTTATCTATCTCTCCCAAAACTCTCCTCCTTAGCTTCTTGAGAACATTGTATTTTAGGGGTTCAAGTTTGGAATGAAGAACAAACATATAAGATAAAAACAGACTAATTTTAGGAACCCATTATGCCCCTTATGGTGTGTGATAAATTTATTTTCTCAAAACCTTAAGTATCACCCTTTTTCACTATCTTCCCTTTTAGGATTGTACTATTGCATTATAGCCTTGTCCTAAGGCCTTTTCTGGTCTAACTTTTGATGTGGGGCCTTATTAAAAAAATAAAGGATTTTAGAGCACCCATTTTTATATTCCTCTTTTTTCAAAGTTTCATGCACATGCTAAGAGTCTACACAACCCCTTTCCCTCAATGATCCTTAGCAAATTGGGTCTCTAGATGACTCTATAGGTCTGCAATCACAACTCTCATGGAAAAGGATAATTTTAAGCAACTTCAAATCCCAAAGAACTAATAATGTGCTTGTATTATCTGTCTAGATGATTGCTATAAATTTTTAGGCTTTGACATTAAGTGTAAGGTCTCCAAACTTTGTTTTCTTTAGTTCTAAAGAAAACAAAGTTTGGAGACCTTACACTTAATGTCAAAGCCTAAAAATTTATAGCAATCATCTAGACAGATAATACAAGCACATTATCAATTCTTTGGGATTTGAAGTTGCAATCCTGGTAGAAGGAAAACACTTTTAATAAAAAATATACACAATCATAAACCCTGAAAAATCCACACAAAAGGTTTATATGCCTACTAATAACATTCTTATCTTGATAATGGAGCCTATTTAATAAAAAAAATTAAAAATATCACGTTTCTCACCTGTACATTGTCTTGGGTGCAAGGGTTTTAAGCAATTCATTGTCTTCAAACAAAATAGATTTTAGTAATTCAAGGAGGTGCTTTCAAATTATTCATATAGAGTGGAAAATCCCTTCACAATTTGTTTACATAAAAATCAATAACCTATCCAAAAATCACTTGCCAAAATGCTTGATATTACAATCAAGATGGCAATCTTTCAATGTCCAAAATAGTGTTCTTCGTCCATGTTTAATTATCAATATAAAACTAGTCTTACATTCTCTCATGGAGCTCCTCCCCACATGAATAACATCAATAACTATCTTCATTCAAGTTTTCTCTACTTTTTGTATACTTTTCTTCAAAAACCTAACTATTTTGTGACTTCTAGATGGTCATTTCATGTGGAAAATGAAGTATTTTGATGAATTTTAGACTTTTACACTGACTTACACCCTAAAGGACCTCTAAAGAACATGAAAAGATGTATAGGAAACTTACTTAAGACATATAGTCCTATGAATCCTTCTACTTACACACTTGTAAGCCCAAAATGGCCCTACACCTTTCAAAATTTAAAATTTAACAAAAAGGTGAGAAACGTTTAGATTTGAATATTTGAATACTTGAACTCAACTAAACATCATGAAATGAGTCATAGTACTTTGCTAATGAATTTTATACCTTCTGCAAAATGATCTTGCAAACCAAAATTTGATATGACACACCAAAATCTATGCTGACAAGAGATGCTCCCGCATCATACTCCCAAGGAAATGAGAAAGCTTCCCCATGAACTTAGTGTTTCTTCTTATTTTTCTACTTCTAATTAAAGATAATATTTTTAAAGTGGTCCTTTACACCAAACCATCAATACTTTCTTCACTAGTTGTACCATGTATTCTACAAGCTTCTTTGCCTTTGAAATGATCATGTTCTTGATCAAGAAAGTTCTTTTAGGACTGTTTATTGTCTTCTTTGCCTCTTCCTTTGAGATGTACACCTGATCCAACTCTTGATAAGATAAAAATTCATTTCTTATGACTGTTAGACTTTTGTTTTCATCCTCTTTTTTTTCTTTATTGAGTCATCACATCCTTAACATTTGAAAATAGTAACTTTTTCTTTCAGAAATCACCTTCCTTTGAACTCTCCTTCACTTTCTCATTTTTTAAACCTATATCCACAACACTCAAAGAAAAATTAGATGGATAAAATTGATCCTCATTAGCATTCTTGAACACCTCTTCCATCTCATGCTTCCTTCCTTCAAATAGCTTGTCTTGAATTTCTTCTTGATCTTGCGATTCTTTGTCCTCTTGGACTGTTTTAACCCATATTTCATGATTGTTTTCACCTTACTCAAGGTATAATTTCTTCATGGTTTTATCATGTTATGACTCTTCCTCATTATTTCTTAATTCTTGTGCTCTTAAGAGTTCTTGTTTATCTTCTTTCCTTATGAGATATTCAGATCTACTTATCTCAACTTCTTTTCTTCTTCTCCTTTGTAGACATTATTGGTACTCTTCTTCTCCTTTTATTCATTTCCATAGTTTCTTGATTGTACCTACTATTCCTTCCATCTTACTATTTTATCTATCAGCTGTACTGTTAACCATTTAACCTACCTTGAAGAAAATATGTCAGACAAATTTTTTAGAAATCCTTTGTACAATTAATTTCTCCAAGGCCCGAAATATGAAATTTTTGATCTTCAGACTTTGGAGATTTTCGTCTTTTGAAGTTTTATTGCTCAAATTTTGGATTGCTCTTTTAGTTCTCTGAAGTCTGAAACCTCGAAAGTCTAAAATTTTAGACTTTTGGGCTTTCAGGTTTCAAAAATTTTGGCCCCGTTTTGTTTAAATCCCACTCGGACTTCCGAAGTCTGAAAGTCTGAATTTTTAGACTTTCGGGTTTTTGGGTTTTGGATCTCTTCGAGTCATTTTTTAGGATTTTTACTTTAAAACTTCCAAAGTCCAAAAGTCTGAAAGTTTGAATTTTTGGACCTTTGGGTTTTGAATTTTTAGAAATTTCCATTGCCAATTCATTTTTTTGTCTCCCAATCTTCGAAGTCCGAAACCTCAAAATTCCAAATTTCAGGCTTTCAGGTTTTGGAATTTCGGATTTCCTCCATGCAATTAATTTTTTCACCTACCTCCATATGGATCATATTTCTACCATTAATATCGGGTTTTCTATTTAAACTCAGTTTTTTACTTATCATTTTTACTTGACACATTTTCTCTGACATTTCGTTTCTTGTACTTTACGACGTCTTTTTCAAGGTATGGTAATTTGTTGATTTTATTTTTGGTTTAGGATCCTTTTCTTTGTTTCCCTCTCATTTTTGTCTTCTCCTTGGCCTTCCTTTGTATTTTTTTTGATGTCGCTCCCTTTGTTCACCATGTTTCACATTTTGAGTTTTCTTCAGGTACTCAGAGTTGTTCAAAGGATCCTCTTAGGCCACCCATACTTCTTCTCATTTCTCATTTTCTAGAATTTGCAGATAAACATTGTTCGGCAGGGTCTTTTTTCTTGTTCGAAGAAACTTGTTCGGGAGATTCCCTTCGGAGAGTTTATTTCAGAAATCTATTTTCAAGGAAACTTGTTCGGGAATATTGTTCAGAGGTCTTTTCTTTCAAGTTTTCGGAACTTTCTTCTTCAAAGAAACTCTTTCAGAAACCACTATTTCATAAAATTTTTTTTCAGAGATTTCCTTTGGAGATTCTGGTTTGGAGAAAATTATTTCAGAGATTTCCCTATTTCGATTGGTAGGTACTCTTGCCCAAATATTCACAAGGAAAAAAAATTTGATGCAGAAATGGCTGAGGTAACCGTGCAGACTTTTCATTCGCAGATTAATTTTGATTATTGGGGTAAGTTTGGGGAAACAGGTCGGTCAAGTGCCGACATGCCCCAATTGGAAGATATTTGGATTCATTGTCAAGCCAAATACATCGTTTAACAAAGAGACTATGAAAGACTGACTCTTGATGAGGTTCAACAATTTGATTTGGCCGATGTGCCCAAGGACATACAAGACAGTGATGAGGTTTTGGATTGATCATACAAGAATGATAATGTTGCCAATCAACCACTACAATGGATTGATTGGTTTGTGGAAGAGTGCAACAATACAAAGGAGAGTGCGAGACCCATTTTAAAGAGGAATTTCAGTTGGTTGGACAATTTGGGAATCTCACCAAAGGGGAAAATCAACCTACAAATACAAGAGCTAAACCAGTAATAAGCCAACCAAAACCTACTAAGGGGAAAAGGTTAACTCTAAAGGCTCCTAAAATACCAAAGAAGATTTCATTTGTTGTTGGTGGCTCATCTCTCTCCAAGGATTCTACTCCCAAGATCACATCTCCTGCAGTTCCTGTGATAGAAGTGGTTGAAGTCAGTGACTCTCCTAGTATCCTCCAAGATCCATCACACCTTCTTCCTCCATTATCACTTCTAATATCAATTCCTTCCATTTCCACATTCATTTCTTCCTTCCCATCCCCTTCGATGGCCCAAGTATTCTCATCACTTCCAGTTCTATTATTTGGGAAAATATTGGGTCACCCAATTCCTCCTCACTTCCTTTAACACTTCCATTTTCTTCAATCACAACCCCCAACATTGTTCTGTCAATTCCTATGGCTGTTCCTACATCCACACCTTCCATCATTGTTACCTCTTCTCAAATACCAACTGGTATTTCTAGTGATCTTGCTTTAACAAATGTTTCAGGTATTGGATCTACAACCCCATCTTCATCAGCTCTAGGCATACCAGAATGGCTGTTTAGGAAAACTCCCAAGCAAAAGAAGAAGGTTCCTCTGGGAGATGTCATAGATCTCAGCATATTGGAGCATATGCCCAAGAGATAGGCCAAGAGACTGAGAACCGTGTCAAGTCTGACGATTAACCCATCTGGAGAACGTGTGATAGAGGTTGCCACCCCCGTTTAGCAGAAAAATAAATAAACTATCATAGCTACGGATTATCGGATTTCAAAGTTCTCATTGGGGAAGGCTACTCATGAAGGAGCCAAGCAAGATGTGCACACTTCTCTTGGGGTTCTTTTAGAGAAATATGACAAAGATAAGGCCACCAAGGATGAGCTCAAAGCCAAGGTCAAACAACTCACTACACTGCTGCGCAAAGTAACCCAACCCACTCCATCCACTGAAGTCTCAACTACTACGGATATGAAAATTTCATCTACAATCGATGATATTTCTTATCATGAGCTCGAGAAGCTAGGCCAGAAAGGGAGATCAGTGAGTGGATGGATGGAGATAATTCTACAGGAAGCCAATCCTTTAATCAAGGAAGTAATTGAGATATATAATGATCTGCAGGTTACAAAAACCACCATTTCCAAGATGGATGAGGCCTTCTCTGAAGATAATAATAATCTATATTTAAATTTTGCAATATGGAGTGACATCAGAGAAGAGGATCCCGAATTTCTTCTTTAGGAAGAGGTGATTGATGATGTCTCTAAATTATTTGAATATTAAAAGGCCATGGAATTCTGATGTCAGGTATTACAGGATCTGATTAAGAAATTGGAGGTGAAAAGAGTGGAGATCAAATATGCCCTGAATGACATATCAGAGGAATTTGATATCACCAATTTCAAAATCTTCAATGAAAATACTGATTCTCTTCCTAAGGATCAGCTTAAGGGAAATTTCAAAGATTTGGTGAAGCGTGACGATGAGGTCACCAAGATTTTCAATAGTGACTCCATTGACTAATTGGTCTTATGTCAAATTTCATAGGGAGACTAAAGAAAGTTGTGAATAAACTTCGAAGATTGCCATCCATGGTCACAAAAGAGATCGAGACAGTAGATGTAGTGAATCACTACACATGTGGGCTTGGAGATGAAGAAATTTAGGGGATTATCAAGCGCTTCATTGAGTATAAACACTGAATGGATGTGTGGGAAGAAGAACAACAAAAAATTGCAGGTGAGGGATGAGTAGTTGAACCAGGCCAAAGCTGAGCAGCCATGAAAAGACAAGTTTAAGCTCTGATCAGTCAAAGTTACAGGGTTGAATGAGTTAAACCCTTGTAAAAGATTCACTATTTTCATGGGAGCATGTTCCCTTAATATTAATGACATTTCTATTTTTAGTGAAATGTTAGTTAAGGGCCCAACTATAATGGCTCAGCCTAAGAACTTATAAATAGTTGATGCTTCCAGTTAGTAGAGAGATATATTATTTTTGGGAGATTAATTTTGAGAGCAGTTTCTCTTCAAGCTTAGAAGAGTGCTTCTGAGATTTTAAGAAACCTTTTAATTAGATTCAGAGTTACACCTTGTTGTTGAAGATCTGATTTATCATGTTGAATGTTAATTAGTGTTTACTTTGTGAATTTATCAATTCCTTAGTGATAGTGATTAACTTACCTTTATTTCAGGTTGTCTATTTCATGTTGTGAAGGAATAATACTACTATATTTTATGCCAGTTGTGAAGAACTCATTTTCCTTCTGCATTAATTTTTATGTCGTTATTTTCACTAATCGTAGAAATAAATATTGTAACATGCACGTGTGGTTTACTTTTGATAAATTAATTGTGTCGAATTTGATTTGATCTACCCTTATGTACACTTAATTTTAATAGAGGAACGTTCACCTTGGTTTGTGGTATTTTATATCCTTTCTAATTGCGATAGGTGAAGGTGGTCAGTAATGCAAGCATATCTCCCACATTAACCCTTCCAAATGTTAAACATTCCTTAATTCAGTGCATCACCACTTCTAGTATAGGTTTTATTTCCTTGCAAATATCTTTCCCTAATCCCATGAAATGTTAGCATAGGACTAGATAGCCCTTTTATCTTGCATTAGAAGTAGTGTTGTGTTTAGTTTAGGAAGAGGAAGTTGGCCTTCTCCGGAGGTTCACCTCGAGCCCAAGTCCCACAGCTTGAGAGGTGATCCCATGTGTCCCAATCACACCGAATGTCATGATTCATTCTCAGGCCATTCGGGGGGTGTGGTGATTTGGTGACAACAATGTACCTTTGATGGAAAAGGATGTTGAGGTGTCATATAAGTCTTCCATGAGGTGTTATGCCAAGGTCTATCTATGAAGTTTGGTCCATAGTGGATGTTTTTGGTGAAGTCAATGTGTGTTTAACTCCATGGCTTCATGAAGTATGAGTGCTTAAGCCCATCCATCATGAAGGGTCTTCTATCAAGAAATTTCCATAACCTTCCTAACAAGATGTGACAAACATTTTTAGGGATATCACATCACATGGAAGTTCATGGTTATATCTGGTGAGAATTGGTCTTTTTAGGTCTATTCCTAGTCTTACTAAACATGCATTTGATGAGGTATCTTTGAAGTTGATATAATGTATGGAGCTTGGTGATGTGGTCAATATGTTTCAATTTGATCTTTTAAACCATTTCAGAAGTTTGGTAGATTTTCAAGGTGCTTACCATTAGCAAAAGGTGAAGATAAGCTTACAGACACTTACCTAATTGTACTTTGACAGTCCTGAATAGGTTTGATATAGAGGTGATTCTTCAATTAGATTTTTTGCATCAAACACTCTTCTCATCATTAATGCATCTCCCATTTCATGGTATTCTACTTGTGTTTTTGAACCCAAAATTTCCTCTTCTTCATCTTCCATAATCTGATTTCTTTCTTCTCTTCTACACTTTGAATGGGACCCAAGAATTATTTGGAAACTCATGATTTTATGAACAACATAAGTATTTATTAAAACATCTTAATGAAACTCAACTCTTCATTGTCAGTTCCCTTTTATAGCACCTTGTGCTTGTGAACTAAGTTATCTTTCTTGCTTTTCCTTTTTCCCTATGTTTTTACTTACTTTGACTTGAAAGACCTTTATATCATATGGTACTCCCTAACATGTTTCATTCTTGTCCTATTGAAACTTATCTTCAACCTTTAAGGCCAATTGATAACACTCCTCAAGTGTCATTTATGACTAGGGACTCAACTCATGTTGTAAATTTATATCTCAAGAGAGAATTAAGCCCCTATCTAGCTATATTTTCCACATCATCATCTATATTAGGTTGAAAAAAATGATCTTATACTCAACTTATAAAAATCTTCAGTATATTCATTGACACTTAGCTTTTTCTGTCTCAAATTTTAAAGTTTTCTATACAAACTAGTCATATAATCATTAGGCAAGAACTTACCTTTCAATTTAGCTACCATTATGTCCCATCATCTGATCTTAGAGTTGTTTTCTTCAGTCTTTCCTCCTATATGTAATCCCACCATAGGGATGCATGACCCTTTCTTGGTTCTAGGAAAATTTTTCACCTGTTGATATTTTTAAGTATATTCTCAAAATCAAAGTATTTTCCTAACTCACCTAGATCCAATCAAGAATCTCCTCAAATCTAGGTTTCCTGCATACTCTGGAATCTCCATCCTAGGATTTAATGTCTTAGGTCTTTATATTTCTCTCAATGAACCTATCAAAAATTAGTGGTTCTTCAACATGTTCTCTCTTCTTCAATGTACTTCTAGGTGGTATTTGAACTCAGAAGTTCTTCTTGGTCACTCAAATTTTTTATCTTTCCTCTTATTTGGTTTAAGCCCTTTAATGGAATATAAAAATTCTAGAAAGTATACTAAAATATGAGATCCTTGCATCATAATTCACTTTTATATTCCTCAACTCCTGTAAGGCTGCATATAAACTTAATTCCTATCACATTCCTTCTTGGGTGGCAATTTGGCTCTATCTAAACAATCACAAATATATGGTTTTTCTTCTTCTCAGTGTATCAAGACCTGTTTTTTCTTCAAGCTGCATAACCAGAAATAATACCAAATTATGTAGTGTTTGGACATCTTACACTCAATTTGGATGAAAAAGTGATGTTAGTATAATCATAAATATTTCAACATATGTCCTTGAACCTTGAAAACTAGATATCACTTTCTCAACCAAGAATTCTTCAACTAAATTTCAAAGATTTGGATACCTAGTAGCCAAAATTTGCTCCTTGTGCTTGATGATGAGATCCTATGTCTTAGGATTATAATCCATGTTATAGCAACCAAAAAGGAATAAAAACAATCAAAAAATTAAAATTCTCTTAGCTTCACCAAAATTGATTCTCATTTGGCTTCTTAGAGAGTGCAAAGTTGATGGCTGAAACTTAGTGCTTTTGGAGGTGTATGAACCTACAAACCTACCAAGGAAAACTATGACCTGATTTTATATGACCCTATTAATCCTCCTTATGTTGAGGTGACCAAATTTTACTTAATCTCAAGGAAAGTCTGACTTTTCTATCACCTTCTTCTCCACTAGTCAACCTTATTCTAGTGTGTCCTAGGTTGGTTTTGTGACTATTCTTCAAGGGAGTTTAAAAATTTGATAAATGGGGTTATTTAAGCGTTAAGGGGTTTATCCCAAATATATATTGACAAATTTTGTGTAACAATTTTGAAGACCTATATGAAATGTTCAAATTTCAACTCATGTTACTCCTTGAAGGCCTAGATATTAGAGCGATTTTGGAAAGACTAGTTTCTCATGAGGGTTTGATAACGCAGACTAAACTTGGATCACAAATTATAAGAATCATAAAATATTTTTAGTGATTGTTAATCTTTTTAAAAATATTTTCATGATATTCATACACAAAAGTAATTTTTTGTTCCAATATCTTCTTCTAAGGTTTAGGGTTTCTTTCCTTGTAAAGTGCCTCAAAACAAATTCTTGTAGGAGTGCCTAAATTCTTGCAAGTCCTTAGGCTTGCAAACCTAAGAAATGGTTTTCAAACTTTTTTCTTCCCTTTGAGAAACCTCAAGTTTCCCACTTACAATAAAATCCTTCTCTCCCTATTACATGTACTTGTGGTATGTTTACAATGCTCACATAATAAGCTCATGACCAACTTAACCCTTTATTTCTTTTAAATCTCCTTTGAATTTGCCATTGATCCTGTATGTAATCTCAAAACTTTTCATGAAGAACAGACTTAGAATCTTATGAGGGTCTCAAAAATTTAATAATATCCATTTAGGAATGCTTCTAGAATAACAAACCACAATGACACATATTTTTTTAGGTTCATCAATAAAGGACACCAATCCTTAGTTATTCAAGATCATTATGCTTTCAAACCCTGCAAGGAGGGTTTAATGACTACCCGGGTGAACCATAAGGTTTATAAAACATGAAAGAAATGCATATTTTTATTTTTTCCAAAGATGGTGATCATAAGTCATCTACAATAATCCACAATTTATTTATGGTAGAGTTTTAAGATATGAGGGTAATGCATAATGACATTTATTTAGAAATAGACATATGTCTCACCTATCTTGTGCATTACCCCCCAATGAGGTTTTCAAGTTCATGTTCTACTTGATGAGTTTATCAACCATTAGATAGTTTTTAAATTCACCAAATAACCTCATATAATTTGAGAGAGTAATAGTTTTTACAAATATTGTCACTTAGGGTTAAATAGGAAAGGAAACAATGATTTTGTACAAGCTAAAATGAATTAGAAAACTGATAAAATTGAGCACTAAGGGAAAGCAGATTTATTGATCTGCCAAGGAAAACAACTTAAATTTTGATATGAGGCATGGTGAAACCTTTTACAATATAATGCAGTAAGAACTTAAGGAACTACCAATTGAAATTCTTTCAAGATTGGAACTATTAGTTTAATGCTTCACAAATTTCCTAAACACATTTTCTTAGGATTTAGACTATCACACATTTGTTTGCAAATAAATTTCCTTCAAAAAATTCTTGGAGCTCTTTCTTATTTTGTCATTTGAATGAATCCTCCTCAAATATTAGTTAAAAAAACACAATTTATCTCCACTTTTCCTGAAATCTTGAACCATAACTAATTGATTACTGACTCAAGTCAAGGTCACTTGATTGAAAAGTGAGTAAGAACAAGCTTTTAGGAATTTTGAACAACTATACACCATAAAAAAGTTCTAAAGTTCACAACAATGTGTCTCCAAATCCCCTAACATGAGTCTTACTATCTCACCTGACTACATCCCTTACACAATATGCTAATATCCAAAAAGGCTCAAACAGATTCAAAATTCAATTTATCCAAAAAGGTAGGAAAATATATGGCTTTGAATTTTTGAATACTTGAACTCAACTAAACAACATGAAATGAATCCTAAAGACTTCCTAATGACTCCTGACTTTCACTTAACAAGATAAATTTTGTCATGAAAATCCTTAAATGGATGCTAGGAGAGATGCTCCTACATCCCCATGAAGGATGAAATTTATCATTTGAGCATGGGAAAACATTGAAATCATGTGAGGATGGAAAAAATAAAGGATGGATTTCCGCGAGATTGGGCAGCTAGTGTTGTTATCACCCTATATAAAAATGGGAATATCAATACCCTGTCAAACTACCACACTATCATGATAAACCCTCTTCTTGAATTTTTTTTTTGGGAGCATAATGGAGCAAAGAATTAACAGTTGGGAAGAAAAGAGGGGAAAATAACAAAAGGATGGACATGTTTCATCCCAAAACACTCCATTGTTGACCATTGCATCACTCTTAGACACTTGATTGAAAAAGTGTGGGATAGCCAAGGTGAAGAAAGTTCTTGATTATTTGTTGAATTTAATAAAGCATTTTACATGGTACCTAAAAATAAACTCTGGAGTAGGAGGGAGGAGCTTGGAAATCTAGATGAGTATAGAGTAGCTATCCATAGGCCATATGAGCAAGTTAGGGAAAAATTAGAACAAGGGAGACAATGTATGAATTTTTTTGAGTGAAATTGGTGTTAAACAAGGATGCCCACTTTCACCCATTATATTCGATTGTATATTGACAAGCTAGATGAGTGGATCAAAAAAATGGATAGGGATAGCTTTCACTTAGCCAACTATTTAATGAAATCACTTCTCTATGCAGAAGACCTCATCCTAATTGTAAAAACAGGACATAGTATGAGAGAGAATTTGAGGGAACTTGAGCTCTTATGGTGAGAGGTTGGAATGTAAGTAAACATAAAAAAAAACAAATTCATAATATTTTCTTTATGAATAAAAAAAAACAAACTAGATTTCTTTTAAGGAAAAGCCGATAGAAATAATGGAAGAATACAAATATTTTCGGCTGGTTTTTTACAACAAGATTATTTAGGAAACTTGTAGGGAAAAAGAATAAAAGGGGGGTGGAAGAAATTATATTCATTACAAAATAGGTGTAGAAATGCAAAATTGTGGGATTGGAAAACTAAACAACCCTTGTTTGGGTTACTTGTCATGCTAGTGATTCTTTATGGTTTTGAAGTTTGGGGCAACAATGTGTCTAATCGTAAGTGGAGACAAATATAGAGAATTCAAAAACACTTAATCATAAACAAATTTAAAATTAAAATGACAGTTCCATATGAGATTCTGTTATACGAAGCAGGAACCTTCCCCTTAGAGGCATCAAAGGTAACCTGATTGTTAACTTATCTAAAGAATGTTGAAGGCATGTAAGTTCACAGATGGCCTAAAATGGCTGTTGAAGAACACCTAGGTATGAGGAAGAAAGCGTGGATTAAAAAAAACATCAAATGGATGCGAAAAAGGAATGCTAACATGCAATGGTGTCAAAACACTAATGAAGAAATAAAAAAGTATGTGAATGAAAAATTTATGATAGGCATGTAGACACAAAAACTTGGGTGGAAGAAAGCATACTAATCAAATAGTTTAACCCAACTTGTGACCATAAGGAAACTGCCTACTTAGGGGCAAAAATCAAACGAAAAGTAAATATGTTGATAGCCCAGTTAAGGACCAATTCACATCATCTTAGGTGTGAAACTAATGGACAAACATCTCTGAATGAAGAGAGGGAAGAGATAACATGTATGTATTGTAACAAATGGGTAGTGGAAATAGAATGACACTACATCATGGAATGCATAGCATATAATAACTTCCATATCATATCATATCATATATGATGACAATTTGAGGATAAAAAACCTAACATCCTTGTTTGAGAAGGAAAGACTGGTAAAAAAGTGAATCATTTAGTAAAGATCTAAAGCAGGAGCTGTGGACAGGTGAGGAGATGCGGGAAGACAGGAAGCCAGACACATACAACAACGAGAAGGCAACAGATGGACAATAGAATGCGGGGCAGGGAGAAAGCTCAAGGAACTCATGGGCCTCAAAGTTATTCAAAACTCAACCAAAGTAGGTCATGCAAAAACTCAACCCTGAGTGGAAACAAGACACTCCCTGGCTAAAAGTTCCAGATTTGGTGATCTAGAGAGCTCAGGGTAGATTCAACTTTACACTGATGGGAGATTTTGCTAGAATAAGAATGAATATTAATCAAGTTAGGACCTGGACCAAGAAGAAGTGGAACATCTTGGGACAGGTAAACACCTTTTCTTTATCTGAAAGAAGCTTTCTATTTGTTTTCTCTTGAAGAGGATCTTTTCCAAGTCATACAGGGAGGCCCTTGGTTTTATGAGAGAACCAATCTCTCCATTGATATATGGAAACCTAGTTCCAAAACACACATTCCAAATGCATTCCCTATTTAGTTAAGGCTACCAGGACTGCCTCTTGAGTTCTGGGAAGTTGATGTGTTGGATGAAATTGCTAAAGCTATTGGGGATCCGATTGCTCTAGACCGAACCACAATGGCTAAGACAAGATTCATTGGTGCAAGGATGTGCGTCGACATCATCCCTGGTTCCTCCCCTCCAAAGTTAATAAATCTGGAGACCAGAGATGAGATTTGGAAACAAAAAATAGTATATGAAGAATCACCAGTTTAATGCAGCAGTTGTAGGAAAGTGGAGCATGGAGGTAATAGTTGTAATGGAAAAAATAATGCACATCTACAAAATGGTCAGAACTGGAGAGCACCTCAGACCCTTGGTATCAAACCGGTGGTTGACTTGAATCAAGAAACACACACGGCTTCATAGGGTAATGGATGGCTAAGCCTTTCTACTCAGTCCTTTGGCAATGTGAATGGAGGATCGAATCGCACTAGCTCAGTTATGATCCATCTGGATTCCATGATGGATTTCCCAATGGACAAACAATTTTAACAGGTCGTGGAAGCACCGTTTGAAAAATTCAAAATGGATGATGTGGCATTGTGGAAGGTAGCACAAACTGTTGGAGTATTTAATGGTGGGGAAAAACCCACCCAATTCAAATTCAAACAAGGCATTAAATGCAGACAACTATAAGCATTAAAAAACAATACTATGAATGATGGCACGTTTGTGAATTTGACCATGTCTCCCATAGCTGTTGAGTCATCCCATCGTGATTCACCACAAAAAAGAGATGTGAGCCATCCTATCATGTGGGCACACTTAGTTGGACCTAGTAATATGCATGTCACTTCTAACTAGGTGTCCCACCTATCAAGTGTCGACCAATTGGAATGAAGCACATAATTTTTTTGCTTTCCCGGATATGGTCCTAGCTGTCGATCCCTGTCCATGATCAATGCTTGTTGGAAGTCATTATTGTCCCGTTTATCAGAGCCATGCATTTATTTTCAACTGTTAGATATTGATAGAGTTAGAGTTGGTTTGAAAGACAACAAGACAATTCTTTGGCATCACACAATCGGTGGGAATCAAATGCTACAATATATGATCGGTGTCCCATTTCCCAAGACATACAACCTACTGCAAAGCAATGATGTAGTTGCTTCCATAGACAGAGGAAACTATCCATTGGAAGTAAAGATGGTGAGTGTCCACGGAAGAAGGCTCTTTGTCTCAGAGAAGTTCGGTGTTTTTGCACAGACTTACATTCAATAGGGTCTAGTTGTAACATTAAGATTAGGTGGATTTTTTTTAAATCCTTCTCTTGTGTACTATGAGAAGGGTTGGGTTTTATTGTCTTTGTTTATGGTGGTTTATAGGGTTTCTAGCTATCTATTTATAAGTGTGAGCTCCTTTGAGCCTTCCTACAAATATACATTTTTGTATTGATGTGTTGTCTTGCTTCAGCTTAGTTTATTAATTTCTACAACATTAAACCCATATAATTGGTTTTAGAAAGCTTATAAGAATGTTGATAATAAATTTTTAAATATTTAGGTGCGAAGTGAGGTTCTAACACAGTGAGTACCACTCATTTGGAATAGTATAGATGGAACTCTTAATATATGGGATTGGCTCACTCTATCTCATCCTGATAAGTGAACCGACCCTAGAGGCTTGGGACACCACCTTATTACCAATGAATGACTATTTCATTATCCTTTTAAAACTGAGAGTAATGTGTATGATGTTGTTGTGCTACCCAAATGGTTATACGATACCAAATTGATGATTATAAAATCCATACTTGAATATTGTAAAATTACTATGTTATTCATTTGTACTATGAGAATTACAGTTATATAATGTTTTAGTTTTCGTGGTTTTTCTCTTGGAGCATGTGAATTCATTTAGTGATTGGTTGCCCATCCAAAAGGATGCTTCATATTTTCCCATAAGGATTCAAGGTTTTTCCTTTATAGTTGGTTCAAAAAATCATACAATATTATCTTTTTATGTTTGTAGAAGGGTTTGGAATTTGAATCTAAATATGGTTGGTTGTCAAACTCATACTAGAACCAATGTTGCCCTTATTTTCATTTCTGATGGCAAGCTATGCAACAATGTACTGGTTGGATATTTTTTCAAGCCAAAATATGAGGTTCTTTGTTGTCTCCTTTTCAATTTGCATTGAGATAGGAGAGCCTATTTTAGCCATAACCACAGGAGCTTCTTTACTCTTCTCCTTAGAGCCTTCAACAGGATTTTTGGGGTTCTGAGATTGAGCTCGAGTGAAGACTACAAATGACTGACCATCATTTTCACATTGGTCTTCCTCATATTCCAAGTACCCAATGTTGGAGTTGCCAGTTGAATCATAAAAAGACCCATCAGCATATCCTGAAGCTTTAAAAGCTTCATGAGAATCTTGATCTTTTGGTTCTTCATCTTCCTCAACTATTTCCACTGTTGCATTGACAGGAGAAGCTTCAATGGCTAGCCTTGTTGGAGTAGCAGTCAACCGATTCCTATATCTTATGGGAGCACTATTGGTATTGTTGAAATTCTATCTAGGAATATCCAAATAAGGAATGCTGGTCGCCTATTGAGACATTTGTTTCTTCAAAGCGATCAAGTCATTGGCCATCTTCTGAATCATAGGGTCAGTAGTACTTTGAAAAGAAATCTAATTTTTAGGCTTAGATAACTCTCTTCTGATCTTTCTGGCCAAAATGAGATCATCTTCTATTTCAGTGATTGTAGCTTGCAGTAGTAGTCAAATATGAAATAATAGATCTTCTTAATAAGAAGCTCACATCAGGGGGCTGATCATTGATGAAGAAACACTTTTGATTTTCAAGGAGTGGGAATGGCTAGCACTAGAATATTCTGAATCATCTTGTTGAATTTAGCCACGAAGTCTTGCATGGGCTCATGAGACTCCTTCATATGTGTAATATGTGCTAACTAGTCATGAGAATCTTCAACTAGTTTGAACCTTGCTTCAAATAAAGATCTCATGGTAGCCCAGTTGGTAATGCATGCATTCGGAAGATGGTAGAACCATTTTTCTACCACACCATAAAATGTTTCAATGAAAAAGTTGAAAAAAAGATATCTTCATGAGCCACCCTAAGGATGTCGCATGCGACAAAGAAGGAGGCGATGTGTTCATCAGGGTGCTACTTCCCCATCACTGTCTGAACTTAGGAATATTCTTACAAGATCCATGTGTTAGATTAAGCAATGAAAGAGTCAGGGAAAGAGTACCAATAGCTGCACCCCAAGGCACATGTTGTGCTACCATCCTTCTGAATGAAATGCACATAGGAATTTGATTATCAGATAGGAATAATGAATAGTAGGTTTGTAGAAGCTTCTTATTCTTTAGGAACCCAAGTTCTTCGGATAGGCGAAGAACTTCTTGCTCGGCTAGATACGACATTGTTAGGGGAAAGTCTAGAAATTGTGTTGTTGCAGCAGATCAAAGAATGGATCAGTTTCACCCCTACCTCAGCTTGACCGAGTGAAGATCTTTCTTGCCAGCTTGAATCGGAAAATGGATATTTTGAAAGTAAGGAAAATACGCAGTCGTCACAGACACCCAATAGGATAAGCTTAGTCTTATCAATCTGTATTCCCTAGCAGAGTCACCAAAAAATGGTGGTTGGATATTTTTTCAGGCCAAAATATGAGGTTTAAACCACAGTATACGGGATTAAAATCCCTCCTCAAAGATAGGTGGTGGTATCCTATTTATTATTGATCTAAAACACATCATGAATAATATGTACAATATTCACACTATTCTAATCATTGGGGTTGGGATACAATCCTAAAATCCATATCAACACGAGATGGAGATATTACAGTTTTAGAAATAGAATGGATTAGAAAGGAAAATTATTATAGATGAAATAGAGTGGGAAGGGAATGAGAGGAACATATTTTCTTTCAAGAAAACTCAGATCAAGAAATACTTATACGAGTTTTAGATAATGAGTGTAATATTTTCAATGATTAAAATAATCAAGAACACTAAACAAAGAATAGCTTAAGATGTTGGACGTAAGAACAATCTCTTAAGATAGATGAATCCCACAACACAAAGTTTACAAAATAACCCACATTTCTATTCCTCAATGATTAAAAATAAAATAAAAGTTTTTCTTCTTCTTAACAATAGCTCTTAATATTCTAAAAATTTCTCTCTTTTGGAATGCATAAGCATCCCTTATTTATAATAGAAAGAGCAGAGAGAAAATAGGATAAATCCTAGAAAATTTTCATTTAATGAGAATCCTATTTTGCTTGACTCTTATGCAGGAAAACAAGTCAAAATTTGCTTCCTATATGATGAAACGAAAATGAAAAATACATGTCAATCTCTGGATGGAAATGATATAAAGTATTATGTTTATTCTATTTCATCATCCTTGTCTTCCTCCAGTGAAGCCTGATTTGTCTCGAAATTATTGGAACTTTCAGATTATGCCTTACATCTTAGCTTCATCTGGTGCACTAGAATTTCACTTAGAACCTCACAAGTTTCCTGAGTGAATTTTTGTTGCGAGGAAGTTTCTTCAATCTCTTATTGAGTTTCTATAGTGATTCCAAAACATTCTCAATCCTTATGAACTTACAAATCATTTTTAGATTGAAGTTGGAAGCTGGTTCGTGTTGGATTGATTCTTGGATTTGTTTATCGATATCATCAGTAGGTGGAATATTCAAACTTTCATCCAACACCTTGGTAAAGATCCTAGACATCTCATCTTCTATGTCGTTGGAGGCATCAACCAACTAATCTCTAGATTCCCTCAACTTGCTACAAGCTTCACTGATAATATTTATCCTAAATCTGATGGATTTTGGTTAGCTGGAAATGCTTATCCCCATGGAAAATTATCCCTTCTTCCATTAAGATACGAGATGGAACCTATTTCAGTGTATTGAGATCCTCAACAGTTAACTCAAGGTTCCCAATTTCCTGTGAAAATTCATCATGCATTTTGTCACCATATTTCTTTATTTCCTCTAAGGATTTATAAACCTCCAATGTGTCATCAATGACCTCTCTTGTAGGAGTAGCCTCTGAATCCATTCATCGACCATTCTCCACTTCTCGTTGATGTTTTCAATCATAGGTAATGATGAGAAATCAAACATGATAGGAGTAGGGGTAGAAGATGACATTGTTGACTAAGAAGGCTTTGAGAGCTTGAGAAATACCTCCGTTAACTATTCAAATTTATCCTTTATCTCATTATGTTCACCTTCATTTCCCTCAGCTTCTAGCATAACACGTTCATGGCATCATGCACATCTTGTTGTGCTCCTTTTGTTGTTACCTTTCCCAGATCAACCCTTGTGATCTGATAATAAGTAACCACTATATCCTCCTTAGTTTTGTTGGCAGTGGGAGTGGAAATCTCTATAATCTTATGCCCTGAGGCATCCATTGAAACCCTTGAAACCATTTTGGGTGTCTTCACAAATTTGGTAGGAGATACCTTGAGGGAATTGAAGTCGAAGGCTGGTAGAGAAACTACCACCTTCCTCTTCCTTAAGGTCTAATCAATTAACCGTTGAGGTATAGTGGAAGAATTTTCTCCTATTGGAGGTGTTATGGTCGCATCTGTAGGTGGATGAAGGTTTACTTGTGGAGAAGTGATGACTACAAGTGTGGTGACTGTGTGGATAGATTCAAGGAATGAATGTGTGGAAGGAGGAGGCATATCTATATTCATCTTAGGTCCAACGGAAAGAGGTGAGAGGTTGGAGAAGATGTTGGCCATGGCTGATAAAAGTGGTGTAGAAATATGAGGTGAGTAAGATTAGGAGAGAGGAGGTAAATATTCTAAAGTCAAAGCTTGAGAAGTAAGGGAGAGACCTAATTCTAGATGAGAAATCATCAAAAGGAGAAACAAGAGGTTGACCAACCTCATCTTCTATAGGATGTTTTCCTTGTTCTGGTGGAGGAGGTGAATCCATTACCTCAACTATTTATGAAGTAACAGATGATGTGGCTCCTTGCTTTTCTCCCCTTCTGACAAACTTAAATTTTATCTGCCTCTTGGTAGGGATTTTTATCCTCTTCCCTCTCTCCCTTGGAGGGTCCCACTTCTAAAGTAACTATCTTTGAAAATATCTTTTCCTTATAACTCATTCCCCAAGAAATGAGCCATGCCTTGGTATGGACAAAAGTCTGAGTAGATCTTTCAATGATAGAAGCTTTTTCAGCAACAAACCAATAAATGGCTAGGAACCCATGTTGGTCTCCATATGACTGTTCATACCTATTATACAAGACACTTTCATTGTCCATGGTGCCTTCAAGGATATCAGCTAGATCTAATATCTGAATTTCTGCAAGCATCAGTTTGTTGTTGTCTTTTCTTCGGATGGCAACTTCATCCTGAAGATCAACCCAAATGTCTTCCACATTTGGCACATGTAGATACAAGTTTCCATATGAATTGAGGAGTCCTCAGATGTCAAATCCCTCCCTAAGCTTCATATGTTTCTTCAATTTGTTCTAAATCTCATGCACCATGTTCTTGGCCTTAACCAATGTAGAGCATGTATACCTTCCAATGGAAATAGGGATGGAGATGACAGCTTTGTGCCTGCTTTGTTGGAATTTTTAAAAATCTAACAATTGTCTAACTAACTCCATAAGGATCAGTTTTTCACCTGGGAACATGGGAAAATAGAAAGGGTTACAATGGAACCTTACCACCCAAAGATAAGTAAAATTATTTAATTGCAAGAAAATGTAACCCCATTTTGACACTTCGCCCATACTTCATTAGAAATCCTTCTTTTCCTCAGAACAAGATCCAGCCTGCAAATGTTTTCATAGAAGAAGGGCATTGTTCACTCTTCTATATTGGTCTTTAAAAACATTTATTGTCAGCTGAGGGTAGTACCGATATATGTGTTCCATTTTCCTCGGTTTTCCTTCACATCTAGCCCAGGGTAGTTTCTCATGCCTACTGCTACATAGGTGACGTATGACATCATATAGAACTTGCTAGTAGACAATAATATTTTCATTTGGGAGTTTATATGGTAAATTATTAGATAGCCCAATCAATCCATTGGTCATTTTTCTTTATTATGACCATGAACTGGTACATCCACCCTTGGAAATATTTCTACTCTGGGAGTCTAAATAATCAACTCAGTAGGTTGATGATATCATTGATTTCAACAATAAAATCACTTCTAGGGACTGACTTGGGAAACCTAGAAATGGTCAGCTTATCCTTGATCAAGAACTTCTTGTTTACATGCTTGATGTAGTCTTCTTGATATTTATTCCAGGCCTTTTGTGCTGATTTAAGGTCTAAATCAACATACTCCACAAAATCGGGAAAAATTAGAAGATGATCAAAGTAACCTCCATAAAATTTCACTATAGACTCTCTTGCTTAATTTCTTACAGAGTGGGAGGTTGAGTCATAGTTAGAAGTGCAGACCAGGATGAATTCAGGGCACTGAGCTAATATTGGAAATCCTACTGCAAGAGGGAGACTGCTGCCTACTATTGACTTCATCCAGGACTTCATCCAGGAGTTTGAGAAGAATCCTCAATTCTCTTCCAGAAGTCCTCCATATGTATATTACTAAGCTTTGTGTCCCAAATGTCATAATTATAGCTTATGTAAGAATAAGACTCCATATTGTGATATTTATACTTCATCTTTCTTGCTCTATGTGACTTATTCTTAGATTGGTCGGGGTCTGACATGAGGAGTCTTGAAGAAGAAATTCCTTGATGATTTCTGGAAGAGCAATCAAGTTTGAAAGTTTGTTAGACAAGTGCACAGACCCGCCACACTGTTTGTATTTTGATACTTGTTAAAACACCTTCGAAAACCTGACACAATGGAGTGTATGTCAGAAATTAGGACATGCTGAGCATTAATAAAAAACCTGACACCATTGCGGAAGTGAGGAAGTGTTAGAAAAGTGGTTAAAACCTGACACACACAAAAGGAACCTGGAGGATGTCGAGCAGGTTGAAATGCCTGACACACTATGGATCTTGATGGATGTCAAGCACATGTCAAAATCTGAAGCAAGGTGGAAAAAGTAAAATGTTAAACACCCTAAAAAACCTGAAACAAGTATATCGGGTTTCTGACATGTCATAATATGAAAAATTCCTGCCTCGTGATCACTTAGGAATTCTAAAAATCATTTTGAAATCTACAAGTTATAACCTATGAAAAATAAGTAAATAACCGTAGGGGTGAATTTCAAACAAGAACCCACATGGGAAAAAGACAAGAAACAAGGAAGATAACCTAAAACCCAAAACCAGAAATGGGGGAGGAAATGAAATGGAAACCCCAAGAAAACACTTCAAAAATAACTCAAAAAGATTCTAAATGGAAAGAAGAGAAAAATACCTTCAACTAGATTGAAAAACGATCAAAAATGGCTGGTGAAATTGATTGGGAAGCTCAATTGGGTTTGGAGGTAGAAGAAGCATCAACGAAAATCCAACGCAGAAAAAAAAAAACAATAAGGTAACAAATGACGTGGAAAACTAGCTATTTATAATAACCTAGCATTAATTACACCTCACTTGACACGTGTGCCAACTGCTAGACAACTGGACATTAATGACATGTCATCATGCTTCGAGCATCCAAAAACCTGATACAAAGGATAAAGACTCAATTTTTGTTTTGGGTTTTGGGAAACATGAGACATAAAACATGCATTTGGCAAAGCATGTTTCGATGTTTGGAAGTTCCGCAAACCTGACACAATGCTTAGGCAATCGGGTTTTGGGTTTCAGGAAACAAGTGACATAAAACATGCTTTGGGCAAAGCATGTTCCAATGCTTAGAAGTTCCGAAAACCTGACATAATGGACTTAGATAATTGGGTTTTGGGTTTCGGGAAACATGAGACATGTAACATGCAAGAAACATGTTTTCATGCAATGAAAACCCAAAAACCCGAATATCTCTTTCAAAGGGAATTTAAAGGGATTTGTCCAAAATTTTCCTATGGGTATCTCATTTTTAGCTGGAATCACTAAAATGAGATAACACAATGGTGGGGTTAAAAATGATTAGATATTTATAGTTTTTCCTGTTTCTAAACCAAGATTGTGAGATTTTTCATTTTTTCAAGAGGATTTGATATATATGGGGTTTAAATATCTTTTTATATCTTGTGGAGTATGCAATTTTGTGTCAAATCTACAAATTTTTTAATTTTGTGCATGGAATTCATTTATTAAAGAGGATCCTAAGAATTTAAAAAAAAAAATTGAAAACTGAGATTTATTTGTTACCTGTTGCTTTCTAGAATTTAGTTTCAAGTTAGCACTATTGATATTTCCCTATGAATGGCAGAAGGGAGATCACATAATATTTCAAGGACGTCATAGATTTGTCTTTTTTTCTTAGCTTTAGACCAAGTTTGTGTGTGTGTGTGTGTGTGTGTGTGTGTGTGTGTGTGTGTGTGTGTGTGTGTGTGTGTGTGTGTGTGTGTGCGCGCGCGCGCGCACGTGCGTGTGTGCGCGCGCGTGCGTGCGTGCGATGGACTAATAATTTGGAGTTGGTTGTATGAATGTCCTTAGTGTATCTTATGCTTGATGTTAATATGTGAGCACCACAACAAAAATTGTGGCATTAAAATTTTGTAGAAATATTTGAATCGTGTATGACCTTTTTGAAACTTAACACTTTTACATTTATCAGAGATCGACATTGTGTCCTTAATAAAATTGTTCTTGAGTTTGTTAGTTCTTGCTCACTTATAGGATATACAAGTTTAGGAATGGACATGCATATGTATTGGCAAAAAATATTGAATTCAACATTGTAATTGTAATCTTTCCTCTTATTTATACAACTCTCAATTATTGTATATGATGCTCCCTAGCCAAGTTCCATTGTTTCATGCTTTTGCTTTGTCCTTTTTAGCTCCACTTTTGTGGTAGAATTAATATGCATGGTGTAACCTTTTAATATTATGTACTTTTTTTGGTATGTTTTTATTTTTACTTTGCCTCCTTACATGCCCTTTCAAATGGAACCTACAACGTTGTTTTGATGGGAACCTTCTTTACTTTATCTTTCTTATCTCAATGTTTAGCATTTGATGAAAGAGAGGTCAATTTATATTACCTTTATGATTTAATTGTTAAATGACACAATTTCAGCCAATTTCATCAGATGAGGTAGTAGGCTCGTAAATTGTGATGGATTCAAGGAAATTTTAATTGGAGTTTAGGAATGGGAATATAAGTCAGATTTAGATACAAAAGGATGTATAGCTAATATCATTGCAACATAGTATAAAACTTAATTTCAATAACCACCTAAATCATGTACTTTATATAAAATCTTTTTTCTATCGTGATTGTGTATGAGAATGTGTGCTATTAGTGCTATAATGTGTGTCATTACTTTCAATTTCCGTAAGTATGAAATAAAACAAGACAATTAAAATCTTAGTTGTGGTTTTCCTTTTGCGTTGAATATTTTTTCAATTCATTTTTAGTCATATGTTTATGTTAATAATTATTCATGGTAGCTATGATAGTCTAAACATATACAAGTAAAAACATCACAAAAAATAATAATGTTTATAATGTTTATAAAAATTAACTATTAACGTCTTCAACTTAACATAGATATATGTTTGTGATATAATTGTGTTAATCACACATTAAAAATTAACTTAAGACAAATGTAATCAATAATAAATTATTAACTCCAAAAGTGTTACCAATTAATTATTTTATTACATGATAAGAAGACTAACACTATGGAAACTATAAATTACATTTACTTTCCAGCCAAATTACACGTAGTTGTTATATATAAGAATATGTTCTAAATATGATACATAGAACTATGATTGCTTCTTTACTTTAACTTTAGCTTTGCAACTTTTTGAATTGTGTTTCCAATTTAACTATTTTGTTTGAACGTGAAACAAAATCAATCATAATTGCAATATGAGGTGCAAAACCATGGAAGACATCATGTTCCTTGATTAAGATATTCTTGTTACATATTTATTTCACAATTAATTTGATTTTGAATTTAATATTGATTGTTCACTTTTTTTTATTCTATAAATATTAGGTCACTCTGTTAGATTGTCATGTTAACATTATCACAAATCACAAATAAGCAAATGGTTATATTATAAAACATAAATAATAATTTATATTTTGTTTGTGATTTTATTTTAAAAAATTATAATGTTAAAAATATTGAATTCTATAAATAATTTGTTCAAGGATTTTCCTTGATTTAGTAACAAAAAAACATTATAAATTTATTTCCATTTAAACATATATTAAATTTTTTGTTGCATTTTAAATGTTTATATAGTTGTTTCTATTAGGACTAGTGGTTGCTCCGAGGGGAGCAAGATTATGCCATAAGTTACCTGAAAAAGAAAAGACATTGAGTATAAAAGCTATGCAAGCACAGCTAGTCAAGATCCGCACTTGCAAGTATTGGCTTTTCCCTAGGATGCAACATCTTTCCATGATTTATGATTTGCTGGTAATATTTCCTCGACAGATATCAACATATGGATTGCAACTCATAAACACTTCAGAATCCTTTGATTTACTGATGTCTATATTGTTGCACAACAATGGCTATGTAAACGTTGTATAGCTTTCTCACATCTAACATTTTGTACTTGCCTGTAACTGTTGGATCCAAACTAACACGAAGGAAATTCTTTCAAGAGGGAAGGACATTTTATCAGTATAAACCTTTTGTTTATTTTCAACTTTTGATCCCACAAAAGTTGTATTAGGATGGTGACAGCTAGACACCCACAACCGTTTTGTAAAATGCATTTTCTGTTTGAAGCTAGGCTATGGAAGGATCTTAATTGCATAATTTGCAATATAATATATGCACAGATGCGACATATCCAGTTTCACATATATGATTAGGTACAACCTATCTCTTGGTATTTTGGGGATTGTTTTGCGTGAATAAGTTTTGAGATAATCGTCACATGGGCATTTTTCATATTTGTCTGCATATGTAACACATAAATGAGCATTCTATATGTGATACATATCCATAAAAGAGCTTGATACAAATCAAATAGGATGAATTTGAATTATTATGTTTCCAATTTGCAAAGATATTTCATCTTCCTCCAATTAATATTGAATCCATTCAACTCTTGCTCATTGATGCTCCAAATACATTTTAAGAAAATTGCAATTGAATGCTCTAACTTGTTCTACGTTAAATTAGACACCCATTCATTATAAAGTTTATTGTTTCTATTAACTTTGTCACAAATTGCTGACATATAGATCTCAACATCCTTCATTTTCCACATGGATCTGTAAATTGTAGTTTTTAAAATGCCTATGTTGAAACAGATAACAAATTGTTTAAGATCTTGTACATTCCAACACAAAGAGAATATCCATTGTAGCTCAGTCGCATCCAGTATTCTTAATGTTCCCAATTTATCAACAGCTCTTTAACTGTCAGTTGTGTTTTGACCCATGGTATATGAATCAAATTCCTTTCTCATAGCTTGTTTTGGACCCTTGCTTTCACCTTCAATGAAAGCAAGGTATCTTGTCATAAATTACCTCAAAATTACTTCGTACAGTACATGAGATTTCTAAATTTCAATTATTAAGAAATGACAAGCAGTTGTCCCCAAAAGTTTGCAACAAATACTAACTTTAATAATTATAGAATATTATTTCCTCCAATGTATCTTGTGTAAGAGTGCCTTTTCACTCCAAGTTATCTTCATTAGTGGCACAAATCTTGCATAAACTCAATATTGTTTTGGAAGCATGGTCAATTTTAAAACCTCGTGCAAAAATGAAGAAGGTTACTGTATTCTCGTATTTCTTGGCCAATTCATGCCAATGTTTGCTTCCTTGTCATCCACCACTTTGGGCTTCTTACCATCTAGCCTCTTTCGCCAATGACAGTGACAGGTTCCCCAAAGCTCTAGAACAGGCTGTGCACATCCATAAGAGCATAATGCGAAGGCAATGTCGTAGTTGCAAATGCCCTGGTAGAGATGTATGCAAAACGTGGAACAATACACAAGGCACGTGAACTGTTTGACAAAATTCCTCACACAAATGTGGTTTTGTGGACTGCGATGATTACAGGCTATGCACAAAATGGTGTTCTTGATGACACTTTTAAGGTTTTTCAAAGAAATGCCTCCATTAGATGTCATCTCATGGCGTGCCATGGCTGCAAGATGTGCATGAAATAGGATATGCCCAAAATGGGTTTCTTGAAAGGGCTTTGGAAGCATTTATGAAAATGCAATTTGCAGGCATAAAACCAAAATCTGCAACCTTTTCCAGCATCCTCCCAACCTGTGCCAACATGGGACGTTTAGGACCAGGTATGGATATCCATCAAAGCATAATAAAAAAAAGTCCTGTGCAGAGGTAACAATTATGATGACAACATACCATAAACATTATTACCATAAGGTAGATAAGAGAACTAATATTCACTACCCTTAGTGAACCACAACTACAAATAGATTAGAGAAGAAAATTCCTAGCCTTTTTGAAATATTGCAAGAAAACTTGGTACTTAAATTCATTATTTTTCATCTAGTGTCTAATTAGAGTAATCTGACACCCTCTATCTTTTAAGAGGAGAACTTTTGTTAACCAAAAAACCTTCTTTAAAACCTTATTTATAGTTCCATTGGTAAATATTTATACATATCTGAATTCTATTCAGAGGTTGATCAAGCCAATCAAAAAAGAGAAAAAAGCTGTGTGATTCTGACACCGCTAGTTGTATGTTATGATAATCCATAAGAAACAATGTTGCCACATTGGTTACTTGCTCATTTGCAAGGTGGAATCTTTAGGTGAAAATTTCCTGAGTGGCTGGATTTGGACCCTTATGCTGGTCTATAGAAGACCAAGGCCTTCACCTCTGCATCTGTGAATCCAAAACTTCCTTTTCAGGAAAATCAAATGGGTGGGATTTTACTACTGCTGTTTTACATATTCTCTCTTCCGTGGCTACCTTGTGTGACCTTCACCTCTTGTATTATTTTTTTTGTAATATGGTTTAGTAGCTCCCCTAGGATACTAGCTGAGACTCATCCATTACGACATGCAATGCTGCAGAATCTTCATAATGTTTTGGGAAAAGCAACCATGTTAGCAACTCAGGTGTGAGTTATAACAGCAGGAAAAATATGTCTTATAGTGGATACTATTTGAAAGGAGATGCAATTCCATTTGTAAAGTTTCTTTGTGTACACTGATATTTTTATAAAGGAGATACAATTCTATTTATATATCTTGGTGAGGATCGGTTGCAAATAAATGCATGCACCCCTGCCAATGGTGAGGATTGGTAGTCTGTCGACAACAAGTCATTGCTCTGCCCAACTAAATTTTGTTCCAGGGATGCATAACTATTACTGAAGCAAGTACTTAAATGAGAAGGGAGGAGGAGAAAAATTACAGAGGTATGAACATGTTGATGATGATGACATACAGATTCTAGCTAATGATCATGACATCATCAACCAAAGGTACTAAAGACCGAAAATCTGATTATAAGTCTATGTATAAAATCAGGTTCTTGATGTGTGTATTCTATAGAATTTTCTCCAGTCCAATGTGATCAAGACGTCCTTTAAAACTCGTTTGGTGAATGGGAGGGTACATAGAATTCATGCATACTGGACATTCTAGCAATTCATGGAAACTGCTGATAGCATCCACCAATGATTTCATTGTTGTGCACATATAATTTTTTAGCTCATGGCCCTATGAATTTGGATCAAACAAATGGGGAGGATCTATAGAACCCATCAATTCTTTGACACCAGTACAATGTGCAATATTTGATGCCATACTCTTTGACAAGGTAACCCAAAACCACAGTACAAATCCTCTACACAATGTGAGGTGCCAGGACACAACCTCAAATTTTTAATTTCCCGAATGGTCCAGATCTACAGTTTTAAGACTGAATAAAACCCATTTTTCCATTGGTAAATATGATCATGTTCCTAGACAAAACCAAATGAATTAGAACAAAATAACCAGAAATCCTGAGATATTCCCTTCCACATTTTGCATACATGTCTACCAGGCAGTTGTAACTACATCATTGTAAATTCCTCTATCCATTATGCTTTGATGGATGTCCATACCCTGTTCCAAAGCTCCCATTTTTGCACAGATAGGGAGAATGCTGACAAAGGTTGTGGAATTTGGCTTTACATCTGCCAATTGCAATTGCATGAATGTTTCTAAGTAATTATAATGCATTTTCAACAAATCCATTTTGGGCATATCCTGCAATCATTACTGTCCACGATACCACTTTTTTTTAGGCATTCTGTCAAATAGTTCACGTGCCTTGTCTACAGTTCCACATTTTGCATACATGTCTACCAGGACATTTGCAACCACATCTGACAAAATTCCTCTATCCTTTAAGCTTTGATGGATGTCCATACCCTATTCTAAAGCTCCCATTTTGGCAAAGGCTGGGAGTATGTTCACAAATGTAAACTGATCGGGTTGAAGACCTGTTTGTTGCATATGGTGAAACAGTGTGACTGCCTTGTGAGGATAACCATGTCTTCTGTATGCTGCAATAATTGTATTCCATGAGAAACTGTCTCGTTCTTTCACTTGGTCAAAATACAATGTAATATGAAACTGTGTTGAGAAAATGCCACAATGAAGTTGGTTATCCTTTGTAAACATTGATTATTGTTGATTAGTTGTTCATAATAAACCCCAGTATGTTATATCTTTGTACTTTTCTAAATTTGAATGACTTGTATTTTTTGTGGTAAATGGATTGTTTAATCTTAATAGTTCCTTCGTATAAGACCCTAGTCACCCCACAATGTGTATGATGTGTATATTGCCTAGAATTATAGGCAGGCTTTACTATAATCTTGCCAAGCCAAAAGAAAAAGAATCAAAATATTGTGGGGTTGGGTGGGTCCAACCCCTTTTTTACTACAATTTAACCACATTCTGCGTGTATGCTTATTTTTGATGGGAATTACAATGGTGGAATTGATATGTTTTAAATTATATCTATTTTATGTACAATAAAAACATTGTTACAAATATGTACATCATTTTACAACGTTAACAATGGGCATCCTTCTATGTTCCTTATTTATAAGGAGGCTATTATGGTGAATATGTATGTCATGTTATAAGGGTAAGTTCTTCCCCATCTACATATATTGTAATGGTATTTTCTATACCCTCTTGCAAGGTTTTGAAAAAGGTGCTAATATATTTACATTCTGTATGAATATGTACAACATGGTTTAAATTTGTGTATTACTTTTTATTGTCTCACTCCCAAGATTTAAATAATTTTATCAACATGTCTGCATTTTATTCTTCCCTTTTAGTTGCATTGCATAGCGCACATTAGATTTGCGCGTTACCATTATGGATAATTATTGAAATGGGAAGGATAAATTTTGACATTGGGAAGAGGGAATTATTTGTAATGGTCCATACGTCATGAGTGTTTGAGGTGAGGTGTTTATGAGCATCTACAATACACCTAGCAAAGTATTGGTTGTGTCAGCAAAAGTTGTTTCTCATATAGTTCTAGTGACATCTTCTAGAACCATACACAATGCATATTTATATTCATATAAATGTAATGTCAAGCACTTTTTGTATTCATATTTTTTTATGACATTGGTTAACTTTAAGCAATTGGGAACAAGTTGGGTAACAAAAGTTAGTTATGTGAAGATATGTATAATTGTTGCAACAACTTCGGCCGATGACCTATATTTTTAACAATGCAGGCAAGTATGCATGCAACACCTAATATAATTGAAACATTGATCCTTCATGTTGTAACCATCCAAATACGTAAGGGTGTTGTGGCGTGAATAGAGGGTGGTAGAAAGAGGGGTGCATTAACTCTAGTTGTTAGGCTTATCTACTTGAATGTGGTAACTTCAAACTTTTTAATAGTTACTATTAGTTGATATATATTAAAATACGTATTTTAATGCAATCATGTTCGAATTGTAACATTTTCATAGGCTCAACACATAAGCTCACCCATAAGGTTATGAATATGCTATATGATATCTGGGCTTGCATTGCAATCATGCACCATTGCGTGCAACTTCCATCTTTACGGATAATGGTATAAATAATAGATATAAATGTGACCGAACCAAGCACATCCTCTATAGAACCAACCTCAAAAACTGTAACCTACAAGTTTGAAGGCGCTGAAATAGAGTGTATGCAGTGACATGTCAAAAGAGAACAACTTCTCCTCAAAATTGAATAAAGAATGCCTTTAGTGCAAAGTAACTTGCACTATCTTCCAGATAAATACAAGGCACTTAGGCTCACATTATGAAAACAAAGGAAGGAGTCTGGAACTATTGAAGCAACTCAAATAGTCCTACTAAATCCGGAGGTTGATATGCAGTCATTCCTAGATTTGGTAATAGAGTGAATAACACAATAATGTCAATATTTTTCTTGTTGATTTTCTCCATTGACCTGATCAAAACAATTCACACTCGGGAGTTGGGACCACAAAGGGACAAGTAGCTCATTGGTCAACGAATGAGAGGTCATAGGTTCAAGTCCTAGCAGGCCCATAGCCAAGCTTGGGTACCCCACGCACAGAAGAGTCACTTGAGGGTGTGAAATAAACTACAAAGGGACGAGTGGCACCCCAACAACAAATGGACTATTCACATCCACAAGTTCCTTGGGAGCATAAATTTGGGTATGGTGTGGGAATTTTATTGAGTACGAAAAAGGTATACAATTCTTCCACCCTATATACACTACACGGTGATATGCATTGTGGTACCTACCGTTGCTCCATGCTTGTAACACAATGTTACCCGTAGAAATTAGTGTTTTATGCTTTCAAAATTCATGATAATTGCTAAGGATTTCATATAAGTAGTTGTAATAGTATAATTTTCACACCCTTAGGCAATCTTCAATGTTGAAAACGAATGAATTTGGTTGAGGTTTGACGTTGAACCACTCTCCTTGTTTGGATTGAATGCGAAGACCTACATTTTCATCATTGTATAGGATTGTCATACATTTAACATCTCCATGACAAGGCAAAACCACATCCCCGATATATTTTCCATGAGATGGATAGCCGTTTATGTGAAATTTGGCTGTGCATTTCTCGAAATCAGACTCATAGAATTCGTTCACATCCAAACCCAGGCTAGCAAGAATGATTTTAATGATCTTACTCCACATATTTGACTAAACTAAGGTGAATTTTCCAACCATTTCACTGTAAAAAAATTCGAGGAAAAATCTGTTGGTGACAGTCAGCATTGAACAAGAAAGAAAATGTAAGAAATATATAACATATAGAAATTTGAGTTCCCTTTGGTCCATATCTTTTCACCAATTTCCTAAAATTAATGTGGATTGGGCATGCCCATGAGGTAGAAGACCTCAAAGTTTGGAATGCGTAAATAAATTTCCATGGGATTAGAAGTTGTGAATGTGTCCTTCAACTCCACAGGCATTGACAATAAATCTTGGGTTACAGACACAACCTTGTCGATAAGATTGGGTGGCATTCCATGATTCACTGCGTGGAAAAACCCCCATTCTATGCATGCTTCTCTTAGCCTCGCTAGCTCTGGATGATACTAAAATTGATCTCCCCCGATTTCCTGAGGAAATTGTGAAATGTTGATCCCGAGAAGATTAATTTTAGTCATAGTGGCTTTAGGGGGAGATTTCAGGCCTGGTTTGAAATGAACAAAATGACCACAGAAAAAATTGATTATAGAAAGAGGTGATTTACGTTGGGCTCAAGGTATGAGGTAAAAATGGATAGATAAACTCATTCAAACTTTTTTATCTGCCAAATCTCAGATCCTATTTGCAAGTTTCAACTATCTTTAAACACCATTTATATTGGTAGGTTCAAGCAACAACCTAAATACATTCAATCCATTGGTTTACATCGACACAATACAAATCATTATCTAAAATTTCACCGATACAAAAAAGATAGGAATAAAAATTGCAGGGATTTGAAAGCACATCCAGAAAAGAATAAAAACAACATTGGAATTTTTATTTTGACGAAACCAACCACGACACAAATTCATTCATTCCACCGATATAAGATAATGCATTTTCCATGAATCACTTACAAGAGTTGTGAAATTTTTTATTGGTGCAGAAAGAATCAAATCAAAACATTAGGGCTTTAGCGGACATTCAGAAAAAAGAAATGATAATTCAAATTTCGGCCAAAACAAGCCAGATGGTGAGTGCAACAAACAAACGAATCCCAAAATAACTTAAAACTCATACCAAAATAGAAAACACACACAAGATCGATCGAGATAGTGAATACCAAATAAAGTAGGCACTTGCACAGAAAAATCTCATCAAAGGTGTGGCGGCCTAGGGCCGAATAAAAGCATGCAAGATGATAACAGGTCGGTGGCAGTGGCACAATGAAAAACACCTCAAGCAACTAGGCGTCATTGTAAAGGTCGAGCGTAGGGTAGAAACATGCCTTAGAGTCTAGTAGGAACCAAATTCTTTCAAAATCTTGGCCCAACATTCCACAAAATTCTATCTAAAAAGAAAGCATGTTTGTGCATACTACTTTATAGGAAAAAATGAAGCATAAGATGGTTGGGCTAGTTTTTTTGTGCCATAATTTTCATGGTTCCTTTGCATTTTTGTTATTTGTAAAGTTTTCTTCTCCTTTTCTCTATGTATTTGTAATGTGATTTCATGATAATTCAAAATCAATTGATTTTTGGGAAATTAATATATTCTAAATCCACTGGTTTCTGGGAAATTTATGTATTTAAAATCTCTTGATTTCTGGTATAAGTTTAATCCAAATGATGTTTCTTCAATATAAGGCCAATATGTCTAATTTTTAGTCAGGTATCGAAATTGTTTATGGAACCCAATATTTGTAGTGCTAATTATGGCTCCTCATGGTTGAATTTTACAAATGCTAAGTGTATGTCAGGGTTTGGGTCAATTATTAGTTCATTCTCAGTTTCCTTTAACTGAGAAATAGCTTGAGTGGGGTATTTTGACCTTGTAGGGTTGAGGGTATTGCATTTAATTTTTGAGGAGTTCAATCTGATCAATTCACTTTTGCTAGCATGTTATCAGCAGGTGCCAAAAATGGGGTTTACGTCTCTCTACAAATGTTAAAGCTGCAAGTGTAATGCAATGTCCAGAAAATATGGAACACATGATCTATTCGACAAAGTACCAGAAAGATATTTGGACCTATGCACTGCAAAGGCTACGGAATATGCAAAAAATTGGTATGTTGAAAATACCTTTAAAACTTTTAGTTAAATTCAAGCCACAGCTGTGAATCGAGAGTTCACAACCTTTGCTAGCATCCTCCTAACATTGGATAATATGGTTTAAAGGTTGGTTTTGTGAGAGATTTTCCTAATCTACCCACTTTGCACATCTTACAAAACCAGATAACCATTTTCTTAACTTGGTAAGACACAATGGTTTTTTTGTATAGATTGTAAGTCTTATTAATGGATATATTCTTAAAGAACAACTCTTAATCTTTCCCTTTGTCGTACCAAATTTAAATGACTGACACAAACTTTTCTACACCCTAAAATGGAATAGGGGAAGATATCAAAACTGATACAAAATTCTTATTGTAATAAACACACATAATATAAAATTCAATGGTTACAAGTAGAAAGTCCTGTCAGAATATGTCAAAAACACCTATTTAAGAAAGCATGGATCCATATCTACTCACAAAAAATTGGAATATGAAAGTGCAGGAGAATATGAAGGAGATGGAGACATAAGCAACAATGAGGATGTTATAACAATGGCAGAGTATGAAATGCAAAGAACCCACATCACATTTGTAGTAGGACAACTTCCTTCAAGGGGTATCTGTTTTTTTTAATGTATAAGTTGATTCGTCCTGATAGTGGTTGGTAAGAAGTTAATTTTCAGAAAATGTATCCCTTCAAATCTGTATTGTTTTATAGAAATTGAGGGAAATCTAAACTCCATTTCATTAAAGATTTATGTAAAATTTTGGTGGATCTTGTATGGAAATTATATTGTTTAGTGGAAATTGGGGGGAATCTAAATTCAATTTGCTTCAAGTTTTAGACAAACGTCAATGAGTTTTCATAGGAAATTATATTGTTTTATATAAATTGGATGAATCATCATGTTTCAACTGGGGAAGATTTTGGAATGTTGTTTAGAATATTAGCCAATAAGAAGATATTATCCTCTAAAATGTTCCTCACTTGCAGGCCACCAAGTAGGGGGGTAGTATGAGTGTGAAGGCCCTCAGGTGGGAAGAAGAGGAGGATGTCGTCGAAGTAAGGCACAATTTTGACTTGATTTTAACATCAGATGTGGGTTATCATGAAAACATATTTGAGCCACTTTTTCCCACTCTCGTCTGGCTTCTCTTGGGCAAAGAGGAGAAATTTGGCAATTCAATCCTGTTCATGGCTCATCTCAGGAGGTGGAAGGATGCTTATTTTTTAAGAGAGAAAATCCAAGGTGTGAGGATTAACTCAGACATTTCATCAAACACATTGCACTCATTTCCTACTGTGGTGTACCACATTAATGGAGGTGCAAGAATTTTTTTGAAACGAAGGCATGTTCTTTCCCGAACTTATCACTGAATGCCCTTAAACTAGGCAAGGTTATTATCATTGGCTTCTCAGTTTTTATTCTAGATCTGTGTGTAGTTTTTTGATGCCTTCATTAATATTAGTCTTAAGAAATGGCTTTTTATTTTCCCTTGGACCTCTAATTAGCATTTCTTTTCATTTTGCAGGGGCAGCTGATTCTTTTATTGTCTGGGTATCGAGTGGACAACATATTCTAAATGGCATATGAACAAATCTCTACCATAGCCATCAGATGTGGTGTGTGCCTTGTCATCATCCTATTTGTCAATCCCTTGAAGGTATGACATGTAGTTTTCCATGCCCAGGATAAAACCATGGAAACCCAGCGGTGGAAGAAACAACCTACAGGCCCTCCAAACAATGGCTCTAAAACCAATTATAATACCAACAATGGCCCACATTTAAAATATGGGCAACAATAACAGGAAGGAAGCGTATGAAATTTAAATTGAATATGTATACAAATTCAGATGAAGCGTAGGAAATTAAACTACCTCATTATTGAATGCTTCAAGTGATACATAGTTGCACTTTACTAAAAAGACTTAATAGAATTTAACATTCAGACTATAATAGCTAAGACCGAAATCTAATGAAATCTCTGTAGAGGCGAACAGAAAATTCTAAGGCAAAATATCCATGCTCCAGAGACTGTAACTCTAATTATATACATTATTCCAAGAGGTCCTGGGCCAATGTGCCAAATGCATCACACCTCAACCGCACAGGTATCAGTTTTTGGAACAACAAGGGGGAGGAAGGAAACAACCTTACCAGTAATGAAAGCAGAGACATTAGGAAATAGCGCCAACCACCAGCAATGTCCAGAAAGGAAAACGGAGTCTGGAAAAACAAAAGATACCCAAACCCAAACATCTCATGCGTGGACACGTAACATATGTGCAAATTCCTCAAATTGATTCATGGCGGCAGGTGGCAATGCAATGACAGGCAGGTCTAAACTACTGAAGCAGTGGAGTGTAGTCGTTAGAGACCTAACCCAAGGGTAGCCACGCCTCCAGCGTGAAAATACAACATCTTACACATTATAGTGATTCATAATGTTTCTATTAAATTTATCTTTACTTGCTATTTATGCCACATTTGTTCCTTTTTACCAATGTTAACATTGATGCATTATTCCAATATTTTGTAGTTTTTACTATTCTTTGTTATGAACTATGTTTGTAAGTGTGTCAATTCAAATTTCTCCTTGGATACATATGCTCATTTCTAATTTGTCGGTATATGGGGGAATGTGTCTTCATCAAAGTCTGGAATTGATGTGTGTTAAGGGGAGTTTATCTTTTTTGAGAACACTTTGATACGCCCCAAGATGGAAAATAAACTATGTTATGAAAAGGTTTTTAAAGTTGATGTCGAATAAAAATACCTCGTCCCCTTCTGGGCCCACCTCACCATGTCGCATCCTACCCAACAAAGTGGTTGTGCATATCATATACATATAATTTCCTTTCAGCATGTATTTTCCTTCTTACTAACCTCGTATTATTTCTTCGTAATTTCTTTGGAGGTATTGAATTTTTTATTGTGCTTCATTGATATATTTTTTCTTCCCCTAGTTGTTAGTAATGAAAACATGAAAAAGTATTGGCATCCCTCCAATTGTCATAATTTTGAAAAAAAATGCACTTGAAAAAGGAAGAGTAATTTAAACAAACCCATTTTTTATGTTAATTTTTTGCATTGCAGATGACCTAGACCTAAAAAGTTAAAGATATTAGAAATGGTTAAGATTACGTTGAGATTGCTAGAGCCATGTGCAATCTATCTTTCTTACTTCTGCATTATTAATGCACATTCCAGAGGGGTTTCCCTTCTTATGATTATGTAGAAGCCATAAAAAAATATGATTCTCACAAAAAAAGGAAGAAGATGGAAATCATCACTGAAAATACAAAGGCCATAGAAAAAATTGATATTATGCAAAAACAATTTCAAATGTAGGAAAATAGAATTGGGATTAAAATAAAATATGTATATTGAATGCTTTTAAATCTATTCAATAACTATTTGTATATATCTTGAAATACCTTGAGAAGGAATTCTTTTTTGGTTTCATTCTTGCAAATTAAATGTTTTGCATTTTGTTAGGTTCTAATTAAAAACAAACTTATGGAAACAACATAAAATATGGGGGGAACATGAAAAAATGTGCAATGGATGATTGTTCATAGATTAAGTCAAGGTTTGTATATATTTTACATTTATGTACACTTTTGTTTCATTTCTACCCAGGCCTCAAAAATGGAATTGAAAATTGATGAAATAAGTATTATATTTTTCTTCCACATGTTTGATGGAATTAATGTGCATTTTAAAAAAAAATATTATTTCTTATAAATGGAACATGTATATGTTTTGTCATGTGTGAGAAAAATTTGGTTAATATTTTAATTGATTGTTGGTGCTATTTATTGTAACATCTTATTACTAACATTTATAAACCATTTTTTATTTGGTTCTCTTCAAAACCTTGCTTTCTTGTCATGGATAACATTTTTAAGCCTCATCACTAGCAATACTTAGCTTATCTCATAATTTTCAAAATAATGAATGCATGTTTAATTTTAGTCTTTTTTTGCTCCCTTCAAAACTTGCACCATTTACATGTAAAATTTTCCCTATTATCTATGAAATTATCTCCCTTGAATATTCCTTCTCCTTATCATGGACACACTGTTGACAACAAAAATAATTGTATGTTTGACTGAAAAACTATGCAATATTTGAACCTACATTTCACTTATTCAACATATGATCCCTTTTCTCGAAATTAAACTCTGAGGTTCAACACCGTGTACACCTTTATAATGGAATTCACTAAAAACCAACCCTCCTTCCCTTCAAGTTCACTTCACGCATCCTCACACAAACATTGTAAGAAGGGTCCATTGTGTATTTGTAAAAATTACTTTAAAGGATGATCATACATGTGTTGTAAGTTATGCCTCTCTCCTCCTTATGTAATATAATAAATTTTATATTTACTGTCCCTTTTCAAGGGGACATGGTGATTGAAGCTTCTAAAAATGATTGAATGAAAGTAATATTCATAGAAAATTGAATTTTCAAATAGACAATTAACTCTTTTACGTTTCATGGTGTTTGAAAAACTCGTGAGTGTATCACAAAAAATTTAAAATCAACATGTAATGACCATTTATTTCTTGTAAAATACACATTTTACTTTTCATTTTTACCCTAAATAAATGAGTACGAAATTGAAAAATTTCTAAATGAGAATTACTAGAAAATTGCACAAGCTGGTTTTGTAGTGCCCAACGTTGTTTTAAATTACAAAAATGAATTAAAATAATAAAATGGGGGTAAGCATAGGGGAAGTTGAGTGGGAATGTTTGGAGAATTTATGGTGAACAGGTGGAGGCATATGGGGAGGGAAGTTTGCGTGTAGCAAGATGGAGCAGATGACCCCCACCACGTGAAGGCACATGGGCTTCGTCAATGCTAGTAAGACATGTTATTTCCTTGTAGAATAAAACAAGAAATTTATTTTGAAAATCCAGGGGCACTGACCTGTCATCACCAATCTGGCACTATGATAATTCTTCACCGGGAACTCCTCATGCTATGATTATTTACTAATGCACAGCCTTTAGTTTGGTCGATGTAATCTGGAAACAAAACAACAACCGAACACAAGAATACCATCGACTATGATAAGACGAAATGATGACAAATATGAAATATCAAAGTAAATTATAATATTAACATGAAATTGTTACAATCTCACCCATGAGGTACTTCAACAAGACTATGGGAGAAACTTTACAATTACACCTCTCGATGGCTTCTTCAACACACCTTTAACTGATGGCTTCCTTTGCACACTTCCTACAATATTTCTCACTACTTCTTTCTATGCTAAATGAGGGGGGGACCTCTCTATTTATAGAAATTCCAGGCTGATCCATCCTATCTCTAAGATAGGATAAGAAATCCACTCTGACGAATCATATTCCATACCTTAACTCTTATCTGTACATGTAAGCTTATCTCTTAAGATAAGATAAACCTTATCATTTTACATGGGTTCCACATTTTTAGACTTTTTACAAATAAAATACACAAAATATTTATGACCTCACTCCTTGTCCTTATTACCAATATAATATTTCTAATTCCTAATCATGTAGACCCTACTTCTCTAATTACCCAAACTTTGACATTTTAACATTACCGGACCACTTACGACAAATATTTACTTTTTACAACATTCCTATTGTACTTTGACTGTTACTGTACTCCACATTATTGGCGACACCGTACTGATGTCGCCGTTATCTTCTATCAGACGCTACCACTAATTATACTTAACAACATCCTATTCCTAATACATACATTAATGAAATAGAAATTATGGAGGAAAATTTTAGTGTCAACATCTTCCCCCTTCGTAGCTTCTACTCCGTCCTCGGAGTAGACTATTTTGGTGCTTGGAAAATCTTCAACTTGTCGTGGTTGACCCATTTCGTAATGGGAGTGCCATCCAATTCCTCCAGTCGGTACGTACCATTTTCATGCACAGCTGCTATTTTGTAGGGCCCCATCCATTTTGGAAGAAATTTTCTCTATCTTCTTTTTTTGTATCTGGAATCATATACTAGGACCAAGTCATTCACATGAAATGGAGACCATCGGATCTTTTGATCAAAGTATTCCTTCTGCTTCATTTTCTTCTTATGGCTTGTATCCTTTGCTATTTCCCTCATTTCCTCTAGCAAATGAAGATGTACCAACCTTTCTTTTACTGAATCACTTTCATCCATCCTTTCATTTTTCATAACTCTCACAGTGAGAATGTCAAACTCAATAAGAAGAACTGGATCAATGCCATAGGCCAACTGAAATGGGGAGTATCCCGTTGCTGACTTTGATGTTTCCCTATATGCCCACAATGCTGCATGAATCCTTTTATCCCATTTATGTACCTGCAAGGCTGCATCTTTTGCTAGAATTTGACACAGCACAAAATTTGTTCGTTCCACCTGTCCATTTGTGCTTGGTTTGTATGTTGTTGCCTTCCTGTGCTTAATAGAAAACTTATTGACTAGGGCTTCTACCACCTCATTAATGAAGTTTCTTCCTTGATTTGTTACAATTTCTAATGGGCAACCAAATCTGGTGACAATGTGTTCATACATGAACCTTGCCACTTCATCCATGGAAGCGGTTTTCAATGGCCTAGCTTCAACCCACTTGGTTAAATAATCTGTGACAATTACAATATACTTATTTTGGCATGATCTAGTTAGAAGTGGACCTACAATGTCTATTCCCCACTTTTCAAAGGGACCAAGTGGAAGAATATGACATAATGGAGCTGATGAAGTCTTATGGTTACCATGTGTTTGACGAATATCACATGTCTTACAATAATTATAACAATCTTTAAAAAGAGTGGGCCAGTGATAACCTGCATCCAAGATCCTTCTTGCTGTAAGTTGTCCAGAGAAGTGCCCTCCACATGTACCATTGTGGAATTCTTCTAGCAGCTCCTTTCCTTGATCACGTCCAACTGCCCTCTTGTACTTTCCATCAGGTCCTATTCGAAATAATGCTCCATGCAGAATAGAATATGGACGACTGGCTTGAGTAATCTTTCTCTTAGTCTTTGCATTGGAACCATCAGGAAACTTGAATTCATTCAGATAATTCCAAATATCTATGTATTCACTAGGGATTGTGTCAAGGGAGAACAATGCTGCATCGGGAAAATCATCATCATCACAAGATGATCCTAAACCATCATAGGCTCGAGAGAGTGCATCTGCATTGACATGCTTCTTTCCTGGCCTATCTATAATATCAAATTCAAATTCTTGTAGCAAAATTATCCATCTTGCTATCCTCCCTGATGGGTTAGGCTTATTGACAATATATTTCAGAGCCTGATGATCTGTTACAACTAGAAATTTTTGCCCTAGCAAGTAATTTCTAAACTTCTTTACAGCAAAAATAATAGCCAGAGCCTCTTTTTCAGTTACAGTATAATTTACCTCAGCACTGCTCATTTGTCTGCTCCCAAAGTAAATTGGATGTTCATTCCCATTTTCATCCTTTTGGCTCAAAGTACTTCCTAGTGCTACATCTGAGGCATCAGTGTACACAGTGAATGGCTTGCTCTAGTCTGGATTCTTCAAAACAGGTGAAGACACCAGGGCTTCCTTCAGTTGTCCAAAAGCTTCATGCACCTTATTTCCTGGTTCATAAGTAACATCCTTCTTCAAGAACTGGGTTAGTGGCTGTGCAATCTTTGAGAAATTCTTTATTAACCTTCTATAGTAGCCCACATGGCCTAAAAATGATCTCAATTTACTTCTATTAATAGGAAATGGTAAATCTTTGATTTTTGAAACTTTATGAGGATCAGTACCAATACCATCTCTAGATACAACATGCCCTAACAATTTAATGCCTTTAGAAGATCCAAAGACACACCTTGTAGGGTTTAGTGAGGCTTGTGCTTCATCTAACCTTTGAAATGATGTCTCCATTTGGTGCAGGTGATCCAACTTGCTCCCATAGATGCAAAAATCATCTAGAAATACTCTGATGATGGTCCCAAAGTAGGGTTCAAACACCCTATTCATCAAACACCTGAATGTTGTTGGAGCATTACACAACCCAAAAGGCATAACTCTATAAGCAAACATTCCCCAAGGAGTGGTGAATGTGGTCTTCAGCTGATCTTTCTCTACTATACGAACTTGGTTGTAGCCACTATATCCATCAGCAAAACTATAGCACTCCTGGCCAGCTACTTCGTCCAAGATCTGATCTGAAAATGGAAGAGGGTAATGATCCTTCTTTGTTGCCTTATTGAACTTCCTGTAATCAACACAAATGCGTAGCTTCCCATTCTTTTTTATTGAGATCACAATGGGAGAAACCCATTCTAAATTCTCCACAGCAAATATGAATCCTGCATCAAGCAACTTATCTATTTCTTCTTTTACAGTCTTGGAAAAATTAGGATTCATTCTATATGGCATTTGCTTTATAGGCTTAGCACCATCTACCAGCTCAATACAATGTTCTACCCAACTTACTTGACGGAGTTCCTTGTAATCAAAAGTGAATAGGTGTATGTACCTTCGAAAGAGCTAGAGGTAGGATTCCTTCTCACTCTCCATCACAGCATCACCAATCTTTATTTGTTGGAGACGATCATCAACTTCTTCTTCAGATAATTTTATGGGGTCATGAGTTGGTGTGACTGGCAGGATATCCATGACTGAAACATCCACCTCACTTTCTTCATCTTCAGTGTCCACTTCACTGGTACTAGAGTAATCAGAGGATGTCCAATCATTAGTTTCATCACTTGAATCCACAGGTTCTACTTTATGACGTCGAGGGATCAAGTTTATCTTCACCCTCTCTCTACCACGTCCAAGTGTCATGAAAACTTCATTCCAGTAGTTTCTTGCATGAACTCTCCTTACCCATGGTCTTCCCAGCAGCATTGGGTACACAACAGTACCATTTTTCATCACCTGAAAGTCTACCACATATACAACACCCATAACAGATATTGCCACATTTGAAACTACACCTTCTGGTTTAGTTTTTCCCTTATTTAATGACCTTAACATAAGTGTTGAAGGGCGATCAATTTTTAAACCAAACATATTCATTACAGACTCGGTCATTACATTAACTGCAGCACCTCCATCAACTAAGACATCATGAATTGAAATACCATTACATAATACCTCAGCTTGTGGAGCATAGGGATCTGCCTCTGCCTCCAAAACAAGGACCTCAACCTCCTTCCTTCTTCGAGCATTGAGTCCACCTCGCAACTCCCGCCTCTTCTCAGAAGACATAGCCAAGAGTTGACCATATGTAATATTTGCAGGCCTTTTGGACAGATCTTCCAAGATGGAGTATGGTCCTTGCCCCTGTGAAATCAGAAAATCCTGCACACCCAACTTTCTTCTCCTATGTTTCTTACTAGTTTCTTCTTTCATCTTCTTAGGATCATTTCCATCTTGATTATCTTTTCTTTTTGTTACAAACACATCTACTTCATTATTTCTGCTCTTATCTACTACATCAAAAGAATTCACAGGTGCTTTTCCTTTATCATTATCTCCCTTACTAGATGTAGAAGCTCTATCTGGACAATTATACTTATAATGACCCTTTTTATAACAACCATAACAAACAACTTCAGAAATATTTCTTTTTGGACCTCTATCTCCTCCCTGAGAACTAAATTCCTTCCCTTGAAGAAGATTAATAGTTAACTAACCCATCTTTTTGAGCAGATCTTCATACTCAGTAGATGTATTAGGAGAAATATTTTTGCTCACCGGGAGTGGTTGTGGATTTAGGACCAAAGGTGCTGGTGTAGGCTCTACTTTAGCAACAATTTCTTTGGGCTCCTCTTCCATGCTTTCTTCTTGCCTTCTTGCAATCTCCTTTGCTTGTTCAATGGTAGCTGGGCGGTCATACTTCACTCGTTGTCTGATCTCCGGCTTCATCCCAAGAATGAAGTGCTTACAGAGGAGATTATCCACGCCATTCATCAACCCATCCGCTAGTCCTTCCTTCCGGATCTGGGCATCGAGCTTTCTCCTTAGCTCTAGAACATGAGCATGATAATCCCTTATCTTCTCCTTCTCTCCTTGGGATAGCTTTGTGATCTCGATCATGAGATCTGCATATTTCTGTTGTTCACAAAATTCTTCAAGAAAACTTTCAGTTAATAAATCCCATGAAATTTTCACATTATCACCTAGTGTTTCGAACCACCTAAGTGCGGAACCATCCAAAAAGGTAGGAAAAAATTCAGTCCATTGTTCCCTTCTTATAAGGCCATTACAAATACAAGACCCACCTTCACTGGGTACTAGAGTAATCAGAGGAGAGGATGTCCAATCATTAGTTTCATCACTTGAAACCACAGGTTCTTACACTGTATGAAGTCGAGGGATCAAGTTATCTTCAACCTCTCTCGACCACAGCCAAGTGTCATGAAAACTTCATCCAGGTAGTTTTCTTGCATAGAACTCCCTACCTGGTCTTCCCATCAGCAATTGGGTACACAACAGTACAATTTTTCATCACTGAAAGTCTACCACATATACAACACCCATAACAGTATTTGCCACATTTGAAACTACACCTTCTGGTTTAGATTTTTCCCTTATTTAATGACCTTAAACATAGTGTGTGAAGGTTGCGAATCCCTTTTTCCACCACACATATTCATTACAGATCGGTCAGGTTACTTAACTTGGCAGCACCTTTAGTTTGGTGGATGTAATCTGGAAACAAAATAACAACATAACACAAGAATACCATCGACTATGATAAGACGGAATGATGACAAATCTGAAATATCAAAGTAAATTATAATATTAACATGAAACTGTTACAATCTCACCCATGAGGTACTTCAAGTGTTATTGACTTCACTTGCCTTTCACCAAGACTATGGGAGAAACTATACAATTACACCTCTTAATGAACTTCTTCAACACACCTTATCAAACTGATGGCTGTCCTTCGCACACTTCCTACAATATTTCTCACTACTTCCTTCTATGCTAAATGAGGGGGGTAGGCCTCTCTATTTATAGAACTTCCAGGCTTATCCATTCTTATCTTCTAAGATAGGATAAGAAATCCACTCTGACGAATCATATTCCAATATCGCTTAAACTCTTTATCTGTACATGTAAGAAGCATCTTCATTAAGATTAAGATGAAACCTTATCATTTTACATGGGTTCCACATTTTTAGAATTTTTACCACCGTAAAATATACAACCCATATTTATGTACAATCACTCCTTGTCCTTATGTACACAATATAATATTTCTAATTCCTAATCACGAAATGACCCTACTTCTCTAATTATGGTAAAACTTTGACATTTTAACATTACCGGTACCACTTACGACAAATATTTACTGTTTTACAACATTCCTATTCACGGTAAACTTTGACTGTTACCGTACTCCACATACTATTGGCGGCACGATACTGACGATGCTATTATACTGTCTATCAGACGCTACTCACATCAATTATGACTTAACAACATCATATTCCTACTATACATACATTAATGAAATAAAAATTACGGATGGAAAATTTTAGTGTCGACAGTAAAAACAAGCCTTAGAAAGTCCAATTGAAAATTTTAAGTACTAAAGAGGAGCCGAAAGAAGCTCTCCACGTGTCTCCACCAGCGTAATTTTTAGATGGTCCCGGCAAAAGCGGACACCCTGAAAAAGTGCGGGCTCACCACATGTCCGGCACTATGGAGAAAATGTTCACCGTGGGACTCCTAAGTGCTAAGATCCTCAAATGAATGCACAGTCCTCCACGTGTCTATGGTCTGATGTAAGCTGGAAACAAAGCTGCAATGAAACACAAGAATACCATCGAGTTTGGGCAAGGCGGCGGATGACCTCCACGTGTCTTCCCTGGCACAACTCCAAGGTCATAACCATTAACATGCAAATTTTTACAATGAAAACCATGACATCCATGTGGACAAGACTTTGAGTTGAAAATGGGCAATTAGACCTTTCAAAGTGCTTCTTCACCACAGCCTCATCCAACTAGAAATGGCTTCACATTTCCATAGATGCTACAGATATAAATTCGATGGGGAAAACACTACTTCTGTGAAACCGTAAAATGTAGGGAAATCACCATCTCTGTTCCCAAAAATGAATCTTTCTTTTAGGACAGAGAATTATGGAAATGATATAAGGCTCTAAGATAGTGATCCACCGAGCCGTATCCAATCAGAAAGGACCACTTTTCCATAGGTATTGAGACTAAAAATTCATAGGGAAAACATGTACACGACTGTGGAAAAATGGAAAGATAGGGAAAAAACCTTATCATTTATACCCATGGGTTACAAATTCATTAGACTTTGGACAGAGGAATGGAAAATACACAAATCTTGAATTTAAGTGACCTCACTCCTTGACAAAATTTCCAATATTAATCATGGCTAATTCCAAATGAAGAATAGACCCTACTTCACTACATTACCCAATACGGGGAGATAAAAAACATGACAGAGACCGCAAACTGACAGAATATTTACTTTTTACAACATGAGGTATTGTACTTTAAATGTGACTGCACTCAACATTATAGTTCCAAAGGGTACTGACGATGCCGTTAACATTATAATCAGATGCTAAAAGAAATGTAAAACTTAACAACATACAACTCATTCATAATAGGTACATTAATGAAATAGAAATTCATGGAAGCTAATTGTATAATGGTCCCACAAGACCCACGTTGGGACCCCAATTACTCATGAAGTACAATACATATAGCAGAAAAATGCATAGTAAATGAAACTATAAATGCAAGACTTGAAGGGAATAAAACCCATCATTGACGGATGTCTCGCATATGTTTGAGAGGTCAACTCTAAGATACTTTTTGTTTCTAAAATTAGAGGGTTTAATTTGCATGGAGCCTACACTAATGAAGATAAGGAAAAGTGAGTCACCCAATTATCACTATGATATTTATTTATTCAATGTGATCAATTCTCCCCCTTAAATGTCTTTCCAAGTTAAATAGTCTTCATCATGATCATGCATCAGATCCAGAAGGATAATTTATGCAGGATCCATAATATGGGTTATAGGTTTCAGACAACGAATAAGATTGAGGTTAGGGGACATGATTCAAAGCATGGTGCCTAGGGGTTGAAGTAAGTTTGCATTGTCTGGATTCTAAACATTTATTTTACGTGCTCATGCTTTAATCATGTACATAAAATTTTCCATTTGTTTTCCTATTTTTTAGATTAGTTATTGTATTTTTAAGGTAGAGAAAGTTTCCTTTTCTTCTAGCCCAAGCATGTCTATGAAAGATATTGGCTCTCTCACTATTCCTCTGCGTGAAGCTCTCTATTGTACATTCTCAGCATCTTCCTAGCTTGTGTCTAATGGGATCTTATGAGCAAGGTATATATATCAACAAAAGTATGAAGAATAGAGGAATATTGTCAAATGTTGTAGTTGTAAATGCTATCACATGCATGTATGAAAAATGAGGAACCTTACACAAGGTAGGTGAACTGTTTAACATAATGTCTTTAAGAAAATGGATCTGTATCTACTTTTGAAATTTCTATCATCTCTGAGAGGAAACTAGACTACTACCTGTTGTTGTTTTTGTTTTTTATGCAAAGGATGAAGAAGAAATAGCATTCCGAACCCGTCATTGGTCTAGCTGTAGCAGAGAAATATGAAAATGTGTATACTGTAGTGATGCATCCTAGAATTTACTAGATAACTTCGTAGACACGCTAGCACATCACTCAGTTTAGACTGAGTTGTCACCCAAAGTGTGCAAAGGTACCAGGTCCCTCTTTAGGGTTGCTGTAGCAGGATGTTAGCGTGATGAAGGAAGAAACATATAGATTTATAACTAATCTATCATTCTACAATGTATGCTACTTTCATATCTATGAAAGAAAAAGATTTAAGTAATAATCATGACTGAATCAATAACATACACTACTCAATTACACAAGAATGACACTTAGATTCAGCCAATATCTTCCATCTATTAGAAAACATAGAAGCCCCTTACAATAATGTCAAATGATACCAATGCGTGTATGGATATGATATAGTAATTCAGTCATATGTGTATATCTCTATATCTTCATACATCGATCACACTCATATATTGCCACTATGTACCTCACATTATATATAGGGTGGGGACTTTCCCTTCACCGTTTATCTATTCCAGAAATAGGACGCATGCTATTAATAGCCATGCGCCATTCACAGGCATAGCCACACATGCAAGTGTGATATCTATAGGCCTCTTATAGTTAACTGAAGTGTCCATCCTATTCTTATCTCGTCTCCATGCAAAATGCTTCAATCCAATCCTCTAAAGATAGACAATGCATGACACGCACATCTCTGCATCATTGGTGTGTTCCACACTTCATGTTATAAAAATAGGTCGTCATGCTCAAAATTGGCTAAGTCCTAAATGCTGAATTTGCCTTCTGAGTGTGGGTCCTTCTTGTCCTTCCGTGCCCTTGATCCTGGCCTTCTCTCCCGCATGGAATCCTTGTGTGTTCTCTAACAAGTATTCTCTGATTAACATTACCCCACACTAATCTCATTATCGTCCCGACAATGGGTATTCCTCCAAAAATTGAAGTAAAGATAGAATAATGGAAAGAATAAGAATGAAAGAATGTAGAAAAATAAAGATTTTTTATGAGACAACCTCCTTTGTATCAGTTTGTAGTATAAATTCGGATACTGCTCCTTTGTTTTGGCCTCCAAAACCTTCCATTTAGTGAGTGCTTGCTCTAATTTTTCTGGGATGTCCACAATGATGGATTCTAACTCATCCCTCGCAATCTCCCCCTTTTCATTCTGTAGAACCAACACAACGCTAGACATTGATGTCATTCTTCCTTCAAAAATATCCATCTTTTGCATAATTAGCTTCCCAAGATCTTCTAGCCGAGTCTTGTACGGCTCTTCTATTGCTACCAGTGCCTCACGCTTGTGCTTAACCATTGAAAATATTTTTGTGTGGCCCAATGTCTCATCCTTCATTTCTTTCTGGACCTCATTGTTTTCTTCTACGGTCCTTATGTTGATAAAAACCTCTGGAGCTATGCAAATACTTAAAGCCTGGCTTGCTTTCTTCAATATTTCTTGTAACACTTGAAACAACCATTCATAAGATGCAATATTTCACATCATTGACTCTTTCTCTCATTCTACATCTTACTCTGAATTTATTGGCACTGTCATGCACAGAGGTTCATCTTCAAGTACCAAGTCCACCAACTTTCCTACATAGTGTATCGCTGAAGGAAATGTCTATGGTATCTTGGCCTCCAAGTGTGGCCTTGCTCTAATGACATTATCTCCAATCTCCTCTGTGATGTTGATAAATACTTCATTATTCTTCTGCATGAAGTCCCTCTCTTGTGTTATGTGTGCTATCTCCACATCCTCTATCTTCAGCTCCTCGCGCAATGCTCTGATTGTTGCAGCTTTGTCCATGTTTCTTCTAGCCACTTCAGCAAAAACCTTCACTAATGTGTTTCTTACCTACTCATCTGACATGACAGTAGGCTTTACTGTCATGTGTCGAGCTTGGGGTGCCTTCTTCATCCATCTCGAAATGCATGACTCTTCGCATACATCAAATTTAGGCTCATCCATGTGGGTGTGAATTGACCATGATAGTTGCTTTCGAGTGCACACAGTCACCATATCCTCATCCATTAGCTCCCAACTGAATAAATCCTTCTGTTATATCGTGCTCTGGAAGTGGGTACAATTTTTTTTTCTTGTGTCCTCTGCATACCCCATGGCTTGTGGAATGTGCTCTCCACTTGTTCTTCTAGACCGTTTCTGCTTAGGGACTTTAGTTTCTAAATTTAGCACTTGTGTCTCCATGTCCTAAACATTCTCGGTAGCTATCTCCTCTGGTCTCTTATCATCCTCTTCTCTTCCCTTGGATTCCTCACCCTGTTCTTCTATGTTCTCTGGAAGTGTAGGAGAATTAGGTGCACTTTCCTCTGACTCTTCCGCCTCCTCATCTAACTTTAGTTTCCTCCTTCTGTGGAGAGAGTCTGGGTGATCTGCACACTGTGGTTGGAGTAGCACCTTGGGTCCTTGTTCTCCTAAACACCTTTTTAAATTTTTTCTCCCCTTAGACTACATTCAAGTCCTCATCATCCCCCTCTTATGGTTGAGGCGGTGTAATGGTGCGCTCAGATTCACCCTTATTTATAAGATGTCTCCTACCTCTATGCTCCAAACCACCACTATCTTTGCACTCCTCATTCTCATCCTCCACTTCAATGGGCTCTGTGGGCTTAGTTGTTGGGATGTTCTCCATTGTATGCTTTCCCTTTGGTGGTGTTGAAAGAGTGAACTCACCTTCCACATACTTGTTATTCTCCATCTTTGGCTTCAGCTAAAGATACACCAACACTGCCCCTACATCTGTTACAATCAGACTTATTGGCTTAATATTCAACACCTACAAAATGACCCTCTCGGTGAAGGCACTTCTTCCAGGATACACATACTTCTTTCTCAACGTGTGGTAGTCACAGTCTACCTTATCTGCATTGAATACTAGTCAGCACGTGTCTGTAAATCTATGAATAGATGCTTGGAAATACCTTGCAGTGAATGCGTAAGGCAATTTACACCAAGGGATCCAAACTCCATCTTTCATTGGGAAGTGTGCGATACATAAATGATGGTATACAACAAACTAGACTTGTATCCCTACTACTGATGGTAGGTCCTTTGGGATTCACCAATCTTCTCGAAATGCCATGCGGAGCCTGTCATACCATTTCTCTGCCCTTTACTTTACGTCATTTTTCATGACCCCTTCACATAGATACTTACTGAACCTTTCAGCTGGTGAATTATTGTCCATGGGGTATTCCCATACTTTTTCCTTCATCCCGTTTGGTACTCCAATTTCCATGAATACTAATGATAGTAGAATAACCCCAAAGTTGATCTTCCCTCATGTGCGCGCTTCCTCGATTATTTGTTCTGCAATATAGCCTGCAATATTGTAGATTTCTCCTTATGACATCTTGTGCACAACATGTAACCACATAGTATTTACCTGTGACCACTACTCATGATCATTCAAATTTGTAACAAGGTGCAATGCTATTTGCACGACCAAAAAATTCTACAATTTGTCTATATCCATACTGCATGGACCCTTCAGGTATCCGAACTCCTGTCTGGTCTTCAAGATCACAGCTTTATCTGTGAGATCATTCTGTATGTCCTCTCATATGGCCTTCAAAATTGTAACTGATGAGATAAGCGCATATGAGATTCTAACTCTACGTCCTACAAAGTAGAAGAAGTCATCATGCCTTCTACTCATGAGCCACTGATACAAGGGCTCACACTTCCCAAAATATGGGAGCTCATATAATTGGTAGACCCCAATTCTCTTCAGAAGCTTCTTGCTTGCATCATCAAAAATTGGCATGTCATCCTCCGTACGCTTGTTCGTCCTAGCAGTGAGCAAGGAATTGAGCTCCTTCTTGTTCTTCAAGGTCCTGTGATTGTATTCACTCACTTTGCTTTTTTTGATGGGTGAATCCCACTCCTGGCTAATGATGAATCCTTCTGGATATTATATTTATGAAAATGGATTTCGGGTGCCATCTCTTCTTCCTTGACAACCACATTCTTCTTTCCTTTTTCTACTACTGCAACTGCCTTCTTGGGTGCCATTTTTACCTTGTAATCATCTCCTCTATAACTCTACAACTTATGAATCAAACCCTAGCTTGATTCAATCATGCCCTAGGTGGAAAATTTGTGGCCTAACTCCTCTCTGCCTCCTTTCTTTGCTCAAACCATTCAGCACTGGGGACACAAGCTTATTTTTGCACAAATTTGTTTATCACGCTTGGTTTCAAAGCCTTCACACCTTAACCTGATCACTCGGCTCTTTGCACTTGGATTTTTCCTCAAATTCTCTTAGTTGCAATGGTAAAAATGAATTTGCATCCCATCCTTATATAATTTTTTCAAATTTTGATGCATTTATTACTCCTTCACCTACCAAGTATCCTCTCATTTACTGACCAAATTCATTCATTCCGTGTGGTACATCTTCGTGCCTTAGCTATAACCTTCTAGCACGCCTTCCTACCCTCTGGTCACAGAATTATCTTCAGCACGTGCCCTTGTGCCCAATTACCTCATCACTGTACCTTCTCCTAGTAGTTATCATGGCCTCTGCTTACCTCATGTTATAATGTCCTTTCATTCATCTCCATCCTTGGTCACTTTTGAGAAGCAATCTTCTTTTGAATTAAAGCGCACCCGTAGAAGCTTATTCCTTTCACCTTTCAATTCCCATGATCTTTTACTTAGATAACTACAACCACCCCACACTAAAGGTACGTGTAGTCCTCTGCGCATAAACATTCTTCACATAGTAATTAGCTTTATGCGTGCAAGCATGCTTTACACAAGAACAACAACTAAATTGACAAAGCATAGCGACAATTAAGGAAATACAGAAGGGAAACCTAATCTAAATGGAAATACTGCCTTATTACAAACACCAAGAAGTATTATTTATAGTAGGGCTTTAGCCTACTCCCGTTAAAGTAAATGGGTAGCCATGTTCCATCAAGTGCTTCTAATTGGCAAGCACCTGTTTCAAGTATGTGAGTGATGACAGATGACCCCAACCAATGCACTTTGAGCTTGACTGGATGGCACAAAAACTTAGAGTCATAAAGAAGTACCATTTTTCTAATCTCAAACTTCTTATCCGTTATGTTTCTATTATGCCATGCCCTCTGCCTAGCCTTTTCCTACTTCTGACTCCATCGTGTTATGGCTCGTCACTCATCCAGTTGAATCATCTTCTCGATACACTCTTCTAAATCCTTTTCATCAGCTAGACCTCCAACGCGTGTAATGCACAAAGAAGGTAACATAAATTCAATAGGGAGAATGGCTTCTGCACCAAACACCAGCTAAAATGGTGTGGCTTTGTTCAATCTCTTGTAAGTTGTTCTATATGCCCAAAGAACAACTGGAACTTTGTCATCCCAATCCTTTCTTCCAACATCACAATTTTTTTTCAAATTCTGGCTCAAAATCTTGTTGAAAGCCTCAACAGTTCCATTTTCCCGAGGATGGTAGGGTGTAGTTTTATGGTGTGTAACCATAAACTCATCTAATAGGATCCTGATTGTCTCATTCAAAAAGTGTGTACCCCTATCACTTGTCAAGCTTAAAGGACATCCATATCTTATAAGAACATTCTCCCATAGAAACCTAGCCACTGTATCTACTATACAGTCCTTTGTAGGTGCTGCTTCTGTCCACCGTATGAGATAATCTATGTAAGTAATGATATAGCGCGATCTAGTCCTGTGTGCAGCTGGCAAAATAGGTCCTACAAAGTCAATGGACCATTTCTCAAACAGTTCTACACTAGTAATTGGTCTCAAAGGCATCTCATCTCTTTACCCTGGTTTTCCTAGGCACTGATAATGATCACACGCCTTACAATATTCTTTACAGTCTTTATACAATGTCTCCCACCATAATCCAACAAGTAGGATCTTCTAGGTGGTCGCATCACCTACATAATGGCCTCCTGCAATACCACCATGAGATTCTTCTATGATATCCTTGCGCTCATGCTCTAATACACAATTGCGTAATACTTCATCTTTGCCTAACTTGTAGAGGTCACCACTGATTAACATAAATGGTGACACACATATAGTAAGTTATTTATTTTCTAATGCCTTCATTCCTTATGGTGCTATACTAGTCCACAGAAAGACAACAATGTCTTCTAATTCAGATGGTGCACGTTGTAACCTATATAACTATGCATCTGGCATGGCTTCTTCAATTGTCTATGCTTCCTCTCTTGAGTTGATTCTAGATAAATGGTCTAGTCTAAAATTTCTTTTCCCTGGCTTCACCACAACAATGAAATCAAACTCTTGAAATAAGAGTACCTGTCTGCATATGCAGCCTTGTAAGATGGGATTTTTTACCAAGTACTTCAATGCCATGTGATCTGTATAAAACACAAATGGTGTTGCTAAAAATTACTGTTGAAACGTGTGCAATGCATAGATCATGGACAAAGCTTCGCGCTCTATAGTTGTATAATTTTTTTTAGTAGGAGTTAGCTTCCTACTAGAAAAAAAAATTGGATGATCGAAAATACCTTCTCAAGGCTAAGCTAACACAATGCCAATGGCCATACTAGAGGCGTCCACATGCACATGAAATAGTTTATCCTATGAGGGAAAGTGTAGAATGGGTGTGGTAGTAAGTTTCTGTTTTAATATCTCAAATGCGCGCTACTATGGTTCTCTTTAATAAAATGTACCTTTCCCCTTCAGTAATTCTTCCAAGGGCACAACAATTTTGGCATACCCTTTGATGAATTTTCTATAATATCCTGTATGACCTAAAAATTCACGCACCTTACTTTGAATGGTAGGCACCTTTAGGCTTAAAATGACTGCAACCTTAGCTGGATCAATGAGAAACCCTTCCTTGCAGATTATATGTCCTAACACTATTCCAAATGGTGTGGAAAATATGCACTTCTTGATGTTCAAAGAGATACTCAGCTATCTGTACCATTCAAACATTAAGCACAGATTATCAAAATGATCTTTCACAAGCCCATATAGTGTCTAATCATCTAGGTAAACCTACAAGAAGTTGTGAATAAAATCTTTGAATTCCTGAAAAAATATGCGTGAGAATCAACAGGCACATTTTTCAATCCAAAAGGCATCACAGTATAGGAAAAACAACCCTATTCAGTAGTAAATGTTGTCTTTTCTTGATCCTCTTGAGAAATCCTAACCTGATGATACCCAGAAAACCCATCTGTGAAGGAATATATTTCCCGCCCTGCCACACCTTCTAGTATTTCCTCAGTGAATGGCGTAGGGAATGGATCTATTACACATGCAAAATTCAACTCCTTATAGTCCACACATATTCTAATTCATCCATCCTTCTTGATACTAATCACCATTTGGCTAACCCATTCTGACTCATCAAGGGGTTTGATAATTCCAGATTTCAACATTTTATCAATTTCTACTTTTACCTTTTCGTGTAAATTAGGATTCATTATGTAAGGCCTCTTTCTAACTGGGCGTGCACCATATTTAAGATTTATCTTCATTTCCCCAAGTGATTTATGCATGAATTTAAGTTCATGATACCCTTGAGGGAATAAGTCATGATAATCCCTAAGTAACCCAATGATATTTGCTACCTTTGAGTCTGACCAGTAGTCTCCAATTATGGCCTCCTTAGGCTCAACCTCCGAACCTATATTCACCTTCTTTGTCTTCATGGGTTCGTGATAGGTGCACGTATCCTTGTTTGCACCATCCAAGACCTCACGTACCCCTTGTGAATGTTCAATATCCAGGTTCTCAATTTCCTCATCATCCATAATGTAAACCATCTTTCCCTTCTCTTTCTCAAGGCAAGTGCGTTCAAGTAATATGAATTCCATTTCTTCTTCCTTCTCAAAATGCGCTCCGGACTCTGTCTCACCAAATAATTTTTGAATATTCTCTTCTGCTTTTGCACTATCTCCCATAGTTAAGCGCTTGATAAATTTTAATGCCTCTTCTATTGGAGGTTGAGAAGAAAATTAGTCAAAGGTCTGGATCATCCCTGTAGTCATATTTTTCCAGTTTCTAGTCTCTCAATGTAGTTATGCTTATACATACCAGGTGCATCCACATCCTTGTAGCGTAGATTACAATCTATACACCCATAGTGAATATGGTAATGCTTTTTGTCCTACTATCGAGAGTCTCTCACACTGTTGAATGTGATGTTGAACAGGTTGATCACTATGATAAGTGCAGGTATGCATAGGTGCATTATTCCTTACAAACCTAATATATAGGGAAATTCCAATCTCTTCCCATTCGATAAGATTATCTCAGTGGACTACCCACCAGTGCACTGCTGTCCCGTGCAAGGTATATACTAACATAGCTCTTCTCTTAATTGTTTCTGTCCACTGTGTTTCCATGGCTTTCAAAAATGTAGGAATATCTTTTGCCCCTATATACCGAGGTACTGTGCTACCTATCTGTCGGACCGAACGAAGTCCATTCTTACACGTAACCATGCTTTTTACTTCGCACTCTAATAATTCATATGTACCATGAGCCCAATTATCGCAATAAATACTCGTAGTATCACTAATGGAATGAGAATCCTCCCATTGTAGGATGCCTTCTTTTCATGGCTCGTTGACCTCTGGGTCCTGAATAACGCGTACATAAATTCGGTTTAAGTCATCCTCACTTAGAGGCTCAACATATGGTGTATAATTCCCATCTTTCAGTGGTATCACAACCCGTTCCTCCTTGTTCTCAAAGCTGATATACCCCTTATTGAATCTCAAGTCAACATTATTCACATAACACCAAGGGCATCCAAGAAAGGATGGAAAATTGTCTGCTTCTGCAAGTGCTAATACCTCAAAATACCCAGTGAACTTGGCCCCTTGTATGGTTATGGATGCATCCTTCAAAAATCCTATCAAGTAGCCTTAGTCCAGTTTTCCATAAACAACACATTAGATGATGGCTGCAATGGAGCCCTCCTCATTTGTACCCATGCATCTAATGTAAGAACATTTACTTCTGCACCTGTATCGATCAATATGTTGCTAAAAAACCACCCATCTACAACAACATTTAGATTAATTTCCTTGTCATATTCAATGCTATCAGGGGGAATATTTGCATGCAGGATCCACCATCCAGTCTCAAGACTTGTGCGCAGAGTGTTCCCCTTTAACCAAATTCCTAATAGTGGGATAATTTTCTCCTGGCGCAACATTCTGCACACTTCTCGTAGATCATCGATATCAGTTTGGACTGTCTCTGATGCTTTCTTCTGCTCCTTTAAGTACTATATCTCACCCTGAATATTCCTTAGCACTTTCATGGTATCCTGGTAAACCTCCTTTTCATGAGCAGGATCTGGGTACCTTGCATACAAAACCTCCTCCTTGGTGATCGTAGGATTTTGGTGCAATTTTTCTCTCGCACGTACCGCTTCAACGCGTGTAGTAATATTTACTGTCAATGCCTCAGGTTCTTTTGCTATCTTGGGCATCCACTGATCCTCTACCATGCACTAGATTCAAACCATCCCAGCGCCTTTGTTTTCTTTCTTATTCTACTTACTCAGATACTCATATAAGTCCGGGCACTCTTCATAGCTATGGTTCTTCTCGCAGAAAGAACATGCAATATTCTGAGGACATTCGCACCTATAATGGTTAGGATATCCGCACGTATAACATGTTCCATGAGCGAAATCACCTCTTCCTCCACCACAACCTCATCCTCCATATCCACCACGATATACACATGCCCTTCCACGACCTCCTTCAAAACACCCCTCATTCCTTGCATAGCAGGTTGGATTATGATCCTGATCCTGGTGCTCATTCTTACCCTTAGAATTATCTATTACACTTGTCTGTCATAGCCTAATGTCTATAGCATCCTGGATCATGGGTCATGGACCTATAAATCTTGTAAAAGCAAGATACATTCTTCCTTATCGCGTGTTATAACAAAGGACAATAACTAACATCATGATTCAAATGACATATCTCACAATCCAACAGTAATGAGCATATAGATCTACGAGGGAAACTATCCTTGGTGTGACCTTCCACTTCACAATCTGTACACCAAATTCTTGAGTGTGTTTCATGGGCTGAGTTTGCTGATAGCTTCTCTAACTACTTTTCCATAGCTGTAATCTATGCCTCTAAGAATGGACTAACGCTAGTGTCAATGCTCCCAACTGCCTCAGCATGTAAATCTACTTCCAGTGCTTCACACGGATTAATGTATGCCTTATGTGACAATGCCCTTCTAAATGGTGTAATCAATCCTCCAACAAACCATTATGCATGTTGGATAGCATGAATATCATAAGATAGCTTAGATAGAAGTGTCTTAAAATGAGCATCATACTCACATACACTATCAGTAGTACCTTGCTTGATATCCTTGAGTGCACTAATACTCTTCTGCTCAAACTCAGGGATATGGAACTCTTTTAAGAAAGCATCTTTCAATGCTGCATAATCCACACAAGTTTTATCAGGGTAAAACTTCCTATACTAGCTGTGTGCACATCCCTGTAATGTAGGAGCAAATAGACTTGCCTTACGCTCAACAGCCGTGATCCCTTTAGTGTACCACAAGATTTCACACATATGCACATGTTCGATAGCATCCTCTATGCCTCTATACTCCAAAAGACGCAAAGACATCTCTATATAAATATTCTTTGGTTGCTACGGACATTGACCACCTAATCTAGAACCACTAGATCCACTGGAACTAGAACCACCTATACCTCTTGATCCTCCAACTGTAGCGGGAATATGACCTGTAGATGTACTCCCATGTGATCTGAAAGTAGTACTATACTGAACCCCTACAGTATGTGAGGTAGTTCCACTTCCAGAGGTGAATCCAACATTCTACACGCTCACATTCTGTGTGGATGATGCGCCTCAGGATGTTCCTCCAAATATCATTGAAGTCATCTGTCCTGCCATTGATGTACTTGCTCCCCGACTTACTCCTGCTCTCTTACTTCCCAAATTAGCGTTCTGGTTACTTGTTGTACCAGATACTTGAAAACCAAGTGCAAGGGCTAGGTCACAAGGTGGATTAAGATGCACACCCACAGTCCAGGTAGTCTTTACTGGCACACTTCTGTGTGAGGCCGAGGGGGTATCTCTGTCATGTTTTCCAAAATGGGGGAGTTCATGATGCTTTGGCTCCATGTCTTCTACATGAGATGTAAATCCTTCATGAGCCATCTCTCTCCTCAGTGCCATACTTTCTGTAACATAATGCTGCTTCTATGTCTCCCTCTCGCGCACCTCATTATACTTAAGCCTCCTTCCCTATCTCTGCCTCTCTGCCGCTAGGTCTGCCATTTTTCACCAAACCTGTTTGTGCCCTCATGCGTGGTGAAGTTTAGTTAGCCATCGGTTTGCTCTCCAGGTTCAAAGTTACCATAAAAATTTTGATTACCAATAGAATACCTTGCAAATATAATCCTCTTGGATACCACAAAAACTAGAATTCAACTACCTCCAGGAAAGAGTACGTCAAAATTGAATATTCCAGAATATAACTATGTAGTAAACCATGAAACCACGTATCCACAACACGAGTCCAGATCAAATCAGCATCATAAAGGGCCTGAAATTCTTCCTGTTTCCAGACAAGTGCGCGATACCTCCAATTCTGCTGAGATGCATAAGCAGTAATCCAATCGAATAGTTCTACTGGAAAGATGGCAAAAAATATCTCATATAGATTCTGTTATACCTAAATGCGTGCGTTAAACTCATATCCACTACTGAACCGCCGTGCATATTCTTCCTCTAGATTGTGTATCCATTCCTCAATACTTGCTAGAGTTAACCGATACATCTTCATCATGAACCATCCTAAAAATAACTGAAAAAGAGGTCCGGGTAGTGGAACCAATGATGTAGCCTAAAATTTACTAGATAACTCCCTAGATGCGCTAAAACATCACTCAGCCTAGAATGAGCGCTCACCCAAAGCGCGCAAAGGTACCAGGTCCCTCTTTAGGGTTGCTATAACAGGATGTTAGCATGATGAAGGAAGAAACATATAGATTCATAACTAATCTATCATTCTACAATGTATTCTACTTTCATATCTATGAAAGAACAAGATTTAAGCAATAATCATGATTGAATCAATAACATACACTACTCGATTACACAAGAATGACACTTAGATTCAGCCAATATCTTCCATCTATTAATAATCACAGAATCTCCTTACAATAATTTCAAACGATACCAATGTGCGTATGGATCTGATATAGTAATTTAGTCATATGTGTATATCTCTATATCTTCATACATCCATCACATTCATATATTACCACTATGTACCTCACATTATATATAGGGTGGGGACTTGCCCTTCACCACTTATCTATTCTAGAAATAGGCCACATGCTATTAATAGCCACGCGCCGTTCACAGGCATAACTACACATGCAAGTGTGCTATCTATAGGCCTCTAATAGTTAATTGAAGTGTCAATCCTATTATTAGCTTATCTCCATGCAAAATGCTTCGATCCGATCCTCCAAAGATAGAAAATGCATGACATGCACGTCTCTGCATTGTTGGTGTGTTCTGTACGCCATTTTATAAAAATAGGTCATCATACTCAAAATCGGCTAAGTCCTGAATGCTGATTTTGCCTTCCATGTGCGGGTCCTTCCTGTCCTTGATCCTAGCCTTCTCTCCCGCGCGGAGTCCTTATGTGTTCTCTAACAAGTTTTCTCTGATCAACATGTAGCTTTCTCCACAAGATCAATAAAGTCTTGTTGATTTGGTCACTGGGGGAGATAGAAATGCCTCCAAAACATGAATTTTGGTACATGGGCTTCTAGATCAAGTGATCGACATTAGAGGTGTGACTTCAGAGGGGATTAAAGAAAGAATTACTTTAGTAATGTCTAAACGAAGCAAGGATAGAATGGTGGAAACATTTGTGTAGTTTTAGAGTTGGGATTCATGCCCTCATGACCTTATACCTACATTACTTAATGCTTATTACGTAGATAGATGGAAAAAAAGGTGGATATAATTTGGTTGATGATAAAGTAATATATCGTTCAGATGTGTAAAATTACCTTCATAGCCATGGATTCACCTGTAGATCCTCACATCCATCTTCTAATGGCATATGAACTGTTCGATTAAATTCCTGAAGTGTGGCCTCATGGACAATAATAATAGTAGGATATGTACAAAATGGGCTTGTTAAAATGGCCTTGGAACCTTTCAAGAAAATGCAAAATGGTGGAGTTGTGGATGCTCACGAACTATTTTATGAAATGCTAAAAGAGAGTTGAAGCCTTGTGGAGTGCAAGTGAAACTGCCTAGACTACATCATCCTCTACATATGCTGGTATTACTAGGCATGGTGTCCTTACCTTCATCTTCTTTAATTTTTGTAATTTCCTTTATAATTTACATTATATTAGAAACATTAAACCACTGAATAATTAAAACAATTAGATATGTAACCAAACTTAAATAGTGTAAAGCAATAATTCCCCACCTTGTGATTTTTGAAACTATTTTACCTTTTGAACGTTGATTGTGGTTGCCACCATAACCTCATACTATGCAACTCATGTATCCAAATCAGGTGCTTGTTTCCACTGATATTGTCGAGAGTTAGATGGTTTGTAAACTAAACACAACCTTTTTCATTACTTGTAAAGTTGTAAAAACAACACATTTAGAGACTTGTAAAAAAACCTTTTGAACCTTGTAAAAGAGAGGTCAAACACAGTTTGTGTTCCTTGATATGAGGAGAGTCACATCAAGCTTTAGATTGACCCTAGTCGACTATTTGTAATCTTTTCACCGCTTCTCTAGGAGCCATGTTACTTTGTTTTGTACTTTTAAGTAGCTCTTAAAAATGAAAAGTTGTCTTTCGTTTTGACCTACCGTTTGGTCCCTAAACAATGAAATGCTTGTTTGCATTTGCAAAACTCTAGTATTTTTACTAGAATATTTCTTGGAACCTTTGATTTGGGAAAATCATATTCCTGGTTAGTTTGGAAAAGGCATTTTTTTGGCCTCCAGTCGTAATTTTTGAGTAGGTCAAACTAGACCAATTACGACCGATGGCTCTGGAAAACCCGTCGCCGTTTGAAACCCGTTTGCCAGTTCTTAGTTATGTCAACTCTGAAAAGTTCTCCATATATAGGGGAACTTGTAGGAAATTTCTTGTTGCATGTTCGTTCATCATATGTTAGTTTTGGAGGTGGTTTGGTGATCCCTCGAGCTAAATTTCGATCATTTCCAACCAGGCCAATTATGACTGATGACCTCGGAAAAATGACATCCAATTGTAAACCATTCATTAGTTATGAATTCCATTAGTTTCTATGAATTCTTGGTGTATAGGAGGACACGTACAAATTCAACCGTGGTGTGTTTTTTCTTTGGAAAAAAATGTTTGAAAGTGGTTTCTTCACCTCTGAGCCTAGATTGAACGTTTTTGCAACTAGTAGGAAAACATAAAATGAAAGTTGAAGGACCCCTGTCAGGTTTCCAAACTACTGTGGAAACTTGTCAACACTTGTAAATAACTGTTTGGAACTCTATCTTGTAGCTTGTTATGTGAAATTTGACTTTTGGGAAAATAGTTCTTCTCTCTCCATCCTTTCTATTCCTCTCTCCTTGGTTAGGAAATGAAGTGAAATGAAATGAGATGAATACATATCTCTAACACTTTTTGTTTTGAATGCAAATTATTAATATTATTATGTAAATGAGAACTTAAAAAAAATTAATTATGCTATATTAGGGTGGATGCCATGCCATCGATTTATCATTGATTTCATGCTCACATGGTTTTGCAGGATGGAAATTAGATGGCAAAAAGGCGTGGTGTAAACCATTGTTTATTATTGTAATTTATATATGTTATTGGAAAATGTAAATACTCTATAATGTATTATCATGTTATAGAAATTTATATTTGAAATTTGGTAATAGGTATGAACTGCTAGTTTTAGGAATGTCTTGGGAAATGTGCATTTAATCATAGTTGCCATTTTGATTCAGATTTTCATATGGTAAATTTTTTTTTGGATATGAATGTTAAATGAAATTAAACTTAATATCTTATGGTGCATTCTCATTATGAAATTCATGTTGAAATCTCCAGAGTGTTGTGTTATTTAACTAGTAAATATAGAAAAGAAACCTAATTATAACAATCGACATTAGTTTAAAACTTGAGTATATCTACCTTTTCTTGCACATTCCTTCTTAGCATAGAATAAATTGAAACCGTAGAATGAACTTAAACTTTACACTCTATGGGACCTTCTAGTTTAAGTAAATAAGAGCCCAATTTTGAGTTTTCATCATAGTCGATATATTTAGCGACATCGTCGTAAACCCGACGGTTAGGAACGACATGGTCAAACTATTTTTTGTGTAAGCAGAATAAACACTTCCTTGGGATCCTAGTGGAGTGCCAAGTCTTATGAAGTTAGATCTAGAAATCAACTTCATGATCGAATGAATTCCTTGTGGGATCTAGACAACACAAATGGAGCTAGTGAAATAGTTGTGCTATGACTTAAACTCTTGCTAATGATATCTTTAGTTCCTCACAGATAAATGTGTTTACCTTGGATACTAACAACATAACACCTTGGTCTTTCATGAAGGTTGTTTGGCATAAATATGTACTCTTTCCTTAAACTCATATTTAGTTGGGGTGTATATCCTTAGGTGCAATTGAAATTAAACAAAACCTTGGCTAATTACCGGGTTAACTTGTGGGTAGAAAATGGTAAGTAACCCCTTACAAACGAAATTTATTTGAAATAAGTTGACTTTAGAGAACCCAAGAAATTGGAAACTTGGTCCCGTAATCCCTCGTTATGCCCCTTTATGACATTAAGAATAAAATAAATTTCACATGCGGAATCATGAAATGTAGAAACATGGGATCTAACCTTGAACACAAATCACTTGTGGTTCATGTGTAGTTTATAATGCTTCCAATCATGTAATTCTTCATGATGTTAGACAAATACTTCCGCAACCCCTTTTGTTATAAAACAATGCTAATAATGAGACCATATTGCGATGTAAGAGTAAATCATATAAGAGTAAAACAAGATTCGAGGTTAGGAATAATGTCACTCTCGAAGTCCTTGTAACTCAATTAGAAATTTACTTGTGTTCAAAAGAATATGAATTGCCTTGGTGTGATCAAACTTCGAGAAAAAATAAGATATATATAATTCTAAATAAAATTTCTTGATGTGGAAATGTCAAATGGATTCAACAAGTTTTTCAACTATTTTAACAATGAAGGGAAATAAGGATACCATGATTGAAAAATGTTTTGGGTAAAGGTATCTTGAATCTAAATCTTCCTCAAATCCTAAGACTTCTGTCTTGACATCACGTCAGATTCACTATTGTAGTAAGGGTGAAATTTTTAAACTTTGAATAAATGTTTGGGAAACATAATCTTAACATAAGGATGAGAGAGTTAGGAACTTTGTATGCAATTTGAAATATGGTGAATAATTATGTAAGTTATGGGGATTTTTGCAAGGGATAAAGAGCCAAATTAAATGGTTCAATTGTAAGTTGAATGTGATATGAGTTTAAAAATCCGTAGGTGGAAAAAAAGAATAAAATTATCCTTACACAATAATGTTCTTGGAATGTTTATCGTAACTAAGATGTAATCATGGTAATGATCTGTTGTGGGTTGCCAAACCTTGAGTCCCTTTCTTGTGGTTGGGTCAATACTAGCATTCATTCAGTGGGGAAAGTGTGGCATCGACATGTATATGGTGTTGTCATGTGTTTATGTGAGTTGATGACTTATGTAAGTGACTAATGTGTAGCTTAATTTCTCTACTTAGAGCCCTTGTGGTGTTATATAGTAAGCAATGTAAGTCAAAAAAAATTATCTTGGTATTTTTACTATTGTATTTGTGTATGATAATTGTGGGCGTTACAAGTTTAAACTATGTTTGAATATTTTAATTAAATTTACATGTGTGAATAAAATTATTTATGTTTAAAATTTGACATGTATGATTCTAAATATGTAAATAAGTTAAGCATCCATACTTAAAAGTATTTTAAAATTGATTATAATCGTCAAAATCATGGTTAACACGTGTAATGTACCAGTCAACCCTTTGATTTCAATAGTGATTAGGCTTTGCACTAACTTTGAAAGTTGTATTTAAATGTAAAATTTTATACTTTCATTTCCTCATAATTACAATAAATGAGGTTAAAAAATTCCATTATTTTTACAATTGTAATAATACTAATTATTTTATCTATATATCCTTGTCAGTTTCAAACAATAAACTTTAATGTTGCGAACTCACCACAAAATCCTGAACAATAAATTTGAACACGACATTAGAGTTTTTATTTTGGATTTGGGTGTTCTATTTATAACTTAGCATGAGTATTTATGGATTTACATCAATGTTTAATGTTTTCATTTTGAATATAGGGTTGAAGTTTTGTTTATATTGTTTCAGGTTTAAATTCCTCATTGTTTTACTCACTATTTTGGTTCGCCATGAATGACGCAATTTAGGCGTTATAAAGGATAATGTGAAACCGTAGAGCCCACCGGTTCTCCCTTCCTTATGTTTTGTTGGCTCATTATGATTATTTTTTTATTTCATATGGAGACATTGGACACTCAATTATGTTAGTTATTGTTTAGATGATTCCATGTTTTATCATCATGTTGGTTATGATATGCTAATGCTTGAAAAGAAAATATTTATGACATTCATTACTTATCCATGTTATAAACTGTTTAACAAGATTTCCACTCCCATTTCAGATTAGTGAAAACAAAACGAGAAATCAAGAGCCTCAAAATACGTGAGGGTTTAGGTGATGTCCTGATATGTATGGCGACAAAGATGGTACAGGCGTAAAGAGGATTTCCTCTTCACTGTGAGATTTAATGACCTGCATAACAAAGAGAAATAAAACACAAAAAATATTAGTAATAAAGATAGGTATCTTCCCGACGAAGTCAGTCCTGAGAAGTTAAAACTTCCTAAGATGGATGTTAACCCTTGCGATAAAAAGATATCAATAAGTGATGATAAATGAGAGGATGTGAATGATACATAGAAACAAATATATGATAAGATAGAAGATACTAACATAATGATATGATAATAAAAATATGTTGAAAACAAAGAAAACTTGTTCGGGTTGGTGGCGAACTGGGCTTGAATGGTATTGATGATGATGAATGGAACAAAGATAATCTAAAATATGCAGAAACAGAGCTGAAGGTTGATTACGGGATGTTAGGATTGATTACAGGATAGAGATGAGATAAAAAGGGTGTGGGAGATGGTAGATATAATAGGGGAAAGAAAAAAGTCGATGGCAACTCGAGGTATACTGACACAGTCGACAGAAACCTGTCACAGGTTGATAAAAGGATGTAGAAATAGGGACTAAGTATTGATTCTGGGATGCAGATTGTGATTTCAAGATGTTGGTAAGGTAGATATAATGCAAGGAATGAAAAATTTAATAGAGATAAGGGTTGAGTCGGTGGATACCAAGCTTTGTCTGCAACGACTAAATTAGGGTATGGGAGCTTGATACGATGATAGAATAAAAAGGTGAATCTAAGGATGATCAGGAATGGCTCAATGATTAGGAAGAGTTGAGGGGGAAACCTACAAACCTACAAAATAGAAAAAAATATGAAGGAACAAGATCTCTAAGAAACCTTCAAAATGCTCCAAGCTCCAAAGTCAACATGTAAGGGGATAACAAGATGATCCAGTTGATGAAAGAAGATCGAAGGATGATGCAAGAGACAACAATCACAAAAAGATACCAGAAATATCAAAGTTTCAGCCTTGAGAAATGAGGGGTGAATGTGGTTATATAGGGTCGATGCTGACCCACTTGAGTCACTAACAACTATAACAAATAGGGGAAGAGTTATGAAGAAGATGTGGATCTCGATGCAAAAGAGGCCAAAAATGGATAAGAGGGCGGCGTTTGACCATTTCAGGTGTGTTAATGAGGCATGGATGGGAATAAAGAAGGATGGAATGATGATGGGGAGTAATAAAGGTAGTGGGGATTCCTAGGAAGGATTAAATGAGGGGGAAATTATGAAAGATAGTGGAGATCCAAGGGGGGTAGTAAATGGGTTCATTTAGGGTAGGATTAGGGAAAATAATAGGATTGGGGATAAATTAAATAGGTTTAGGGGATATGGATAATAATAAGGATTAATAATTAACAATAAGGATTAATATGGGAAAAAGAGGGAATTATGGGGAATAAGTGGGAAATATGAATAATAGGTGGGAAATAGAATTTTGGGAGGGAAAGTGTATATTTAAAATAGGGAAGGGTAGGATGAACGCACAAGGCGATGACAATGGACGAACGTGAGATGAGGGTGCTAGGGTTACTGAAAACGGGTGTCTACATAAACTTTTTATGTGGGTTTTTAATGATTATATTGATGATTATGTGATGAGATGGATATGATTTCTATATGGGATGTATCATGGATTTTGATCATAATTTTATTATTGTTTGGATAGTTAGATGTGGCATATTTTTATTCAACTGACACAGATTTGTTAGATTACCATGATTATTTGTATTGTTATTTCAATTTATTTTATATTGAGAAGGTATGAGTTTTGTCTTTAGTGTGGAGGACTACAAGTTTCGCCACAAGGAGAACATGGGACTCAGAGATAACACCTCCAAGATGAACAAGCCCATCTAGCCAAACCCCCATGTTCACCTGGTTACTATACCTTGTGTTTATTTATGAAATGTGAGTCTGACACGGTCACCTTTTTTTGTTTTTTGGTTGTATTTATTATTCTTTCACCTCCTCTCACCTTACAAAATTAATCTTGGTGTTAACCCTCTTATTTAGCGGTGTTTATTTCCTTATTTTAATTTGATGGTGCTTAGTTGTAATGGAAGGTTTATTATTGTTAAGTGTGAATATTTAAGTCTTGGGATCACCTAACCTTGCTTTTGGGTGTACCACCAAGCATCTTAAAAGCTCCCCTTTCTCCCAAATCTTTGATTTGGTTAAAAAATAGAATTTTGGAGGTTTTTTTTGGAAAGTTTGGGGTCTCTATACCTTAAAAAAGAACCCTTGGACCTAACCTATGGATAGAGGGAACTTTTTGTAAGCCCCATAAGTATTTTCCCTCTCATAATTCTCTCTCAATTTATCATCCTTCCTCCCTTTTATATTTTGTGGGTGACTTTGGAATTACGTAGCATGATTTTAGGGGATTGAAATTTTAAATTTTGATTCCTTTGCATCAATTGGAATGTGGGTACTTGAATGAGGACCATGATAAGTAGGATGTGCCTAGATGGAAGGGTGAAACATTTCACCCTCCCACGTGCTTGGTGATTTGGATAACTTAGTCTATTTCTACCCCCATTTTGGCATTTTTTGGGAGACATTTTTTCTTGCTTGGAGATAGAGATTATTGTGAAGTCTCTTGTAACTTTGGGATATTTTGGAGCCTAGCTTGGTTGTGAGGTACATCTCGCCCTTTTTTTCTTATTGTTAAGAAATGCATAAAAATATTTTTGAATTGATATATATTTTTTGGGTATAGGAGTTAATCTTTGGTTGTTTTCTCCTTTTTCTTGTCGATATTTTTGGTTTTGTCTCTCCACCCCTAATGGGGGGTGGATTAGGGAATGATGTTGGGAAGAGGGAGGGGATATTCTCTTCATTTTTCATGGTGTCCTACTCCCTTCCTTGGGGGAAGTATGAATCATTTCCATTTGGCTTGAAAATCTCCTCTTATCCTTCCTAAATAAGCATATAAGGCTTGAAAAGCCTTGGCAAGGAGGAGAATGTGGAGCAATAAGGAGATTAGTGGGTTATGTGGAGTTGTGTAGTTATCTTATGTTTGGATGATGATCTTGGCTCTATATATTATACCTTTTAGTTTTTTTATTCCTCCTTCCTATCTTCCCATTTCCTTTGGTTTTGGTATTTTGGTGCTCGAGTCTTATTTTGAGTTTGGTGAAGATTGATTTCTTCCTTATTTTGGTTGTCTTTTTTTCTAAGTTGGATACTTGATTTTATACATGGGCATCTTAGTGGCATGTTATCCCTATTTCCCATGGGCTTTGGGGATCTTAGCATGCCTTCTGTTGGGAGATAGGAATGTGATAATGCCTATTGTTGGGAGGTTTACAAGTCTTTATTTGTGGTGTTTAGAGCACTTGGATAAATTGGAGCTTGGAGCTAGACTTGGAGACATTCTTCAAGTTTATTGGTTAGAGGAGAGTTGGTTAAAAATTCAATTTATGTTTTTCCCACTTAGTGGGAGGCTTGTAATATTTTATTTCAAAGTGTTTTGAATTATTCTTGTTAAGAAAAAATGTGAATTTTAATTTATCTTTTGGACACTTGATGTAAGATGTTGTGGAATCCACCCTTGGGGGGAAATGTAAGGGGAATTTTGAGTGATCTTGTCTAAAAAAATATTGTTTTTTATACTCATTTGAATCTTTCATTTGAAAAGAAATTAAATGATACTTTGGGGTAGTCTTCTTTACCATATAATTCAACTTCATATCTAGGGATATTATGGAGGATTTTCTCTTTGCGATCTTATCGAATAATTGTGGATGTGTTGTATTATCATTTGTAATGGTTAAATGGAAAAATTTTAAGTGATCTATTGATTTGCAAGATTATTTTAACTTGGGTAAATAATATTTTGGGTGATTTCATTCTTATTATTACAAAAAGGAAAATGATTAGTCATTTTAAGGTTATTGGACTTGTTGGAATAAATCTGTATAAGGAAACTCATTGTTCTTGATTTACACTAAAAAAATATGTAGAATAATTGAATGAGTGATTTCTATTATGATCCAAATCATCTCCCATTATGCTTAGTTGTTGTATTTACTACCTATTGGAATTTTGTTGTACCTGCGAAATAATTTATCCTTCCAACTTGAAATATAAATGTCTTTTTCATCCCTACAATACAGTGTATTGGTTTATTGTGTGCGTGCACGCATGCGTGTGCACGTGCGTGTGTGTGTACACATAGACACAGACACACACATACATATACATATAGTGTGTGTTGTGGGTGGTTGTGTAAACACATGATTTCTTTTATATCTTTGTTAAAAATTTGGTGAATCCTTGTGAATAAATTATACTCAGGAAAGTAAAATATTGTATTAGAATCCTCTATGCGTAAACTTAACACACACACACACACACACACACACACACACACACACACACACACACACACACACGAAAACCATTAAAAACCAAAAGAACTTTATACTTATATAAAATAAAAAAACATTTGCATAGGGTTTGGGAGGGGTCGTGGCTTGGCTGTGACCCCTACCCCAAACCATATCCCTCCTTCTCCATTGCATAAAATATTTGCATATAGTGCTAGCCTTATATCAGTCAGTCATCCCTCATTTTGAATGAAAATGCTTTTTAATATATGCACATCTGTATATTTAGGGGATTTGTATCCATAGGTAGAAAATTTAACCCACTGAAAAAAATCATGGATATATAAGAAAAGTTTCCATAATATCTTCAAATGTAGAGTTGTAGAATAAATACAAAAACAAGAAATATAAACAATAGGAGGGATTAGAATAATAGATCTTCGTTCACTATCCATTAGAGCTCCACATAGCATCAAGCAATAAACCAGAAAATAGAAGCGAATGATAAATGAGAAAATAAGACAATGAAAATGAAAATAATGAAGAAATATCTTCCATAAGGAAAATCTAGGGTTTTCCTAGACCAACCCTAAGATCCAAGGTGGAGATCCTTTCAATCCAAAGGCTCTCCTTAAACATGGAATGTACACTTATAAATGTGTCCCATGGTGAGCCTTCCCACTTGAAAGTGTAATTTTGACTTTTTCTTTGGGTGAATATTCATTTAGGTTGAATTTAGAAATTCATTTAATTATTTTAATATGCATGGATCTTGGAGACCCCTTTCAATATAACATAGGGATATTTTTGTTAACTATTTAATTGATTTAGGGGACCTAGGGATTTCTTATCCTCCCCGCTTGAATAAATAGAACTTTGTAATGGGTAATTGAATTTAATTAGTTTTACTGAATTAATAATACCTCAGAAAATGAAATTTTCTCCCTTAGAATTAGGGATTACCTTGGTGTGGAGATTTAAATATGAAGGTTATTGTAAATTGATACATTTGGATTTGTTGTTAACTATAATAATGTTTATTAATGTAAGGGAATGGATAAATTGTAAAAATGACGTTATTTCAATCATTGTAACAATTTGTTATTAAGTTATAACGTTATTAAAATATTATTGTCAGTACAAAAAAAGCTTTTCATTTTTTTTAACAGGTTTTCATTGGTAATATATGGTATAATTTGGTTTGAAGTCATGGGCACAAAAATTGGTATCAAAGCTAGTTTTACAACACCAAACACTCTGGGGATTACACAAATAAAATTAATTATGTTGGAGTAGTTAATCCAGACCTTTAAACAATCGTTTTTGTTAAAACACTCTAAACTACACATTATATTTCCCCTACACTCACAGGATGTTTGTACATGGTAATAGGTGTTGATCCGTTAGGAATTAGGGACATAGTTCACCTAATTTGGATCTACATGCCATTGATTTTGGACCACATATACTAGAGGCATTAAAGTAGATGATGGAGGTTTTATAACATCACCTTCCTAAGTAGTGAAATCCGGTAGAGAAGGTTTTTCAGCTAGAGGTTACTTTGATAGATGAGTGTGCACACTCAATGGCACAACAACAAGATACACAGAGATGAGTGAAGTCTCGTAGACCTTCCATACACTTTGAGAGGGTTTCCATACTTCGATGGATCCATTCACATAATATTGCAGGGTCACCAATATCTAATCAACCAAATTTACCTATTGGAGAGAGAGTTGAGCCTCGTCGGTAGGACCATGATACTAGTAATGTTATCATGGGTCTCCTTGGTTTACAAACACCTACTTATGGAGGTATGACCAATGGTTTCAGATTCAAATTATGGATCATGAGCCTTGACAGTTACTTTAGGCTCCACCCTTATGAGAGAAATGTTAAGGATTGATTTGATATTGACCTCTTATGAGACATAACACACATTTGGTGGAGGAATGAGGAGAAAAATATTGATTTAACACGTGAAAAAGTTAATTGGGAGATGTTTGAAGAGTAATTTCAGGTTAGATATATGTTAAAAAAAAAAAATTTAGAAGGGGATTGATGATTTCCATGACCTCGGTCAGGGATCAGACATTGTGGCACAATATGAGTCTCATTTTATAAACCTCTTATAATATGTGGATTATTTACAAGATGAGAAGATGTAAGTGAATAGGTTCATTGAGGGCTTGAATGTAGATCTGGCTAGGTCAATTAGGATTTTATCTCTTCTGACCTTAGAAAAGGTGGTAGAGAAGGATTATTTGGCATAAGAGAACAGGGGAAATACCTAGGAGTATCGTGAATGTAAAAATATTAGGATGCATGAATAGATTAATTCGTATCAAAATCATAGATCGTAAGGTAGAAATCCATCACTGAGAGGAGATTTTATACCTCCAAAAACAACTCTAAGACCTCCATCACATCCACATAAGAATTCAAAACACCATGCACACCAGTAATATAAGATTAAAGATACATAGGACATGTAGAGAAGTAGAGGTCGGGAAGACTTTTGTCTTGGTGGGGATAGGAGACATGGTAGCTAGAATGTTCATCCAAAATGTACAGAGTAGTCTATTAGGGCTATACCAATAGGTCCAGTCCCCTAGAGTATGAGTGGGACTCCCACACGGAGGGATTCAATAATATGTTACATTTGTGGGCCCATGATCACTAAGCTCATTTTTTCTACATAAACATTTTTTTGTTTATAGAAAAAAGGAACCTATATCCGAGCAGACTATAACATATGTGGGACACACTCACCATGTCCATGTCATAGTAGATAAGTGCCAGGTAGAGCACTAGGTGTTTTGTGACTAAATCCCTTAAGCTTTAAAATAATTAAAGGCTTGTTGAACTGAGATTATTTGTAACAAAGTCACTATAAAAAACTATTGATTTAATGTTGGAATGATTATCCCAAGAATTTCATTAAAGATGGTTAATTTAAGTGAAAGGGTGTAGAAACCATTGTGTTGGTTTGTAACCACCCTTGAATTATTATAAAAAGGATGTAAAAGTGAATAAAGAACATGAATTATGATTGTGATTCTGAGAAAGATAATAATTACAAGGAAGTCTTGAGGACTTTGTGAATTTAATTTGTGGAAGTAATTCCAAGGTTGACGAGGTACAAACAGGTGGTGGGAAAGAGAGAGGGGCACTAGAGGTTTCCTAACCGGGGGTACAGAGTAAAACATCTGATGGTTCTCGGCCAAGGAAAGGTGAACATACACTGGGTGTATACCATTTCCTCTCAAAAGTGTGGCCATAGTCTGGTGTCTGTTACCTGAGTTTGCATTGGAATTTTGTATTAGAATTCTTGATCATTGTCTTAGATAAGTTTTCTCTCTATAAAAATAAGTCATTCCATGTTGAAAAACAATATAAAGAAGTTAAAATTTATATTTATTCAGATAAATGTGCAACTGAATGTATCCTATCTATTTTGTTAAGCATATTTTTGAAGTATATAATCATTTTTATAAAGAATAGCAAATTGCAGGATTTTTCAATATGTATATTTGTTATTCTAATAAGATTTGTATAATTAATTACAAAATAAAAAATTAATATATGTAACAGATAGTACTATATAGTCTTCTTATGTCTGTCTCTATCTTTTGGGGTTGTTTTTTTCGTCTTTCTGCTACGGACCTGAAAGCTTTCCTTATATATGGTTAACTATGTGGTTCTAAGTCTGTTGGTGCAGTGTGATATTACAAATTTCCGTCCAATAATAAAGATCCATGTAAATTATTTTTCTCAGTTAAGTAGTATTAAAATATAAAAAAACATATCAATCTTCAGCAATGAGATATGTTTTCGAGGGAAAATGTTGCATTTCATTTGGTAATAGATAATTTTTCCTCATTTGAGATGTTTTGTTGTTGCATTTCATGTGATGATGATGTGTGAAATACTCAAGAGATTCAAATATATTATTCTTAGTCAAAGATTATGGTGATTTTCTTACAAAGATGAATTGTGCATATATAGGAGAACAAGCCGAAACATGGTTAATAAGTTTAGAGAGATGTTTTGAATTGCAAAAAACTAGTAAGTTGGAAAAATACAAATAGCTTCTTATGAACTAATTTTTTTTTCCCTTAATTGGTTGGAAGCTATATTGAGATCTGAAAAACTTAAAGCTCATAAGGTTCCATGGAATAAATTTAAACATTTGTTTAGGAAGAATTATTTGTTTGAACATTTCTTACAACATAGGAAAAATGAAATCTTTGATTTAAAACAATGTTTGAAAACTGTCAATGAGTACAAATAAACTTTTGAGAATCTAAATGGATTTGTGCCTTCTATTTCTAGAACTAATAGAGTGGCTAGGTTTATTAATGGTTTAAGAGAGGAATATAAGGCTAGTGGATGAGGATACTCAAATAGATGAACCATTTGAAAATTATAGAAATTTTGTTCACCAAAAGAAGGAAGATTATAAGAAAAAGAATCATGATTTCCATTTTAAAAATAGAAAAAGGCCATATAGTGAAACTGTTAAGTGTAAACATACTCAAATTAGGAACTAAAAAAGGAAACAAAACTATGTTAAAACTAAACCAGAAGAAGTTAAATGTTGGAATTGTGGAGGTAACCAATTTTCTAGGGGTTGTCCTTAGAAAAAGAAGAGTTGGGATAAGAATAAAAATCAGGAAAACTTATGATAAATCTAAGGAAGAAAACTAAAATATGAAATTTAATGTTGTTATTGATATAGAAAAATTTAACCAATAGTTATAGTAATGGTTGATGAAAGAATAATAAGACAAACACGAGCTTTAGTATAAGATTTAGATTTTCAAATGTATAATATTGTATCTTGTGAATATTTTCAGTACTTAACTTAGGTCAATATGATGCCATTTTGGGGATGACCTAGTTAGAAAAGAATCATGCTCTTATTAACTGTGAAAATAAACAAGTGTGTATTCAAGATCAATATGAAAATAATCATATTTTAGAGGGAACTACAAGACTAAATTTAAAAACAATTTCTTTTATTCAACTTAAAATAAGCCTTAAAGAAAAATGTAAAGTTTTCTATCTCGTGATTACTCAACAAAATGATAAGCTACAAATAGATATAGATGTTCTCCTAGTAGTCCAAGAATTTATGGATCTTTTCCCTTCTGATGTTGAAGAGTTACCACCTAGGAGATCTGTAGAACATGTCATTGACCCCATTTATGGAGCCAAACCAGTATCAAAATCACCTTATAGGTAATCTATACCTGAATTAGCTGAGCTTAAAATACAACTGATTCAATTATTGAAACAAGTAAAAATTAGACCTATCGTTTCTCCCTAAGGTGCACCAGTGTTGTTTGTTAAGAAGAAAGATGGTACCATGAGATTGTGTATTGATTACAGATAATTGAATAAACTAACTATTAAGAATAAATATCCTTTACCTAGAATTGATTATTTATTAGATCAATTGAATGGAGCTAAATGCGTTTCTAATATTGATTTACGTTCTAGATATCATCAAATTAGAATAAAAGATGTTTATATTGCAAAAACTACCATTAGAACTAGATATAAACATTATGAATTTTTTGTTATTCCTTTTGGATTAAAAAATTCCCCAGCCACCTTTATGACATTGATGCATGATGTTTTTAGACCTTTCTTAGACATGTTTTTGATTATATTTTTTAGATGATATTTTGATCTATTCCAAAAATGAAGAAGAACATGAGAAACATGTTAGATTAATACTTAAAACTTCTAAATGTAAGCATCAGTTATATGGTAAGTTAAGTAACTGTGAATTTTCTAAAATTGAAGTCTCATATCTAAGACATGTTATCTCAAAAAAAGGAATTGCACCAGATCCTTCTAAAGTAAAATAAGTACAAAATTGGGATACACCTAAAGATGTACAAGAAATTAGAAGTTTTATTGGTTTATTTGGATTCTATCAAAGATTTATTAACAACTATTCTAAAATAGCTACTCCACTCACAAATTTAACAAGGAAAAGTAACACATATCATTGGTCTAAGGAATGTGAAGTTGCTTTTAGTAAATTGAAAGAATCATTAAAAAGTGCACCTGTGTTATGTATTCCTGATTTTTCTAAGACTTTTAATGTTGCTATTGATGCTTGTGATTCTGGTATTAGATGTGTATTGATGTAAGATAACAGAGTTGTTGTCATATTATATCTAGAACACCATTGCCTACTGAGAAGATTTTTCTTACCTCATGTGTTCTCTTAATAGTCCAGAAATTCTCGTTATGCTTTGGATCTTGTCTAGCCCCATTATGTTCGTAGGTCTCTATCCCTTATTGATATTATAGTGCCATCATACAAGGCTTGCAGTATCTCCTTACTCAACCCTTGTTAAGTATGAAAGCAAAGATTATGGGTATGAGTTATTCAATATCAATGAGATGATTATGAAATACAATAAGTACCTAATAAATACATTATGAGGAGTCAAACCTCATCTCATCAGAAAACTCATTTCTGCAAATTTACACCTATCTCATGTACACTCAAGTCCATTATGAGTACTAGATAAAGGATGCACCTTACCTATGTGATAGTACTAACAAAACCCAATACAAACATAGTTTGGAAAGGGAACATCAAACTGAATCCAACTTGTAAAGGATGCGACTTCAAACTTTCTGGATAGGGAACACATCGTTTTACCAATCCAAGGTAAGAACATGTGTATTCACTACATTTGTTCTATCCTACCATATGTGTGAAAACATACACATTGGATATGCGAACTACAGCTAGGCCATACATTTGATTTCATCCTCCATATCTTATTTGTGATAATCTACAACTCATTTTCTGCCCAGAATGAACCAATCTCACCATTACAAATTATGTACCAATCACACCATGTATGACTTGTCAAATGGTCTCTATCCCTTATACAATGTATTACAGCTGGTCAACGACAAGGCTTCCATCTCCTTATGCCTTGTTAATTGGAAATGGGAGTTAGCATGGATTTTATTACATGGTTATTCAATAACAACGAGAGATATAAATACATAAGTGTGATCCTACGTACGAGATTGATCAAACCTCATCTAAAATGGTCCCACTCATTTCTTCCAACTTTTACCAAAACCTCTTCTTCATGATACAGCTCATCTATTTAATAAGTAGATTACTCAATAACATGGTCTTTCTATGCGATTTAGTAACTAACAGAGAACCAAAATTTACCTCTTCAATCTGGAGAAAGGGATTTGATAAACTGGATACTAGATTGATCATTCAATGCGACTTCAAACTTTATGAGTCATATGGAAACACATTGACCAAGGATAAGTAAGAATCATGGACACACATTCTGTAGAATCCTCCATATCTAGGTGAAAAACATACACATTGGCTTGCGAACACTAGGTATAGATGAATAGAAGTTTTCTTACACATCTAGGTTATCATGACTACAACCTACATGCACATCTGTTCAGAGATGTTTATGGTCACTGAATCATCACTGTCACTACCACACCCATTTATATTTAGTTGAAATCTAATCACCATTGATCTTGGTATACATATTTTTCATCACTTAAAAGAAGTGGGGAAGAGTATTCTTTCCAATCACTTTCCTCTTTTCATGTCATCAGCAACAACCAAAGCTATTACCCTTTAGCTGATTCTATTGATGAGACCTCTGCTCTCTGTATACAGTTGAAGGAGAACGTGATCTTGTATTTCTTACAATAAAAACTAAGACATATTTGTCTTTTGAAGGTTTGGGATAAATAGGCTACATGTTTATCTCCTTCTTATTGATGGAGCACTGGGTTGAAATTTTGTACAAGACATTATTTCTTCTTTTTCTGAATCAGAACTTATGGTTCAATTCCCCTAATCAAGCTAAAATAATGATTAAACCTGTCCAGATTGAGATCTAAGTTTACTTAAAGTAAATACCATATTCGATGAAACTATTGGACATGCTATTTAGAAGAAAATATGGTATTTGCATCATACATCGTCTACTTTTTCGTTAACACCAGCTAATTGATTTTATCAAGGAGAACTAAGAATATTACTAATAGTGATATTACCATCTTTTCACCTGCTTCCATCTTTAAACTATACAGTCTTTGCTTCATTGTCATCTTGGTGCTTTTGTCTTGAGATCCGAAAAGCTTATTCTAAACGAGTCTCCAAAATTCTTTGGAACTACTTAACTTAGTGTTTTACGATGTAATTTGCAAGCACCAGACTTTGAAAAACTGAAGATCAATGACGGCTAATGATTTTTGGTTGTTGAAATGGTCCACTTGGTGAGCTAAATCCCTAAAGCATTTAATTGCATTAAAGGCTGCATTTACCTTTGACGATTTGTCCCAAAGTTACTTCTCGATCAGTAGTAGTTGTGTCTTTACCTGCCAAGTGTGAATAGTACCGATTGCCTTTTAATTAAACTTGACTAGTTAAAGTGAAAGAGTGTGGAAACCATTACGATTGTTCGTTACCTACCTCCTCAACCCCCTCATACAAACTAGGGATAGTACACACAGTGACATTGGTTTGAATAAAGAACTATGATAGTCTGATTACAAAGTAAAGTATGACTAATGACAATGCTAGCCATGTAGGATATCTATGTGACATTTACATTTGTGCAAGTAATTCCACAGGTTGACTCACATACAGACATGCGGTAGGTCACAGAGAGTCTACCAACAGGTGTCCTAACTCAGGTGCTAAAAAGTCACAACCACATATGATTAATGGCCATAGGCTTAGGTCAAATAGCGCTAGGTGTATAACCTTTGATAAAGAAAAATAAGAACACAGTCTAGACTCTAGATACATGAGAGTGTATTGGAATTTTGCATTAGAATCCCAGATCATGAGGTCTCATTACCAAGTCCTCTGGGTGTCAGATTTAGTCATTCAAGGTCCTGACAGATAGTTCAAAGAAGTTCATAAGGCTATTGGGCATTAAGTCTAATACACGTGGGTGTTTATTGCACACACTCGACCATTTTGGCATGTAAGGCTCAAATAATTATGTAATGGTAGAGCTATCCTGCCTCCAACGAATTGTAGGATTTTTAGCATATGTATGTTTGATATTCTACAGAAGATTTGTACAAGCCTCCAATTGCAGCATAGGGGGAGCTCATATGTAACCGATAGCATTATACAGCCTTCTTGTATCTGTCTCTATCTTTCGGGGCTGAAGTGAAAGTTCGTTATGTCTATCTGCAACAATCTATGAAATATTTCTGGGGATATGGTTGAGCACTTTAAGGATCCAAGTCCATTGAATATAGAGCTAATATGTCTGAAGGCTTCCATCCAATCAAGCTAAGGGATCAAGAAAGTAACTTTCACAAGGATTTTTTCACTGAACATTTAAAAATAGGGACCATTTTTAGGAGGTTGCATAAGTGTAGAAATATTGCGTACACTACATGCCTATTGACAATAGGAGATTTTTGATCACTGGGATTTGACCAATGCGAAACACAGGGTTCATCAAACATGCTGGGAACCTATCAAAAATTCGGAATGTCAGTATGTTTGTTAAGCTTGTCAGTTGTTATTCTCTCAACATATGCCTTATAATAAGTTCCGCTATCTTTGAGAGTTACTAGCATTAGAGTAATATGAACTAGACAGTCCGATAGTCAAATATGAGCCAATTATAAAGTTGTGCACACTAAGTTGCATGTTTTCAATGCTTTTTCAGATTTATGTCAGTTTGAAGAGAAAGGAATCTGGTAATTAAGAACACTTTAAAGTCTATAATTCTGATGAACAATATAACTTATTAAATGATCTTTGCACACTAAGTTATATTTTCAATGCACTTAATTTATGCAAATTGAAGAGCAAAGGACCGCGTACATTTGAACATTGGAAGTCTATAAATTCTATTTATGCATTTTCCACTATGATATGAGCACCTTCTTCTGTCCTTTTTGAATTGGACCACTAATCTATATGACTATGTCCCATTTTTTTTTGCACTTTTTGTACTTAAGCAAAATATGGCCCACAACCAAAACATGACCAAACACATATAAAATGAACTGAACATGGTATTTTTAAGAGCTTATAATATACCAAGGTGTAGAGGCATCTAGTACTTTATCTGATTTTTTTAAGTTTTTAAAAGTATTTTTAAATATTTATTTACTAGTCATATTTTAAAATATTTTTGGCCACCAAGTGGGACACACTTATATCCTTTGACCCACTTCGCTTGTCATCTGAACCTAAAAATTGTTTTGTTTTTGTTAATTTCGCGAGCTTCAAGTCTGTGAGACATAATTGTTGGAAAAGATGATGGAATCTTGATGCATGTCTCTTGTCACGCCATTTTAAAGATTTAATTAATCAAGTTTATCCGTAACCCACATATTTATAAATGTAGATTAGGTTTATATTAATCAAATATAGTTGTAACTAGACTTAGATTTCTCAATTAAGTAGTATTACAATATAAAAAGCGTATGAATCTTCAGCAATGAGATATTTTGTTGAGGTAAATGTTTCATTTCACCAGGCCACAGTTATTGAGACCACATATATTATTAGAGGTATTTATGTAGTAGTGTTATTTGACTCTAGTTTCTCTAATTCTTTTATTTCACCATTTATAGTGGACCAGTATGGGGTGTTGTCGTCTAGGCATTCAGATATATGACAAGTTGAGTTGGCTACTGGGTCCAAGATCATCGTTGACGCTTACGTAGAGAGTTGCATAGTTTATTTGGGTGTGTTCTCTAATACTTTAGACCTCTGTGTTTTATCATTTGGATCATATGAGGTAGTTTTGGGAATGGATTGGATTGATTCTCATCAGGCCAAGGTTTATTATTGTATTATGATTATTGATTTTGAGGATGAATTGGGTAGTTCAACTATGATTTGTAGTATTCAGAGGCATATATCCTTACATATGATCTTTGCCATGCATCTCAAGCGGAGCATGCACAAGGGTTGTCATATTTATGCCATCACGATCAATGATTAGTTTGAGGATGTTCCAACTAGTTCACCACTTGATGTGTACCATGTTTTGAGAGAGTTTGTTGATGTTTTTACTAGTGAGCTTCCTATTTTACCACCACGCAGAGATGTGGATTTCACAATTGACTTGGTACCAAGTGCGACTCTAGTTTCTTAGACACCACATAGGATGATGAATCGTGAGCTTCATGATCTCAAGATTTAGTTAGAGGAGTTGCTGGAAAAGGCTCTTGTTTGCCCTAGTTTTTATCCTTGGGGTGTTAGGAAATATTTATAGTGCTCACATTATTATTGTGATGGTTAAATTATAACGTATGGGTTGATTATATTTACATACTAGTAAATATAATAATGTGATGTAAATGAGTTATTATTAACAACTCATGCCATTTAGAGAGTGTATTGTTACGTGAGTAACAATCACTCTTGATATGGAGTTTTGGGTGTTTTAGTTGTTGAGCCAAACTCCTAAAATATAGGAGATACTTGGCCTTGGCCTATTCAAAAAATTTGTATGGATTGTGCAACTCTACCCAAATTCTACCTGGTATTAGAGCATTTGATTAATATACCTATTTGAAATATATATGATTATTATTTTCGTGTTTTAATTGTGCAACTCTACCCAAATTCTACATCTGGTATTAGAGCATGTTGAGGTCCTGAGTATTTGTTGAGGGAAATTATATTACTATTTTTGGTTTCCCGAATATAAATTACATTTGAAAATTTGGTTTATAAAAATTTACAGTCAGTTTTGGGATTCGGTAAGTTCAGCATTTACTTTTATTAGTTTTGCATTCTATTGGGTATGTCTACAATCTTGGGTATCTCATGTGGTTGAAGATCGACAAAATTATTTATTTAACAAGTTGCCACTCATTTATCTTTGACAACCATTGGTCTGGATGCATGATTAGATCCATATTTCATGTATTCAAGTCATTTATTTTTGACAAGGAGATCTTCCAACCTTTGAAAGTATATCATAGATAATTGAATTGGTTTCTTACATTAATCGAATGTTTAATAACCATCATTGATTCATACTTGTGAATCTGTGCAAAGGACTATAGAAGAGGATCATGTGCGATTAAAATATCTAAAGAGACATGAAAGGATCTTGAAATAGTCTGAATCTATGTTCTTAACATTTCATTCACTCTCAATGTAGTGGATAAATACTTGCACGAGTTTTCATTGAATTCAGTGCAAAAGACATACCATGCTAGACTCTATCAAAGCGTGGACATAATTATTAATAGTTTATTTTGGCACCATCTTCGATCATTCCTCACGTCTTCTGCTCTCCAATGATCTTCATATAATGAAAAAAATGCTAATGTGGAATGGAAATTCATCATCAATTTCTTTCAGCTACAAATTTCCACGTGGTTTTATGAAAGAAAAAATAAAATATATATTTAGCCTTATTCAGTATGTGTATTTCATTATCCAATAAATTTGTGAGTCTATTTCTTAATTATTCTACGGTCAATTCTTTTGAGAGTTCTTTAATTTGTGTCAAATGTCATCAAAGTTACAATTCTATTTACTATATAGTTGGATTAAATATGATAACGGTCTTGTTATTTTGTTGAGTCTAAGTCAAGAAGTCTAGTACATGGTCATTTTATCTAAATGTCTTGTGATAATATAATGTGTGTCATGTTATAAAGAGTTTATTACCTTCTCATTTTTCATATATGGTTAGTCAAAGTGTAGTGTTAAATTCTTATTGTAAAAGAGGCATTATTATTTAATGTGTTGAAATTGTCATCAATTTGTCTTGGTAATTTTGTAACATTGTCAAAGTTAGAGAAAAGAAAGTTTACTCAATTAATATAGTACTTATGTCTAATTTAATAAAAAAAATTGTTTTCAAAATCAAGTATCATTTTTTCAAAAGTCATTGTTCGAAGTATAGTTGTCTTGTGGAGTCGAAAATTGTGAAAATAAACAAAAAATACCTCATGGACGCATTTTCGGTGTTAGCCGATGTCCAAGGAAATAAAATGTTTCACATTGTGGGAGGGAAGAAAAGAATAAGAATAAGCTCAATGTTGAAATAAATGTGCTTCATGTTCACATTTTTCTGATTGAGCAGCATGACACCGGAGGCAGGAGGAATTGGAGGCCGGATGTCAATCAATGACCTCTCGTCAGTCACCAATGAAGGGGTCGCACGTAGTTAGGGTGACATATCGTGGTGTGTATTTTTATTTCAATATTTGATTTCCATTGTGCTTCTTTTTCAGAGTTCCAGTTTCATTTGTGTACAATATGATTTCAGAGTTCCTAATTTGTGTGAATAAGTGGAAAGTTCACATTGAGGGGGGAGGTACATGGTCTCAATGTTCCATTTCCTTTTCTTCATTTTTCAGATTTGTATTCACTGAGTAGCAATTTCCTACATAATTCCTTGATGTGAAAATATAGTGGAAAATATGAAAGCACAAGGAAAATCAGCATCATGATATTTGGGTTGGTTTTCCTATAAAACCATCTGTATGTTTTGGGTTATTGGTAAGCCACTTGTAAAATCACATCCTATGTTGAGGTTTGTTGGTTGTCTTGTAAAAACCATCCTTGTTGGTTAGTTGGTTGTCCAATGGAAAACCATCCTTGTTGAGGTTGTTGGTTGTCCTAAAAAACCATCCAGATCATGATCATGCACAGGTGACAAGCTGCGAAAGAAGTGCGATTATTTTTCTCCCATGTTCGCGCTAAGGGGGGGAATGCTAGGAAATATTTATAGTGCTCACATTGTTATTATAAGAGTTATATTATAATGTATGGGTCAATTATATATACATACTGGTAAATATAATAATGTGATATAAATGAGTTGTTATTAACAACTCATGTTATTTAGAGATTTTATTGTTACGTGAGTAACAATTACTCTTGATATGGAGTTTTGGGTGTTTTAGTTGTTGAGCCAAACTCATAAAATATAGGAGATACTTGGCATATTTATTTGTATGGAGACCCATTTGATTAATATCAAAAAATAAATTATTATTATTTTCATGATTTAATTATACAACTTTTCCCAAACTCTACATCGGGTACATCGATGATTTTTGTGAAGAAGGACGGATCCCTTCATTTGTGTGTCAATTTTAGGTAGTTGAACAAGGTAACGTGGTAAAGAACCGTTATCACCTTCCGAGGATAGATAATTTATTTGATCAAGTGTAGGGAGTCAAATGTTCTCCAAGATTGATATTAAGTTAGGGTATCACCAGTTACAGATTGTGTAGGTAGATATCCATAAGACATCCTTCTGCACTTGTTATGGACACTAAGATTTCACCATGGTCTCCTTTGGTTTGACTAATGCACTTACAGTCTTTAAGATCCTTATGAACGGATTTTTTTGGACATTATTGGACCGGGTTGTCTTTTTTTTCTTGATGATATTTTGATATATTTCCGCTCAAAGGAGGAGAACAAAGAGCATTTAAGACGGGTTTTACAGGTTCTGGGGGAGAAAAATCTTTTTGGTAATTTAGAGAAGTGTTCCTTCTTATAGACAGATATTGTGTTGGAATACACAAAAACTAACATTGAAGGGGTGAATCAGTGCTTATTCAAAATTTGGAGAACAATTCAATTGATTCACTTTGTCATGAAGAAACAACGACAATCATAAGCAATCAACAAGTGAACACATAGGAGGAAAATTTAACATGGGAAACCCTTGAAGGGATAAAAAACCCACCGAAACCAATACAATATGATAGACAATTTTTCCAATGAAATATTATAAATATTTAAAATTGTTGAGTACCCACTCAACTTGAATCATCAACTCCAAAATCATATCAAGCACATAATTGACACTTTTTGCAAGCTATGATTTGCATGAAAGCACCTACTCTCAAGTTTGCTAAGCACCTACTTACACTTTACAAAATTTTGATCATACTAACTTGGTCTAGTTGTTTAAACAAAAAAATTGTGATCATTAAATGAGCTCATACAATCTCATACTCACAATTCATTCATCTATTTTCACTAGTCCTCATACGTCATCATCTCTGTCTTCAACAATAGCTTTTCATGCACAATAATATGTTTATATTTATAAGAGATACATTATCGTACACCTCTTACAATTCCACTTCCAAAAAAAATTCATCTACTTGGTCTTCAAATCATACAAGGAGGTTGGATTACATCATCTAGAAACTATCAAAATGTGATTATTACTTTTAAATAGGTGTCACTTGTAGGTAAAAAACTTACATTAACTTTCAAAGCACCTTTTACACCTATGATGAACAAGGAATTGTTCCTCAAATCCCTGGCCTTCTATTTCATCTAAAAATATTCCAATATGACCTCTTCACACTCCGGTTTGTAATTTTCATTCTTTTTTTTCTTCTTCTTTGGTGAGGTCTCCTTTGTCTTCTAGTCAACAAGAACTTAATGATAAGTGTTATGAGCATGCAAGCACACTACATAAACCTTCCTCTTTCTCTCTAACTCCTTAACGTGCAACACTTTTAGAGTATCTTGATGCTTGGAACTTTTGATATGTGACCTTTGGATCTCCTTCAAGACATTTAAAATTTTCTATTGACCTCATTTGTATAATGGCACTTAAATTTGGATAAGAACCTTAAGGGATTGTACACTAAGAAAAATAGTCTTCACATGTTAAGCAAGATCACACATTAAAGGAAATAATCATGGCTTCAAAGACATATTTATGGAAATCATTTATCCCTAGAAAACTATTCAAATCCATACATTTCGTCACTTAAGGGAAAATAGACCAAACTTGCTTGCTTTTCAAGAACCACTCAGACTGGGTTTCAAGTTCCAAGAATTGGTCTTGGATTTGAAGACTTCCATCACTCAAACCTTCACTATCATGTAATCCCAATGCAAGGAAAATTCAAAAATAACACCTAATTCATCTTAAATTACTTATCTACATAGGTTGTATGGAGGAAATCAAGTTTTCATGCTCATTTCTTAGACCTTCTTGATTGTCCTATAAGGCAATTTTGGACCATTAAAAAAAATGCTCAAAATCACTTCACTACAACAAGTTCTGGACTCAATCATGTCATATATGACTTGTATAAACTATCCATGACCATATTTCAATTCAAGACCACTCCTTTTCATCAAGACCTCTTCAAACCTACATGACTGGTTTTGGCTTGTTTGGGTTTTAGCGGTAGGTTACTTTGATTAACATGGTTTAGAAAAAATATGCAAAGGACTTCCATGAATCACCTCATGGACACATAGAACAACTCCTGATATTGTTCCCAAACCTTATCTTACACTATGAAGCCTTCTAATCTTGATTGTATTGTCAAATCCTTTCAAAATAGGGGTAAATTGTGCTTCAACAGCTAACTTGGAACATGCCACCAATGTAGAATTTTACTATGAGTCCTTCACAATTCTAGATGATCACTTTAGAATTTTTATGAAGTTTGAGGACCAAATACTTCAAAATTTTCCTGTCGCTTAAGAATGAGGGTTTTGAGAGGGTTTGGAACAACTTGACTTCTTAAATTTCGTTCATAAAAGATAAGACCTAATTCTTCCTCATTCAAACTCTAAAGTTCTCTTGATTTCATGCCCCAACTTTGACGAGAGATTTATGTCACCATGTAAAGATTTTATGTACCAATGAACACTTCAAAGTTGACCCTCGATCTAGGAATGAGCATTTTGAGAGCTTGGTAGATTAAAACACCTCATAACTTGAAAAATATTCTTCATTTTTGCATGAAATTTTGTCCACAACACTAGAAAAACTCCCTTCACATGTCCAAAGGATTTTTTTCTCATAAATAGGTTTGTATATTCTCGACCAACATCATTTGACCATACTTTTCTAGCTTGTTCTTAAGAACAATCATTAAAGAGACCTCAACCATGACTCTAACTCCTGATAAATGACCCTTTACACTTTCCATAGCCTCTCTAAAATTTCTTAACACACTCTTTCTTTTATTTCCCTGCCATAGCTTGTTTTTCTTCATACACCCATCCAATCTTACAATAGGTCATTGAACTAAGCCTAATGAGCTATTTTGCACCACGAATAATAAGAAATGACCTATTTTTCATCATTGAATCCATTGCACACCCTTGAAAAATCTATTGAGACCTGTCTGGCACCTTTAAAGTTCACACTAAGCACTTCCATGCACCTAGTTTCTTGATAAGACACTAATAATGTACTAAGACCTTGTGTATACACCATTAATTCTCAAGAAACCATGCACCAAGACATTTCCAAACATTTCATTTGAGGTTGAAAGAAGGAACTACCAATCAATCTTCATGCCCCTGATTTATTAACAACTCATTACTCACGCTTTTCCATAAATGCATCAAGTCATTAATGACAACACCAACAATACACAATTCAACAAACTCCCCCTTTGTCATTGATTGCAACAATCTCAAAAACTTTGATGGAAAATTAGCATCCCAAAACCTTCAATAGACTCTTTTCCTATTTCTGATTACATTATCCCCCTTTGACATCTATGACAAAGGTTCATTTAGCAAATGACAAGCATACAACATCAACAGGATATATGCTTACCTCTACAATCTCCCCCTTAGATTAGGCCTAATTTCTTATCACTTATGACATGAGATGATGCAAGAACTCTTTCACAAATCAGCTTCAGGGCTCCCCTTAAACATGTTCTCCTCAACCTCATATTTTTCACTCTATGCACATATCTCCCTTTGATATGATCAATATGTACTTTGAGGTAGTGAACTAATTCCCCCTATTTTGATACTTCTTTTAGCTTCTTGGAGCATTTTTGGCATTTGATTTTCTCCACCTTGATGAATTGAGTCTTTTAGTGGATTCTAAGGATAGGTATTACCCCTAATTTTTGTCTTAGATGATCAAAAGGTGTTATTGGTAGAGGTTTTGTCATGATATCTATTACCTCCTCCTTGGTTGATACATGTTATAGCTTGATCATCTTATCACTCACTTGTTGCCTTAATAAATGATACATGATTGGAATATGCTTGGTCTTAAAGTGCAATACAAGGTTCTTTTACACACTTATGGCACTTTTACTATCATAATATAAAGGAATATGACCCTCATTTTCAACTTTGTAGTCTTCTAGAGTTTTCTTTATCCATAACACTTGAGAACAACATAAGGGAGTTGTTACATACTCAAATTCACATGTGGATAGAGCTACAAGATATTTATTTTTACTTATCCAAGACACAAGGCACTTTCCTACAAAGAATGCTACTCCACTTGTGCTCTTCCTGTCATCAATGTTACCTACCCAATCTACATCTGTGAAGGTTTTTATTTCAAACACATTACTTTTTGGATAACACAACCCATATTCCATGGTTCCCATGAGATATATAAAGATTATTTTGACTACTTGTAGGTGATTTTATCTAGGATCTTCTTGAAATATTTCAACGAGGCCAACTACTTACATGATGTCAGGTCTAGAGGAAGTAGAGTACAATAGGTTTCCTATCATGGATTTGTAGGTGGTCTAATTTACTCTTGTTAAGTTGTCATCCTTACTTAGCTTGCATCCTAAAACCATTTTTTTCTAACTAGATTGCAATCCTCCATCTAAAACCTCTTAAGCATCCCTTTTATGTACTTGGTTTTAGAGATAAAAATGCCTTCTTTGGATTGACTAATCTACAATCCTAAGAAGAATGAAATTTCTCCAAGAATTGACATTTCAAACCCCTTCTTCATGATCTCTATAAATCTATGTGTCATGATCTCACTGTATCCTCTAAATATTATGTCATCAATATAGACAACAAGAAGTAATAAGCGACCTTCTTCCTCTTTTATGTAAATATTGATGCCATCTAATCCTTTCCTAAAGGCTTGATCATTCAAGTATCTTTCCAATCTATTGTACCAAGCCTTAGGGGATTTCTTAAGACCATAGTATGCTTTCTTCAATCTGAAAACATAGTCCTTGTCCTCTGTAAGTGAAAATCCATTAGGTTGTTCAATGTAGACTTCTTCATTTAGGTTCACATTCAATAATGTTGACTATACATCCATTTGATACACCTTGAATCTTTTTTATGCTGCATATTCCAAGAAGAGTATAATGGCCTCCATTTTAGCCATAAATGTAATTGTTCCCTCAAAATCCATTCCTTCAACCTGAGCATATACTTTGCAAAAAAGTATTTCCTTATTCCTTGTGACTTCACCTTTTTCATTGAGCTTGTTTCTAAATACCCACTTAGTTCCAATGAAATTCTTGTTCTTGGGCCTAAGGACAAGTTCCCAAGTCTCTTTTTTATCTATTTGGTCTAATTCTTCATTCATTGCATTAATCCAATTTTGGTCTTTTTTGACTTCCACAACATTATTTGGTTCAATCTTGGATATCAGGGAAATGTTTTCTTTATATTTACCACTCTTCAATCTTCTTCTTATTTGAATATCTATCTCCTTATTACTGTTGTGGCAAATCAGCAGCACCCCCTGGATGTTGATCAAATTTCTAGTTTGATCATACTAGCATCCAGTGTGATTGCACAACATTGAATCCTTTCCCCAAGTGTGGGACTTGCAAAATGAGAAAGGAATCTCCAGTTTAGAGGTTGGTTCCTCAATTCCTCTGGTCAGATTTATCACTTACAAGTTGCGGAGGTCTATATTCCTAATCCTACCCTAAATTCCAAAGGAGACAGAGATAGAGAATGCAGATAAACTAAAACTAATGCTAATAGGTGATGCACCAAAGGAGTGGTGAGCATTTTTTACTTCTACAGATTGACATAGTCCATAAAAATGCAACAAAGAACCTCGTGCACAAACTAATAATTGTAATGAAGGATCAGAAATTAACCAAACAACATAGGTAGAGGATGAAAACTAATCACAGAGGCTGTATTGTTATTTTAATCATCAAAATCAATTACATTACAACACCTGAGAGGCAAAATAAAGTTGCAGCTCTTAGAAAAGGTCTAATATTCCACCAAAATCACTTCCAAGGCGAGAAAGGGGACCTGCAATACACAAAAAAATGTTCCACACTTTGAAAATGAGCCAAATCTAGCTTTTACAGTGCAAGGGACAAGCCCAGGAGAGAGAAACACGGAAAAACGTGGGAGAGGTTCAATCATTGACCAAAATGCATTCAAAAAAGCATGGGCATCCTTACAGACCCATTCCCTAACATTTTTAACCATGCTGGGAGAGAATGCGAGCCATTCTTCATTAAAAACGGTGGTTGAAACATCATTTCTGCTCATCACCACGTGCCAGAGACGTTTTTCAATTTTCTATCTCCAAACTCCATAAAAATGAAAAATTGACCCTAGAATCTTGTAGAGAATTTCACCAGCTTTCCATTGATATAAAGAACGTGAAAAACCGAGCTCTGGATCGAAAGATATGGCCATTTGAAGTTTTAGGGAAAAACAGGGCCAAATCGGGTTTGCGGGCAAAAATTCAAATTTTTGCACCTTTTTGGTCATTTGGAAAATTTTCCAAAATTTCCCCACACTCTGCCACTCTAGGTGCCACATGGCAGCATCTCATTGGCCGCGGGCCTTTCAGGGGAAACTTTTCCCAAAAGACTCTACTGAGCCATAACTTCAAAAATACATGGAGTTAGGAGGAAAACTTTACCTTTCTGGAAAGCTAAGAAAGAGCTCTATCCAATGGTGTCATTTTCAGAAGGTTTTGAGTGCTTGAAAAGCAAAATATTATGTCTGAGGCACAAGAGAAGGAAAGATGAAAGGGAGTTAGCCACAAAATGAGCAGGGGGCACATTTTGGATAACAGTTACCTATGATCTGATTTGGAGGGTGATTTCTCTTGACCTGTCTTGAGGGAGATTTTGTATCTGGTATTTATTCATTTTCATATTGTTCTTCTTGATTATTCTATGTAACTACATCATCATCCTGAACTTCTATGCTCTGGGAAGTCTCCTTAGGATGATATTTTGTCTTGATTGGATGTGTCTCATCAACTATGAAATTTGTGCTTTCTACTATCTTTTACTGGCTTTTATTGTAGCATTTATAAGTTGAGCTTACTGAATAATATCCAAAAATATTTCTTCATCACACCTTGAGTCAAAATTTCCAAGGTTGTCTTCATCCCTTTTGATAAAGACCTTACTTCCAAACATTCTTATATGTTTAACATTTGCAGGTCTTCCTCTCCAAAGCTCACAAGGAGTCTTTTTATTTTTTTATCCTAATTTGGACTCTATTCATTATGTACACTACTATGTTAATTTCCTCCCTCCAATAACCATTTGATATATTTTAATCATTCAACATGGTTCTTGTAATTTCTTACGTGTTCCTATTCTCTCCCCATAACCCCATTTTGTTGAGGTGTTCTTGTTGTTGAGAATTGTCTTCTTATCCCATGACTTCCAAAAAACTCATCAAAATCATTTAACTACAACTCACCCCCTTTATCAGATCTCAAGCTCTTGATATTTTCATTTTTCTCATTCTCAACTAGAGCTTTGAATGTCTTGAACCTTTCTGGTGCTTTTGATTTATATTTTAAAGAATGCAGCCCAAGTCATTCTTGTGAATTCATTAATCAAAACCATAAAGTAGCTCTGACCTTGAATACTTTTAGTCCTTACAGGTCCAAAAAGATCAGTATGAGTCAGATCTAAAGGTCTTGTTTTAGAGTAATCCTTAGATTTAAAGCTTCTTCTAGTTTTTTTTCATGTAGACATGCTTTGCAAAGTGTATCAGCAAGTTTAGTGATCTTGGGCATGTTTCTCACACATCCCTTAGAGATAATCTTAACAGGATTATCAAAATTAAAGCACGTCCTAATCTTCTATGCCAAATCCAACTATCATTCACATTTCTTATAAAACATTTCTCTTTATTAATCTCTTTCAAGACATACATGTTGTTCTTGGTCCTTTTAGCCTTCCCAACTGGCTTTCCTTATTTTTTCTTCCTTATATCACAACCGCTGTCATGAAACATCAATGTATACCCTTTCTTGCATATATGAATCACACTTAATATGTTGTGTTTCAGACCTTCTACATACAAAAAATTCTCAGTAACTATATTTCCATTGTCAAGACTCAATGTACCATTTCCTACAATGCTAGCTGATGTGTTATCACCAAATATTAGTGTTCCTGATGCTTTCTTTTCTAATGAGATGAATTTTCCCTTGCTCCCTGTCATATGACTTGAATATCCACTATCTATGTACCATTGTATGTTTTAATTTTGAGTATGAAAGGTATTTTCAGTTATTAGGATTTGTTCCTTCTTTCCTATAGGAACTATTTTTTCTTTATACACCTTTTTATCTTGCACTGGAACTCTCTGATAACAAAATTTTTCTATGTGACCTAGCTTTTGACAGTTATAACACCTCATTTCATTTTTGCTTCTCATGTGATATGAGTTAAAGTGCTTTCCATGAGCTTTTTCATGTCTTCTACATCTTGAATCTTTATGTCCAAACATATTGCAAGATAAATAATATTCATAGAAAGAATGAGTGTACCTTATAGCATGATATTGTCTGATTGGATTTTTCCTTCTCTTGGTTCTCTTTTCACTAGCCTTCCTTTCTTGAGGTGGTTCTTGAGTGATATTTTCATCCTTCTTGTTGGTTGTCTCATAACCCTTATGATCTTCCTTGAGTCCTATACCATTCTTATCATTAGTATACCTTTGATTTCTAAGAAGTTCATAAAGATCACTTGAACTCTTATCAAATATTTGATATATCTTCAATTTGCTTGAGGTCTAGTTTAAATCAGTTTTTAAGAGCTCCATATTTGTTTTTAGTTTTAGATGTTCTTCCTCCTTAACTTTTAAATATGTTGCAATCAACTCTAATTGTGCTTCAAGTTACTTGATTCCTTCTTCATGTTCTTTTTCCTTGCTTAGTCTTTTCTCATGAAGGTTGATTTGTTCTTCATAATCCTTCAACTATGGATTCAATTTTTGATTCTTTCTTCTTTGGAGCTTCATTTCTTCAAGGGTGTTGATTCGTTCAGCTTCATGATTTAATTCAACATCCTCTTCTAAATTATATTCTTCAATCTAATCCTTACCTGTTGAGCTACTTTAAAAATTTATCTCTATAGCCATGAATAGAGTCTCATCTTGAGTATCTTCATCTTCACTTTCAATCTTTTTGGATTCATTTGATTCAGATGAACTCATTTCCTCTTTGGTATATAAGTTATTTTGTTCTTGAAATACCTTTTCTTACCTTCATGTTTCTTCAATTTCTTCTTGTGCTTATGAGAAGTATTTCCTTCTTCATCATGCTCATTTTGAACTTGTTTGTTCTTGTTGGGGAATTTGGATGCAAACTGACCTACTTGTCCACAATTAAATCTCTTTAAGGGTAATTTTCCCTTGTATTTTCCTGTTCCTCTTCTCATCCTCATAACAAATAGAGCTTTAATATTCTCATCATCCTCCTCCATGTCAAATTTAAATTTATCTTCTTTTCTTGGGAATACTTATTAGCTTTGAATGCAACCTCTTTCTTGACTGGTTTTATTTGTTTGTTTTCATTTCATGAGGAGTTAGAGTGTCATGAATTTTATCCAAATTTAGAGTGGCCAAGTATTTTTATTCTTCCACAGCTAAGACCATGGAGTCATACCTAGGTGTTAAGGATCTTAACATTGTTAGGATGAGGGGTGGAAAGTATATTAACCAATTTAATTAAGTGTAAAGTTGAACATTATAAATAAATGTAAATGTAACTATACACAACATAAATAAATGTAAATAACACATAAAACACAAAAACACAGAACACTGGATATAACGTGGAAAACCCCTAAATGGGTAAAAACTACGAAGAATAAATCCACTATGTGAGAAAAATTTACATCCACTATTCCAGTAACTCCCTCCTCACTTCTACTCCATGTATTTACCCAAATTACCTCAATAATTTGACTATGGCCTAAATCCATAATTAAATAATCTGAAGGGTTATGAACTTATTATGTGATGGGGCACACCCCAATTTAATTTCTTAGTTAATTTAATTAACCAACCACATAATATAAAGTTTATATTTAAATAATAAGGATATAATTTATTCTATTTTATTTAAATATAAAATATATATTATCATACACTTAATATTATAGTTCTAACGCTCTCCCTTGATATTATATGCCAACATTACTTGTTTGTACAACAAGATTTACAAATCCATAAACCCTAAATGTTTAGGCTAACACATGTATTTTTGAAGGAATTATAACACCTTCATCATGCTCAACTTACCTTTTGGTACAAAAGGATTTGGAATCCATAAATCAGATGTATGATTTAGGCTAAGCATGATTTGTGAGACTAAATCCCACCATTTCTTGTGGAAATATTATTACACATATCTGGGAGCCTTTTATAACACTAGGACATCCTTTATAAATAGATGCACATTGGATTGTATTTTCTATAAACTCTATCAGTTTATTGTAAACTCTATCAGTTTACATAGATCATAAAAGATCTTTTTACAATGCTTTAAACCAAAGTAGAAGTATATAGGAGAAGGAGTCAACAACTAGCCGACCATTAGGAGGTGACATTGCTTGTGCACTCCCCTTCAACGAAAACTCTGAAAGCTAAGAATTTCACACACTTTCAATGTTTTAAAGCACATAATGTCTTGTAAACATACTTGCAATATAATCTTCAGTTTGGTAGAACTGGAGATCTTTATCACCGCAGCGAACCTTCTCTCAGATAACACGCATATGAACTTCAATATGCTTCATTCTCTGATGTTGAAATGGATTCTTTAACAAGTGTAACTCAACCCTAACCACCACATAGAAAAGGAATACTTTCTTTAGCTTCCATGTGTATCTCTTTCAATTGTCACTTTAGCCACATGGCTTCTCTGATTTTTCCATTTTACATCTCTGCCTCAATAGAATAAAAGGAAATTATTGGTTTTGTTGTTGTTCCAATTAATGGTTCATGTACGAAAAAAATTGAACACATATCCACTATATTTTATATATAACACAACATCAACATGGTTAGTGTTACAATATCCATATAGACACCATAATAAGCATATAAATCTTTTATTATTTCACTTCTAACTATCTATAAAACGTTAAACACTAACGTAAATATATGCTTTAACAACTAAACATGTTTAAAATTTTTAACATATTAATCTTGTAAAATATATATTAGATGCAATTAGTATTAGACGTCTCCAATACAAACACAAAGGTGTCTCCAAGTGTTATTTTATATGCATATAATAATATTTTAGTAATCAAATACTAAGACATGTTTTATATAAAACATATGTATCTTCATTATCTTATTATAAGCCTTTACAAATGAGATAAGACTTGATAGATAAAATAGATAATCAAATTATTCAAAGAATAATCACAGTATTTACTGAAAACATAATCCACTAACTGTGGAAATTTCTCATGGAGTTTGCTTCACAAGATGACATGTAAGCACCTTTTAATACATTTCATAGGTGATAAAATTAAGTTTATACATGTCATATATGATTAGTTTTTCATGCCAAAAAATGAACATGGTTCTATTTTTTAATAAACTATAAAAAAATGAAGCAATAATTTTTAAAAACACATAATCCAAATTTTTTGCGTATGTTTTCAATTGTAGCTACTTGTAGTTATTTTTCACTAACCCATCTTGAGTTAATTATGAATGAAAAACAACTAGTTTTTATATATCATATACTTTTTCATTTAGAAGTAATAGAAGTAATTTATAAAGTTACTATATTATCTTTATGATTATTCTCATCATCTTCATCTTGATTTTGATATGATTTATTCCATTTTTTATTTTTGAAATTTGACTTTTTTTTCAATTTACAATCTTCTTTCTTATGGCTAAATTTCCCACATCTATGACATTTACCATCAAAACTAACTTTTAAGTTTCCTGTTTTCTTGTTTGAAAGCGGTTGAGCCTATCTATATTGCTAAGTGACAAGTTTTCGCAGGAATAACTAGCTCGCCAGAAAATCCAACGGATTCACTGGAGTAAAAAAAACTCAGCACATAGAAACCAACAACCACACATCCTGCAGATTTAGATAAGCCACAAGCAAAAAAGTAACAAAGAGCGTGGCCAAATCCACAAGTTCCCTTAACAACAATTTCCAAAAAAAACATTTTTCTAATACTTAAAGAAAAAATTCTCCTAAATTAGAAATTTATAAATTTTATAGAAATTTTTTATTTGATAAGAAAGAATTCTCCATTTAAGAAATGCATGTGTTTTGAACCTTTGACCTCTTTAAGTCAATGTTCTTATAAAAAATATGTAAACCATTTGATCTAAATAACATTATACAAATAAATTTGATAATGTATTATATTAAATGTTTACAAAGTTTACACTAATAGAAAATAAAATGAAATAAATATAAGTCACATAATACACCAATTTACTATACCATATGTGTTTAAGGAGTCCACTTGACCAGTAACAAGCCACCTTAAGTGTCTATTAAAAGAAATATAGTATCTTAAACACATATGCAAGACTCAACCCTACGAGTCAACCAATAATGGCTCAAGCCTCAATGATATAAGAAGATAAGACTTTGATATTAAATAAATTTAACTAAGTCTTTATAATCCTTAAACACTTATTCATGCACTTCCCACATTATACGCAGACCTATACTTTTTTTTAAACCAATGCATATTATGTGTTATCCGCCAAGTCACACATAGCCAAATAATGTAAAGGTTAAAGTGGTTAGATTTAGTTAATTTTTTAATTAAAAAACTATATAAAAAATGTGTATTTGTTAATGCAAATAAAAACCAACTATATATTATATTTAATGTGGAGTGCTTAAGGGGGGTTATAATATAAATTTTATAAGATTTATATTATAAACTATAATTCATAACATTTTACCAAACTTAAATGAGGCCTCCACCAAGCATGTGTTAGGAGAGGTAATATTCTTTTAAAAATTAATTTAATTTTTGTAAGTAACTTCATCTTATATTATATAAAACATATAATATAAATTGAAACATAAGTTTATTTAAACTTAGGTTTTTACAAACCAAAATAATATTTGTCATACATTTTCACATGGCCAATAGAAAAATTCAAAACCCTATTTCCGTGGAGGGTTGTCTCCACTTGAGAGACCTTAAATTTAACTTGGCTTTACCCGCAAATTTAATTTTAACTTGCACATTGAAAACCTGTATAAATTAAATAAAAGAAATTTCAAATTTATTTACCCATATTTTAGTATAGAGTGTTGGAGGAGAATTATTTCACCAAACCAATTAATCCTTTTACATATGAGGGTAACTATGATTGTAAGTTTTTTTTGTAAATTATAGTTTTTTTTTTTTTAACACTAAACAAACATAGGCCACATTACTATAGTTTTAAATGTTGAAACTTTTGATTTTTTAAAATATATAGTTTTCAACTATACACTATTTAAACTATAGTATTTTATTTCAACTATAGGATATATAGTTATATTAAGAATAAGACGTATAGATTTATAATTTTTAGGATATTTTAAACTATATAATTGTTAAAGTATAGTTTATATATAATATATACAATATAATGTTTTTTTATTATATAATTTTAAATAGTTCTAAAAACTATAGATTTGAAATTTTTAAAGATATATTTTAGGTTACATTAAATAAACCAAATATTTACTATAGTTTTTTAAAAAGTATTTCAAATGTAGTTAATTTAAGAAAGGGTACCTCAAGGAGACATACACAATTGTTTTCAATTTTAAAGGGGAAAACAACTTTATTAATGATTTTCCACCTGTGAAACCAACATCCATCCAACCATACCAAGAGGGTGTAGTGCCATATATATATATTCCATTTTTAAAAAAGGAAACACACTAAAATTTAAGATTTAATATGTAATGCATAACTATATTTTACAGATTTCAAACCAAACAATCATTACAAATGAAGACAAGTAAAATGAAGAACTCACAATCTTATGTGGTAATCTTTTTTTTGAATAGAGATAGGTTACAAGACAAAAGATACATGTTATCACAAGACTATCAAATCACAATAGAATGAGTTTACAAGAAGAGGCTATCCATAGTCAACCATATAACATAGTTACAATGAGGTGTAATCTTTACAATGATTTTAAGGATACAAGAAACAAAGTCACCACTCCGACTGAAATTTCATTATTGAGTCTCCACCTTGAGTGTCCTTCTAAGAGTGTTGAAATAGGAGAGTGCTTGTTTACCACCCAACCAATAGGCATCATCACATACCTTTCCATGGTTGGAAGCCATGCTAGCCTCCCCCAAGCCCATGGGAGAGAGGAACAAACTTCCACAATGTGCACAAGTAATAATGGGGATAAACACACAACAAGAAAAACATAAGACCATTTAACCACTTAGACCTACTACACAATGAAAACCAACAACATGAGGATAACAAGGTCAACCTCACAAGGGGGAAGAGAAGGAGTAGGATGCCCAAATCAAAGGTGTCTAACCATAGGAGCACCAACAAAACATGCTTACAAAAATCCTTATACCTCTTAATCAATCATCCTCCTTATTCCTCCTTTTTGCTATAGAAATCCTTCTTGGGAGGATTTTCAAACCCAAAAGGGTTTCCTCACCAAGAATGGGGAAAGGTTCAAGGCATATGAACCTTTCTCCCACCTCAAACCATATGAGGGGATGAGAAGGGACCTTCATGGCTTGACCAAAAACCATGAGGTTTAAGAGGGAAATCCCTCTCTCTTCCCCTACATTCTCTAAAAACCATCAATCCAAATGATGGTGGAGAGAAAACAAGGAAAACAATAAGAACAAGCAAACAACTACATTCACCATACAACTTCACAACACATCATTTCACACACACCATTCCATTGATCAAGCATAGTTAACAAGATAAGCACAACTAAGAAGAAAAAGGTTAAGTATCCTACCTCTATAATACTTTCCAAGACTCTAAGCTTTTCCCTTTGTCCAAGCTCACCTCCAAGCTCCCAAAATTCTCCAAGTGCTCAAAAAAAATGAACCAAGAAGACCCCTTCCTTCCACATGAGGAATAATAAGAAGAGGAACCCAAAAGTTTTCTCACCAATGGGAAGGTGACAAGTGTCACCCCCTCTCCTCTCAAGAGTCAAAGATTCCAAAAACTAAATAAGTAAAAGTGGAGCAAGTTCTAACAAAAACACACAAACCAACCATCTTACATGGATGGTGACTAAGGAGGGCAAAATGGGAGGGAAACTTCCTCCAAACATTGTAAATAAGCTCCCCTACCTATTAGGTAGGGTCCAAGGGCCCATTTTCATGCTAAGGGAACTCCCAAACTCAAAAGGGGTCCCTAAAAATGCCCAAAATAATCCAATTTCGGGTTTGGCATGCTTGGGCACAAGGGTAGAGGGTGTGGGGTCCACCCAAGGTTCACATGTGGTCCCCAATCCCTTCTACCAACACACGCATACTTTCCCAAAACCAACTTAAATTAAGATGAGATCATTAAACCCCTAAGCTAGTTTACTTACTAAAACACACCCTAAACATAATTAATTTTACAAGACATAATTACATTATAAATGAGGGTTCACCCATGGTGCCCAATTAAATACAGTTATTCTAAGGCCTCAAACATTTAGCATGGTTAGGACTCATCCCGTGGGCCGCTCGTGCACAATTGCGTAGCTGCCCTGAAACCCATGCTCTCCTATACCTGTCACCTGCACACTCATTGCACACATTAACCACATCTGTCCAATATAATAATATCATCTACGCATCACAAATTCAATCAAACTTATAATTCCCTAACATTATTAAACAATTGATAGTGCAATGCATACAATTATTCACATAGTTTGCCACGAATCATCCACGAATAAAATTACAACAACATATACTTAGGCTAGCATGAAAATTACCATTATTAAATCCAGAAAACTATATCATTAATCAAATCAACCACAAGAAACTAACATCTAACCAATAAATCTATCATATAACCCTGTTAGTGTCATCAACATCATAAGAAATATATCAATATATGAATCTAGTCCAATTGGCGCTACGCGCCCAAAATACCATAATGTCCATGAGGATAAAATATCATAGTAAAATGTCCCAAAATCTATCAGAGTCTCAATCAAAACATGTCTATGCATAAAGGAATCAATAGATAACTGGAGCTATAAAAACATGGGCACTATAGAGGGAAGGGGGAGGGTTAAATAAAATTCCAAATAACTTAACCACATAACTTCTCAATCGTTACAAATTATATTAATTTATTAATCCCGCTCTGATACCATGTTAGGACGAGGGGTGGAAAGTATATAAACCAATTTAATTAAGTGTAAAATTAAACATTATAAATAAATGTAAATGTAACCATACACAACATAAATAAATGTAAATAACACATAAAATATAAAAAACATAGAACACCGATATAACATGAGAACTTTTACATCCATGAGTCAAGTAACTCCCTCCTCACTTCTACTCCATGTATTTACCCGAATTACCTCAATAATTTGAATATGGCCTATAACCATATTTAAATAACCCAAAGGGTTGTGACCTTCTTAAGTGACGGGGAAAACTCCGATTTAATTTTTTAGTTAATTTATTGGATTGTAGGACAATGTATAACTTTCAAAAAAATTACTTCTGACATTCCAAACAAAGATTGCATTCATTTCCTTTGAGTTATTCTTACTATCTCTCTTGCCTATTGCATCAATTGGAGGTGTGGTTTGAATGGTGTAACCATTAACTACTTATTTCCATATATCAAAGCCTAGATACATGAGATATGTCTTCATCCGAACACTCCAAAATACATAATTGGATCCATTGAAGAGAGGTGTCTTGGAAGTAGAGAACCCACTTTGTGTTTGATTTATGGCCATGTTTTTACTACTTGCATCTCCTTTGAGTTGTTAAGTTCACCTCAAAAGGACCTAGCTTTGATACCAATTGTTGGAAAACAAAAGCACTGAGAGGGGAGGGGTGAATAATTGCTTCTTCAAAATTTGGGGAAAATTTCAATTAATTCACTTTGTCATGAATAAACAACAAGAAAAAACATAATAAATCAACAAGTGAACACATAGGGAGGAAAAATTTAATGTGAGAAACCATTTAAGGGAGAAAAACTCACTTAAACCAATGCAATATGATAGAAAATTTTCCCATTGAAATTTTACAAAGATTTCAAATTGTTGAGCACCCACTCAACTTGAAGCACCTACTCAAAAATCAGATCAAGAACCTACTTCACACTTTTTACAAGCTACAACTTGCATGGAAGCACCTACTTAGAATTTACAAAATTTTGATCACGTTCATCGAGCATAATTGTTTAAAAAAAATTGTGATCACTAAATTAGCTCATACAATCTCATACTCACACTTCATACATCTTCATTCATTTGTTTGCACTAGTTCTCATACATTATACGCTTTGTCTTTAAAAATAGTTTCTCATGTACAATAATATGTTTTTATTTTCAAGAGACATACTATCATAAACCTCTTACATTTCCACTTCCAAAAATATTTCATCTACTTTTTCTTCAACTCGTACAAGGAGGTTGGATTACATGATCTAAAATTTATCAACATGCAATTATTACTTTTGAATAGGTGTCAGATGGAGGTGTAGATCTTATATCAATTGTAAAATAACTTCTTACACCTATGATGAGAAAGGAAACGTTCCTCAACTCCCTCACCTTCTGTTTCATCTACAAATATTCGAATCCAACCTCTGCCTAGTCTGGTTTGTAATGGTCATTATTGTTTGTCTTCTTCTTTGGCGAGGCATCCTTTGTATTATAGTCAACAAGAACTCAATGAAAATTATTGTGATCATGAAAGAATGTTACATAAACCTTCCTCTTTCTCTCTAACTCCTTGACATGCTTCATACCCTGCCATTTCATTTTTAAACCTTCATTAGGACTTGTATGCACAAGTAAGCCTAGGGTCTTCAAAAACTAGTCTACAACATGGATACATGCACTCACCTTAGGATTCAAAACATGAAATGAAATAAAGAAGGATGAATCTCCAGAATGTTCACAATAACACCAAGTTCATGAAATTTTTATGTCAATGCAAAGATCTTCCATCTCATCTCATCTTCTTCAAACGGTTTTCACTTGTATGGTATCTTCAAAATCACAATTATACAATTGATCTAATACAACTGATGCAACACTTTAGAAGTATATCTAAGCTCGGAACTTGTGATATGTGACCTCTGGATATCCTTCAAGTCATTTGAGAAGTTCTACTGGCCTCATTTGCATAATGGCACGTAGATTTGGACAAGAACCTTAAGGGCTTGTACACTCAGAAAAAATAGTCTTCACATGTTGAGAAAGATCACACATTAAAAGACCTATTCATGGATTCAAGGACATATTTAAGAAAATATGTGTTCCCTGGAAAACTTGTCAAATCCATACATTACATCACTTGAGGGAAAATAGACTAAACTTGCTTTCTTTTCAAGAAACACTGAGATTGGGTTTCAAGTTCCAAGAACTAGTATTGTATTTGAAGACTTCCATCACTCAAACCTTCAATTTAATGAAAATAAAATGAAAGGGAAATTAAAAATAGAACCCATAATCCATCTTTAAGTACTATTTTGCATAGGTTATATGGAGAAAATCAAGTTTGCATGCTAATTTCTTATACCTTCTTAACTATCCTAATAGGAATTTTTGGACCATAAAGACCAATGCTTAAAATCACTTCACTAAAGCAAGTTGTCGACTCAAGCATGCAATATAGGACTTGTATCAACTATCCATGACCATATTTCACTTCAATACCATTCTTTTTCATCAAGACATATTCAAACATACATGACTAGTTTTGGCTTGTTTAGCTTTTAGTTGTAGGATACTTTGATTGACGTGGTTCACAAAAAATATACAAAGGACTTACCTAAATCACCTCATGGAAACTTAGAAATACTCCTAAGATTTATCCCAAACTTTATATTACACCATGAATCCTACTAAGCTTGATTGTACTATCAAATCCTTTCAAAACAGTGGTGAAATTGTACTTAAACAACTGACTTGGAACATGCCACCAATGCATAAATGTATTAGAAGTATTATACTATCCCAGATGATCACTTTGGAATTTCCATGAAGTTTGAGGACCAAATAATTCATATTTTTCCTATTGCTTCAAAATGAGGGTTTTTGGGAGGGTTTGGAGCAATTTGACTTCTTAAAGTTTGTTCATAAAATATAGGACCTCATTCTTCCTCATTCCAACTCTAAAGTTATCTTGATTCCATGCCCCAACATCAATGAGAGCTAGGTTACCATGCATATATTTTATGTAACAATGAACACTTCACAATTGACCCTCAAGATGGGAATGAGCATTTTGAGAGCTCAGTAGAACTAAAAACCTCATAATTTGAAAAAACTTATTCATTTTTGCATGGAATTTTGTCTACATAACTAGAACAACTCCCTTCACATGTCTTAAGGATTTTTTCTCATAAATAGGTCTGCATGTTCTTTACCAACATCATTTGACCATGTTTATCTGGATTGTTCTTAAGAACAGTCAAGAAGGAGACCTCAACCATGTCTCTAATAGTTGATAAATGAGATTTTTCACATTCCACAACCTCTCTACAATTTCTTAACACACTCTTTTTTCTTGTATTGGTATTTCATATCGTGTTTTGATTCATACACCCATCCAAGCTTTCACTAGGTCCTTGAACTAGGCCTGATTGAGCTATTTGCACCATGAATCATAATACTTGGTATATTGTTCATCATTAAAGCCCTTGCACACCCTTAAAACATCTATTGAGACATGTATGACACCTTTGAATTCGACACCAAGATCTTCCATGCACATATTTACTTGCTAAGACACCAACCATGCACTAAGACCTAATGTATACACCAGGAATTCTCAAGAAACCACACTAAGTCATTTCCAAACATGAAATTTGAGGTCTGAATAAGGCACTACCAATAAAACCTCATGCCCATGAATGTTTGACACCTCATTACTCACTCTTTTCCATCAATGCATCATGTCATCAATTACAAAACCTACAAGGAAGGGTTTAACAATTTCATTATTTGGTACACATCATTTTTGGTGAGGGTATCTCTATATACCCCTCAAATATTTATGTCATCTTAGATAGACAAGCAACCACCATGGTGATAGAGGTTAGGACCTTCTAGGTAACAGATTTTATGAGGGAACTAGGTCTCACCCTATCACTGCCCTTTAACACAAAGGGAAGAAGTTCATCTGATCACTGAAACCTGAGTAGGCATTTCAATGGCTCAAGGAAGGGTTGACTATAGAACCAATTCTTTTAATACATGATCTATTGGGAGAGTTTTTGGTTTGTATTGATGCTTGTTTAGAGGAGCTTGGGGCAGTCCTCATGTAAGAGTGGTGTGTTATTTCCTTTGAGTCATGAAAGATAAAATATTATGAGATTAACTATCCTACCCATGACCATGAGCCTGTAACTTTTATTCACTCCCTAGTCCGTTGGAGACATTTTCTTTTGGGTAGATATTTTGTTTTGAGAACTAATCATTTGAGATTACAACACATCTTCTTGTAACCTAATTTTAACACCTGTCAATAGAGTTGGATAGAGTTCGTGTGGGAATATGATACGGACATACAGTACATTAAGGGAAAAGAAAACATCATTTTTGATGCCTTGAGTAGATGATATGTGAGCTTTCCACTTTGAATATTTGTTTTGACCTATGAGGCAGGATACTACAACACCTTCGGGGTAACAGATTTTATGAGGGAACTAGGTAGGAGTTAGATTATATGTAATGGTGTTCAAAGGAAAAATGTAATATAGAAATCACGTATTTTGTGTGTTTGATCTGCTGCTATATCTGCTGCTATACCAAAATTTGGTATCAGAAAAATTAATAGTCTATTAGTAGGGGATATTCTACAAATCCATTACTTTCTCTGAGTTATGAGATTATGTGAGATGTAATTCTTGTAGTTATAGAATAGATAGGTGTGTGGGGAATCCCCTGAGTAAGTTTTAGAGAAATAAACCGACAAGTAAAGGAAGTTGTATTAGATTTAGAAGGAGAGTCAATTGCATTTTAATCTTGGCATTACATCAGCATCGTGGTTTATTTATCTCCTTCACTCGGCCTGCTCAACGACGAATCCCACTAGGTCATTTTCTATTTATTGCAGATCTCATTCAATAACCTTGGAGACCATTCAAATGTATGCAGGGATGATTGCGCATGAGGTATAAACATGAAGTGGATCGATCTGATAAACTGAGCACCCAATCTCTCTATTCCAATCAACAAGCACATGCATGCGATTGGATTCAACTTGTGAAATCATTTCAGTTCTCATGCGGCTCTGCCTGGCTATCAAATTGACCATCTATCGAGCCCATGTATGGTGGATTCAATTCATGCACATGAAAACATGTCTATGTGTAATCTAATGATTTGTTGGAGTCTCAAAAGTTGTATTTGTTTATTATATGGTCTTATTATTATGTAGAGTATATAGTTCTTAATAGTGAATATATAATTTAATATTGTAATTATATTCAAAGTATTTTGTCTTTATTACGTTGTCATTATATTGTCTTTGTGTTTTTTAGATGTATCAAAGTCAATATTAAGTCATTGAGTATAAGTTGCGTTAGTTTAAGTTTTATTCAAAGACAAGTTAAGTGTTGATATATAAAGTTTCTCAAAGTCAAAATAACATTGTAAAAGTGTCATTTTTAGTCTTCCATAATATTCAATAGTGAAATAAGTCATCATTAATAGTTTAAAAAATAAAAAAAACTGCCTTACGGATGCATTTTTTTGTGTTACCGACATCTTGGTAACCATTGATCCTCAAAATCTAAATTCGTTGAGCTAGCAACATGACATCAGAGGATGGAGGCATCATAGGTTGGAAGTCGATCAAAAACCTCTCGTTAGTCACCAACGATGAGGCTGCATAGTAGATGTGGTGGCATATATATAGTTTGAGTATATGTTTTTTAGTGTACTTCAATTTGTTGTGTTCATGTTGCTTTGTGTGATGTTTGGTGGATATTAGAAAAGAGTTATGTTGGAGTGTAAATGACTATCAGTGATCCTATGAATGTCATACCTCATTGGAAGATGGTCCTCTTGTGAATATGTTCGCTTGCAATGATGACCATGTGCAGCAAGATCTAACTAGAAAGATTCGTTCAGTAGTATGTACTTTGATACAATTTTCTTCTCAGTATTCGCGTGTGGAAATTTCATATTGTGGGGGGGGGACCATGTCACCAATGTTCCATTTCCATTCTGAGCCTAAAATGGCTAAAGTCAAGGCAAACTTCTAGTGACAGTGGTAGTTTCCTTTTTTGTTTGATATCGAGTGGCAATGATTGACGCCAGTGGCTACAATTAAGAACATTTTGATTCTTATAGGATAAAATGTGAAAATTTTCTAGTATGTGTTCTATTGTTCAGTTTGGTGAGTTGTGTCTCCTCTGTTATTCCCTTAAGAGAGATATTGATGAGGGATAAAAATAGTACTTGGCACATCATGATGTGGTTTGTGGTAAACCAGTTGAAAACCACCAATATCAGTTTATGGTCAACCATTGTAAAACCATCCATTGGGTTTGTGATTGTCATGTGAAAATCACCTAATCATGAAAGAAGGTGAAAGTATAAAGATAGATTTTCCCCATGCTCTCACTAAGGGGGGATGTTAGGAATATCACATTAGTGCTCACATTATATATTTTTAGTAATGTTGTTAATATTAACAACCACATATTTATATCAAATAATATGTTACGAGTTGTTTTAACAACTCATTAATATTTGTGAGTGGTTTCCTATTTTATAGGATATGTATTTCCTATATATATGTAATGGTTTTTGAAGGAGAAATGTAATATAGAAATCAAGTATTTTATGTGTTTGATCTATTGATGTACCAAGATTAGTTGAAGGGTTCCTTAGAGGGAAAATACACTGGGTGCACTTTAGAGGTAGAAGGTCTTATTTGATTTTAGAAGCACATTTATGTTCCAAATGAAGGGGATTTACATACTTTTATCATCTCTGAGGCTCGTCGATCTCCATATGAAGCTCATCCTAGGGTGAATAAGACGCACATAGATTTGAGAGAGGTATACTATTGGCCAAGGTTGTATCAAGATATTATAGATTTCAAAGCACATTGTCTTGAGTGCCAAAGGGTTAAGGCCTAACACTCTCATCTAGCATGACTTCTTTACCCATGCATGATATTCCCAAGAGGAATTGGGACATAATTTCTATGGATTTCATTGATGGCCTTCCTAATTTTTCATATCACCATGATGCCATCATGATAACGGTGTACAAGTTGACCAAAGTTTCCCATTTATCACTGACCAAGGTCACTTATGATGTAGTCAACATTGCTAGAGTATTTTTTGATGATTCTATTTATACTTCACATTTATGTACTTCCTTCTAGGCCGCTCTTGGTACTCATATTAACTTTAGTTCATCTTATCACCCCGAGACATACATATAGGCTAGGAGGGTGAACCCGATACTTGAGGATATGTTGATGATGTATGTTATGGACCAACAGAGGAAATGTGAGGACTACTTATATCTTGTTTATTTTTCATAGAAAAAAGTTTATCATAACTTTATTAGTATGTCACCTTACCAGGCCTTTTATGGGAGACCTTACAGGACACCACTGAGTTAGGAAAAACTAGATGATAGGGTTGTTCTTGGGCCATATTTTATTTAGAATATGGAGCACAAGGTTATTTTGATTAGGAAACACCTTGAGTAGGTATGAGAATGTCATATGGCATATGCAGACACAAAAAGGGTTGAGCATCACTTCAATATAGGTGAAAAGGTTTTCTTGAGAGTGTCCACACAAGATTCCAATCCATTACGGAAATGACTCTAAGATCTCCCCTCTCTTTGTGGGCCGTTTTGAGATATTAGAGGTAATTAATCTAGTTTCTTACCATCTAGCATTGGTACAATGCCTAGCCCACACCCATGATGTGTTTTATGTTTCAATTTTATGGAAATATGTTTTGGATTGGTTTCCCTTGTAGGTGGAGGTTGAAGGGTAGCGAACATTGAAGCACCAGAGATTGGCCCTGTAGGGGTGAGATCTAGAGTAGGTTACAGTCCATTGGGATATATATGATGAGATAATAGCCTTTTGGGAGGATGCGACACCATTAAGGGAAAGATATCCCTACCTCTTCCAGTGAATTCTAGTAGGAATTCTAATTCTATGGGAGGGGGATGTAATGCCCACCAGTTTTCTCTGTTTCTTATGTTTTTTTGGATTATTATGATCATTTTATTATTTCATGTGGAGACATTGGACACTCGATTATGCTAGTTATTGTTTAGATGCTTCTATTTTTTATCATCATGTTGGTTATGATACACTGATGCTTAACAATACACAATATGTGAGACTCATTACTTATCCATGTTATAAACATTTTACATGGTTTAGTTATGATTATATTGATGATTATGTGATGAGATGGATATGATTTCTATATTAGATGTATCATGGATTTTGATCTTAATTTTTTATTGTTTGGATAGTTAGATGTGGCGTATTATTATTCAGATGATGCAAACTTGTTAGATTACCATGATTATTCATATTGTTATTTCATTTTATTTTATATCGAGAAGGTATGAGGTTTTTTCCTAAGTGTACAATACTACAGGATTCGCCACAAGGAGAACATGAGACTTAGAGATAACACATCCAAGATGCACAAGCATGTCTAGCCCGAACCCATCTTCACATGGTTATTATACCTTGTTTTTATTTATGCAATTTGGGTCTGGTATGGTCACCTTGGTTTTGTGTGTTGGTCATATTTATTATTCTTTCACCTCCTCTCACCTAGAAAAATTAATCTTGGTGTTAACCCTGTTGTTTAATGTTGTTTATCTCCTTATTTTCATTTGATGGTGCTTAGTTGTAATTTGGAGGTTTATTATTGTTAAGTGTTTTTATTTGAGTCTTGTGATCACCTAACCTTGCTTTTGGTGGGAAGCCTAAGAATCTTAAAATATCATTTTTCTCGTAAAAAGTGGAATCTTGGAGGCTTGTTTGGAAATTTTGGGTTCTCTCAAACCTTAAAAAAGACCCCTTTGACCTAACCTATGGCTAGAGGGAACTTTTAGTAAGCCCTAAAAGTGTTTTCACTTTAATTATATTATATTTTTCAGTCCAGGGTGGTGTCCATGGTTGTTTGCAACAAAGGGAATAGTCAAAATTGTCCTCAAGCATGTACTTAATAATGAATTTAACTAAATAATAACTAACTGCAATTATAAAATGAAATGCATTGAAAACAACAGAATATTAAATACAAAATTTAAAAGTACAAAAAACAATTCAATGTTGGAATCTTAAATAAATGCATGATAGAAAGGAAACAACAATAAAATATCCCTTCTTGTTGGGGAGGATTGGCCCTTTCTCCTTCCCTTCGATCAAGTATAGTGTCCAAAGTTACACAACAAAGTTTTCACCTTGAATCTCCAATTTTATTGAATTGAAAGACTTTTCTTTTACAATGATAAACTAATTGAACCGAACTTGAATCTTAATACATTATCTCTCTTATACAAGAGTATTCATAGTTCCTCTAGGAGAGAACTAGTTTATTTGTAATTAATATTATCTACTTAACTGGATGATCACTAAACAATGACTAACTATTTTAAGAATTATAGTTATGGAAGGAGTCTTCTATGTAATTTTTGTAACTACTGAGGAGGTTTGAAATTGGCTCCTTTGAGGGAGTTAATCAGCGTTGGAAGATATTATAGATCTTGGATTTATTTCATAGAGAATCATGGCGATCATAACTCCATAAGTGTATGTCTTCATCACGTTTCCAAGGAACTGGAGTTAAACTAGGGATTTTGGACCTCATAATCTGCATGAAGGTAGGTTGAGACAGTGGCACACATTTCATGCTCATGTCATTGTGTTGCAAACTATATCAACTTATAATTCAGCCATCCAAGCTACTCATCTCCTTTGTGTAAGTTCCTTCTTTCAAGGAAATCTAAATTAATGATCTAGATGAGTCATGTGCTCCAAGGTGAGTCTTATGCGCTAATGCAAAGGTGATTCCTACCCTGGCTAGTGCACTTATAATTAAAAACTCCTGTGATGAATCAACATATGATTTTTCCAAATAGATTGTTAATACTCATAAAAGAGTTCATTTAGCCATATTTGAAGAAACAATAACAAGAATATGCACAACATTTCCTTCCAAAATATAACAAAGTATTAATTATAAACCGCTAATATTACATCATGCAAAATGATACTAAGGTAACACATGGTTTTAAATAGGTTTACACATGAAAAAATAGGGGTTCATCACTCCCTCAGACTTACGATTTATCAGGTCCTCCTGTTACCTATTCAGTTTTTCCACAATCCTTAAACAATTATACTCATTGGAAAATGTTTTCCAGGTTTCATCCAATCCAGTATTACATAACCCAAAGAAATCAATAACTTCCTTTAAGTGTTGTAGCTTCCCTCTAGATGATTATATGTATAATCTGAATGTGGTACTGGTGAATTAACCAATGGAGGCCTATACCGCATCTCAATCCACTTCTCCTGTAACTCTAGAATGATTTCGTAGAGCTCTTTGGCCCTTTTAAGTGACCAATGGAGGTTGGTGGGTGAAATTCTTGTAATGTTCTACAAGAATTTTATACCTTACTTGAGAGGAAAGGAAATTTACATTGAATCTTGAGAGCACTTGCTCCCTGATATTTCTAACACAAGTTCTAAGGATATCTCTATATTGGTCCACCAATCGTAAAAAATATACTTGAGACAAAAATTTGTTGAAGAATCGAACGGGAGTTGGAATATCATGCCTTGTTAAGAGGCATATATTAGATTCTGATTGAACAAATGTTTCACCTCCTTTTTCCTTATCCATTATGACCGGTTGATACCTTTATACATGAGAGATAAATTATACTTAGTTGTACTTGTTCCCCACATAGAAATTTATGGGGATCTCAATACCGGTCCACCTCGTAAAGGATAGAACCAAAATTTGTTGAACATAAAATGCCTCATTAAGAGCCTATATTAGATTATTATTGAAAAAATGTTTCCCTTTATTTCTCCAACTAGTGCTTTAGAGTAGATATAAATGCCCTTAGCTGTAATTCACCCACATATGGGGATTTCAATCTGCTCAGGAAGAAGAAATTTGTGCACATAAAATTCACAGAGGAGGTTCTTTTCAACATCACTTGTTGAGGCATAATAAACAACAAATTTCATGTCATCTTCAAACTCAATATCTTGCATAGCCCGAGCTTTAGAGATCTGCCATTTTAGAAATTTTTATTTCAAAAATAATGCATAAAAATTGGAAGGGGGCCTACATGAAATAACTTGATCATATAACTGAGAAATACTAAGAACATTCTCCTTGAGCAGTTTGTTTTCTTCCTTCAAATCCTTATTCTCATCAGCAGCTTCTCTGAACCTATAACATTATTCCATCCATTTAACCATTCCCTTCAAGATAATAATTTGGGGGAAAACAAAGTATGTTCTAAGTTGTTTGCTCTTCAATGACCATAGGCTCTGTTTCCTACCTATTTTCTTGCACAACTACAAGGGATGCATTCAGCTCATCTGTTTTGGCCTAAAGGGAGTTAATTTGTTGTTCTCTTTCTTCTAAGGCATGTTGGAGTTGAAGAGTTGCCTCCTCTTACTACTCTACAGTCTCTTGTAACTATTGGATCTTCTTATTTTTATCAACCTCTAGCTGTGAGAAATTGGTCTCCTTGGCTTCAAGAAGAATTTGGAGATTTGTAATTCTTTCCTAAGCTATTTGTAGCTCAAACTTAATTTTAGATGGATAATACTTGTGGTAAAATTGTGTTAGAATTAGGGGGAGAACTAGGTTCTCCTATTACCATAGGTTCCATACCTTTATCTACAACAGTGGTTGGAGTGTGCTCAACTTATTTCTTAGCAATAGAGTAGAGGGTGACAAATATGGCTTAGGAGACACAGGTTGTGTCTTGAGTAGGTTATGGATAATGGCTGCTACTTCTTGTTCTTCCTGAGAAGGAACGGTTTTAGTTGGTGTTTCATTGAGTGCTTGAGCATGCCTAGAGATCTTAAGACACTTCTTAGGTATTTCTGAAGTAGATGGATTTTTCTCTAGGACCAAACCAAACTCTAGGGCACACTTATTTTGGAATTTCAACCATTTCTTAGGGTCATGCCTCTTCCTAACAAACTGGTGTTTACAAATCAAATGAATTAGGCCTTGGAATTTTAGGTAGGAGGCCCCCCAACGGATATTTTCAGTGGTCGAATCAACAGAATCATACAAAAACTGAGGAAAATTTATTATGTACTTGGGTTTTGTTTGGCCATGGTGAAGGTGTATCAGGATTCTCAACAAGGGGCCCAAAATGATCTCATATTGCCCTTCGCAGGTGAAATATTTAATTTCCCATTTAGCAAATTCCACCCAGGACTTAGGGAGAGTATTTATTTTTATACCTTTTGTTTTCCCCTTGTTATCTACCACCAATTCCAATTTTTCCTTTTTACCAACTGAAAATCTTTTATTAAAGTCAACATATAATGTCCTATCACTGAATTCTTTACCTTCTTCAGGTATACCAGAAAGATGACTAATTACAGTGGGGATAAATGGAATTTTCTTACCTTTCACAATGGAGAATCCTTCTTTTATGTTCTTATCAAACTCTTCTGTCATTTTAGTGTTGAATTCCTCATAAGAAAGCAACAAGTCCAGCCATCCCATGTTTTCAAATATTTCTACTAACGCTGCATCGGCTAACAGTTCTACTGAATTGGTTGGTTCATGCCTTAGTATAGGTCCCATGACTGATAAGTGAAAAATAGAGGGGCACAAGACTTGAATGAAAATGTTTTCAGGGACAGAAGTAGGAAAAAAATGGAATAGATAGAAGCACAGGAGTTTTAGACCAGAATTTGGAAAGTGACAGGGGAGGAGAAATGGTTACAAATAAAACAAACAAATTGGGAAAGGTTTAATCAAATCCCAAGGTGATAATGATAGTTATTGGGTATGTGTGGCATTTAATGTGGAGAGGGATGATGGATTTTTTGGGGATATGTGAAGCATGGGAATTCATTGGAATTAGAGAAAGTAATCAATGTGCATGAAAGTAATAATTAGCAATTCATAAATTAAAACCTTTCAATATTTAAGAGAAGAATATTGCACATACCTTATTAAATTTATTTGTCACATCATCATCCGTCATCTTCCTGTTGATTTAATCCTCCATCTTCATGTTGCCCTTCATTTTTTGTCCACAAGATTCAAGGGGCGGTGGCTGCCATTTCTGGTTTTCAGCCACCTGAATTTATTATAAAATTTTTTCTCTTTTTTTATTTGTTTAGAGACAGTGGCTACCATTGCTGGTTTTCAGCCAAATCCTCAGAGGATGATGACCTCCATTTATATTTTTCAGTTATCTCCTCTTTATTTTTTATGAAAATGACTTAGTTCTGAGTTGTGTTGGACAAAGAGACTTTGTCCAAATAACTCACATCCAAATCTTTATGGAGTTCCTTTTGAAATTATTCTCTGGATGTTGGTTTATCGTATAGCCTTAGTCTATTCCCATTAACCAACACTACTTTCTTCTCACCATTAATTAGAATAAGTTGGATTGTCCCATTGTTGAATACTTTCTCAATTTGGTATGGTCCCATCCACCTTGTCTGCAACTTCCCTTTGAAATATTTATATTTTGAATCAAATAATAGATCTCAATCCCCTTCTTGGAATTTTCTTGGTTTTATGTGTTTTTCATGCCATACCTGACTCTAATGTTGAATGATTTCAGTTTGATGCAATTCATGAAGTCTTATTTCATCCAACTCATTTAATTGAACAATCCTTGCTTGTTGTGCCTCAGATAATTCAATTCCCACCTCTGTAATTGTTCTCAAGGTTTGAATTTCAAATTATATGGGAAGAATGGGCTTCTTCCCATACACCAACTCATAAGGAGTAAATCATGTGGTTGTTTTCCAAGTAGTGTTGTAGGCCCATACTGCTTCAGGTAGTTTTTGAACCCAATTTTTCCTTGAGATATCCACTATTTTTGTTAGGATATTTTCCAACTCTCTATTAGTAACCTCCACTTGACCATTGGATATGGATGGTATGGTGATGAATTCTTGTGCTTCAGCTAGTATGTTTCCACAAAGGAACTAATTACCCTGACATGAACTGTGGTCCCTGATATGAGACAATGGATCTTGGTGCTCCAAATCTCTGAAAGATATGCTCATATAAGAAATCTGCAACTTTCTCATCTCTTGCATATTGTAGTGCCTACACTTCAACCCATTTGGTGACATAATCAGTACAAACTAGGATGTACTCCTTCCCTTGAGAGGTTGGGTCAATTGGTCCAATGAAATCCAATCCCCACTTCTCAAATGGTTCCAAGACAACTTGAGGTTGGAGTGACATTTCAAATGTAAATGTTGGTTCCCCCATCCTTTGGCATTGATCACATCTCCACACATAACTTTTTACATCCTTAAACAAGGAAGGCCAATAGTAACCAGCTCCTAGAACTTTTTGAATGGTCCTTTGAATTGAATAATTCCCTCCTGATGGCTCATCATGACATGCTCTAAGTATGTCAAATACTTCATCCTCAGCTACACACATGCGTAAAACATGGTCAGGTCCACATTTGAAAAGAATTCCATTTAACCATGTATACATCACACTCTATTTAATTAATTATTTTCTTTGATTTTGTTTGAAAAGGTTGAGAAATTTCTTGTAGCCAAGTAATTAACCATATCTACATACCAAGAAGAGGTAGTGGAAATTACAAACAATGTTCATCTAGGAATTCGTCATTAACCTAATCTTCTTCTTCTGAAGTGCTAAGTATTGAAAGAAAATCAGCTACCACATTGGATTTCCCTGGCTTGTCAATGATTTTAATGTTAAATTCCTGCAGCAACAACAACCACCTTACAATCCTACCATGGACTAAAGGTTTGTTCATTAGATATTTGATAACAAAGTGGTCAGTGTGAACAATCACTTCATATCCTGTGATATAATGGTGAAACTTGTTGATTGCATATACAACTGCAAAAAATTCCTTCTCCATTGTGGTGTAATTCCTTTCAGCAGGGGAGAGGTTTTTACTGATGTAGTAAATAGCATGCATAGGATCTCCTTCCTCTTGTTTTCCAAGAACAACCCCTACGGCTTCATTGGTAGCATTTGTTTGTATATGGCAAGGAAGCTTCCAATTTGGACCTCTAATTACTGTTATGTTTATTAATTTATCTTTTATAGTATCGAAGGTTTGTTGGCATGCTTCCTATCCATTCAAATTCTGAATCTTTAGTTAGAAGATAAAATAATGGAGAATTTATCTTGCTAAAGTCTAAAATAAACCTTCTATAGTAACCGACATGGCCAAGAAATATTCTTACCTCTGTTTGGTTTGTAGGAGATGGGAGCTTTACAATGATACTAACCTTGACAAGGTCCACCTTAATTCCTTCAATTGAAATCTGAAGGCTTAAAACAATACCTTGTTCCATCATAAATAAACATTTTTCATGGTTAAAGGATAACTGATGTTTTTCACACTGAGAAAGGACTTTTTCTAGATCATCAACTACCTTTTGTAATGTCGCTCCATAAAATGTGAAATCATCCATGTAAATTTCTACACAGCCATGGGTGAGATTATAAAATATTACCAACATGGCCCTTTGAAAAGTGGTAGGAGCATTACATAGAACAAAAGGTAACACCCTGTAAGAAAAATTTCCCCATGGGTAGGTGAAGTTTTTTTTGTCTTGATCCTCAGGTGCCACTATTATTTGATTATAACCGCTGAACCCATCAAGGAATGAAAAGTACCTTTTTCAAGATAAATTGTCTAAGACTTGATCAATAAAAGGTAATGGAAAATAATCCTTATGAGTTTCCTTATTTAATTACCTATAATCCACAAAAACTCTCCATTTCCCATTCTTTTTAGGAACTATGACTAATGGAGAAACCCACTGACTATCTGATATTGGATAAATGAATCCTACCTTAAAAAGTTTTTCAATCTTAGTTTTCACAATGTCTCTTAAAGCATGGTTTATCCTTCTTTTGGGTTTCCTGACTGGTTTAGAATCAGTAGTGTAGATATGGTGTGTGAAAATACTGGGATGAATACCCTTCATGTCACTATACTCCCAAGAAAAATCTTGAGGGTGAGAGCATAAAATTTAAAATAGGGTATTCTCCTCCTAACTAGTCAGCCAACTATTAATTGTCAGTGTCTTCCCTGGGAAAAGAGGTAAGCATTTTGTACTTGGATGAAGAGAATCTACAATAGGATACTCTCTCAATAATGAATTCAATGGACACCTGTGGGGAAGTAATATGTGAACAACATTGATGCTTTGAAAGATAGACTCGGTCACATCTATTTCCATGCAAAAGGACAGATGATACGCTGGTTGTTTTCATCCATAAAATCATCTCCATTTTCAATTAGTTATAACACAAGACTTGAGATAAACATAGTGCATGACTAGGGTGTAGGAATTATACCATGTCTAATGTAGTGCTCATGGTCATCAAACTGAATTTGATATGAGTTTTCCTAAATTATGACCATGGCCAGCAAAGAGATGATGTCATCTGAATTGTCTTTGCACCATTGTTTACTATATGTAGTAAATGGTTTTGTAGTAGGGTATATTTATATTTTTTTATAATCTTGTCCATTTTTAATCACCATATTCCTTATCCTGCAATCGATGAGTGGTGGCAGCTATGTGGCTAACCAAGACATCCTAGGATTATAGGGTATCCAATCTTTTTGTTCTTTTTTTTATGATCATGAAGTCTATTGAATATTCCTAGGATTCAATAGTGATGGTGACATCCTCTATAATTCCCTTTAGCTTATTTACAGACTGATCTTCCATTTGTAAGGATATGATGGTTGACTATGGTTTAGGCAATGATAGTGTGGATAGAGTATCTATGGTCATAACATTGATAACATCTCCTAAGTCAATTAGGACATTAGGAATCCAAACATATCCTATGTAAATTGTAATGATAGAACTTCTAGGGTCTCTGTATTTAGGAGGGGTCATGTTCCCTTCCAAAATACTAGCAAGTTTCCCATCAACATGGATGGTTTTAGGTTGGTTCTTTCTTCTTCCTAGAAGTCTTAAAAAGAGCTCTTTGATAGTTTTGTTTAATTCAGGAATTTCCTTGAGATATTGTAAAAAGGGAATGCCAATACTAAATTTATCCAGTCCCTGAATTAATTCTGACTTTGGTTGTTCAGGAACTACATTGTTGTTTTTTTTCCGAGAGTCTGGATGGAAAAGTAATGCCAATGGTTGGTTGAGGAGTTTCCTCAACAACATGACTAGGTCATGTTTCTTCTTAGCTTTTCTGTATTTCAGGTATTTCTTCTATCACGGGGGATGAAAGTTTTGAGGTAACCTTCCCTTAGCACAACAAGATATTCCTAAAATCCACATAATTGACTTTGGTATTCTTATCTGATTCCACAATGCATGTTGGGTTACCATGCCCCACTTTTTTAGGATTTGCTATAGCTTGTACCGGTATCTGCAGTTGGGAAGGTTGATCGGATGGGTCAGCATTTGTAGGTCTAGTCAGCAAAGCTTGTTGACCTTGGGATCTTCTTTGATTATAATATTGTTGCCCATATCCTTGAGGTACATTCCACTATTGTTGGTACTGAGGATTAAACTATTGAAATAGTAGAATATTTATATATGGAGCCCAAGATTGTTGATAATAATTTTGGTGGGGCATTCCACTATGGGCTCCACTCCTATGGGGATTATTGAGCCCAAGGTTGGGGATATGGCCATGGTGCATTCCATTGATTTGGGACCCATTGTGATTTTGGCATGTAGGACTGATTTTGGTTGGACTGAAGATTTCCTCCTTGCCTCTGAGCCATATAATTCAACTCAAATTTGTCTTATTGTGTTATGTTTCAAATGGTTCTTCAGCAAGGGAAGCAACCCACATTGGTCTGTGGCATGCTTGAGTTCACAAAGAAGACATATGTATGTCTTGTATAAGGGGTAATCCTTAAGTCCATGTTTTGTCTCTACATCTTAGGAAGTAGATGAACAAAGGCTCTGTATTTATGGCTTTCTCCCTATCCATAGTTATATTGAGTTGAACCAAGAGGTTTATTCTAAAATTTAATATCTCTTCCCTTAGTTTGGATAGATCACCACTGGCCATGTTTCCAATATTTATGAAATTTGGGGCGAGTTCAAGAGTAATTCCTACAGAGGTCAATGATTTCTATAAATTCTAGTTTGTTCATGTCTCCCTTTCCCATAATATTGAAGGCTTCATGTGTCTTCATCCAACCCTTTTAGGAATAAGGTTTTGAGAAAATTAATATCCATACTAGTCCCACACCTGCTATGAAGGAAGATGAACCGATCAAGATAATATTCCACACTCTCATCTTCCTTTTGTTGAATTCTAAAAAGTTCTTCCTTCTTGTCCCACAACTCTACAGTAATCTTGATACTTGTCCAAGAAAATTGTTTCCATCTCCTCCCAACTATGGATGGAGTTAGGGTTTAACCCCATAAACCATATCATAGTTTTATCTTTTAAAGTGGAGGGAAATAACTTGAGCTTTTGGGAATCATAAGTGTAATCATAATTTTGGCACAAGACCTTGAATTCAAAAAGGAATTGGTAAGGGTCTTAAGAGAGTAATCCCTGAAAGGTTGGTAAGATTGAGGGGGATATATTTTTCATAGGAGCCTGATCGTTAGTATCTAGTTCTATGGGATAGATAAACATTCTGCCAACTAGAGGGTTTCTATTTTCTACACCATTGGGGTTATCTACTTCATCAGTCATCCTTCCTTGGTCAACAAGTTGTTCCACATGCTAGTTTTGAGGGGGGTTTTGAAAATTTATCCTAATGAATCTAACTCTATGGTATCTAGGTCTAAACATAAAATCCTATCATAACTGAGGATAGTTCCCTAACCATCAGCTTAACCTTGTTGCTTGTTTTCCACATACTCCAAAACATAGATGATTCTTGTTGTCCCTACAAGGTCTCCTACACTTCTTAAGAAAAAGAGTTATGGAAATAAAATTTCTAAACTACTAGACTATCAAGCAACAGTTCTAGCTAGCACCTTAACCTTTGATAACACCTTAAAATTCCTCACAAAGGCACCAAAAAGTGATGAGAGTCGTTGATACTCGCACTTTATTTATATTATATTTGTTAGTCCAGGGCGGTGTCCATGGCTATTTGCAACAAAGGGAATGGTCTGGATTGTTCTTAGCACGTACTTAATAATGGAATTAACTAAATAATAACTAACTGTGATTATAAAATGAAATACATTGAAAGCAACATAATATTAAAGACATAATTTAAAGGTAGGAAAAATAATTCAATTCTGAAATCTTAAATAAATGTGTGATAGAAAGGAAACAACATTAAAATATCCCTTCTAGTTGGGGAGGAGTGGCCCTTGCTCCTTCCCTTTGATCAGGTTTAGCGTCAAAACTTACACAGCAAAGTTTCCCCATAAATCAGTAATTTTATTGAATTGAAATAGTTTTCTTGTAGAATGATAAACTAATTAAATCGAACTTGGATCTTAATACATTAGATCTCTTATACAAGAGTAGTCCTTGTTCCTGTAGGAGAGAACTAATTTATTTGCAATTAATATTATCTACTTAACTAGATGTTGACTAAAAAAAGACTAACTATTTTAATAATTACAGTTATGGAAGGAGTCTTCTATGCAATTCTTGTAACTACAGAGGAGGTCAAAAATTGGCTCCTTTGAGGGATTAAATACACACTGGAAGATACTGTAGATCTCAAATTGATTTTAGAGAATCATGGTGATCATAAGTCCATAAGTGTATGTCTTCATCACGTTTCCAAGGAACTGGAGTTAATATAGGAGTGATTGGACCCCATAATCTGTATGAAAGTGGGTTGAGGTGGTGGCACATGTTTCATGCTCATGTAATTATGTTACCAACTATATCAACCTATAGTTCAAATATCCAAGCTATTTATTTCCTCTGTGCAAGTTCTTTCTTTCAAGGAAATCTGAATTGATGATCTAGATGAGTCCTACACTAATGGAAAGGTGAGTCCTGCACTAGTGCACCAACGATTCCTTTGCTAGCTTGTAATTAACTCCAATGATGAATCAATATATTATTTTCCAAATTGATTGTTAACTCATAAAAGAGTTAATTTAGCCACATCTGAAGAAACAATAACAAGATAAAGATAACAAGAATATGCACAACATTTCCTTCCAAAATATAACAAAGTATTAATTATAAGCCACCAATAGTATACATCATTCAAAATGATACTACGGTAACACAATGTTTCACATAGGTTTATACATGAAAAAATAGGGGTTCATCATCACCCTCTTATGGGCTTGGTGATTTTGAAAACTTACTCTATTTATATCCCTATTTTGGATTTTTTGGGAGATATTTTTGCTTGATTGGAGCTAGAGATTGTTGTAGAGTCTCTTGGAGATTTGGAAGCTTTTGAAACTTGGTTTGGTTGTGAGGCATGCCTCACCCTTTTTTTAATTTTTTTAAGAAATTCATAGAAATATTTTTGAATCGATATTGTTTGGTTGATTGTTTGGGTATGGGAGTTAAAATTTGGTTATTTTCTACTTTATTTTGTTGGTATTTTTGATTTTTTCTCTCCACCCCTGATGTGGAGTGGATTCTGGAATGGTTTTGGGAAGAGGGAGGGGATATTCTCTTCATTTTTCATGGCCTCTTGGTGAAGCCATGAAGGATTTTTATATTCTACTCCCTTCCTTGGGGGAGGTAGGAGGAGTTTCCATTTGGTTTGGAAATCTGGTCCTATCCTTTCCAAGAAAGCATCCAAGGCTTGAAAATCCTTAGAACAGAGGATAATGTGGAGTAATAAGGATATTGGTGGGTTATGTTGAGTTGTGGAGTTATCATATTTTTATAGGATGATATTTGAACTATATGTTATGCCTTTTGGTTTTGAGATTCATCCTTCCCCTCTTCCCATTTCCTTTGGTTTTGGTCTTTTGGTGCTTGGTTTTTGCCTAATTTGGATACTTGCTTTTCTATATGGGCATCTTTGTGACATTATATTCCTCTTTCCCATGGGCTTGGGGAATGTTAGCATGTCTTTTCTTGGGAGATAGGCATGTGACAATGTCTATGGTTAGGAGGTTTACAAGCCTTTCTTTGTGGTGTTTGGAGAACTTGGATAAATTAGAGCTTGGGGCTATACTTGCAAACATTCTTAGATTTTATTGGTTAGAGGATAGTTATTAAAAAAATTATTTTATCTTGTTCCCACTTAGTGAGAGGCTTGTAATCTTGTATCTTAAAGTTTTTTTTATTATTCTTGTAAGATGTTGTGGAGTCTACTCTTGGGGGGGGAGATCTAAAGGAATTTTTTACTGATCTTGTGTAAATAAATCTTCTATTTTTATACTCATTTGAATCTTTCATTTGAAAATAAATTAAATGATGCTTTGGGGTAGTCTTCTTTATCATATAAATCAACTTTGTATCTAGGGCTATTATGGAGGATTTTCTCTTTGTAATCTTATGAAATAATTTTTGTTATGTTGTATAATGGTTAAATGGAAAATTTTTAAGTGATCTATTGATTCGTAAGATTATTTTAACTTGGTTAAATAATATTTTGGGTGATTTCATTCTTATTGTTACAAAAAGGAAAATGATTAGTCATTTTAAGGTTATTGGACTTGTTAGAATAAATTTGTATAAGGAAAATAATTATTTTTTATTTACACTAAAAATATATATCGAAGAATTGAATGAGTGATTTCTATTATTAGCCAAATCATCTCCCATTTGGCTTAGTTGTTGTATTTATTACCTATTGGAATTTTGTGGTACTCGCAAATTAATTTCTCCTTCCAACTTGAATATAAATTTCTTTGAAATATAATTTTTATTTGAAAGTGAGATAGTAATGAAAATGTTATTCTTGCAATTCCTTTCATCCCTACAATACAGTGTATTGGTTATATATATATAATTAATGAAAATGTTATTCTTGCAATTCCTTTCATCCCTACAATACAGTGTATTGGTTATATATATATATATAAAATTATAATCATCTATGTGTAATCTTATTGTGTGTGTGTGCGTGTGTGCATGCACGCACCCACATATTTAATGGAATTGTATCCACATGTAGAAAGTTTATCCCACTTTAAAATATGGATATATAAGAAAGAATTCCATAATATCCTCAAATTTAGAGTTGTAGAATAAATACAAAAACAATAGGAGGGATTAGAACAATATATCTTCTTCCACCATCCATGAGAGCTCCACATAGCAACCTGCAATAAATCATACAATAGAAGAGAAGGAGAAATGAGAAAATAAGACAATAAAAATGAAAATAAAGAAGAAATATCTTCCATAAGAAAAATCTATGGTTTTCTTAGACCAACCATAAGATCTAGGGTGGAGAGCCTTTCAATCCAAAGGCTCTCCTTAAGCATGTAATTTGCACATATAAGTGGATGTTATTGCGGGCCTTCCCACTTACAAGTGGAATTTTAAATTTACCCTTACATGCATATTCATTTAGGTTGAATTTAGAAATTAACTTTACTATTATAATGTACATGGGTCTTTGGGACCCCTTTAAATATACCACAGGGATAAAAAATTTAACCATTTAATTGATTTAGGGGACCTAGGGATTTTTTATCTTCCCCACTTGAATAAATAAAACTTGAGTGGAGGAAAATAATTTCCCCCTTCTTCTACTCCATCCACCACCATTCTCAATGGTTATTCCCCTTCTCCTCGGCAAGCACATAGAACATCAACCTACACAATGGCCGCCTAACCCATTCAACTTTCCTCACTCCTCATTACTCATGCGGTCCCTCTTATGTGTTAAAAGAAAAAAGAACTAAGGGGGGTGAATTATTCTTACAAAAAATTTCCATTCATTTACCATTTATCATTCATACAACTATTTAATCAACCATGAACCATATGTGTGTTTACTTAAGAATATAAACAACTATACAGATGATAAACAACAAGAAAGTACACATGAAAACAAATCTTAAGTGGGAAACCATAAAGGGGAAGAAAAACCACTAAAACATAAAATTTATTTAGACATGCTTCAAATTTAATGAGACACCAACCCCTAGTTTAGTAGAGCACCAACCCTGCAAGGAACACCAACCCTACAAGGAGCACCTACCCCTAATTTAGTGAAGACCCACTCCACAAGGAGGCTAAAACCACATAGGATGAATAAGAATCAACCCATCCAAATTAAGATAGTTGATATTTGATTTTTATCTTCAACAACTGATGGAGATCATAGTTTCAGCTCACAAACCCTTACTCAAACCCTCATGTCTTCAACTCCATGTATCTCCTTCTTTCTCAACTTGTATTTCCTATAAAACCATGCACACATATTGTAAAAAATTATTCAACCTACAACACACTTTTTCATCTCTAAAATTATACAAAAATATCAGCTATACTCTCTCTCTTGGGTCATACTTTCCCCCATGCAAGACTAGCTCACAAAATGAGCTCAAACTTCACTTTTATAGCCTTCTCTTCCTTCTACCCCAAGAGATGTCAGTCCTTCATAAAATATTAAACCAATAAATCATAATAAAATTAAAATACATCCAATACAATGGTCACATATGACCCATATATCTCGGTCATTCCAAAAACCACTCATCATGCACCAAAATGGCTCAAAACCCCATCACTAGGATGAGAAAAATCCACTCATGCAAAATCCATGATTATTAAAGCTCCATAATTCATCACACATTATTAATATAGCATAAAATAATCATACATGGTAATATATTTAATTTAATCAATCAAATATTTTATTAAATGGGCCCACTGACTCATATCCTTCACAAAACAGTTATTTCTAGCACCATGTCTTAACCTATGGGCCTCAAGATCACCCAAGAACTTCTCAACTATGGAATTTAACCACTATATTGAATTAAAAAAACCTTTATAAAATTTATAATAAAGTTATACATCATGAAACATTCACATTCTCAAACCACAACAACTTTCTTCTTCACCAAAATAAGCTTCCCAAAAACAATTTTTAAAAACTCAACTAGTTTTCATTCTTTATGATACTTTAAAATCCTATAAATTAATTAAATAGATGAAACATTCACCCCTATTCACTTTCTAGGTGATGTCATGTATCAACTCATTCATCTCATGCTCCAACCAACTCAATCTTTCAGTAAGAACACACTTGTCCTGAAAATAAGCATACCTTCTTCTTGACAAATCAACCTAGAAAATCCATCAAATAAACTCACCAAGAAAAAAAAATTATACCATTATAAATATATTTGAATCATATTTCTATAACATATTATAACTCCTTCCAAATCCAAGTGGAAGGCCTTCAACCAAGCTCATCTCTATAACATGCTTTTTATCTCTACTTGGACTCAAGAACTTAAAATTAGCCCAACATGCTCCATCACCTAAAAACTAACTTCAAATAATAATTAAAGCATGTAACACACTTAGAAATTATTCCAAACCACTCAGAAAAATTAACCAAGCTTGAACAACTTAGAATCATCACTTTGCCTCTTGAACCTATTTCATACCCTACTATAACAAGCATCCTTCAAATTTGATTCTCAAATAACACCTCATAAATTTTGTATACATTATACAATGATCAAGTTTGATATAAAAATGTAAATATCACTTACAAATATTCACAAAACAACTTGAATTAGCTCCTAACTCCTCCTTTAGCTCATGCAATGTTAATTTTACTGAAAGCTGCTCCAAACTACCCCAAAAACTAGGCAACACAAATGAAGGATAATCGGCCATTAAAATTCATCACCATGACCTTAAAACTTCATGGGAATCAATTAAAAATTCTAGGATATCATAAATTACAATTTAGTTTTTACCTCATTTGGGAGAATTCTCCTCAAAATGCAACTCTTAATAAAATAGCAAATTCAAGTGGGGACCACATATCACCACATGCTCTAATATACCTTTCTAAAATATGGAATATTCCTATATGGAATCTAATCAGAACATTTTAAAAATTAATAAAAAACTAGGTCGGTACCAATAATCTTCTCCAAGCAACTCCTAGCTAGGGTTTAGCTAGGGTTTCAAACCACTTTATTTTCTTAACTATCGTTCATAACAAGGTGACGATCAAACCACCTCATTATTTTTTTGAAAGATTCATAATTATATAAGAAGCTAAGCCAAAAATCTCAGGTCCCCATGCAAATAATAAAATTCACAACGAGCATCAAAAGGCCCAATTTTACTTGAAAAACACACTGTAACTTATCCAGTTTTGCCAAAACTAAAGTATCTTGCAAAATATTCTTCATAATAACTTGAAACTTGTCATGAAGCATCATGATAAAATAATATAACTTCTCAAACTCACCTCATATCCCAAATACATATCAAACACTCTAGCCATTAAGATTTACATGTGTTTAATTGCCTATTTCTCAATGTTTTCTTCCCAAGGACCTCAAATATGCATCATACCTCTGAGTTATGACCTAAAACTCACCATACACCTCAGTTAAACTATCACAACATTGTTCCTTTAGTCCAAAAATACTGATATGGTCCAAATATCATGTATCTACCTCATTCTGAATGCACTAGGGCTAGAAACAAGCCTGGAATGGCCTGACTCAACAATGAAAAACCATGTACAGACCATGTTGACCTCATACAAAATCATACACACCTGTAACATGCCTCGTAGATCATGTATGACATCATGACACACTCTAACTCACTTAATAGGACTTAAACCATAACTCAACACCTTAGACCATGCACCAAGACTACACAGAACTCACAAAACCACTCGATATTCATGTTTGACACTTGAATAACACATCATGGATACTCACATGACCACATGACACCCTTTTACATCAATGGATTTTACATAAATGACAACATAAACACACAATGGCCAACAATCTCCCCCTTTGTCATTGATGACAACCATCTTTAGAATAAATGATGGCAATCAACAACACCAACACACTGCAAGACTCTTTTCCATGTTTTTGATTCTTCTCTCCCCCTTTTACATCTATGAAAAATGATACAATGACCCTAATATATGAAAAAATAAGACTAAACACAATTGCAACAATGCAAAACATAACTTACTTGACCAAATATCTCCCCCTGGGATTGAATTCTCTTCTCTTTGACTCCTTCAACAACATAAGAATATCCTATGGACCTGATATAATCAGAAAATCAGCTCCTAATGAACTGATACTCTTCATCTTGTCCTTCATCCACTCTTTACATCACTTTCTAAGACTTTTTCAAGTTCAAACACATAATTTTTCTTGTAACTTCATCATGTCTGATTTAGGACTACTTGTCCCTAAATGAATAATTTAATGCAAAAATAACAAACTTCTCATGGCCCTAGGAGTTTCAAAATCTCATGGCCAATAACCAAGAGGCTCCCACTAGAATCATATTGTCTATATCTAGCAATTAATGCAAAAAAAATAGTTCATACCTTGTTTACAAGCCTTTGAAAGGGATCAAACACTTAAACTTTGTCCTGAAGCATATTTTTATTGATATCGGCATTCTTTACCTTCGATTATCCTTGTTTGAGTCATAAATTAGTCAATATCAATTGCCAATCCTTCTTCCTTTCCTTACTATGTCATCTAGACCCCATACAATCCATTGTTCCTTCTCAAATCTATACCCTACCATTTTCTCAACCTTCACTGTCATGCATAGTTCTTCAGAGCTTCAAAGGACAAGATGAACTCCCCCTATCTTGGTTTACTAATTCAAACTTTTAGAACATTATCTCATACCCACAGGCCATCTTCATAGACCTCAATAACCTCTTAAGCTTAGTATCACACACCTAATGCAACTTTACATTTATATAACCCAAAGACATCTTGATCTCATGCATAGGTCAAAAAATAGACCTAAACTGAGAGATTTCAAGATTTTCTCATCATCTTAAACCATCATGGACTTAGGAAGAGTGACCCATGACCACATACCTCTTCCAATAACCTTTACTCTACCATAGCCATCTTATACACTTCTTGACATACTTAAATTTTCCTCACTAACTTCGCTTTCACAGTTATGATAGCCATCATTTCTTATTTCCTTGATGAGATGTGCTTACTCTAAGAATGTTTATACCCTATTTAGATGAAATAATTCTTACATAGAACTATAGATCGTCATATCATAGACCAAGGGACTCATACTGCCCCTTCTTCTTAGTAAAATCTGAGTCAAAAAGATCTCAGGATTCTTCAACATACCTTGATGATCTAGACAAGCTTCCCTTGCTTTCAGAAGTCTAATTCCATTCCTTCTAGTCATTAACATGTATAAACATATTACTTAAGGTCATAATAGACTCTCCTTACCTTATATTTTCATTACAATCACATAGTATATCATATTCATCTTCTTATTCATCTATACCTTGTCTTAGGTATCACAATTCACAATACTCCAAAATAGAATCTTTTGATGACCTAACATCTACACAATATTCCATATGAACCTTAAAGTTACTTGCAAATATAAGAATTTTTTTACATAGACGTGTTTTGTTTTATTTGGCTTACTCAATTCTGAAGCATGGGTTTTTCCACAGTCGCAGTATTCATGGATCTATAAGTGCACATTCAGGTCATTCATTCCTTATTTGAATTCATATGATATTTCATTGAATCCTTTTGGACTACGACCATTTAATACTCAAACTATTGGAATCACCACTATCACATTGAAGAGAGACATTCCTTAAATTACATCTCAATATTTGAGTACTACACACAATTACCATGTTCATGTACATACCCTACATACACTAGCCACCTTGATTATTCTTGTAGACACTTGTCTAACCTAAAGAATTCATATTCGTTTCTTTGAAGCCTTAAATAACAAGCCTATTTGCATGAAGACAATATTAGCAAGCAACATTCAGACTTCTAGCTATACACCCTAAAAATCTTCTTACCCTTCAAGTACTCTAATTCGTCATAGAATGAAGTGAATGGAAACATGCATTTACATACATCTGAGATAACTCCTTGAATTTCAACCACTGTCACTTTCAACCTCTAACCTCTATACTAACTACATTTTAAACTTCTTTTGAGCTTTACCACCTAGATCCTTTTTCCATATTCTAAGTCTTCGCATTTCTTATTACTTTGATCTTTCCCTTAATCTTGCAAAGGCAATTTTATCTTGAATTTCTTGCTATTCAATCTATAACATCCCACTATTTTAATATTTTCTTCGTGGAAATTTGTATAATTTAGTTAATAAAAAGGGAATGTTTACTCAATTGATAATATGACCGACAATACTTAGTTATCTAGGTACTTAATTATAAATTGAGTACTTAGACAACTAAATACCGCCAATTATTATTATGTCTTGTTGTAGAACCTTGTTGACTGGTTCCAAATTAGGTCGCTAGTTTGGTTACGCTGCGACTGCGTAAAATTGTTAAAGTGATGTCGTGATTTGGAAAATCTAGAAGGCCACTTAGTCTGGTTGAATGGTTCCAAAAAAATATTTTGAGGACCTACTTTTAAAATTATTGTTAATAATCGAAGGCATAATGTCTTAACTACATGGTATAGATCATTGTTTCATTGAATCAAATGTATTTTCAAAAATAATTATGGCGATTAAACACCATGATGGAAACATTTTTAAGGTCACGATTCTTTTAGTTGAAATTCAATTTTTAATATATATATATATATATATATATATATATATATATATATATATATATATATATATATATAATGCCATCAAATGGAAATGATGGAACTTTGTAAAGTTATTGTTAAGTCCAAACATGGAAATTCACGTGTATTGGAGGGAAAAAATAATTGTTTTATTATTTATTTTATTGATTATGGGATTTACCCCCTCCCACATTGGTTGAAGGCTTCTAAAGCCATCCACTTGGAAATGGGATGTGAATGGGCACTAGGGTTTTTTTGGGATTTGCGAGAATAAAGAGGAGAAGAGTCTTAGTTAGTTGTTTATCATTCATTTTACACTTGCAGTTAACTCCTCATGGAGGAACTCTTTCAAAACATTTTGACATGTAACGAAGTCAATTTGACTTGGAAATATTTTATTTATTGCAATAATGTAATGTTTTCAAGGGTTTTTTTTTGGCAAATCTTGAGAGGGCTTTGAGAAATTGACTCCAACTAGGTTGGAGCAGCAAAAGCAAAGGAAGATTTGCAGGAAAGGGTTTTTCTCCTTGCTTCACTAAGTTCTAATTTTTAATTAAGATTGGTCACTCATTCTTGTTCTATTTTCATTTATGGTTTCAATGTGAATAAAATTTTCATGAATCTGGTTTCCTGTCTGAGTTTAGTTTGCTGCAATAATTGTTTTAAGTAGTGGGTATTTTGATATGGCTATGTCAAATCGATTTGCTTGACTTTCTGTTACTTATTGGCAAGAAAATAATTCTATGGTTGTGTTGGGAATTATTGCTGGAAGTGTAAATCGATTTGGGGGTTTTTTCTCTTTGAAATTTTAGCAAAACAAATATAATGTTTGTCAGAATATGTTGTGTATTTGTTTAGCAAATCAATTTTGTGATCTGTTGTGTTCTGGCATGAAATGGAAGGAAACATTGGTATGGGTATGTGATATGGCTTAAAATTTTTGAGTGAATTGTAACCCTCTATGAAAAAATGTACAACTGCTCTTAAAATTGGTTTCCGGGTGAACGAGAATGGGTATGATATGTTTTATCAAAAGTATGTTAAAAACTACAGTTAGGGTTTTAAAAAATTATGTGATTGATTTGCCATATTTTTCATTTACAAAAAAAATTAGTATGTTTAAATTGACATGGTTGGTAGGATGGAAAGTATCCTGAAATTGTTTTAGGGTTTTCCTTGTTGTGGATATATTCCCAAAATTTTATAGCCGTACCTCTGATTCTTTTTATATACCGAACTGCTACCAAAAATTTTGCGTGAATAATATGTATTCTCTTTGTCTTTCCTTATAGTTATTTCAAAAAGATGGAAAGAAAACATGTGAATGTGAATATTTCTTGACTAAATAAATGGAATGTCCTTGGCTACCTTGTGATTGTTATTTTTTGGAGTGTTTCTCTTTTACTTGGAGTTGAAACATTATGCTTCAGTGGAATGTTGTTTCCCTTATTTTTGAACTACTGACGCTTGAAAATTTGGAAAGGATTTGGGTTATATTTTTTTACTCTGGTTCTAAATGTTTAAATGTAACTCAACTTGTTTTTTAATGTGAAGTGCAAGAAAATGAAATTCATGTTTAAGCCAGTCAAGCATGTAACGCTCTTGCATGATCAAATAATAATGAAATAAGAATGATACAAAGGTAAAATTATTCTGATAGGATCAGCTGGTTAAGTAAATTTCCTTTCATTAGATATATTCATTTTTCTTTTCATATCCGGAGTTTTTTTATCTCAGAGTGTTGGATCACTTGATCCATACCTTTTATTTTTAAGTATTTATCTTGTTCTTGCATATGTTTGGTTTGATTGGACAGCTGGATAATTTTAAAAAGTGAAAAATACAAGGGGAAACTCAAGAAAAAAAGTCCAAAATTCTATACTTAGCCAATTTTCAGATAAAAAAATATGGTTGACTTTTATGTTATGAGAATTAAGCTGAAAAAAAGTTGGCTGTAAAACATATTTAATTTCCTTGTTTCTTAGTGCTTAAATTCTTTGACTGGACTATTGTTTTATTTGTGCATTAGCAACAGATTCGACACCATGTAGAAAATGGTGTCCTCCATCAATCACATGGTTCACTATTAAACACGTGGGAGAAACATATGTGGAGTGTACCTTCAGGGGCACTGCACATATTTTTCCTTTGCCACCTGTACTGTCACGGAAGCATTTCTACTATAGAGTGGATGAGTTTAGTTTCATAGACTAATCTTAACTATGAGTCAAAACTTAGTTTAGTAAGTATAATAACTCTTTCCAGTTCTTTGAATTGACACCTCCCAAACATACAGTGTCGCATGTTAAAAATGGATGATTGGATCATTCACTTTAGCTTGTAAAATTTTGAGTTGAATGAATGTTTTTGATATGGATCTTGGATCCCATTTGTAAATGTAATTTTGGAATAAATGTAATTACCTTGGTAAAGTATTCTTGTAATAGTCCTTAGTGGACGTAAAATATTATATATTAATAAAGTGGGGAATGGTTTATGCATAATTCTATGGCAGGTTTGTGGATGTATTATTTATGATCATGAGCGATTAGCAAACAGAATGATTATTATGTCAAGATAAGGAAAACTACGGTTATACTTTTAGTGCTTTAAATGATTATAGGTATAAAAAAACAAAAAAGGAATTGTTTTCCTAGAAAGCTTTCCATTTATATGTATGGAATTTTAGGTTATAATTTAACTCAAAAATTGATGGGTAAATATTGAGATGATTAGATGAATGTCTTTAAAGAATCTAAGGTATTTACAACCTACTTTATCATGAATAAATTTGGTTGGGCTAGATTACTAAGATATGTTATAAGAAATTGTACAAAACCACTTCCTTATCAAGATAATTATAGACATAATGTAAGGTTTATAAATGAGTATAAAGGTTTTTTTTAAATATTCTAACGTGAAGAATTATTAGTCTTTTATTTTAAGTAAGAATGTTGAATATGAGTAATGTCTTGGTCTTTCCTTAATCTCAATACGAGAAGTAAACTTGAAAGTAATGTAATCAAGGAACAAAATAAAATAGAGCATTCCATATCTTCGAATTCATTAGGACTATAATATAAGAAATGGGTATGGAGGTCTAACCAAGTTAGGGAATTAGCCTCATAGAAGAAGTGATATTAATCTTTTCTATACTTAAGAAAGGCTAAGATCATTATTAATTTTAACCACGCTAAGATGTAAATTTTCCTTGATTGATTTTTGGGAATAATGATTAAGGGGCACACATCTTGAACATTATAGTTGAAAGTATAGTTCAATTTTTAAATGAAAGATCTCTGAAGTAAAGAACGGTGAACTTAATATTTTACGGTAATTTAATACTCCTAAGAAAAAGGATCATAATCAAGAGATTAATTTACCTCATGATGCAATAGGTATACCATAAGTGGTACTACCTAACTTTGAACATATAAAAATGAATGTGCAGTCCTAAATATGTTAATAATCCCTTGATTGGAGGGTAAAAAAAAGTTAAGCTTGCTACAATTAATTAGGTCTTATCAGACCTAAAGGGAAACTTTAAAGGGTTTCAAAACTCCTTCATAACAAAAATGTCTAAAATGCGTTTAGGGGTTGCGGGGTAAAAAGAACGCTTTGTGTCCCTAACTTCCAAACCAAGGTAACTTAATGCCTATGCTAGTATCTGAATAATAATGAACTACACATGAATGAATAAGAAGATAGCAGGAAATTGTGTACCAATGCATAATGTAGGTTTCCTATGAGTATCCCATCGGCTTCCTAATATAGAAACATATTAAGCAGTGGATAGGCCACCCATAAGTATCCAATAGTGGGCATTGGGGTGTTCCTTGGGCTTTCGTAAATGAAATTATTAGGAATAAATTGAGTCATAATAGGTTCATATACTTAAGCTTATAAAATATGGATAGTTGTGATGAGACGTTAGTGAGGTGATGGGAAGACAAGTTAACGCGAGTTGTGCACTCATCTAATATAAGCGTACATAGTACAACTATAAAAATTTGGCCAAAGTAATGTACTTCCTGGGTACATTATCTAATCAAAATGATTTATCAATCCTGAAGTGTAGGATACATGCTAGAGTTACTAAGTGAACTCTAGGTAGAGGATCCATCACAAAATCTCACTATCGCAGTGTGGTAAAACTAGTGAATCTAAATATGAGCATTCAATTGAATGTTAAGGGTGATCGTGGAGATCGGGGAAATGTAACCCTTATAGCTACACAAGGTTTATCGTTATTTTATAGGATGGATAAAATTGTTAAGAATTTTTGCATAAATTAGTTTCAAAAATAAATTATGCAGAGGAATATCTGCTCATTGTTAATAGAAATTGGCTTGATGCATTAACTAGCTGAAGCTAGTAACATGATTTTTTAATGCAAAGGAATGTCTATATGTTGTTGTAAAAACAAATTGTACTAATTTGGGTTTTATTTTCAAAGTTGTTACATTTGGTATTAGAGTTGTAGGTTTCAACTCTTGGACCTTATTGGTCCGCTTTGCTAACATAAACTTATTTTACCTTTATTAGGGACAAATGGCATCTAAAGGAACATGAGCTGTTGTAGGGGAAGCATCAGGCAATGTTGAAGGCCCTCCACCTGCTAAGGATTTACAAGAAATTCTTGAGCTCCTTCGAGACACCCGAGAACGCATCAAGAATGGTGAACTTAATCTTTTAAGGTAATTTACTACTCCTAAGAAAATGGATCATAATCAAGAGATTAATTTATCTCATGATGCAAGAGGTATACCATAAGCAGATCTAACTAAATTTGAACATATAAAAATGAATTTACATTCCTAAAGATGTTAATAATCCTTTGACTGGAGGGTAAAAACAAGTTAAACTTTCTAAGATTAATTAGGTTTTGTCAGACCTAAAGGGAAACTTTAAAGGGTTTCAAAACTCCTTCATAACAAAAATGTCTAAAATACATTTAGGGGGCTACGAGGTAAATAGAAAACTTTGTGCCCCTAACCTCCAAACCAAGGTAACTTCATGCCTATACTAGTATCTAAAAAATAAGGAACTACATATGAATGAATAAGAATCTAGCAGGAACTTGTGTACCAATGCACAATGTAGGCTACCGACGAGTAGCCCATTAGATACCTAATACGAAAAACATATTAAGTAATGGATAAACCACCTGTATGTATCCAATAGCGAGCATTGGGGGGTTTCTCAAGCTTGCATAAATGAACTTGTTAGGAATTAATTGAGTTATAATAGGTTCATCTACTTGATCTTATAAAATCTAGATAACTATGATGAGATGTTAGTGAGGTGATGGGAAGAAATGTTTAGGCGAGTTGTGCACTCATCTAATCTAAGAATACATAGTAAAACTATAAAACTTTGGCCAAATTAATGTACTTGCTAGGTACATTGTCTAATCACCATGATTCCTCAATCCTGAAGTGTAGGATAGAGGATGGAGTTACTAAGTGAACTCTAAAGTAGACATTAGAGGATGAGTCACAAGATCTCACTAGCGCAGTGCGGTAAAACCAATGAACCTAAATATGAACATTCAAATTAATGTTAAGGGTGATCATGGAGATCATGGATATGTAACCCTTACAGTTGCACATGGTTTATCACTATGTTATAGGATGGATCAAATTGTTAATACTTGTTACATAAACTAGTTTAACTAGTTTCCAAAATAAATTATGTAGAGGAATGGTTGATTATTGTTAATAGAAATTGACTTGTTGCATTAACTAAATGAAGCTAGTAACCTAATTTTTAATTTAAACGAATGTCTATATGTTGTTGCAAAAACAATTGTACTAATTTGGGTTTAATTGTCAAGTTTGTTACATTTGGTATCAAAGCTATAGGTTTCAGCTCTTGGACCTTATTGGTCTGCTTTGCTAACATAAAATTAATTTACCTTTATCAAGGACAGATGGATCGTAAAGGAAAAGGAATTGTTGCAGGGGAAGCCTCATTAAATATTGAAGGCCTTCCACCTATTGAGTAGTTACAAGAAATTCTTGAGCTCTTCCGAGACACCCGGGACCACATGGCTATTTTAGAACATCAGGTTGTTGCTGAACAAGAACCTTTTAAAGAGGATATGGTTATGGAGGAAGAACACCATGATATGGGTGAACAACATGAAAAAAAATTCATAGATGGAAGAAGAGTTGTCCGGTGATATTAAGAGGATTACTCTGCCAAAGTTTGATGGAACAACCTTGCAAGATGGGGCTAAATCATGACTGAGTGAAATGGAGAAGTACTTTGAAATAAGGGACTTCTCCAAGGAGACTAAAAAAATCTAGGGAGATTTTCATCTCTCCTAAGAAGTGTCATCATTGTGGGATAATAAGAAGGTTGAGCTGGGACTAGACACTGCTTCCATATTTTGGGAGAAATTTAAAATTTACTTCCGTCAACGCTGGCTACCCCAACTATACTTTGATATTAAAATGACTGAATTCCAAAACTTGACTCAAGGGAAGCTCAACGTGACTAAATATTGGTAGCGGTTTACAAGTCTACTAAAGTATGCTCCCCAATATCAAAAAGAAGAAAAATTCAAGGTTAGAAATTTCATTATGGGGCTCAACCTAATCATATGGGGAGAGGTGGATGTGCGTGATCCATCTACTATGGAGGCAGTATTTGAGAAGGCTATATGACAAGAACAAAAATTGAAATTTATCTCTACTAATAGAGAAGAAAATACAAATAAATTTAACAACACTCCATCAGCTAGATTTGTTAAAAAACTAGGTGTTAAAAGAGAGGGGAGCAAGCCCAGGCTTGGCCAAAGAAATGCAGCAAATAAACCTTATGTAAATAGGAATTTAGGGTAGTTTAAGGCTGCAAATAACACGTAGAAAACTAAAAATAAAGGGCCTGTAGGTGGTTGTTTCAATTGTGGGGGTCCGCACTATGAAAACTGGTGCCCACAAAAGAAACACAGAGCTGGTTTCCAACAAAAAAAGAATGTTGATCAAAAAATTCATGCAGTTGTAGGTAATCATGAGGCTGAAAAGTAAGCCACACTAGTGGAAGTGTCAGGTAAGTTGTATGGTCATTCTATAAAAAAAATTAATTAATACCAGAGCAACTAAATGCTTCATTTATAAAGTTTTAGAAGCAAAATTGCATAGAAAAACTAGTTTTATGGAAAACACATGGACAATACAGTTTATAAACAATGTTAGGCACAAGGTAGAACAATGCTTTCCTATGACAACATTAGAATTACCCAATTTCTCAACTAAAGTTAAACTTTATGTACCTCCATTAGGGTCATATGACATAATAATTAGAGTCAATTTACTGTCCGAACATCAAGCTTTTGTGGACTGTAAAAAAAACATGTAAAATGCCTTTATGATGAGTTGAAACTAGCCACCATTCAAGGGGTAAAAGGGGGTTTTCAATAAGGTATATTTCAGCTATGTAACTAAAAATGGCGAAGAGAAAGGGTTGCACACTCTTTAATATTAAAATTGATGATTTAGAGGAAACTACTAAATCACCCTTGGCTAATTTACCACTTTTTCAACGCTTTAGTGATGTATTTCTAGAGGATTTACTTAGATTACATCTGGAAAGGGAATTTGAATTCACCATTGACATCAAATTGAGCACTGAACCTATGTCAAAAGCACCTTATCACATGAAAAAAACAAAGCTAATTGAGCTAAAGGACAAATGCATGAACTCATCACAAAGGGTTTGATAAAACCCAGTGTGTCACCATGGGGTACACCGGTGATCTCCATGAAGAAGAAGGATGTAACCCTTTGACTATGCATAGACTATAGAATGTTGAACAAGGCAATAGTTAAGAACATATATCCTTTTCACAGATTGACGACCTCTTTGATCAGATGAGAGGTGTGCGGTATCCTCTAAAATAGACCTTGTTGTTGGATATCACCAATTGTGAATCAAAGAGGAAGATATTCACAAAACAATGTTTAGAACATGCTACAGGCATTATGAGTTCACGGTTCTTTGTTTAGACTCACTAATGCTCCTGACAACATTTATAAACCTCATGAAAATATCTTTCATTAGTATCTCGAAATTTTGTACTCATGTTCTTAGATGATATACTCATCTACTCAAAGAATGAATAAGAGACAAAATGCACATCTAGAAACCGTGTTGGATATTTGAGATGGAACAAGCTTTATGGAAACTTGGATAAGTGTGTTTTTTATCATAAATAGATACAATATTTGGGTCATGTAATCAATGAGAATGGAATCTCCATGGACCCTGCAAAGATAAGAGCCATTGTAGAGTGGCCAACACCAAAGGATGTGCACGAGATAAGAAGCTTCATGGGTTTGGTGGGATACTACCACAAATTCGTGAAGGACTTTTCAAGATTGGCTGGTCCAATAATGTCACTTCAGAAGAAGGACAAAAAGTTTGTGTGGAAAGATAAATGCGAGTGAGCATTTAATCAATTGAAGGAGTGTTTGACAACTGCTCTAGTCCTAACCATTCTTGATCCAAACAAAAAAAATTTATAGTTATTACAAACGCATCTAGGGAATGATTAGGAGGGTTTTTGCGGTAGGATGATAATGTTGTGGCATATGAGGGGAGAAAAATGAAATTTCATGAGTATAATTATGCCCCTCATGATATGGAATTGGCTGCAATAATTCATTCATTCTAGGTTTGGAGGCACTATTTGATGGGTAAACCATTTGAGGTAAAAACCGACCACTTGGGGCTGAAGTATATCTTCACGTAGCCCAATTTGAATGCACGAAAGTGTAGATGGTTGGAGTTTTTGTCACAATATGACTTTGATAACAGTTATATCAAAGGCAAGGAAAATTGGGTAGCAGATGCCTTGAGCCGTAGGAAGTACATTTCAGCGGTTATAACCATGCAACAAAATTTAAAGAATAAGTCATGAAAGAGTCAGTTGCAGATCCGTACTATTTGCAAGTAAAAATAGCTCTAAAATATTACCCAAAGGATAAAAGATATGCTAGTTTTAGTTTTGATAGTGATAAAATTCTGTGTTTTGAAAACAAAATTTATATTCTGGAAAGAAATGAGCTTAGAACCAAAGTGTTGCAGGAATTCCATGATGCACCATACTCTGTCATCCCGGAATAACCAAAATATAAAGACATAAAACAACAATATTTCTGGAAAGGAATGAAAAATAGCATCACATCTTATATTTCCAATTTTTTAGAATGTCAAAGGGTAAAGGTGGATCACACACACCCTACCGGTCTGTTGTATCTACATAGTATTCCACACCACAAATGGTAATTCATTAACATGGACTTCGTCCAAGGGCTACCCATGACCAAAAACCGACATGATATGATTTTGTTTGTAGAGGAAAAGTTAACCAAGGTAGCTCACTTTATACCTGGGAACCTTACTGATGATTCCTCAGTTCTTGCTAAAAGGTTTGTGCATGAGGTCTTTCGATTGCACGGTGTTCCAAAAATAATAATTTCTGACCAAGATCCAAGGATGATATCTTGATTCTAGAAAACATTAAATTCATGTTTGGGTACTAAATTAAATTTTAGTTTAGCTTATCATCTAGAAACATATGGTCAAACTGAGCATTTGAACCAAGTGTTAGAAGACATGCTTAACATGTACTACATGGATCAACAATACATGTGGGAAGAATACATGCCTTTAGTTGAGTTTGCATACAATAACTCATACCACTCTGCACTAAAAATGGCACCATTTAAAGCTTTATACAGAAGAAAGTGTCTTACTCTTATAAGTTGGGATATGTAGAGGATAGGGAAGTGGTTGGGCCGGAAATGTTAACGAAAATGGAAAAATAAGTTAGGAAAATCTGGGAACACTTGATAGAAGTAGCACATCATCAAAAGTGTTATGCATATCTGCATAGGAAAGAAAGAGTATTTGAAAAAGGGGACAATATATTTCTTCATGTTAAGCCTAAAAAGATTTCAATAACGTTTAGGAGGGTTGCCAAGCTTTCCCTGTGTTATGTTGGGCCATTCAAAGTTCTGAAAGTCCTTAGTCTGGTTGCATAACGACTAGAATTGCCTCCTTCATTGTCAAAGTTACGTGATGTTTTTCATGTTTCATTATTAAAAAAGTATGTAGCAGATTTGTCACATGTACTTAACTGGGACTCACTACAGGTTCTAGAACCTGGAATCGTCATCGTGGAGCCCATTAGAGTGCTGGAAACATGTAAGTTGTTGCTATTAAAATAGATAAATTGGTCAATGTAAGGTCCAATGGGACCAATATTCTGAGGACAATGCAACTTGGGAGAATCAAGAAGAATTTTAAATTGCTTTTTCACATTTATTTGTTTAGAAACTATTTAATTGTAGAAATACTAGTTTTTATTTTGTTGACAGTTGAATAAATCTATTTATCAGCGTGGAGGTTGGTAAAAATTTGTGATTTTGAGTTGATAAGGTTGTTTCAACCATATTAATACTTTAAAAAAAATGATTTTGAAATTTGGGATACTAATTTATGGTCTATTTAGTAAAATTTTCAGTTGATTACCTTTTTTGGTACTTAATTCATTGGGGACGATGAATGATTTTATCTTGGATGAATGTAACATCTCGTTATTTTAATATTTTCTTCACAAAAATTTATTTAATTCATTAAATAAAAAAAGGGATGTTTACTCGATTGATAACACGACTGACTGTACTTAGTTATCTAAGTACTTAATTATAAATTAAGTACTTTGACAACTAAATATTGTCAATTGTTATTATTTAATGCATTATGTCTTGTCGCAGAACCTTGTTGAATGATTTTAAATTGGGTCGTTGGTTTGGTTACGTTGCGACTGCATAAAATTGTTAAAGTGATGTCATAATTTGGCAAATCTAGAAGGCCATTTAGTCTTGTTGAATGGTTACAAAACATTATTTTGAGGACCTACTTTTAAAATTATTGTTAATAATTAGAGGCATAATGTCTTAATCACATGGTATAGATCATTGTTGAATTGACTCAGATGTATTTTCAAAAATAATTATGGTGATTAAACACCATGATGGAAACATTGTTAAGGTCATGATTCTTTTAGTTAAAAGTCAATTATATATATATATATATATATATATATATATATATATATATATATATATATATATATAATTGCCATCTAATGGCAATGATGGAACTTTGTAAAGTTTTTGTTATGTCCAAACATGGACATTCACATGTATTGGAGGAAAAGAATTATTTTTTAATTATTTATTTTGTTGACTATGGGATTTATCCCCTCCCATGTTGGTTGAAGGCTTGTAAAGCCATCCACTTGGAAATGGGAGGTGAATGGGCACTAAGGTTTTTTGGGATTTGTGAGAGTAAAGAGGAGAAGAGTCTTAGTTAGTTGTTTAGAATTCATTTTACACTTGTGGTTAACTCCTCATGGAGGAACTCTGTCAAAATGTTCGGCATGTAATGAAGTCGATTTACCTTAGAAATATTTTATTTATTTATTGCGGGGATGTAAAATTTTGAAGGGTTTTTTTGGAAAATTTGGAGAGGGTTTTGAGAAATCGACTCTAGCTAGGTTGGAGCAGCAGAAGCAAAGGAATATTTCCAGGAAAGGGTTTTTCTCCTTGCTCCACAAATTTCTAATTTTTAATTAAGATGGGTCACTCATTCTTGTTCTATTTTTCATTTATGGTTGCAATGTGAAGAAAATTTTCGTGAATCTGGTTCCTTGTCTGAGTTTAGTTTGCTTTAATAATTGTTTTAAGTAGTGGGTATTTTGATATGGCTATGTCAAATCGATTTGCTTGACCTTCCGTTACTTTTGGCAAGAAAAGAATTATGTGGATGTTTTTGGTATTATTGTTGGAAGTGTAAATCAATTAGGGGGATTTTTATCTTTGAAATTTTAGCAAAAAAAAATAGTATTTGTTGGAATGTGTTGTGTGCTTGTTTAGAAAATCGATTTTTGTGATTTGTTGTGTTCTGACATGAAATGCAAGGAAAAATTGATATGGGTATGTGATATGGCTTCAAATTTTTGAGTGAAATGTAACCCTCTATGAAAAAATGAACCACGGCTACTCTTAAAATTGGTTTCCAGCTGAACGAGAATGGGTATGCTCTATTTTTTAAGAAGTATGTTAAAAACTACAGCTAGGGTTTATTGAGTTGTCATATTTTTCATTTACAAAAAAGTCTATATGTTTAAATTGACATGGCTAGTAGGATGGAAAGTATCCTAAAATTATTTTAGGGGTTTCTTTGTTGTGGATATGTTCCCAAAATTTTATAGCCGTGCCTATGATCCGTTTTATATGGAGAATCGCTAAAATAATTTTTGCGTGAATAATATGTATTCTCCTTGTCTTTCCTTATAGTTATTTCAAAAATATGGAAAACGAACTTGCGAATGTGAATATTGCTTGACTAAATAAATGGAATTTCCTTGGCTGTAGTGTGATTGTTATTTTTGTGGAGTGTTTCTCTTTTACTTGGAGTTGAAACATTGTGCTTCAACGGAATGTTGTTTCCTTGATTTTTGAACTACTGATGCTTGAAAATTTGGAAAGGAGTTGGGTTAGATATTTTTACTTGGTTCTAAATGTTTAAATGTAACTCAACTTGTTGTTGAATGTGAAGTGAAAGAAAATGAAAATCATGTTTAATCAGTCAAGCTAGTAACTCTCTTGTAGGAACAAATGATAATGAAATAAGAATGCTACAAATGTAAAATTATGCTGATAGGATCAGCTGGTTAAGTAAATTTCCTTTCATTAGATAGATTTCATTTTTCTTTTCATATCCTAAGTTTTTCTAGCTCGGAGGGTTGGAACACTTGGTCCATAGCTTTTATTTTTAAGTATTTATCTTGTTCTTGAATCTGTTGGTTTGATTGGACATCTGGATAATTTTAAATTTTTGAAAAATACAAGGGGAATCTATGGGGAAAAAAATCCATAATTCTATACTTAGCCAATTTTTTAGATAAAAAATATGGTTGACTTTTATGTTATGAGAATTAAGCTGAAACAATGTTGGATGCAAAACATATTTAATTTCCTTATTTCTTAGTGGTTAAATTCTTTAACTGGACTATTTTTTTGTTTGTTCATTAGTAACGGATCTGACACCTTTTAGAAACTAGTGTCCTCCATCAATCGAACAATTCATGATTGAAGAGGTTGGAGAAACATATGTGGAGTGTACCTTCGGGGGTAGTACACATATATTTCCCATGTCTCTTCCTTCGCCAGCTATGGGATTGCTGGAGGATTCAATCTCCCTAACTATCGCATAAACATTACTACTACAGAGTGGATGATTTTAGTTTCATAGACTAATCTTAATTTTGAGTCTAGTAAGTAGAATAACTCTTGCTAGTTCTTTGAACTAACACCTCCCAAACATAAAGTTTCACAGGTCAAAAATGGATGAATGGATCATTCACTCCAGCTTGTGGAAGTTTGAGTTGAATGAATGTTTTTAATATGGACCTTGGATCCCATTTATAAATGTACTTTCAGAATAAATGTAATTGCCTTGGCAAAGTATTCTTGTAATAGTCGTTAATGGACGTAAATTTTTATATATTAATAAAGTGGGGAATGGTTTATGTATAATTCTATGGAATTTTTGTGGATGTATTATTTATGATCATGAGCGGTTAGCAAACAGAATGATTAATATGTCAAGATAAGGAAACTTACAGTTATACTTTTAGTGCTTAAAATGATTATAGGTATGACAAAAAAAAGGAATTATTTACCTAGAAATATTTCCATGGATATGTATATAATTTTAGGTTATAATGTAACTCAAAAAATGATAGGTAAATCTTAAGATGGTTAGAAAAATCTCTTCAAAAAATATAAGGTCTTTACAACCTACTTCATCATGAATAAATTTGGTTGGGCTAGGTTACTAAGATATGTTATAAGAAATTGTACAAAACCACTTCCTTATCAAGATAATTACAGACATAATGTATGGTCCAGAAATGAGTATAAAGGTTGTTTTTAAATGGTCTAACTTGCAAAATTATTAGTCTTATTCTCTTAGGTAAGAATGTTGAATATGAGAAATGTCTTGGTCTTTCCTTAATATCAATATGAGAAGTAAACGGTCACGTTGGCACATCACTTAGCCTAAACAGAGTGCTCACCTGAAGCACGCAAAGGTACCAAGTCCTTCTTTAGGTTTGTTGTTGCAAGATGTTAGCATGATGACGAAATAAACATATAGATCCATAACTAATCCATCATTCTACAATGCATACCATATTCACATTTATGAAAGAACAAGTTTAAAAAATAATCATGATTGAATTAAGAACATGAACTACTTGATTTCACACAGGAATAACACTTAGATTCAACCAATAACTTCCATCTATTAATAAACACAGAAGCTCCTTACAATAATGGAATTATATTCCTAATGTGCGTATAGATCTAATACAGTAATCTTGTCGTGTACCTCTCTATACATATATCTCTCTCTAAGTGTGTGTTCTACTATGTGCTTCACATCATATATATAGGGTAGGGACTTTCCCTTCACCGCTTCTCTATTTGGTGTGTTCCACACGCCATCTTTTAAAAATATTTCTTCATGTTCAAAATAGGATAAGTCTCGAATGCTAAACTTGCCCTCCGTGTGTGTGTTCTTCCTGTCCATTATCACCCTTAAACCTGGTCTATTTTCACGCGTGGACTCCTTGTGTGAGTTCTATCAAGTGTTCTCTAATCAACATTACCCCACACTAATCGCATTGTCACGCCGATAATGGGTATCTCCAAAACAATTAAAGTAAAGAATATTAAGTCGAAAGAATAAGAAAGAATGCAGATGAATAAAGAATGTTTTAAGAGGTAGCATCCCCTGTATCAGCTTGAAGGATCAACTCTGGACACTCTTCCTTTATTTTTGCCTCCAAGGTCTACCATTCAGCGAGTGCTTGTTCTGCTTTCTCTGGAATTTCCACAGCAATGGATTCCAACTCATCCCTTACAATCTATCCTTTTTCATTATGCAGAACCAACACAATGTTGGAAATTGATGTCATTCTTCCTTCTATAAGATCCATTTTCTGCGCAATGAGCTTCCCAAGCTCTTCCAGCCGAGTCTTATGTGGCTCTTGTGCTACTTCCAGGGCCTCACGCTTCTACTTAACCATTGAAAACCTTTCTACATGGCCCAATGTTTCATCTTTCATTTCTCTTTGGACCTCATTGCTTTATTCCAAGGTCTTTATATTGATAAGCGCCTCTAGAGCCATGCAGATGTTTAAAGCCTAGCTTGTTGTCTTCAATACCTCTTGTAGCACTTGTAGTCTTCCACATGACTAATTCTTTCTCACATTCTTATTCTTATTCTAAGTTCCTTGGCGTGGGTGTGCACATAGGCTCATCTTCAAGTACCAAATCCACTAACTTTTCTACATAATGTATCACTGAAGGAAACGTCTATGGTACCTTAGCCTCCAAGTGTGGCCTAGATCTTATGACATTGTCCCCAATCTCCTCTATGATAAGTCCCTCTCTTGAGTTATGTGTGTTATCTCGACATCCTTTGTCTTGAGATCCTCGCACAATGCTCTTATTATTGCAGCTTTGTCCATGTTTCTCCTTGCAACTTGAGTAGAAACCTTTGCCAATGTGTTACTGACCTACTCATCTGACATGGCAGTAGGCTTTACCACCATATGTCTAGATTGTGGTGCCTTCTTCATCCGTCTCGAAACGCATAACTCTTCACGTATATCAAAGTCAGGCTCATCCATATGGGTGTGCATTGACATGTTAGTTGCTTCTGAGTGTGCACAATCATCATATCCTCATCCATTAGCTCCCAACCAAATAAATCTTTCTGTGATATTGTGCTCTGGAAGTGGGCATGGAAAATTTTACATGCATCCTCCACATACCCCATGGCAGGTGGAATGTGCTCTCCACTTGTTCTTCTAGACCATTGCTACTTAGGGACATTAGCTTCCAAATTTTGGACTTGTGTCTCCATGTCCTAAACATTCTCTACGGCTGTCTCTTCTGGTCCCTTCTCCTCCTCTCCTCTTTCCTTTGATTCCTCACCTTGTTCTTCTATGTTCTCTGGAAGTGTGGGAGAATTAGGCGCGCTTTCCTCTAACTCTTCCGCCTCCTCATTTAACGTCATTTTCCTCCTTCTTTGTATGGATACCTCATGTGGGGAGAGTCTAGGTGATCTGCGTACCATGGTTAGAGTAGCACCTTGGTTCCTTATTCTCCTAAACACTCTCTTAAATCTGTGCTCCCCTTGGACTGCATTCTCGTCCTCATCATCCCCCTCTTGTGGTTGAGGTGGTGTAGTGGCCCACTTAGCTTCACCCTTATTTGTAGGATGTCTCCTACCTCTATGCTCTAAACCACCACTATCTTTGCACTCCTCCTCATCCTCCACTTCAATTGGCTTTGTGGGTTTAGGCACTGGGATGTTCTCCATTGTATGCTTTCCCTTTGGTGGTGCTGGAAGTGAGAACTCACCTTCCACATACCTATTATTCTCCATCTTTGGCTTCAGTTGGAGACACACCAACACTACTCCAATTTCTCCCACTGCCAAAATTATTGGTTTAATGCTCAAAACATCATATATTAGTCTTTCAACATATGCACCCTGCCCTGGATACACATATTTCTTCCTTAGTGTGTGGTATTCACAGTCTACCTTATCCGCATTGAATATCAATCACCGCGCATATGTAAACCTGTGTACTGATGCCTGGAAGTACCTTGTTGTGAATGCATATGGAAACTTGCACCAAGGACTCCATGCCCCATCTTTCATTACAAACCACGCTATACAAAAATGTTGGTATACAGCAAATTGAATTGCCTTTCCAACCATTGAAGGCAAGTCCTTGGGGATGCATCATTCTTCCTCAAAATCCAGACAGAGCCTATCATACCACTTCTCGGACCATTGCTTAACGTACTCTATTATGGATCCCTCAAATAGGTACTTCTTGAAGTGTTCTACAGGTGATTTGTGCTCCATCGGATACTCCCATACCTTCTCCTTCAGTCCATTAGGCACCCTGATCTCCTTGAACACTAGTGATAACAGAACAACTCCAAAGCTGATCTTTCCTCCTGTGCACCCTCCTTCAATGATTGTCTCTGCGATATACCATGAAATTTTGTAGACTACTACTTTAGACATCTATCTTGCTGTCCAGAGTCTCTCACACTATTGAATGTGATGCTGAGCAGGTTGATCACCATGATAAGTGCATATCTGCGTAGGTGCATTGCTTCTTAAAAACTTGGTAGATAGGGAAATTCTAATCTCCGTCCACTCCGTAAGATTATCTCTATGAACTACCCACCAGTGCGTTGCTGTCCCATGCAAGAAATATGCTAACATGTCTCTTCTCCTGACCTAGTCTATGCACTATGCCTCTATGGCTTCCAAAAATTCAAGAAGATCTTTTGCTCCTGTATACCATGGTACTGCACCACCTATCCATCGAATATAATGAAGTCTCTTCTTGCGTGAAACCATGTTTTTCACCTTACATCCTACTAGTTCATATGTACCATGAGCCCAATTGTCACAAGAAATACTCATAGTATCACTGATAGAATGAGAATCCTCCCACTATAGAATGCCTTCCTTTGATGGCTCATTGACCATTGGATCCTAAAAATCACGGATATAGATCTTATTTAATTCCTCCTCACTTAGAGACTCAACATATGGTTTAGAATTCCCATCTGTCAAAGGTATCACAACCCTTTCCTCCTTGTTCTCAAAGCTGATATACCCCTTATTGAATCTCAAGTCAGCATTATTTGCATAACACCAAGGGCGTCCAAGCAAGGCTGGAAAATTGTCTACTTCCACAAGTGCTAATACCTCAAAATCCCCAGTCAACTTGGCCCCTTGTATAGTTATAGATGCATCCTTAATAACTCCTATGGGAGTTTCCTTAGTTCGGTTCACCATAAACAACACATTAGATGATGGCTGCAATGGGGGTCTCCCCATTTGTACCCATGCATCTAATGTAAGCACATTTACTTCCGCACTTGTATCTATCAAAATATTGCTCAACAACCATCCATCCACAACAACATTCAGAGTAATTTCCTTGTCATAGTCAATGCTATCAGGGGGAATATTTTCATGTAGGATCTTCCATCCTATCTCAATACTTGTGCATGGAGTGTTCCCTTTTAACCAACTTCCTAATAGTGGGATGATGTTCTCTTGGTGCAACATTTTGCATACTTCTCTCATATCAGCGATATCAATTTGGATTGTCTCTGATGATTTCTTCTTCTCCTTTAATTATTATATTTCACCCTAAAGATTCCTTAGCACTTCCATGGTATCCTGATAAACCTCCTTCTAATGATCCGGATTTGGGTACCTTACATGCAAAACCTCCTAATTAGTGATCATAGGCTTCTGGTATGATGCCTCTGTTGTGCGTGTCACTTCAGTGCATGTGGTAATCTTGACAGTTAAGGCCTTAGGTTATGGTGTTATCTTGGGAATCCACTCATTTTCCTCCGTGTGCTGGATCTTAACCATCCCTACACCTTTGTTCTCCTACTTATGTTATTTAATGAGATGCTCATATAAGTATGGAAACTCCTCATAGCTATAATACTTTCTGCAAAAAGAACATGTAACATTATGGGGACATTCACACCTATAATGATCAAGGGATCCGCATGTATATCACGTTCCTTGAGGAAACTTGCTTCTTCCTCCACTGGGGCCTCATCCTCCATATCCACCTCGATATCCACATCCTCTTCCATGACCTCCTTCAAAATGGCCCTCATTCTTGTCATAGAGTGATTGATTACAATCCTGATCCCTGTGCTCATTCTTACCCTTAGAATTATCTATTACACTTGTTTCTCATACCCCAATGTCTATAACATCCTAGATATGACCAATCAATCAACAATCCTCAGTATCATGGGTCATGGACCTAAAATTTTTACAAAATCTGTATACATTCTTTCTTATCACGTTGTAATAAAGTATAGTGACTAGCATCATGATTCAAATGACAGATCTCACAGTCCAACAATAATGAGCGTACTATTTTGCAAGGACAACTATCCTTGGTGTGACCTTCTACTTCACAATCTGTACACCAAATTCCTGAGTGTGTTTCATGGGCTGAATTTGTTGATAGCTTCTCTAACTATTTACCCATAGCTGAAATTTATGCCTTTAATAATGGACTAACTCCAGTGTCAATGCTCCCAACTACCTCAGCATGCAAATCTGCTTCCATTGCTTCATGCAGATCAGTGTATGTCTTATGTGACATTTCTCTTCTGAATGGTGTGAGCAATCCCCCAACAAACCATTGTGCATGCTGGTTTGCGTGAATATCATAAGAAATCTTACATAGAAGTGTCTTAAAGGGGGCATCATACTCACGTACACTCTCAGTGGTGCCCTACTTGATATCTTTGAGCGCGCTAATACTTTTCTGCTCAAATTTTGGGATATAGAACTCTTTTAAGAAACCATCCTTCAACACTGCATAATCCACGTAAGTTTGATTAGGGTCAAACATCCTATACCAACTGTGTGCTCATCCCTACAAGGTAGTAGTAAATTGACTTGCCTTGCACTTAGAAGTCATGATCCCTTTCGCATGCCATAAGATTTCACACATGTGCACATGCTTAGTAGCATCCTCTATGCCTCTATACTCTGGAAGATGAAGAGACATCTCCATATAAATGTTCTATGGTTGTTGCGGACTTTGACCACCTAATACAGAACCTCATGTGTTTCCTCTGCCACTAGATCCACCAGAACTAGAACCACCTATACTTCCCGACCCTCCACCAATAGCGGGAATAGGACCTATAGATGTACTCCCCTATACTCCGACAATAGTACTATAATGAACCCCTCAGTCTGTGAGGTAGTTCCACTTCCAGAGGTGAACCCAACATTCAGTGTGCTTACATTTTGTGTGGATGACGTTCGTGAAAACACACCTCTGAATAACATTGAAGCCGTCTGTCCTGCCATTGATGTAATTTCTCTCTTACTTCCCAAAATTTCTTGTTGATTACTAGTCGTACTAGATACTAAAAAACCAAGTGCAAGGGCTAGGTCACCAGGTGGATTAAGATGCGTGCCCATGGCCCAAGTAGTCTCTGCTTGCATAATTCCACGTGAGGCCAAGGGGGGATCTCTTTCATGATTTCCAAGATGGGGGAGTTCTTGATGCTCTAGCTCCACGTCTTCTATGTGAGCTTTAAATCCTTCACGAGCCATATCTCTCCTCAACGCCATACTTTCTGCAATGGTACGCTAATTCTCTATCTCCCTCTCGCGTGCCTCATTATACTTAAGCCACCTTTCCTCTCTCTTCCTTTCTGCCACTAGGTCTATCATCTTTCACCGAAACTATTATTTCCCTCAAGCGCGGTGAGGTTTAGTTAGCCATCGGTTTACTCTCCAAGTTCAAAGTTACCATTGAGATCTTGATCGTCAGCGGAATGCCTTGTAGATATATTCCTCTAGGATACTGCAAAAACTGGAATTCAGCTATCTCTAGGCAATAATATGTCAAAATTGAATATTCTAGAATATAACTATTTAGAACACCATGAAACCACGTATCCATAGTGTTATTCTAGATCAGGTCAGCATCATAAAGGGCCTAAAATTCTTCTTTTGTTCAAACAAGTGCGTGATACCTCCAATTCCATTTAGATGCATATGCAATCAACCACTCGTATAATTCTACTAGAAATATGGCAAAAAATGTCTCATTTAAGTTGTCATACAAATTCTGTTCTACCCAAGTGCACGTATTAAAATCATATCCACTTCTGAACCACTATGCATATTCTTCCTCCAGATCATGTATCCACTCCTCAATACTTTCTAGGGTTAATCGGTATGTCTTCATCGCGAACCATCCTGAAGATAATTGAAAATAGGTCTTGGCAATGGAACAAATGATGCAGCCTAGAATTACCATATAACACCCTAGTCATGTGGGCACATCACTCAGTATAGACTGAGTGCTCACCAAAAGCACGCAAAGGTACCAAGTCCCTCTTTAGGGTTGTTGCAGGATGTTAGCATGATGATGGAATAAACATATAGATCCATAACTAATCCATCATTCTACAATGCATACCATATTCATATTTATGAAAGAACAAGTTTAAACAATAATCATGATTGAATCAAGAACATGCACTGCTTGATTTCACACTGGAATAACACTTAGATTCAGCCAATAACTTCCATCTATTAATAAACACAAAATCTCCTTACAATAATGGCATTCTATAGCTAATGTGCATATGGATCTGATACAGTAATCCCATCGTGTACCTCTCTATGCATATATCTCTCTCTAGGTGTGTGTTCTACTATGTGCTTCACATCATATATATAGGGTGGGGAATTTCCCTTCACCACTTATCTATTCCAAAAATAGGTCACATGTTATTAATAGTCACATGCCATTTACAGGTATAGGCACACATACAAGTGTGCTATCTATAGACCTCTTGCAGTTAACTGAAGTGACAATCCTATTCTTAGCTCGCCTCCATGAAAAACAAGCTTCGATCTGATCCTCTAAAGATATACAATGTGTGGTGCGCACATCCCTGCATCGTTGGTGTGTTCTGCATGCCATATTCTAAAAATAGGTCTTCATGCTCAAAATAGGCTATCTTGAATGTTGAACTTTCCCTCTGCGCGTGTGTTCTTCCTGTCCATTGGTGCCCTTAAACCTGTCCTGCTTTCCTGCATGGACTCCTTGTGTGAGTTTTGTCAAGTGTTCTCTGATCAAAAGTAATGTAATCAAGGAACAAAATAAAATAGAGCATTCCATATCTTCAAATTCATTATGACTATAATATAAGCAATGGGTATGGAGGTCTAACCAAGTTAGGGAATTAACCTCATATAAGAAGTGATATTAATATTTTCTATACTTAAGAAAGGCTAATATCATTATTAATGTTAACCACACTAAGATGTAATTTTTCCTTAATTTATTTTTGGGAATAATGATTAAGGGGCACACATCTTGAACATTATAGTTGAAAGTATAGTTCAATTTTTAAATGAAAGATCTCTGAAGTAAATAATGGTGAACTTAATATTTTAAGGTAATTTACTACTCCTAAGAAAAAGGATCATAATCAAGAGATTAATTTACCTCATGATGCAATAGGTATACCATAAGCGACACTACCTAACTTTGAACATATAAAAACAAATGTGCAGTCCTAAATATGTTAATAATCCCTTCACTAGAGGGTAAAAACAAGTTAAGCTTGTTGTGATTAATTAGATCTTGTCATAACTAAAGGGAATCTTTAAATAGTTTCAAAACTCCTTCACAACAAAAATGTCTTAGCACTTATGCACTTACAGAGACTGAACACTACTCAGAGATAGCATTACTTGACATACATAGATGAAGAAACTCATTTAAGAACCACAATACACCTTGAACACATATATAAAGATACCTAAATCATACAAATGGCCTTTTGAAATATTTTTCACACCTTTCACAATATGACATACAAATTATGGAGAAAAAATTTTCTCAGACAAAGATATTGTGGGTTTGTATTAACTTATGATCTTAAGTACTAACTTTATATCATGCCATCCTTTGAACAAATTTTAATCATATACACCAGAACATCAAGAAAATTCTCATGGTACAAAATCACATACTCCTCGTATATGATAGTGACAAACAACTAAAAAAAGGGTATAAAAATTTCATAAGGTTGAATAGAAGCTCAGAATCATATTTACTTTTTTTGACATAGTGTAAACTCCTTAGACTACAGAAACATAATTGATATGAAGAGTGCAAGACCATTGACCTCAACTTAGACATTATACACCTCTCACACGCACTATACAAATTTTCAGATCTTCTTGAATGAATTTTCACAGTAAGACCTCTTGATAAGAATAAGTATCTCCTTTAAGAACCTTCACACTTTGTTATTATTGACCTCACACTATTTTAAAGACCTTGATGCATAGTTGATTCATACCTCTGACCCATAAAATAGTGGCCTATAACTCTTTAACATGATCAACACCATACTACTTCCCTTTACAAATGAATATTAATATGGATACATTCATTAATCTAAGAATCATCACAAACAAGGGACCCAAACAACAAGATGACAATAACATGATTGCATTGACATAGTCATTTTAATTCATGAGCAAGCATGATACACTCAAACAATCCTTACAAATATGGTAATAAGACATTTGACACAAAAGGAAAACATATGTTTTCTTTGACTATCTCTCCAAATACATAAGGACTCATGCTTAAACCTTAACATAAAGAGAGAAAACTTTATGAATCCTTACACATCATGACCCTGACTTAAACACCTTTGATACTTCATTAGAACAACAAACTTAGACACCTAAAAATACAAGAACTCATAAAATCATGAAGAGACTACTTGGCATACCTTATCACACTTGAAGTATTCCACACACTTAACTTCTTTAACTTTTTATGAATAGGAGATTATATTGTATTTAGGCACATATGGTATTCTTCACTTCTGAGCACTTCAACTAGGGAAAATTTACTTCCTTGACTAAACTTTTCTCCCATCTTGAAGCCACTAGGACCTTATTTGACAAACTTCTTTTGATTAGGCTGCATTTTAGACTGAGAATCTGATCTCTTAATGCCTCTTGCTTAGAGAACCATATTTTTTCCTTTCTAATATAACAAAACATCCTTAGAATCATTCAAGAGAATATTCTTCTTGAAAAATATTCCAATTTGTGCTTGAAATATGTTTGTGTATCCTAAAGATCTTATTTGGTGACAAAATCTTGCAATATGCCATTGCTTGTGACACTTATGACATACACCACCATTCTTGTTTCTTCTTGGTTCAAACACCCTTAGATTTCATCCAAAATCCTTGGCTCTATGGCCATACTCACAATATGAATGAAATTCAACATTGAAGAACCCTGCACCATTCCTTTGAGACCTTGTCTTATAATCTCTAGATCTATGACCAAAATCATGACAAACATAGCAAGAAAAATTAAATGATGATCCATACCTCATAGAATTAGGTTGTATAATGGATTTATACCTACTTGGATGATCCTTCTTGGTCACATTCTCATCTGATTTAGTACTTGGTCTAGAAACACCATCACTCTTCACATGTTTTTCTTCAAACCCTAGACCTTTTTTGTTACTTTTAGCTATTTGATCATCTAAGATCCCATCAAGAGCTTTAGAGATATTATAAATTCTCTCATACATCTTCAACATACTAGATGTACTCTCTAAATTTGATTCAAGGGATTTAAATTTGTCTTCATACCTAGAACAAACTTCATCTTTCTCCTTTATGGATTTAGTCATATTATCCACTTGAGATTTCAAATCCTTGATATCTTGATCATGATCTATATCCATTTCCTTTATCTAATATTAGTAGGCATTAATCATTGTTTGAGCTATTTCATTCCTCTTCTTTAATGTTGTTTTAACATTTCAATACTTACCCATTGCTTGTGCTTTGAAGGATCTCCTTCAAGTTTTCTAAACTTGCTTTAGAAGGAACTGCTTTGATACCATTTTTTGGAAGCATAAAGGACTGAGAGGGGGGTGAATCAGTCCAAAAAATATTTCCATTCATTTACCATTTATCATTTATCATCATTCATACAGCTATTCAATAAGCCATTAACCAAATGTGTGTTTACTTAGGCATATAAAAAACCATACACATGAGCAAGAACAAGTAAGTACACATGAACACCAAACTTAAGTGGGAAACCATCAAAGGGAATAAAACCCACTGAAACATAAAATTTATTTCTCCATGCCTCAAATTTAGTGAGGGCACCAACCCCACAAGGAGCACCAACCCATAATTTAGTGAAGAACCCACTCCATAAAGAAGATACAACCCCCTAGGATGGCTAATCACCAACTCATTCACTTGAATATGTTTGATCTCTAATTTTATTTTCTACCCCAACTGACGGAGATAATAATTTCAACTCACAAACCCTTTCTCAAACCCTCATGTCTTTAACTCATGATATGTCTTTATTTCTCAACTTGTCTTTCCTCTAAACCTTTGTACACATGTTGTAAAAATTATCCAACCTGAAACACAATTTTTCATCTCTCAAATTATCCAAACATATAAGCAATACTCTCTCTCTCTCTCTCTCTCTCTCTCTCTCTCTCTCTCTCTCTCTCTCTCTCTCTCTCTCTCTCTCTCTCTCTCTCTCTCTCTCTCTCTCTTGGGTCACACTTTCCCCCATGTAATACTAGCTCACAAAATGAGCTCAAACTTCACTTTTATAGCCTTCTCTTATTTTTACCCCAAGAGAGGTCAGTCCTTCATGAAAAATTCAACCAATAAATCATAATAAAATTCAAATACATCCATTACAATGGTCACATCTGACCCATATAGGTCGTTCATACCCAAAACCACTCATCATGCACCAAAATGCCTCAAAACCCCATCACTAAGATGAGAAAACACCACTCATGTTAAAAACATCCTTATTAAAGCTCCATAATTCATCAAAAATGATTAATATAGCATAAAATAATCATACATGGTCACACATTTACTTTAACTAATAAAATATTTTATTACATGGGCCCACTAACTCATATCCTTCACAAAATAAATGTTTCCAACACCCTGTCTTCACCTTTGGGCCTCAAGATCACCCAATAAAACCTAGACTATGGCATGTGACAACTATATGGAATTACCAGATCCTTTATAACACTTCTAATAAAACCACAACAAATTTTGTCTTCACCAAAAAAAACTTCCCAAAAACCAGTTTTGCAAACTCAACTAGTTTGCACCATTTATGATAATTTAAAAGCCTCTAAATGCATTAAATATATGAAAAATTCACCCCTCTTCACTTTCCATGTGGTGTAAAATATCAACTCATTCATCTCATACTCCAACCAACTCAATCTTTCGGAAAGAAAAAACTTATCCTGAAAATAAGCATACATTCTTCTTACCAAATAAACCTATGATAGCAATCAAATTAAATCACCAAAACAAAAATATTATACCACTGGAAATATATCTTAATAACCTTTCCATATAATATTGGACCTCCTTGCAACTCCAAGTGGAAGGCCTTCAACCAAGCTCATCTCTGCATCGTGTTTCATATGCCTATTTGGACTCAAGAACCGACTATTAGCCCAACATGCTCCATTGCCTCAAAAATAAATTCCAAGATTACTCAAAGCATGTAACACACTTAGGCATGATTCTTAAGCACTTAGAAACCTTAACCAAGCTTGAAAAACTTCGAATCATCACTTTACCTCTTGAGGTTATTTCAGACTTTGCTAGAAAAAACATCCTTCAAACTTGAATCTCAAAGAACACCTCATAAATTTTGCATACCTTATCAAATCATCAAGTTTTAGGTAACTTGAATCAGCTCCTAACTACTCTTATAACTCCTACAATGTCCATTTTAATGAAAGCTACTCCAAACTGCCCTAAAAACTAGTCAACACAAATGAAATATACTTGAACATTCAACTACATCACCATAACATGAAACCTTCATGGAAATCAAGAAAAAAATTTGTTCTATTATAAATGGAAATTTACTCTCTACCTCATTTGGGAAATTTATCCTCAAACTGCAACTCTTCATAAAAAATAAAATTTAGATGGGGCCCACATATCCCCACATGCTCTAATATACCTTTCTAAAAATATGGAAGATTCCTCTACAACATCAAATCATCACATTTTCAAAACAAAACAAAACTAGGCTGGTACAAGAAATCTTCTCCAAGTTGTTCCTAGCTAGGATTTCAAACCACTTTATCTTCTTAATGATCATTCTTAAAAACGTGACAATGAAACCACCTCATTCATTTTGTGAAAGATTTGTAACTGACCTAATAAGATATTCCAAAGAACTTAAGTCCCCATGAAAATCATACAATTCACCGCAAGCATCAGAAGGTCCACTTTTTCTTGAAAAACACACTGCAACTTACCCGGTTTTACCAAAACTGAAGTATCTTGCAAAATATTCTTCATACTGACCTAAAACTTGTCATGAAGCATCATGATAACATTCTATAACTAATAAATCTCACCTCATAGCCAAAAATTTATGTTTTGGATCCCATTTTTATGTGTGAAAGTGTTGAATACTATACACTAAAAGTATTGTACACTCTTCATAGTTTTTTGGCCTCACAAAATGTGCCTGATATCTCAGGAAACATACTCTTCTCATATGGGTCGTAGTTTTGACCCATAGGTTTATGGGGAAGCTTTGGCCCATGGCTTTTGTACCCATGGTATTTAAAATCTACTTAAGCAGTTGCTTATTGATGTTCTTTTGGACTTTTGATAGGGTAGATATATTATAGTAGATGTGTGTGAGTTCAAGTGTGAATCCAAGAGAGTTTGTCGAGAACAACTCCAAACAGATATGGGTATTGTATTGAGAGAAAGAGGTGGCTTGTAATAAAAATCTAAACAAGTGAATTTTGGTGGACGTAGCCCAAATTGGGTGAACCACTATAAATAATGTCTTTATGTTGTGTTCTTTTATTTTCTACACTTTTATTTCATATCTATGATATTATTATGCATATTAGTTTCTACTATTGTGATTCTATGTAGGATTGTTCTGCATATTTTATCCCTTATTTTCTAAAAATTGATATTAGAGCCTTGTTCGGTTTTCTAAAGTGTTAAATCGCAAGGAAAGTTTTATCTTGATTGGGAGCTATGGTAGATGATGGAAGATAAAAGGTTAATAAAGTCAATGGGCATAATTTTAGTCTTTGGAAGATGAAGATGGAAGATTACCTTTATCATAAGGATCTTTATATTCCGTTGTCAGAAAAAGGGAACAAACCCTCAAGCATGACATATGTGGATTGGGATTTGGTTGGATAGGAATACACTTGGGACAATCTGGCTATGTCTTACATCTTCAATATTATTTAGTGTTTCAAAAGAAAAAACTAGTAAATACCTTATGGATGCATTAGGGAAGTTATATGAAAAATCTTCTTCCTCTAACAAGATATTTTTAATAAAAAATTGGTTTAATATGCGGATGTCTGAGAATAGTTCAGTAGCAAAAAATTGAAATGATTTTAATACGTTTTTTAATATGCTAGCTTCGGTTACAATAAAAATTGATGAAAAAGTTAGGGCTTTATTAATTTTTTGCTCCTTACCTAAGAGTTGGAATAGCCTGGTAATGGCGGTAAGTAACTTGGTTACAACTAACTCAAAGTTGAAGTTTGAGGATGTTGTAGGGGTGATTCTAAGAAAGGAAATGTAAATAAAAATCTCTGGGGGAATCTTCTACTTCAGGGAATTCTTTGACAGTGGAAACTAGAGGGAGACAAACGAATAGAGGAAGTCATGAAAAATTGAAAGATCGAGCAAGGTCAAAATCTAAAAGCAAGATGGTATACTGGCACTGTGGAAAGTTTGGGCATGAAAAGAAGGACTTTTGGGAGATTTAGGACAAGAAGAAACAACAGGAAGAAAACAAGGAGGTGAATGTGGTAATAGGTAATGTCTATTAGGATGATTTGATTCTCTCTTTCCACAATATTGTTGAATCTTGGGTTTTAATTTGGGGGCTTCTTTCCATGCCACTCCACATAGGAATTATTTTTATGATTATGTTCAAGGGGATTTTGTGCATGATTTTCTTGGTGATGATGAGCCTTGTAACATAGTTGGAATTTTTTTTGTTTAGGTTAAGTTGTAGAATGGGAATACATGGCTATTGAAGGATCTCAAACATGTTCCTACATTAAGACAAATTGATATCGACGAGATAGTTTGGAAATGATGGTTGTACTATAATATTTACATCAGACTCTTGGAAGGTTACCAAGGGATGATCCTCTCGGTAGTGTTAAGTATGTAAGAAGGTTAGATATTATTGTGTCTAATCCTAATTGACTTTTGAACTAATGTTTGTTTATATTTTTTATATCTTCAGATTTAAAAAAAAATCATTATGGCACTATAGTTATCGGTCCTATGATCCATTTTTGGTCATGGAAAACATAAGGCCTTAAACTATTGCCAGATTTTAGTTGTTATCATGGAAACAGGTTGTCCAATTTTAGTCACTACAGACCACGTATGTGGAATACACCACTAACTGAGTAAATTTAGAAAATAGGGTATTTTTCAAAAACAAATGTGCACCATAAGTTCAACTTCTGGTACATTCTATTTGATATGGTGTTTCTTGATTAGATGAATGATCAACTCTTGTGGGTCAATAATTAATTATATTACTTGTTCTGCAAGAGATTTTAATGCAACAAGTAAATTAAGGCTATACTTTTTTCTAGAAATAAATCTCAATGAAAATTTGACACTTTATTATAAATGGAAACCCATTGGAAGAGAATGTAAACCTTGGGCTTCAACTCCACTATAGTATTCTAATTAACACTAATGGAGGGGACTTTTGCAGTAATGCAGTTTGGAAATGTTTTATGATGTTTTGCATATTAAATTAATGGAATCTTGAATGAGAGATAAATAAGGCATTTATCCAGGAACTCAGACATTTCATCCATTTGATTTAATGAAAGGATGAACAGGACAATTATGTTTAACGAGCTAGGCTTATACATTTGTACAATGCATATAGTGCCACGAAATTGATAAATTTTGGAGCTTTCAGCATTCGACAAAATAAAATTAATATTTTCATTATTAACAGATTGACATTTTGAAGTGCACATTTTAAATCTATGCATCACCTGGAGAAAGAAGCTTAGTCTAGGTAAGAAATATGATTAATAAAATCTTAGAGTGTAGTAGGAAATGATATGGTTGTTCCTTTTGAAAAGGATAATCTTAACAAGTTATAGGCGACATCATGAAAATTAAGATTTCATTGAACTTAAGCTGGAAAGAATCATAAGGCATATAAATGTTGGACTATTAAGGACAATAAGAAGAAAAAGATTTAGGGATAGTGCTATTTAATGAAAAAGTTATGTACCCAAGAAATAGCTGGCAGGAAAATATGGAACGAATCCAACAAATTTAGTACCGCAGTGGAAAAAAATTCTAAACATATGGGAAAGTGAGATATGATTCAGTTCAACATCCTCGACTCATTTTTCTCAGGAACTTTGTGTATAATCCTAGTATTGAGTCAGGTCACCCTATTCAAATAATGTAACAATGTGCAAACATGATAAATATTTTCAAATTACTCTATTCCCTTTTTTAATGAATAACATCTCTGACGATCCAAAGTGAGAGAGCTTTGATGAAGCAATTGTAAAATAAATGGTTCAGGACTCCCAACTGTGTGTGTGCGTGTGCGTGAATGCGTGTGCGTGTAGCGCGCGCACGTGCGAGACTACCTTTTTCCAGAATTGATTTGATTGTGATCCATATGTTTTAGAGTTTTTACAAATATCTTAATAGCTTATACATACCAAAAAAAAAATTGGATACTATCTATTTATTTTATTTTCCAGTCAATTTGTGGTCCCTAAGGTAAACTCTGGATTTTAAATTGATGTTTGCTCTTCTCTATGAATATCAACGAGATTAGGGTCAAAGGTTAACTATCATTGCATGAGCATCAAAACTAATTTTTTTGATGTCTCCTTAGATTGGAAATGAATGGTAATTTCATTGTTATTGATACGGTCCTGAATATGGGGAAGATCATCATTTATGTTTATTGCAAGCAAGGGTTTATGATATGCATTTCAGGGTGTCAGAGATATTTGATGTAAGGTTTGGAATACACAGGAAATTGACATATATACTTGTAAACATTATTTTTTGCTTGCTAATGTAGATCTCTTTCAATAGTGATCTATTAGAAATATGCCTAATAGTGCAAACGATTTAAACTAAAGTTACGTATCTATAGATTATAAAATCGTGCAGTGAAGGCTTGACAAATTGTTTTTCTTTTGTTGTGCATCTTTATATATGCTCCATTAATTTCATGTCCACTATATAACTATCAGTACTTTGCTCATTTTATGTATTATATTGTCATTACAAAGTTGTCCTGAAGATCATTTACTTGTTTGCTCTTTTTTTGATTTTGCCACTAACATATCCCATTTAGAAGTGGGAACAAAAACATAAGCATCTTGACCAATTCCCTCTTTCATTTCAGTACGATATCTTTTATGTGCCTTCGTCAGATTGACAATGATATCGAATGTGAAGTTGAGTTTGAGATACCTGTGAGGTTTCTACGCCCTTAACCTATTGCTTGTATTAGGATATGAGTAGCCGACTTGTGGCTTACCATACCATTTTATTATATCATTTATACTTTCTCATGCTTAATAGGTTGGCCTTGGTGATGTCCCTAGCATATGAATAGTATATATAGGGCATTGTAGGTAGTAGTTCATTATCATTTGAGCATTTGAGTCTTATTATATCGTTTGGAGGTTGCCCCCCTCGAAGTGGCGAAGCTATTCTAATTACATATGGAGATCATTATTCTGAAATATTGTGTTATTTGGTGTTCTATTGTATTCTCATAATCTGAATTATATAAGTAATTTCATTACAAGTGGTATCAGAGCTGCAATTTGGGCCAAAATTAGGGTAAAAAAACCCTAATTTTTTATTTCCGCCATATATTGTGAACCATGGATAATTGGTGGGATATATTTTTACCAAAGTTGCGAAACATTTCAAGTAAGGTTCCCTGAAAATTTTCAGACATTTATTTGCTTTATTTTGCAAAAGTTATTACAAATTTAGGGTTTTTCATAAAATCGCTCCCTAGGGTGCAGATTGTGAAATTTTTTCAATTTCTTTACATTTTCAGAAATCTCTCAAACAAATATTTATTAGGGGTATATTCTCTAATGTTTTTTCCTGTTCGGCTGAATTCTTATCAAAATCTAAAACCCTATAATTTGATCGTGATCCCTACATCCTACTATTTTGGGACATCATAACGGGGCCTTCCACAAGAGCAAAAAAGAACCCCAGTCAATCTGGGTAAAACCCCAGATAAGGATGGGGTAGTGAGTTGAAGAGATGGAGTCAGAAGGGGTATAACTATAGATTCCTCAGCACTAGGTTTTACTTTGACAGTTGATCATAAGGTGAGCCAACTTGAGTATGAGCTGCGAGAGATGTACGAATCTGAGGATGGCCTAACTAAAGGAGATGTGGATACAAATGGACATCAGCGGTTGGATGATATCATGCAAACATGTAAAGGGTAAACATATGATGGCCCAAATCCACACTTATATCAACCAAGGAGGATCTTCAGTTCAAAATCATGGACAAAATGAGACATGAGTGGATCACTTTTCCAGTGTGCCCAATCCAGAATACTAGCACTTATTCGCAGGCCATGAAACTATGATGCCAAAAGTGGATATGCACAAATTTGATGGTAAGGATCCCCTGAATTGGATAAATCAAATGGAGAACTTCTTTGAGTTACATCAAACACCATCAAGACAAAAGGTGACCATTGACATCCCTGTATCTTGAACCAGATCAATTTGTTTGGTATTGATGGTTATGTGCTCAGAGGCAAAAGAATGGTCTCGGTGTCACTTAGACAGTTTTTACTGAAGAGGTTGCAATTGCACTATAGTTCTAGTGTTTCAGAGAACTACTACAGTCAATTAGCAAAGTTGACAGAAAACAGGATCAGTTAAAGATTACATGTGCATCAATTCCAGAACCTATCCTTAAGGGTGGAGAATATTCCAGAAGAGAATCTAAATGACCTGCTTCTTGGGGGTTTTAAGGACCACATCGAGCATGAGGTACATATGTTTAATCCACTCAAGCTTTCTGATTCTATTATCATGGCACGTCGAGTAGAGAAAAAATTTCTTTGTAGTAGGAGGACGCCTTTCATTAACACCAGAGACCGTAGTATTTGTTCCCCTTTATTTGCTAGGCCAATTAGACTGACTCCTCGACAAATGGAAGAAAAGAGAGTAAAAGGATTATGTTCTAACTGTGATAGAAAACATGGACCGGGACACAAATGTGCTGAAAAGAAGTTGTTCTACATTGATGGGCCTAGTGAAGATGAAGAGAATAATGAAGATGTAGAGTCAGAGATCTTGGTTGAGCCAGAGGAGGAGTCAGAAGATCCTCAGCCAATGATCTCATGCCATGCAATTCCAGGTATTAGCACCCCCCAAACCCTAAAGGTGGTTGGATTCCTAAAAAAATAGAGGTTCACAGTGTTGATTGATTTAGGAAGTACTCACAACTTTATCGATCATAAGTTAGCAGTGCACCTAAAATGTTTCATTTATCCAGCTCCTAAATGTCAAGTAATGATTGTTGATGGAGGTACTGTTACTTGTTATGGAAAATGCTATAGCATTAAGCTTTCCATGGGAGATTACATACTAAATAGTCCCATGTATGCCATTTCTATGGGAGGAAGACATTATGTTAGGGGTTCAATGGCTTACCACTTTGGGAACCATTGAGATGAACTTCCAGGACTTGTTCATATGATTTCACTCTAAAGGAAGGAATTTTGAGCTAAGAGGATTAAGAAAAAAGTCTCCACAAATAGTAAGTTCTCATCAGATGCACAAAATGCTAAAAAGGGGTGTAGAGGGATTTGTGGCACAACTCTTTTCATTGGAGGCTCATCATTATAAGGACATTATACCATCAGATATGCAAGCAGTGTTGGATGCACACTCTGTTGTATTTGAAAATATACCAAAGGGCTTACCTCCAAAGAGAGATCATGATCATGCTATTCAGTTATTACCAGGAATTCAACCACCTAACATCAGACCTTATAGGTACCCATATGTGCAAAAGAGTGAAATCGAGAAGATTGTACAAGAGATGTTGGAAGCAGGAATCATCTGCCATAGTCAAAGTGCTTATTCTTCTCCAGTAGTGATGGTACAGAAGAAAGATGACATGTGGCACATGTGTCCTGATTATAGGGAACTTAATAAGTACACAATCAAAGATAATTTTCCTATTCCTGTTATTGATGATTTGCTTGATGAGTTGCATGGTGTTGTTTATTTTACACAGATTGATCTTCATTTGGGATACCACCAAATCAAAATCAAGGATGAGGATGTTCATAAAACCACCTTTCAGACACATGAAGGCCATTATGAATTCCTGGTAATGCCTTTTGGACTCACAAATGCACCTTCCACATTTCAAAGTTTGATGAATTCTATTTTTAAGTCATTCTTGCGGAAGTTTGTCTTAGTGTTTTTTGATGATATATTAATTTATAGCAAAACATGGGAGGAACATTTGCATCATGTAAATAATGTTTTGGAAACCCTTGAGCAACATCAACTTTATGCAAAGCCCTCTAAGTGTTCTTTTGGACTTAAGAAGGTTGAATATTTGGGTCAAATTGTCTCTCATGAAGGGGTTAAAGTGGATCCTAGTAAAATCAAAGCCATGATGGAGTGGAAGGTTCCAGACACCCTAAAGAATCTATGAGGATTTTTGGGGCTTACAGGTTACTACCGAAGATTTGTAAGGCATTATGGAAGCATAGTTGCACCTCTCATAGCTTTATTAAAGAAGGATTCCTTCCATTGGAGTGAGGATGCAACCAAAGCATTCAAGAAACTAAAGGAGGCCATGTGCACCACTCCAGTCTTGGCTACTCCAGATTTTTCCAAAACATTCATTGTTGAATGTGATGCATCAGGGGTTGGTATGGGGGCAGTTCTCATGCAAGAAGGCCGTCCTATGGCCTTTTTATAGCCATCAATTCAAAGGTAAGAATCTTTCCAAGCCGACTTATGAGAAGGAAATGCTAGCTATACTTCATACAGTAAAGCAATGGAGACCATATCTCATAGGAAGACACTTTAAAGTGAAGAAAGATCATGATAGTCTGAAATACTTCTTGGAGTAGCATTTATCATCTGAAGAACAAAAACAATGGGTCTCCAAGATGTTGGGATATGATTTTGAGATTATCTATAAGAAAGGGAAGGTGAATGTAGTTACGGATGCTCTATCGTGGAAATATGACTCAACTGCAGCCTTGCTATGTGCCATATCCATATTACAAGAAGATTGGATAGATGAGGAAAGGTCCGAAAGGAAAAATGACCCAACCACACAAAACCTCAGTCATCATCTCTAGAATGATCCAAGCATGTTTGAAAATTTTGTATTGAAAGGGGATGCTTTATGGTATAAAGATAGATTATACCTATGTAAGAAATCCACTCTTAAAAATAGGATTCTCTCTGAGCTTCACTCTTCTCCTATAGGGGGGCACTATGGATTCTTGAAAACTTATCATCAAGTCAAACAAGATTTCTTCTGGAAAGGTCTCAAAGGGGATGTCCAAAAATTTGAGGCAAAATGCATGGTTTGTCAGCAAAATAAGGGTGAAACAATTCGATCCCCTAGTCTTCTACAACCTCTACCTATTCCTAGCTAGCGGTGGGAAGAGGTTTCCATCGACTTTATCACAGGATTGGCTAAATCTGAAGGAAAAAATTTCATCATGGTTGTGGTGGATAGACTCACCAAATATGCTCATTTTTATGCCTTGGCACACCCATTTGCTGCAAGCACGGTAGCAACAGCCTTCAAGGACACAGTTCATAAGCTTCATGGGACATCAAAGATTATAGTAAGTGATCGAGACCCTATATTTACTTGTAATTTTTGGACTGATTTATTCTCATGTTTGGGTACTCAGTTAGCTCGTAGCTCTTCTTATCATCCCCAGTCTGATGGGAAAATAGAAATTGTAAATAAGTGTTTGGAGAGATATCTTTGTTGCTTTACGTCAGATAAACAAGTAAGATGGGTCTAATGGTTGCCACTTGCAGAATGGTGGTATAACACTTCCTTCCATACTTCATCTAAAATGTCTCCTTTTTTGGCACTCTATGGGTACCATCCATCACATCATAATTGAGAGGAAAACCATGGGTTAGAGTAGTAAAAGAACACATTCAGTATCAACAAGAGGTCCTCTCTAGTCTCCAAGAGAAATTGGTCATGGAACAAAACCGCATGAAGCAACAAGCTGATCAACATCACACAGAAAGGTATTTTGAAGTCGGTGATTGGGTTTTTGTGCGGTTACAGCCATATAAGCAAATGTCTTTAAAACAACAACAAAAGGATAAAAAACTTTCACCAAATTATTATGGCCCCTATCAAGTATTGCAGAAGATTGGTACTGTAGCATACAAATTAGAAATTCCACAATCCACTAGAATACATCCATTCTTTCATGTTTCTTGCTTGAAGAATGTAATTGGACAGAGAGTATCAGCCCAAATAGTGTTATCTAATCTCGATGAGGAGGGGAGGGTCATCTTAGAACCTGAATGCATCCTTCAAACACACACAAAAAGATTGAAGACACAGGTTATTACTAAGTACCTGATCAAGTGGAAGAATATGGAAAATGAAGATGCAACATGGGAAGATATGCCATTCCTGCAGCAGCACCCAAAGCTTCTCAACATTGGGGAAAATGTTTCTTTGAAGGGGAAGGGCATGCTACGCCCTTAACCTATTGCTTGTATTAGGATATGAGTAGCTGACTTGTGGCTTATCATATCATTTTATTATATCATTTATACTTTCTCATGCTTAGTAGGTCAGCCTTGGTGATGGCCATAAATTATGAATAGTATATATAGGGGATTGTAGGTAGTAATTCATCATCATTGGAGCATTTGAGTATTATTTTATGGTTTGGAGGTTGCCCCCTCAAAGTGGCGAAGCTATTCTAATTGCATATTGAGATCATTATTCTAGAATATTGTGTTATTTGATGTTATATTTATGCTCATGATCTGAATTATACAAGTAATTTCATTACAAATTCTAGAACTAGGCTTTTCAATCACCTGCCCCCTTGTAATAAATGAGATGAAGTGACATAAATAGATTAGCCAAATCTTTCTCACACTGACCCATGATCTATCATTTAAGGATTGAGATCCATATTCATTTATCACATTCTCAACTACTATGTAACCGCCTCCCTTGAAGTGGGCTCATTTTTTAAGGAATAAGCCCTCATATCTTCATTACATATCTAAATTTATTGATTTCCATGCATCAAGTTCTGGGTCATGGTTCTAATGACACTTATTTGTGTGTTATTCTGTTTAGAAATGGCCTCCTAAATGTAGGTGAACCTTTGGATTTTCTACAGATTAGCTTCCTTTACATGGAATTGTGCATTAACTCTTTTGCTAAAGTGGCAAGTTGATAACTTCTTCGCCCTCTAGTTTTGAGAGATATGAGCATTTAAAAGTTCTAGATGAGTTACATTACTACCCACATGTGGAATTAACCTACCGTCATTATTTGTAACCTACTTTGGGTTCAAGACCCATTCACGCTGAGATTTTGTAGAGGCCAAGTGCATGTCCATGGTCTCTACTTTCCTCGCATATTTTGAAATTACATCCAACCAACACATGGAACCTTCTGTGGCCCTTCTATCTCTACTTGAGTTATAATGGGACTCGTTGTATATTAATACGAGGAGCCTTTCCTTGGTGTGCCCCTTATTATTGACTCCACATGGAAGTCTTGTGGGGTTTTGGGATTTCATTCCTCCCTTTCAGTTTTTGAAACTGCGTCAAGCCGACACATGACACTTTCCACGAGTCCATTGTTTTTTATTGAATCGACTAGTTCCAGGCTCCACTTTTTTACCGTGATTTGGCTAATTCTTCTCTTATATTTCCAAAGGATTTAATCTTTCTCATTTGCTCCGAGATTCTCAGAACTATCTTGATTAACCAACAGGAATTTTCTTGTTATCTAATTTCAGTGGGCGGTGGGGGAAATTCAATAACAGTTTTGGTGACTCATGGGGGGGAATTACCCTGCTAACTGGGACAAACCCACTATCTTCATCTATTCATTTGGGTAAGGATTCCATATCATGAGCTGATATGAACCTGGTACCAAATTTTCTGAAATGTCACTACTTGCTTTTGTAGCCAATAGTTGATCCTTTATGCCTTTCAAATATGTAGTCATTTTTACACCCTTAGAACAACAGTCAAATCCCATGTGCATCGTTCTATCACCCAACGGGTGCTTGGTACTCACCCAAGGCATGCACGAGCACTGGGCCCCTCCTTTATGTGAGTCTTATGAGAAAACATCCTTAATTACATATTTAGATGCAGGAAAGAAAAGAACCATGCATTCATTCTAAGAGCCTAGAATGAGTTATCATATCAATGCATTCATAAAAGATAAGTATCTAATAAAATATAGAACTAATCCATAATACCAAGGAAATGTACCATGATTGATTCCTGAGAACAACATATATATTAGAATGGGACCTTATATTCATATTCATGAGTTCAATAACCACATCACATTCATTGAGGCCATAAAAAACTAATATGATTTAATGTAGAGAAAGGTCATGCATCAAAAACTAATGTACATCCTTCATATTACAAGGATAAACACAGACCCATCCCTCTAAATATGTCATCACTCATATATTTCTTCTAATCCCAACCCATAGAATCCTTCATAATATTTCTAAAAAGGTTTGCCTCTCTTCCACCACCATTGCCACTGCCTTCTACTACCTAAGCATCTCTATATATAGCTTTTTTCCTTCACCGCCATGCCTTCTGAGGTAATAGATCAGTTGCCAAGTGTCCAAGTGGTCCTCCCATGGAGCATGCCTCCTTTGATCTGAGATCTCCACTCTTTTCAATGATGTCTTTCTGGATCCTTCCATCACATGCATGGAATATTCCATTCTTGATCCTATAGCTGCTAGGCTGGCACCTTATCCACTCTGCATGCTAGATGGGTCACACTTTCCTCATGTGTTGTCTGGAACTCCAAATATGGATAAGTCTCAAAAAACCATCTTGTCTTATGCATGTACGTTGTGTGTTATACTAAACCCTGCTAGAACCCTACCATGTGCGGCTTCAACCCACACGCCCTTCTTCAAATAGGTCCCACGCACCCATGCGCCTTCTTGTACTTAACCAATATTATGGGACCTAACATTATCCCACACTACACCCATTCTCCGTCCTTGGAAACACTTCTCTTCAATGAATAAAGAATGGCGGGATCTGAATAGTGGGAAAAATAATGAAGGAATGAAGAATTGGGAGAAAGAATGAAAGAATGGGGAAAATGAAAGAGAACAAATGCTTATTTTTGAAGGAGGAGAGGGAAATCCTTCCCTATTTCTACCTATAGCTTTTCCTAGGTGTCAACCTCACTCTGCGCTTGCTGACAGATGTCTCTAACATAGGTGCTTACCTCCTCAAAACTTAATTCCTCCCCTTTGGCACTCATTGTCTCAATAATACCCTCCAATTTTTTTCCCAAGTCATCAAGTGCATCCATCCTGTGGGTGATTTGGGGGTATAATTATTTTAGCCAGATTTTGATCGAGCCTCACAAGGTCTTGATAGCTTCTGACTTCTTTTCTACCTCGGCTAGGATTTTATCTCTTTCTACCTTGTTCCCCTTATTCTTTTCTTGAAACTCCTTGAGTTCCATTTCATGTGTGGCGACTAGGATGCTTGTCACTCTATCTCTATCAGTGCAGTTGTCATATGTAGCTTCTGTGACTTACGTGGTGGCCTTTACCTCTGTAAGGAGTTTAGTATATCAAGTAATAATCTTGAAAACCTTCATCTTCTCCTCCATTTCTTGGCTCACCAACGCTTCTTCTGAACTCTCTAAGGCAAGTGGTCACTTTTCCATCGTGAGTATACGGGTCAAATCCTCTAGACACTGCAAGGTTGATTCATATTTTTTCTCGAGTGGTGCTAGGTCAGGATGCTTTAAAACAATAACACCCGTAATCATTTCAATCTTCTTGTGTAGCTCATGCACCCTTGCTTTCTCCTCTTTCAGTTCACACCTTAACTACGCACTGATAATCTCTTCTTGCTTCAAGTCCTTTCTCTTCTCAGTGAGCTCCTTCTTTTCCTTCTCTAATTCCTCCTCCAAGAATCTCACTCTATCATTCCTTCTGAACAGTCTAGCCTCAATCTCAACTGAAACTTTGTTGAGCATGTTGTAGACCTGCTCATTTGATAATTTTTGAGCATTCACCAAGGGATTAAATCCTTTTGTTTCTAGCACCTTCATCAGATCTCCTGACTTACTTCAAACTCAGGTTCATCCACGTGGGACTTGAATGCCCAAGATAGCATCTTTATGGTTTGGGGATATGTACCTTCTTCATCAAACACAAACATAGCCATGAGTTGTTCTGTTGGTCCGGTGATTTGGAAGCGTGCGCATAGCACCTTTCTTGGATCATTTATGTATCCCATTCCTTTCCCTTGTGCTACTACTATGCCCTTCCCACCTGTTCACGTAGCTTTTGGGAAGCTTACCACCAAATTGGGATTCCCACCCATGCTGCCATATTCTTTCCCAACGCTCTCTTCTTCTATTTCCTTCAAAATTTCATCTATGATCTGCTCCAACTCCTACTCCACCAAATCCTTAATGATTCCCACCACTTCTCTCTCCACATATTTTTCCACTTGTTCCTTGGTGAGGCTTGGGGTTCCCTAATTTTTGGTGCTTACCTCTTCACTCACCCCTTGCCTTGATCCTCTACTTCCTCCTCATCATTATCCTCTTCATCTTTCTCCTCCTCATAGTCATGTACATTATATACCAGATGGTCTTGACCTCCTTCAGGCTCATCATCATCCCTGTCGCCAATGTAGGCCTCTAAGCTTTATGTTTCCTCTGAGTCTACCTTTTCTACCACCTTCTACTTCTTCCTAACTGGTGATTCCAGTATAGCAGATTCTTCTTTCTCCTTATCCTTAATAGGTGACATCTTCCTTGGTGATTCTTCATGGGTGAGGGGTATCTTCATGATCTGGCACCTCTTCTTCTTGGGTCTTCTCCTTGACTGGGGACTTCTTTCTACGTGCATAAGTGCTAGGCTTTACGACTGCTTCTAGCACACCCACTGATTGTACGGTTTATACACTTGGTGCCTTCTTCTTCTACACCTCTTCACTTTCCCTCTTCTTCGGTGTGGCCTTTTTCTGACCTATGGGGTCTTCTGGAATGGATATATCAATCTCTAGATAGGCGCCTTTATCAAACTTAGGCCTTATGCATAGATATACCCTTATTATAGCCCTTTGGCGATCGGAAAAATTATTAGCTTCATCATTTGTACTTTTTGGGAGACATACTTCTCCACGTATGTGTGCTTCTTAGGGTATACGAGATTTTGGTGCAGCTGCGTGGTGGTCTTGGTCCACCTCACTAAGGTCAAACCTTATCCTTTTGGCCTCCTTGAACCGGTTGACCCCTACTTGGAAGTATTACGCGGTGAAGGAGAAGGGTAGCTTGCACCATGGGATCTTAGTCCCATTTGTCAATGTAAACCTGCCAATGTAGAAATGTTGATAAATTGAAAACTCTTCCTCTCCATCCACGAGTGTGGGAAACTACTCTGGGATCCTCCACTCTGCCCTGAATGCATCACACATTCATTTGTACCACTTCTCTAGGCACACCTTGTGAGCGACTGTCATGGTTTCACAAGTGTACTTCTCAAATATTTTTGTGGGAAAGGGATCCTCTTCTAAATACTCCCAAATGAACTTTTCTGGCCCATCTGGTACCCCAATATCTGATAATATGATGGTGAGGAAGACATTGTTGAATAATATCTTTTCTCCTTCCTACGCACTGCTTATGATATCATCCGCGATAAAGGTGAACAAGTTATGAATGGTCCCTTTTGAGATCTTCTGGCATACATTTAACCATGCCTTGCTCACTTGTGTCCATATTTCTTGATCATCAAGCTTGGTGACCAAGTGCATCGCCATCCTCATAATAATTTCTAGAATTTCTGCGATTTCAAATTACCTTGAAACCTTTTTGTAGTCATAAGCTGCTACTATTTCCTTGATGGCCTCCTTATCACTCAAATTGTCATCTATGGATTCTCCTTCACAATTCAAGCCAGTGAATTTGGATATCAACTGAGGTGTTATGTGCATCTTGCGGCCTGCAAAGTAGAAATGGTCTTCATGTACACATGACATCAACCACTGATATAGCCACTTGGGCTTTCCAAAATAAGGCAACTCATATAGTTGTAATAGCCCTACCTTTTCCAGTTTTACCTTCACCTCATTGCTATATATTGGCATTCCATCTGGTGTCCTCTTGTTAGTTGGATGAACCAGCTCCAGCGCCATTTCTTTCTCTGTAGTTCTCATGTGATGGTTGTAATCACTCATGGCCATTTGTCTCAAGTGTGACACCCACTTGTTTCCCAACAACACTCCATCTGGGTACTGCATTTCTACATACCATTCCTCATTGGAGCTAGCGATGGTAGTAGTTTGTTTTCCTTTTTCCTTGCCCTTTTGTTTCTTTGGTGACATGGTCACCTTCTTTGGTTTCATTCTTCTTGTCAATTTAAAATTTAAAACTCCTTGCTCTGTTCTACTACTCTTCTCAATTATAAGGCTTAACTCTGCGAAGAAATCCTTCTTTTTTCATGCCTTAGTTGTCAAACCCTAACTAGGAAAACCTTCCACAAGACAGCAGACTACAAACTAATTCTCCCCACACATGTGTACTCCTTCCACTTTGGTCTACAAATCTACTCTGTTTACACACTTAGATTTCTAGGATTCTTCTTCCTTCGCACAAATATCCATGGATACCCTAGTTCACAAGAGCACTTCAACTTCGTAATAGCAAGGTAAAATAATGACTTTCCCAACCTCATATTTATAGTTTTTTCTCCTCTCCAACAATAAATGTTATACCACCTACCAACGTACTTAACATTAAATGTGGATTTTTCCACTAGGCCAACTTTAAGCACCCTTACCCACGCACCCAATCTTGTGCAAAAAACCTTCTACAACCTTCTGGTGTGCAAAAATCCAATCTGACCAAAGACTCTTACATGTGCATCTACAGCACTAAAGGCACTTCTTTTGTCCTTTACCTAATTTTTTGCTTTTCCTACCTCATGTTGTTCCTATGCTCTTCATTCTTCATACATGGTATTTGTTATAACCTTCTTAACACCACAATTCATTATCCACTGTTTCCCCACACACTTTCTCAATCTTACGCGCTTCCTTCTACTAGGCCACTCAACTTTTACTACTGGCTTATACTTTACTTTGCACTACTCCACCCCACACTAAAATAGATGTGCTGGTCCTCTACGCATACACAACTTTAGAAAATAATGTGGTTACTGGCGCACAAGGTGCACAAAATGAAACAAAAAGAAAAGAACAAGCAACGAGAAAGGGAAACACAAGAAAATAAAAAGCATAAAGGGAAATCCTAAGCTAACTGGAAATATTGCCTTATTTACAAACACCAAGAAGACTTATTTATAGTAGGGATTCAGCCTACTCCCATTGAAATGACCGGGTAATCTCATCCCATCTAGCACTTGTAACTAGAAAATTCCTAAATCAAGGATGTAAGAGATGATGTAAGGTCCTAGCCAATGGACTTTCAACTTCCCCGGATGGCACAAGAACTTGGAATCATACAAAAAATCCATCTGCCCAACCTCAAACTACTTTTTTTTTATATGACGATCATGCCATGCTTTTTTTCTAATTTTTTCTATCTTCTGACTCCATCTAGCAAGTGATCACCTTTCATCTAACTGCATCAACTTATCAATCCTCTCTTCTAGCACTTTTTCATCATCCAACCCTCCTTGCATGCTATATGATAGTGATGGTAACATGAATTCAACTGGAAAAATATATTCTGTGCCAAACACCAATTGAAATGGTGTGGCCTTGTTCAACCTCTTGTAGGTTGTCCTATATGCCCATAAAATGGCTGATACTTTTTCATCCCAATCTTGTCTTCCAACATCACAAATCTTGGTCAACGTGTGACTTAGTATTTTGTTAAATGCCTCAGTAGTTCCATTTTCTCTTCGATGATAAGGGGTAGTCTTGTGATGGGCCACCATAAATTCTGCTAATAGAATCCTGATTGTTTCATTCAAAAAATGTGTACCTCTATCACTTGTTAAGCTAAAAGGACAATTGTACATGTACTGATTATGTTCTCCCATAAAAATCTAGCAGATGTCGTTGTAGTGCAATCCTTCGTAGGTGTTGCTTCTACCCATCTTGTCAGGTAATCAGTGAAAGTAATGATATATTGTGAACCAGTCCTTCACACGCAGTCTGGAAAATTGGCCCTACAAAGTTGATTGCCCATTTTTCAAATGGTTCAACACTGGCTATTGGTCGCAAGGGAATTTCATCCCTCTTTCTAGGTTTTCCAAGGTGTTGGCAATGGTCACAAGCCTTGCAAAACTCAATATAATCCTGGTAGATGGTTTCCCACCAAATCCCTACCAGTAGAATCTTTTGTGTGGTAGCATTTCCTACATAGTGTCCTCCTACAATCCCACCATGCACTTCCTCCATAATTACCATGTGCTCATGTTCTAATACGCATCGGCACAGAACCTCATCATGTCCTAACTTATACAGATCTCCACTAATCAACATGTAGGGTGTGCAACATGTACCGATAACTGCTTCCTCTCCAGAGCCTTCATCCCATCTGGTGCCACACCAGTTTTCAAAAATATGGTGATATCTTCCAAGTCTGAGGGAGCACGCCGCAACCTAAACAATTATGCATATCGGTATGGTATTCTCAATACTTTGTGCGTCCTCCCCTGAGTTAATCCTTGATAAGTGGTAGGTCCTGAATTTCTCTTTCCTAGTTTTATAACCACTGTTCACTCAAACTCTTTGAATAATAGGACCCAACAACATATGTGCCCTTGCAAAATGGGCTTGTTCACCAAGTATTTCAACACCATATGGTCTATGGAGAATATAAAGGGTGTTGCCAATAGGTATTGTTTGAACTTATGCAGCACGTAGATCATTGACTATTCCTTGCACTGACTAGTTGTGTAATTCTATTCTATTGGTGTCAACTTCATGCTAGAAAAACACAAGGATTGATCAACAATCCCCTCACCAGGCTTGTTCTAGTACTGCTCCCATGGTTGTTCCTGAGGCATCAACATACACATGGAAAGGCTTATCCCAAGAAGGAAAATGTAGTATGGGTGCAGTGACAAGCCTCTCCTTCAAAGTTTCAAATGCCTTTTGTTGTGCCTCTTCGAAATGAAAGGCACTCTTGTGTTTTAGACATTTCTCCAAGGTTATAGTGATCTTGGCATACCCCTTGATGAATTTCATGTAGTACCCCATATGTCCAAGGAATCCATGCACTGCACTTTGACTAGTAGGCTCCCCTAATCCCACAATAACTGTAACTTTGGTGGGATCCACTAGTAAGCCTTCTTTACATATAATATGTCCTAACAGGGTTCCAAATGGAGTAGCAAAGACACATTTCTTAATGTTGAGGGATATCCTCAATTGCCGACATCTCTCAAACATCAGCCTCAAATTGTCACAATGGTCTTTTACCAACCCATATACAGTCCAGTCATCTAGGTAAACTTGAAGAAATTTATGGATGAAGTCCTGAAATGCTTGTACCATGATGCACAAGAACATAGTAGGTGCATTCTTCAATCCAAAAGGAAAAATCATGTAGTTAAAACTTCCACATTTAGTGGCAAAAGTTTTCTTTCTCTGGTCTTTCTTTGCAATCCTGACTTGGTGATACCCTAAGAACCCATCTATGAAAGAGTAGACCTCGCACCCAGCCACTCCCTTTAGAATTTCTTCAATAAAGGGGGTTGGGAAAGGATCAATGCAACATATTGCATTCATGTCCCTATGGTCCACACAGATCCTTATTCTTCCATCCTTCTTGATATTGATGACCATTGGGCTTATCCATTATGATTCTTCCACATCCTCAGTGATACCAGATGCTATCATCTTGTCTATTTCTTCCTTGAACCATACGCGTAAATTCATATTCATCTAATCAGGCCTCTTTCGGATTAAGCGCGCACCTTCCTTCAACTTGATCTTCATCTCCCCCAAGGAATGGTGGATGCCTTTGAGTTCATGGTACCCATGAGGGAAAAAATCCTAGAACTCACGCAACAGATCAATGACCTTTGAAACTTATTTTTCCAGTCAATAGTCCCCAATGATAGCTTCCTTAGGTTTTGTCTTTGTCCCAATGTTAGCCTTGTTTATTTTCAAGGGCTCGTGGTAGGCATGTGCTCGCTCATCATTGTTATCTATGACTTCACGCATACCTTCAAAATGGTTAACATCCAAACTTTCCATCTCTTCACCATCTACTACATAGACCATTTTTCCTTTTTCTTTTTCCATGCATGCGGGCTCAAACTGTACTTCCTCTTATTATTCTTCATTGAGGCACGTCTCCAAATAAGGCTCACCCAAAAACTCCAGTATCCTATCTTCTTCCATAGCACTATCTCCCATCGTAAGGCACTTGATTACTTGTAACATCTTATCCACCGATGGATTTGTACTCCTATACTCAAAATCTTGAATGAGATCAACTGCCAACTCCTACTAATTACATGTTTGATGGTGCATCTCTGAATGAATATACCATGTGTGCACATAGCCTTGTAAGGTGGAATACAACTTATGCACCCATAACGAAGGTGGTAACACTTTTATGCTTCCCATATAGGCCTTCTCACATGCTTGGACATGAAATGAGGAAGTCTCTTTACCATGGTAGTCTTGGATGACAGTGGGCGCATTGCTCCTGGAGATAAACCTTACAGAAAATGTCATAACCTTACAAATCATGCCATTCTAGGAGGTTCTCTTGATGAGTATCCCACTATCACAAATGTGTTACAGAGCAGGTTATAACTGAGCATTCCCCTTCTCTCATCCTCATTCCTCCATTGAGCCTCCATTTCTTGCAAGAAAAATTCAGGGTACGCTTCTCAGAGTAACTCAGAAAATTCTTCTCTCTTAGGCACTTGACTGAGCGCACCTTCATTTCCCTTGCTACAAACCCTCTCAACTATCACCCAATCAACTCATAAGTCCCATGCACCCAATTGTCACATGCCATGCTAGTGGTATCACTCAAGGACTGAGCATCTTCAAACTAGATAACTCCCTCCATGGGATGAATTATCTCAGGGTCTCTAATGGAGTGCACATAAATCTTGTCAAGAACTTCTTCTCCTAGGGGCTCAGTATAAGGTGTTGACTTCCCATTAGTCAAGGAGATGATGACCCATTCTTCCTTGTTCTCAAAACTAATATATCCCTTGTTAAACCATAGGTTAGCATTGTTCTTGTAACACCATGGGCACCCAAGCAATGTAAGAAAGTTTTCTTCCTCAACCAGTGCCAAGACTTCAAAATCTCCAGTGAATTTGGCCCCTTGAATGGTGATAGCTACATCTATCAAGACTCTAATTTCCTTTTTTTGTTTTCCATATACATCACATTCAAATATGGTTATAATACGGGCCTTCCCATTTTATGCCAAGCATCTAAGGTGAGAACATTGACCTCCACTCCTATGTCAATGAGGATATTACTCAGAAGCCAACCATCAACAACTGCATTCAAAGTAATCTCCTTATCATAGTCAAGGATGTGAGGAGGAAGGTTTGCATGCAAAACCTTCCTTTCATGCTCTGCTCTGGCACGTGGTACCTTCTCCCCTAGCCATTCTCCTAGCAAGGGAATAATATTCTCTTGCCTTAACATCCTATATACTTCCTTGAATTAGTTTAGGTCCTCCTTCATAGCCTCATTATTCTTCCTTTGTTCCAACTGATTTGACTGATCCTTTAGACATTGGATCTCCCCTTGTAAATTTTGAATCACATCCATAGTCTCTTGATACACTTCCTTAGGATGAGTAGGATCTAGATACTTCCCATGTACCACTTCTTCCCTAACAGCCATTTTTTGTCTTGGCATCTCCCTTTCATGCACAGCCTCTTCCCGTGTTGTTACTAGTACAGGTTCTAATCCTGACTCTCATGCCACTCTTGGCATCCACCGAGGGTTAGCCTTCTTGATGCTTACCATCCTAGTGCCTTTGTCCTTCCGGTGTTGTTGGTTCATATGCTCATAAATCTCTGGACACTCTTCATACTTATGTTTCTTCCCACACCAAAAGTATTGCAATAGATCAAGACACTCATGCTTGTAATGCTTTGTAGATCCACAGTTATAACAGGTTCCTCATGGGAATTCACTTCGTCCTCTGCCGCGGTTACTACAACCAAAAAATCCTCCACAAAAACCTCTTCCACGTGCTCCTCCATCTGCACACCCTTCATAGAAACGATCATCATCCTTGGAACTACTTGCAAGACTAGTTTGGCACACACCAAGATCAATAACATCATGAATCTAGTCAATCAGTCTACAATCCTTGGTATCATGGGTCGTAGAGGTACAGATCTTGCAATAGCAAGAAATATTCTTATGGATTGAGCTCTGTAGTAGAGGACACCTATTTGCATCATGATCCCCATGGAAAATCTCATAGTCTATCATCATGGCACGTACCGAATTCTGAGTGAAACTATCCTTTGCATGCCCTTCCACTTCACAGTCTATACACCACAGCCCACTATGAACCTCATGCACTAAGTTTAAAGAAAAATTCTTCAACTGCTTGGCCATTGCAGCAATTTGAGCCTCCAGAAAAGGGATAACACCAGTATCAACACTCCAACATCCTCAGCATGCAAGGTAGCTTCCAAGGCCTTGCACGGGTCTGTGAAAGTCTTGTGTGATAGTGCCCTTCTAAATGGTGTTATTCATCCTCTAACAAACAATTGAGAATGTTGAGAAGGGTGAATGTCATAAGATAGTTTTAACAACAGAGTTTTTAACCACGCGTCGTACTCCTGCACACTCTCTACCATTCCTGATTGGATCTCCTTTAGGGTGTTGATGCTCTTCACCTCGAATTCAGGATACATAATTATGCTAGAAAGGTGTTCTTCAATGCAGTGTAGTCTACCACCATTTGATGGGGGTCATATTTCTGATACCAACTATGTGCGTGCCCTTGCAACGTCATTGCAAACTGACTTTCCTTCCACTCTAGGGTAGTGATCCCTTTCGCGCACCATAGTAATGCACACTTTTGAACATTCTCTATATCATCCTTGATGCCCATGTAATCTAGTAGGTGTAAAGACATCTCAAAAAATACTAGTGGAGGTGGGTGCTACCCTTGTCTTCCTAACCCAAAGCCTTGGTTTCCTCCAGTGTTTCCTCCTCCACCAAATCCACTGGATATACCAAGCCATGTTCCTCCTGACCCACTAGATCCTCTAGATCCACTAGGTCCACAAGGTCCTCCAGCTCTCCCACCACCAGATCCACCTCCTATAGCCGATACATGTCCTGAATTGGTCGTGCCTAATGTTCCCAATGTCCCACTGAACTGTGCATGCTGATGGTTTGTGATATTGTCCCACTGCTAGTTGTGTGTCCCGCACCACTTCCTATGTGATACCCAAACCTTGCATATTTTCACCTTGTCTAAAAATTCCTCCAAATACAGGAATGGATTACGCAGCCATGGATGTCCCAAACGAGAAATTATATCTCCTAGGCACAGATCGATTACTCCCACTGATACCAACTGGGTTAAAAATACTTCTCCCTTGATCTAGAAAACCAAGTGCTAGGGGTTGGTCACCAGGTGGGTTCAGATGCACGTTGAAGGATCTCATTTATCCATGTGATGAACTCTCATCAGAAGCTGAAGGGGATTCTCTCCCACACTTCCCAAGATGGGGTAGCACAGAATGGTCAAGTTCCATTTCCTCTACATGAACCTCAACTCCTTCCCGTAATGTCTGCCTCCATAGATCCATCACACTTGCAACCTCACATTTTCTAGAAATCTCCCTTTCACAAGCTTCACTATACTTGAGTCATCTTTCCTCCCTTTCTTTTTCTACCGCAATGTCTTCCATCTTCCTCCACCCTATCTTCCTCACCCAGCACTCAGAGAAGCTTATCCAACCATAGAAAAGGCCTCTAACCTTAGGGTAATGACCAAGATCTTCATAGCCAAATGAATAGCACAAAAAAATGATCCTATGGACTCCCTCAAAAAATAAAACTCAACAATCTCTAGGAAAGAATACGTATAAATGGCATATTCCAAAGTATAACTAGCGAGGACTCCTTTCCACTAGTGATCAACAACACACGTCCAAGTCAGATCTGCATCCTGCAACCTCTGATAATCATCTTGGGTCCATACGTGTGATCTATAGTACCAGCTTGATCTGGATGCATATGTTGAAATCCATTCATATAGTTCTACTAGAAAATAGCAGAAGAATGTCTCATATAACTCATGGTACAGGTTCTCTTCTACCCATCTACATGCATCAAACTCAGGTCCAGTGCTGAATCTTTGAGAAAACTCATCCTCCGTGCTCTTGAACCATGCTTCAACACTTTCCAAGGTCATACATTATGTCATCATGCATCACAAGGACCAAGATGTATGGAATTTCTCACAACAACTTTGAAACAGGTCTCGGCAATGAAACCAAGATGTAGTCATTTTTACGCCCTTAGAACAATATTCAAATCCCATGCGCATTGGCCTATCACCCAGTGGGTGTTGGGTGCTCACCCCAGGAATGCGTGCATGCCAAGCCCCTTCTTTAAATGATTCTTGTGTAAGAATACCTCATCTATGAAATTTTACGTGCAAAAGAATGGAAAAGAACCATATTCATTCTAAGATCCTAGGATGAGTTATCATATCAATGCATCCATAAAAGAGAAGTATCTAACAGAATACAAAATTGATTCATAACACAAAGGAAATGCACTAGGATTTATGCTCATGAACACATATATATTAGAATAATACCTTATATTCATATTCATGAGTTCAATAACCACATCACATTCATTGAGGCCATAACATACTAATATAATTTAATGTAGGGAAAGGTCATGCATCAAAAACTAATGTACATCCTTCATATTACAAGGATAAACAAAGACCCATCCCTCTAAATATGTCATCACTCATATATTTCCTCTAATCCCAACCCATAGAATCCTTCATAATATTTCTACAAAGGTTTTCCTCTCTTCCACCACCACTATCACTACCTTCTACTACATCAGCATCTCTATATATAGATTTTTTCCTTCACTGCCATGCCTTCTAAGGTAATAGATCAGTTGCCAAGTGTCCAAGTGGTCCTCCCATAGAGCATGCCTCCTTTGATCCGAGATCTCCACTCTTTGCAATGATGTCTTTCTGGATCCTTCTTTCACATCATGGAATATTCCATTCTTGATCCTGTAGCTGTCAGGCTGGCACCTTAGCCACTCTGCATGCTAGATGGGTCACACTTTCCTCATGTGTTGTCTGGAACTCTGATCATGGCTAAGTCCCAAAAATCCATCTTGTCTTATGCGCACGCATCATGTGTTCTACTAAAACCTACTAGAACCCTACTGTATGTGCCTTCAACCCACATGCCCTTCTTCAAATAAGTCCCATGTGCCCACGTGCCTTCTTTTACTTAGCCAATATTATGGGGCCCAACAAACTCTCATAAGGAGACTCTAAAAATTGTGTTGTGAGAGTAGAAGTTTTTTTATATGGAGTTTCATCCATTCGTATCACGAGCTTTGAAGACTAAAGGATGGAGCGGATTCTATATTTGGGATGCCAGATGATCCTTGCAGAGGTGTAGAGTCTTTATTGTAATTTGTTCTAGAAATATTCGACAAGATTTCCTTCTTCTCCGATTTTATTTGCTTTGCATTTTTTTGGTTTTGAAGTTTACAATTATTAAAGGTAACTATGGATCTCCCTACTGTAAATACCAAAGGGCATAGCACTTTGTAGCTTTGAAGAAATACGAACAAAGCTATATACAAAGATTAAATCATAAATGCCTCAAGTAAGACACGTAAAGTGTGTAAAAAAACTTTTTCTACTGAAAACAAATCTACTCCTACTCCTACACTAACCAGGCTATCAAAATCTAAACAAAACCAAAAATAGGAAGAGAGAAATAGCTTCCCTTGTTTATAAAGCATGGCCATGTGATTAATTTAGAAATAGATATGACCTGTGATAAGAGTGGAAAATTACCTCCCAGTCTTTTACCCATGGTATCAACAAAAAATAATACCTCCTCCAAATGCTTATCATTTGGTTGGAGGTGTTTCGGTTGACCCTTGGGGTTTTAAATATTATCCTCATGCTCTGAAGTAAGCATGATTGGTTTTATCTTCTCATTTGACTCTGATGAGGCCAAAATATTGATGGGGCATGGTTTGATCCATTGTGCTTTCCCATCACTTTGTATTTTGACCTCGGGGATGAGGCTTTCTTGTAGAATTTCTTGGATGGAGTTGTTTTCATATTGATTTGGACTTTCTTGTGCTTTTGGAAATAGTTGATATTATGTCTTGATGATTGCTATAGGAGTGGTGTAATCATTTTCTTCCTTTCCCTCCTCCTCCTTACTAGCTTCATCGGTGAATCTAGACTCTTTGATTGAAATCAAAACTCCTTCAATGAATTTATCTTCATTAAGAGCTTCTGAATTTGATTTAGGGGGATTGTCGTGAGTAGTAGGCTCTTGTTGTTGGATAGGTAATGATGACGCCTTAAAGGTTATGATTCTTGTGGGCTCCTCTTTGTTGAGACATTTCTCTAATTCAGATAAACAATCAAGCTCATCTTCATCTTGTTGTGCCAAGGTTTCTCCCTTTTGTATGATGATCTTTGGATCTACAAATTTTTCATCATGTATTGCTTCATTTTCAAACATGAAGCTTGTGAGATTAAAATCCTACAAAAAATTAGTTTTGTGGAGAGAATGGATAGTGGATATATCTATAATATCTTGTGCATCTGACTCATGATTTGAATCCTATGAATTTATTTTAATCATCCCTATGTGTTCCTCTTATTTTTTATTTGGAGTCATTTTTTGTTTACATGGAGGGGATGACTATTTGGAAGGAAAAGGGAAAGAAGAAATGAGGTGGGATGGAAGGCTAGGAGATGGAGAGGGGAACTCATCATTTAGAGTGATATAACATAGTAGAGCTTGGGAAGGGGGGAAAGAAAAATAAAGATTTGGTGATTGACCTACCCATTGATAAGGTTATCTCGCACTTCGCTCATATGTTTCAATACCCTTGATCCATTGCATAAGTGGGGGAAAAACTTCTTCTAAGAATTCAATCTTCTCCTATGGGCTATAGTACCTAGGAATAGGGCCTTCCCATGGACAAGGTGCCCTACATCCTATCCCAAATACTTTCATTTATGTTGTAGCCCGAGATTGAACCATGCTTGCCTCCATTCTTTGGATCTTCTCTAGTAGACCAGGATCCTCAATTTTAATGTATTCATCATATGCATACCTGTGTCTTTGATAGGTTCCATAGCCAAACTGATCTTGGCATTTTTCATACGGGTAAGCATAGTGGCTTTGATCCTAGGTATACTGTTAGTTTGGAGAAATTGTGAAGCTCATTAGAGGTTGATGATACTACTGAAAGTGTGAATCCCATTGTGGGAATGAAGTCATGATTGGATAACTTCATAGAATGAAGGAAGATGGAAGATGTGGAAAGAAAGATGAATAGAGATGGATGAAAGAAACGTCTGTAAATTTTTAGAATGGGTCGTTTGGACCACACGAAGTCACCAGATGTGCTTTGTATGTGCCTCCATAGGCTGAATTTTCCTAAGAAAACACCAACTTGATGAAATGAAATGACAGGATGCTTCGAACAGTCCCATTGGGTGTGCCAGGAAAACTATTAACGATTATCATTGCGGATGAACCATCAAATTCATTGGATACCTTAGGTTAGTGGGACGTGTGCCCTAAGGTAACCTCCATATTTTAAAGAAGATGGCTCTTCTCTATGGTGTGAGGTGAGGGTCAAATAAAAATCAAACATAACACAAAACTAACAAAAGTGATGTGCCAAAAAGGGGGAGAAGTTAATCAAGAATCCAACTGCCTGAAATTAGGAAAAGGTGAGCAATAAAAAGGGTATATGAAATGCACCACATGCCAAAGATATATTCACACAAAACACCTATTCAAACCCATTAAGCACAGCTTATAAAACCCATAGTGAACATTAGAAATATATAAAGTATACCAACAACGAATAAAGGGTATTAGAGATGATAAAAACATGCAAAGGATGGACGAAATGCATCACAAGACATAATATATTGCTCCAAAATTGTGCACAGTATAACAATCAGTAGGTAAGAGGGAAAAATGCCATTACAAAGCTTCAGGAAGAAGGCTTTGGCTCCCAAATCATCCCCCTATTAGGGAAGAAGCAAGAGTAAAAAAGAACATAACTAACTCTCAAGAGATAGCTTTTATGAACCCCACAGATTACAATATATAGAATGAGAAGAAGAGAAGAGATAAATTCTGGAACTAGGCTTTTCAATCACCCACCTCCTTGTAATAATGAGATGAAGTGGGAGGAATAGATTGGCCAAATATTTCTCACACTGCCCCATGATCTTTCATTTAAGGAATGAGAGCCATACTCATTTATCACATTCTCAACTACTTTGCAACCACCTCCCTTGAAGTGGGCTCATTTTTTAAGGAATAGGCCCTCAGATATTCATTACATATCTAAATTTATTGATTGTTGTACATCAGGTTCTGGGTCATGGTTTCAAAGACACCTATTTTTGTGCAATTATGTTTTAAAATTTCCTCTTGAATGTAGGTGAACCTTTTGATTTTCTGTGGGTTAGCTTACTTTACACAGAACTGTGCATTAACTCTTTTGCTGAAGTGACAAGTTAATAACTTCTTCACCCTCCACTTTTGTGAGATATGGAAATTTAAAAGTTCTAGATGAGTTCCATTACTGCGCACACATGGCATTAACTTACTGCCATTATTTGTAACCTTCTTCAGGTTTGGGACCCATTCGTGTCAAGATTTTGTAGAGGCCAAGTTCATCTCCAGGGTCTCCGCTTTCCTTGCATCTTTTGAAATTATGTCATGCTGAAACGTGGCACCTTCTGTGGCCCTTTTATCTCTCCTTGAGTTATAATGGGACTTGTTGTATATTAATACGAGGATCCTTTCCTTAGGGGGGCCCTTATTATTGATTCCACGTGGAATTCGCGTGGGGTTTTGGGATTTCATTACTCCCTTTCAGTTTTTAAAACTGCATTGGGCTGACACGTGGCACTTTCTATGAGTCCGTTTCTTTTTCTTGAGTTGACTCATTCTGGGCTCCACTTTTTAACCATGATTTGGCTAATTCTTCTCTTATATTTCTGAAGGCTTGAATCTTTATCATTTTCTCTTAGATTCTCAGAACTATCTTGATTAACTAGCAGGAATTCACTTGTTATCTAATTTCAGCAGGCGATGGGGGAAATTTGATAGCACTACTCAAAGGCAAAAGAGAATTGTAGAACAAGTGGGTGTACAAAGTTAAAGAGGAATAAGGAGGCAAGAAAAGATACAAGGCTTGGTTGGTGGTCAAGGGCTTTACACAGAAAAAAGGTATAGATTGTGATGAGATTTTTTCTCTTGTAGTAAAAATGACTTCTATTAGAATTGTTCTTGGAATAGTGGCAGCAGAAGACTTACACTTAGAGTAGATAGATGTAAACATTGCATTTCTCCATGGTGATTTGGAGGAGGATCTATATATGCATCAGCTAGAGGGATATGAGGTCAAAGGTAAAGAGGAGATGGTGTGCAAACTAAAGAAGAGCTTGTATGACCTTAAACAAGCTCCACATTAATGGTTTTAGAAATTTGATAGCTTCATGATGGAGCAAGGTTATATTAGATGTCATTCTAACCATTGAGTGTATATAAAGAAAATATGGGATGCCAATTATATTATCATGTGCTTGTATGTGGATAACATATTAGTTGCCAAAAAAAACATGCAATAAATAAAAGTACTTAAGAAGCAACTAAGTTACTCCTTTGCTATGAAGGAATTGGGGGCAGCCAAAAAAATCCTTAGTATCAGGATATCTTGGGATAGGAAAGAATATAAGCTGAATTTATCTCAGGAAGATTACATTAAGAAGGACTTGGAGATGTTTAGTATGAAGGATGCTAAACCAATTAGGACTCATTTGGCAGGCCATTTCAAGTTATCAAAGGAGCTATGTCCCAAAACAGAGTAGGAGAGAAACCAAATTTTCAAAGTACCTTACTCATTAGCTATCGGAAGTTTTATGTATGCCATGGTGTGCACTAGGTCAGATATTACACAAGTAGTGGGAGCAGTGAGTAGATTTATGAGTGATCTACGAAAAGATCACTAGCATGTAGTAAATTGGAACCTTTGGTACTTGAGAGGGACCATCAGGATAGTTTCGTGCTACAGTGGATCGGACACCACTTTGAATGGTTATGTAGATTCAGATATGGCTATAGATGTAGAAATCAGGATGAGCACAACATGTTATATTTTCACCATAGGTGGAACAAAATTGAGCTAGATTTCATGACTACAAATGCTTGTGGCTTTGTCAACCATGGAGGATGAGTATGTTTTTGCCACAGAGGAAAGTAAAGAGATGACTTGGTTATAGAAATTGCTTTAGGATTTGGGGCATAACTAGAAGGAAGGGAAGTTACATAGTGATAGTCAAAGTGTTATATACCTAGTTAGGAACTCTTTTTCTGCTCCAGGACAAAGCATATATAGTTAAGGTACCATTTCATTAGGACAACTTTGGAGGAAGAGAATTTGAAGCTGGAGAATATTCATACCAGTCAGAATCCTGTAGACATGATGACTAAAGTGGTCACAAGGGAGAAAATGAAGCTGTGTTCATCTTTGGTTGGTCTTCACGGATGACAATGAAGGGTTGAGAAGCTTGCTCAGAGGAAAACTAGTCTCCAAGTGGGAGATTGTTATGTTGTGGAGCATGTTTTCATGTGTGGAAGTGTTGAAGACTATACACAAAAATTAATTTACACTCTCCACAGTTTTTTTGGCCTCGAAAAAAATGCCTAATATCTCGGGAAATGTTCTCTTCTCATATGGGTGGGATTCTTGACCCATAGTTTTATGGAGAAATTTTTACCCATGGTTTTATTACCCACGGTTTGGTAAAACTACTTAAAATTTATCTTATTGATGTTCTTTTGGGATTTTGATAGGGTAGACATAGTATAGTAGATGTGTGTGAGTTCAAGTGTGAATTCAGGAGATTTTGTTGAGCACAGCTTCAAAAATATTTGGGTATTGTATTGAGAGAAAGAGGTGGCTTTTGATAAAAATATGAGCAAGTGATTCTTGGTGGACATAGCCCAAATTAGGTGAACCACATTAAATATTATCTCTATGTTGTGTTATTTTATTTTCTACACTTTTATTTTAGATTTGTGATATTATGTTGCATATTAGTTTCTACTATTTTGATTATGTGTGGGATTTTTTCACATATTTTATCCCTTATTTCCTAACACCAAATGCATTTAAAACTCTCTAGCCATTAAGGATTACCTGTGCTTACTTGTTTGTTTCTCACTATTTCCTTCCCAAGGACCACAAATATGCATCATACCTATTATTTTTGACTTGAAACTCACCATAAACCTCAAGTACATTATCACAAAATTGTTTCACATGCTCCAACAAGACTAATTTGGTCCAAATCTCACATAAATACCTCATTTTGCATGTACTAGGGCTAGAAACAAACCTAGAATGACCTGACTCAACATTGAAAAACCATGTATATACCATGCTAACCTCATACAGACCCATATACACCTGTAACATACCTCACAGACCATTTATGACATCATGACACACTCTAAATCACTTAGGAGGATTCAAACCTTGACTCAGCACCCTAGACCATGCACCAGGGTTACATAGAACTCACAAAACCACTCAATCTTCATGCTTGACACCTAAATAACACATCATGGAGACTAGCATGACCACATGAAACCATTTTACATCAATGGAATTGACATCACTAACAGCAAAAACACACAATGACCAACATTTTGACCATGTCCCCACATGCTTCACCTTTGGTCACTTCCCCTCCTCATGTGTCCTCTCCTCTCCTCCTCCTCACTTTCCTTCTCCTCCACATTTTTCATCATTCCTAATATCCTATGTCATTACATATTTCCCTCCACCCTCATCTCCTCATGTGTCACTCATGGAATAGATATTTTCATCCCTTTCTCCTGTTTTAACAGAAGGAATTATGACCTTGGATTCTCCTCAGATAACATAGTTTCCTTCTCCATGTTTTGCCTTTTCCTCCTTTCCTTCTTCTCCCCATCCCTCTTCAACTATTTCCATGGATTTATTTTCTACTCCTTCCCCCTTTGTTTCCACATTACCTATCACTTCAGGTACTCCCCTCATGATCACTCCTCCTCCACAACAATCACCCTCGTCTTCGGTCCCATCTTGGCTAACAAGCCAAACCCCAAAGATGAGAAAGAAGGTTGCCCCTCCTAAATCCTTTTATTTCACTATGTTAATTGATTCCCCCTCTTATGCATATAAAAATCCCAAGAAACTCTCCCACATCACCAATTATTCATCAAGGGAGAGGTTTGATGAGATCATTTTACCCACTGTAAATAAAAGTAAGGAAGATATCATTTCTTCTAGCTATCAAATAACCAAATTAGTACTGGGAAAATTCACTGCAAAAGGATCATAACAAGATATCCAGGTGGTCATAGACAACTTATCTAAAAAAATTAAAGAAACCAAGGCCACCAAGGATGAAATAAAGGAAAAAGTGGAGTAGTTGACAACCGTCTTCCTATAGATCTCTAAACCAACTCTAATCCCCTCCCTAGCTCTAGCCAGTTTTGATACACCATCAATATCAAAGGTAGAGAAGATTGGACGAAAGGGTTAGGCAGTGGATGGTTGGATTGAAATAATTCTTCTCCATGGTGAGAATCTCATTAAGTATGTTGTCAATTTTCACAATAATATTGAAATAGAAAAAATGGAAGTTGAGAAAATGGGTGACAAGCTTGACGAGGAATGTAATAATTAGGAGCTAACTTTAAAATCCTTAAATGAGATCAGAAAAGTTGATCCTGATACCCTTATTCAAGAAGGAATAACTGGAGAAAGGAGGAATCATTTTGAGTTTTACAAAGCCATTGAATTTCGAGTCAATATTTTTCAAGAGGCTACAGAGAAGTTGCAGAAGGCTAGAGAAGAAGGGATCAATGCCACTAATAATATTAGTGATGAATTTTCCAAAGTTCCCTGTCATGCCTTGGATGAAGATTTGAATATGTTACCCATGGATGACATCTTCAAAGAGTTAAAATATATAGTTGAAAAGGATTCTATGATAAGGAATGATTTTGATTTACAATCAATTAACACTTTAATTGTATATCAAAATGTTTTGAACAATTTGGCCAAAATCTTCAAAAGTCTCTGGAAGCTTCCTAGAAAACTAATCAACATGCTCACCACATGTGATGTACTAAATTGATACTCTTGTGGATCTGATGAGAATGAACTGCAAGAAATGATTCAAAATTTCCACATATATCGCAACAAGGAAGTTGAGCAGGAGATGATAAAGAAAAGTATAGTTAAGGACTTTTCATGTTTTCCCTTTAGGCATCAAACATGTAATTTTTTGTGATGTTGAGACATCATTTGGATTAACAAGTTGAACTGGTAATTTTGTGCAAAGATCCAGTCAAGAGGGATTTAATGTGTATTTTCTATTTTTAGAATGTAATCCAATAACTTCCCTTTTTCTCTCTCCCCTTCTCTCTATAAATGTAAAATATTGGGGCATTGTCTAGAGGGAGAGATTTTTAGATAGAGAATGAATATTTTTTATACTTTATGGTGAAAAATATATTGGCTCAAATTGTAAAGAGAAGAAAATATTTGTGTTTTCAATATTTTTCTAAAGAATAAAAGAGATGCATTACAAACATGGTGTTAAATGTTATTTCTTTGTTTAATCTATTGTTCTAAAGTTTAATGCATTATATTGTTCCTTAATTCCATTTTGTTGTTAATAATATCTCATTTTAATTTAATTACTATCTTATCTCATTTTAGTATCTTCGGATTTGATTTTTCCAAGGAAAAAACATGTATTCACTCTCCTTCCCTTTTGCTTCTCCTTTCTACTTTCACTTCTAAAAAGTTCCTTCATTCTCAATTTATTTTTCATTCCGCAAGAAGTAAATCTACCAGTATGATATCCCACCCCCAATATTATATTAGTGTAAATGTTTTGAATATTCTTTGGTGATTTTAGAATAGTAATAAACAAGGTTCCTTCCCTTTATTTGAGGATGGACTTTGTCTTGTATGTTGTGGTCAAACCTAATATTTTGTTTCTGACAAAATATCCAACCAAAACTTGGAAATTTGGCACCATATATTGTAGAAGAGGTAGCAACATAATTAACCTTATTCATATGTAATAAATTGGGCTCACATTCCTTGAGTGTATGAATTATATGAAAAAATGAGGATAAATTATCGAATATCACTTATTATTGCAAAGGGGGACGAAAGCTTTTTGTGAAGAGATCAGAAATTTTGCCATCAACTAATATATTATTCATTTTTAGTGGAAATATTCTTGTAGCATAAGACATAATAAATGATGTGATCATTATAACCTTGTAATATTTAATACATTTGATCATAATACACTTTTCCCCCAATATTTATGGTAAACTATGTAAGAAACTAATTTTCCAATGTGTTGAAATATCACATAGAATTTATTGGCAGATCATAGAACCATTGTAAAGAAAATTCCTTGAGTGTGTTAGGGAAGATATTTGTAATAATATATCATTAGGTACATAGTAAAATCATACCACATGGAATGATCAAATGTGTTATATGGGGTCATTCTTCTCACCATAAATAGTAAGCTTAGGAGAAATAAAACCAAAAAGGCAAGGGATAAGAATCCAATTCAAGTGTAAGTGGGTTATGAAGAAATTGAGTAGAATCTATAGTATGAGAAATATTGGATGCACCTTGTTATAATTGTATGATTTGATCTTGTAAGGAATGAACAAGGTTTTCAAGAGCATACGTTCTAGAAGAAGAAACATGGGACTCATTATGGTTTCATGTAAGGATAGTGGTAGATGTGGGAATAAACATAAAGGCATTAGATGTTGAGATATGGTACCCCCAATGATGTAGGCATCGTAGTATTGGGAATGGTATATGTGTGGATAAGAGAAGAAGGTGGAGACTTCCCAAAAATAGCTTCTTTATTGGATTTATGATCATGAGTGATTTTGGAAACAAGAAGAATCTTAATATTATGCTCAATGTGATGAGGTTTTTCAAAAATTTGTTCCTGAAAGTGAGATACAATATCAACCCATTTCTCATCCAAATTATTATATTCTTCATGGTCACAATCATAAGAATACTTAATGCTTAATTCCATATCATGCAATGGCATCTCATTAACAAGATCAATTGTAGATGGAATGCTAGGAATAGAAAAAGAAGAAGAATCCATGAGGATATGACACTTTTGAGTAGAGGATAAATATAAATATATTAGCATCTTTATTGGTACGAAAATTTCTACACCTAAAGGGCATCAGAAAGAAGCTTATACACATTGAGGTATGAAAAGAATTGAATACATGACGCGTGTACTAGAAACCCTAGGGAAACTAGTGTTTTATCCAAAATATTCAATGCAAGATATAGGTTCATCAAATGTTTACACCCTTTTTAAGATTAACTTAAGATTAGATTGTTATGGTATGCACGACAATTAAAAAGGACTGAAAGTTTAGAAAAATATGTGTTATTTACAAGAATTGACTTCCAACATTAATAATATAATATACGAATAACATATTGGTGCTTGCAACTAGTGTTTAAAATATGATACAATTTTAAGAACAAAGAGAAAATATGTACTTAGCTTTAGAGGATGGTATAGGAGAGATCTGTATGCACTGACTAGAGAATATTTGAACACCAAACTTGTAGATGTTTCATTTTAGAAAATGTAACCTTAAACAACACTGCTATGGAAATTTACAGAACTACTAGGAATGGTTTTATGATACAATACCTTATGTACGGTCTTAGACCTACTAGGAGTGAGGATATGCAACTTGTAGTACCCATTAGTGGTATGGAAATATTCTGTTATGTTAGAACCTAAGTGTTATGCAATCTCAAAATCATATGAAATAAGTTGAATGAAGTTCAAACCAAAACCATAGGTGGAAGAACCTATGATAAGGTTAGTGTTTTCTTTGAAGTGAAATATATGCACCCAAGAAGATGAAAATACCCAACAAAGATAATTCAATTGAAAATAGATTTGGAGGATGTGTCAATCAAAGACCATATAAGTTAGCTAAGGATTGGATTCCACATCTTGACCCTAATGTAAAATTTTGGACACAAATATTTTGGATTGAATTTGTAAGTTGCATCATGATGAGAATATGTTACACATTCATTTCATGGATTTATATTCAGAAATTTATTAACACGTTAGTGTGTAGGAATAAGCAATCTAGGCTAGAGATAACAAGATCTACTGAGTAGATATAAGATTTAGGTTTTTGTCTTTGCCAAGAAGCACAATCATAACCAACAATGTCAAATGATAATTTTCCAAATTTGAGTGTCTAAACCTACATACATTTGTGTTTCTACATGTTACTACTCGCTTGACTACACCTTTTGATTCTATTACTTTACTACTTATGCCTTACACTAATGTTTTTACAATGGATTTTGATATCTTATTGATTTTTTACCATTTTATAATGGAGTAGGATGTGATTATTGTTATTCTTTGATATTACTAGCTTCTTTACATATGTATGCGTAGTTGTTTCTTTCTTCACATTGCTTATTCTCCACACCATGGTTGCTACCACACACAACCCATTTTTTGTAAGAAAAGATTCTCAATGATGGCCATCATTACAACCTTCAATGGGATTCTAAATATTATCAAACATATAGTACATGGGTATACTTTATTATTTTGAGCCACCTGCTAAAATGATTTATCACGTGCACCTCAAAAGGTGGGGCATTCAAAAGGATATTTATACACATATAGAAATATTAAAGGATACATGAATAGATTTACAAGGTATCATATCCTTAGTAAAGGTAACAAATACTTAAATGTGTTAGAATTAAACAAATTCAAAAATATATAGTAAAATTGTGACTGTGGTACAGTCTTCACCTTTCCATATGTTCTCATATAAGGGATAATTTCATTCAAATTTTTAGTTTCTACAAATTCTATCTGGGGTTTACATAATTTAGACACAATTTAGAGAAATTTTCATGGGGCATGAGTACTTCATTCCTTCTTTGCAATTTTATTTCAGATGTAGTTGTGAAATGGATTTGGGGGCATGGAACTCCTTCTCCCTTGAATTTTTTTTAAATTATAAATAGTCAGTTCAGACAAAATAGAACCTTATGGGGGCATGAAAATTTCCATCCTTCTAAATTATTTTTTTCAAGTTAGAGAAATTGGACCTAGATCCATCCATAATGGTGTGGTCTATGGGTTTAGCGGAAAGTGTCAAATAAATATTTTTTTATTTTTGTAGACTAATATTACCTTTTCTTTCACTAGATTCTTAAATTAAGGAAATCATTGAAGCAAAAATGTGATCTTCTTAGACTAGTCTTTCATACTCTCTCTTCACATTCTCAAATGGGGAAGGCATCAAATAACATGGGATCTTCATATTCTAATCCTTCCTCCTATCTACTATCTCCTATAGCCAAACATTAGGGATCGATCTCCCCTAAACCTCTAACATCTCCAAAGTAAATTCCAACTCTCCAAGGAAAGGAAATAATGGGATATCCTCATTTTACAAAATGAACATTTGTATTCCTTCAATGTGTTACATCTTCTTTGCATACTTTTTACAATGTTCTAAGTTACAAATGTATTATCTGTTTTTGAGTTACAATTTAGTTTTTATTATATACATTGACTAAACTTTGTGTTGTACATTTCATCATGGAACATTCTAAAACAAACCCATTATGAAGCCTCTTCAAGAGAAGGTAATTTGTCCATGAACACTTAGGTATGTTTTTCCTTTAAAAATGTAATTTTAAATTACACACTTAAAGGGGGTAAAATGTAGACACTAAAATCTAGTAACTTATCCTTGTGTAATGCAAATTTTGATATTGAGTCCTTGTTAAGACTAATCCTCGCATTAAAAATCTAATCTCCTCATATCTCTAGTCATGTTATAACTTTATTATATTTCTATTATTCATTTGCACCAATTATGGAAATATTACTCAATAAAAGTAGTGTTATCCAAAATAATTCCCCTAGTTATTTGGACAACCTATATTTCCATTTTGACTCTGAGGTTATACATTACAGGTTGTGCACACTTCATTTGCACCTTTGGCACATCCCCTTGGTTGCATATTCTTTTTTTCACCCATGCATGCTCCTCCTCTCCTTCACCTCTCCTTTTCATTTTTATCCTTGTTCCATTTTTCCCTCGCAGGAACCCTCTGCGCATTCGCCTTCTTCCCAGCAATTCATGCATCCTCTGCACATGCCTTAGACCTGCTTCCCAAAATTGGCTAAGTCCCTAGTGTAGACACCTATTTTTGGGTGTAACCCCTCTTTATCACCCCGTGTTAGCATCTCCTCTAGATTTTATTTTGTTCTAAATCCCATCCATCTACATTTTAATTAATTCATAGTTTTAATTAATTAATGGGTTCTACATAACCCATTTAAATCATCCAAATATTGTCATATCTCAAAAATAATGCAAAACATGAGAAATAATGCACCCATCTGACATCCCACTCTTAAAATTCAAAAAGAGAATACATTATTTCACCTAATATCCCCTCCTCTTATCACATCCTTATCTTTTTTTACTTTAAGTCAAATTGTGAGCCCTGTTGAATCACATCACCTCTTTTAATCAAGGATACTTTACTCAACCCTGAGTATCTTTTAACTTGCAATCTAACCTGACCATTAGCTTATAAATATGGGCTTTCCCCCCTTCAGAAAATAAGGGAGAAAATTTGGGAAAATGCAGTTTTGAATTCTTAGCTTCTTGTTTATCATTTATACCATCATGATGTCCTTGTAATGACACTGTAATCCCCATGATACTTTGCTCATGATTCCTTAGTTCACATAGTGTGGTTCTTGTTGCACGTTGTGTTTGAATCAGATCAATAGCACCATCTACACACCCATAGTGTCAAGTTCCTTTGTTAATCAACTTGCATGATATTTGTTTATCTTGTATCTTATCATTATTTCTTATTACACGGGGTTTGATAACCACCGAGGGAGTTAACGCTTCCCGGATTTACTTTTTCAGGAAGCCCCACATTAAATCTCTAATCAATCTTTCTCTAGTGTATGTGAGTTGTAGGTTTTCTATGATCACACCGAGGAGTTCGACATCAACTTTGTGCCCGTATCATTCATAACCATATCCAAGGTACTAAGCCCTTGTATACTCGACATTGTTTTGTGTTTGTTGATTTCTCATACACTCATCTGGACAGGAAGCAAGAAACTTCGATCAACATTTGGCACACCCGGTGTGACCAGATCCAAGTTCTAGTCATGTTTCTATTTGTTTACTTTGTATAGGTATCGTACGGATAACCGTTATTATGATTTATATTATTTTAAGTATAACATCGCATCAATATAGATATATGTTGCACATTTTTCATTTTTAGACTCACCCGCTTCTAGGCTCTTTAGTATTATCTCCTTCCATGTGTTGTGGTGCACACAGGTAGTCGTTTATGTCGCTATTGGGGTAAGTAGATTTCTCGTTTGAAAAGGTTTGTTAATGATTCGTTTATAATAGGTGTAAAATTTAATTGTTATTACTATTTGTTAATAATATATATTATATATAATAATAATATTAATTAATTAAAAATAAATAAATAAATAAAATATTAAGAAAAAATTAACCCTACCCTATGCTACCCCATCTTCACCTTACTCCCCATATCCCCTAACAAACCTACCCTTCTCCTCATCATCCACTCATACCTTCCGCTCCACTCTCTCCCCACATAAGCCGACTCAGCTTTTCATGCATCTCCCCCTCCAATATCCATACTACTCTCCATCTCCCAACAGCCCATCCTTGTCATGTCACTCCTGCAAACCCCTTCATCTTCCTACCTCCCACTCGATCTCCATTCCAACCGTCCACCTCCTCTCTCTATTGTGACTCCCCTTCACTCAGCCACTCCCATCGACTTACCTCACTTTCCACCTCACTCCACCATGTCCCCACATAGACTGAGATCTCTCTTGAGTTCCCATCTCCCTCTCCCACGTCTCTAATCCTTCAAGCTCTCTCCTCACCTCTGCAGATACACACAATCCTCTAACTCTTCAGGAAACTCCCCTAATCCAATGAAGACACATCTTCTCCACTTGCCACATAGTCCCCTCACCGTCACCTCTTCTATGGGCTTTCCCTTGACCTGGATTCCAACAACATGTTCTTCATTCCAACGCTTGATGCGTTCAACTGTCTCCAGTCTCATTTCAAAATCATGCAAGTTTTGGAAATAGTGATTTTCCTTCAATCCATTCACCATTCTTTACAAGTAGTGCTCGTAGCACCATATCCACCCACGCTGAACTCCCATCCATTTCTCCCTTCGACCGCTTCCTTCCTTTTCACCAAGCCATTTTCTTCCTCTCCTCACCATGCCCTTCCCGACTGCTCAGCTCCACTGCCCGCTCCACTAATCCTACCTCGGTTCGTCCTAAAATCCTTCTACTTCACCCCTCTCTCAACATAGACATCCTCCAACTTGCCACGCATCCTCCACCACTGCCTTTCTTCCTTTTGATTCAATTCCCTCTCCACAACCTATCCAACTCCTTTACTTCGAGATTTCATCCATCTCCCACATCGACTACTTTTAACCTCTCATGTCTCAATCCACAATGCATTTCCTTTCACATCTCCCTTTGACGTGCACCGGCTACCACATAGCTCGACAACACACCACACGTAGGTTGACTTTCGACACAAGCCTCTTCTATCAAAACATCGTCCTTTCAACACATCACATCCATACATCATTCTATTATTAATTACTTAGTTAGGTTTTATATAGGATAATGGTGTTATTGTTCGTTAAATAATCATGATTTGTTCATATCCATGGATAATTGTTTTCTTTACTAGTTATTTTGTTACAATTTGTTAATTAAAATTCCTAAGATAATTGTTCATAGGATAATCATTTTATTTCTTAGTTAATTTGTTACGATTTGTTACTTAGTACTCCTAGGATAATTGTTTTATTACGAGTTCATTAATTACAACTTGTTAACTATAATTCCTAAGCTAATTTATTAGTTTAATTAAGCTTTGTTAATTAAAATTCCTCCGTGGTACATTTATATTAAGATATTCTCTATGTTTATTGTAGTCTTTAATTAGAGTAACTATTTGTTATTTTTTCCGTCAGTAAACTTTGTTGTTAACATCTAAGAGGCACGACTCAGAAATTGTTTTGCTTATTTGGTCAATTACGTCAACTAATTGTCTTCTTCGCTTCTGCAGGTACATAATAACGTTGTCAAAGACAATTACTACACTAAGTAAACACACCTGAAATCTCATCCACTGATCTCAATCGAAATTGTGCATGGTGTAATTCAAGGGTACCCGGATGTCCCTTGGCCGTTGACTAGCGATTGCTTCCAAAACCTATCCTTATCAACATACACCTCATTTATCTCAACTTACGGTCAAATAAAAAGGGAAAGCGATGTACAGGTATTCTCCAGTTTTCCCTATTTTCTCTTTTCTACATGGTACTGTCATTTTTTTGGTGATTGTCAACATCAAATTTGATCTTTCAAATTTGGAGTAAAAGAAACCTGTGCATTCTTCCTACTCACATAGTGTAACTAGGGGTTTAAATTTTTGCATCACACCTATCATCACACACTTCTTGAAAATTCACAAACTAATCAACACACCAAAACATTCCTTGCACCTAGCTCACTGATTGGGATTTGATCACTCAACATAAAACCATTTCAGACATTTCCCATCCATAACTTACCCGAAACCAAACATAGTTCACCTCCTTCTAGGTCCTCTTACAACCATTTTTTTTCTTTTTAATCAAAATCAAAACAAATAAAAAATAAAAAAATTGTTGTGTTCCTCACTTGTTTGGCTCATATAATAACTTTCACGATGAGTAAGTACTCGATCTAGCACAAAGAAAATGAAACACAAACCCACTTCACTTAATTCTTCATCTCAACCAATAACCATCCCAGTGGTTTCCTCAACCTTGTCACTCCCCATGGTCCCCATAAATACCCATTCTCTTACCAATATATCTCACCCAGTACCATTCAGTCACACTTTGATGTTATACCAATCCATCCCATTCAGGCTTGCCACTTCGCCCTCTGTCAAATCAAAGCCTAGTAGTACTTCCATCTTCCCTCTTGGGGACCTAGAATTCAGAAAAATTATTGACACCAACCCTATGACCCTTCATTATTATATCTTAATAAGATACATACATCTTCCTCTGGATGGCCCACCGTTTCAGCAGGTCTATCCTTATAGTACTAGTTCTAAAATTCCTCAGTCCACGGCCTTACATGATTTTGCTTCATCCTCCACCAACCCAACGACACACCAGACCACCCAGGTAGTCACACCTATTCTACCCAATATTCCTCACATCAACACGACTATTGTGACTGTCATCCCTATCACTACGATTGCCCCAATTATCACTGGTACTTTCATTCAACCATCCCATATGTCAAATCCCTTATCCAAATAGAAAATTCCTTTTACGTCCCAAGTCTATGCCATTACTTCTCAACCTCCTCCAATGATACATTTGCAACATGTAGTGTCACTTCCAGTCTATCAACCCATCTATACCCATATCCCCACTCAACAGTTACCTCAACAACCTGCACAATCTCAATAATTATACCATGCCCCCATTTCCCACCAACCCACATTCTATTAATCTCCACCTCAACCATAATCCATAGTTTACACTCACCCATACCAAGTTCCTTAGACAACCACCCATTCGCAAATTCAACCACCACCTCTCATTTCTCTATAGGTGCTTCGTAATGATCCCATACAAATATTGATAGGTTGGTTAGCCAATCTAGAGGCTGCTACGTTAGGGTCCAAAGTTACATTGTCTTACGAAAAAATATGTAACAAACCCATTCATCCATATGTTCCCATGAAACCATATCCTCCACATAGGGAATTGCCAAAGTTTTCCAAATTTAACACTAAGGATGACCCACAAAAACATCTCCAAGCATTTAAACATGCATGTTATCTCATTGCACACATCCAATATTTGATGCTCCGTACATTCCCCATGTATTTGGCTGGCCCTACTTTAGATTGGTATAATAATATTCCTTAATACTCCATATTTTCTTTCTTTCACCTTGCGCAATTATATCTCAAGCATTTCTCAATAAATATTATGCGCAAGGTAACCATCAACGATCTGTATACCATTCACCAATTCAAAGATAAATCCATCACAGATTTCATCACACGATGGAGCAATATTATAAACCAGTTGTCTTTTCCTCTTCCTCAAATCGACCTCATCGAGCTCTTCGCGTGCTCTTATGTGAAGCATATTTCATTGACTTTACAAATCCAATCATTTCACACTTTTGAAGAAGCTTTCACTATGGCTCGTAAGCTGGAGACATGTGCCCTAGAACAAGGGCATTTAAAATTAAAGTAAAATAAGCCCAAAATAGAATTTGTCATACCATCCACATCAAATGACAAGTCAAAGGAAACTGCCAACGTTGTCATTGTCAAATCATCTCCTACACCGACATCTACTACAATATCCCAACAACGATTCACACGACCAATGTCCACCTATACTCCTCTAGGAGAATCATACAGCACCATCTTTGAAAAATTAATAACAACACATTTGATCAAGTTGCTGCCTATCCAACCAGTTGATGAATCTAGACTGAGACCTGGAAGTCTGTTAACGTTCGAAATGATCCAAAACTCCCTTTCGAAAATCAAGTTTTTTAGAACTTAGCCATTTTTAGCTTCTTTAAACTCGGCGCAGAAAATGGTGTGTCAACACTCTCAAAAGTGCACCTTTTTGAAATAGGCGTAGGGAAATTCTCATGTCGACATACCAAAATGTGCGCCCCTTAGAAAGCCCTTTGGCGCAGGAAATGTTGTGTCAACATCATAAAACATGCGCCTTTGGTGCTGAAAGTATGTGACGCTAAAAGTTGTGCCCTTTGGCGCTGAAAATGGTGTGTTGACACCATGAAATGTGTGCTAAGGCGCTGAAAGTATTATGTCAACACCAATAAAATTGTGCCAAGGCACATTTTAACCCATGTCGACACTCTGAAAGGTGTGCCAAAGAAAGTTGGTGAAATAATAAATGTAGTTTTTCTATAAATAGGCACCTGACACCTGTCATTTTCATGAATTGAAAATTGAAAAAGTGTTTTCTCTGCACCTGTCAGCTATCCTTGTCACCCCCTATGTGCCATTTTTCGAGCTTGTGGACCCCAACGTCGTCCTTCGTCTTTTATAAAACCGGGTAAGTGGCTTCTGTCATCCTTGTTGTTATGGTTTTTGTTTTTGGTTCTGTTAGGTTTTAGGGTTGTTAAAATGATTAAATATGAAAAGGGGAACCTATCAATCCATAACCAATTGGAAACCCCTTTTCCTCTCCTTCCAGATCTGTAAATCTGGAAGGCCCCTGCCTCTAAAGAAACTAAGGCCATTTTTCCTACTTATTATCTTACTTTGAAACCCTCTCTTTACCATTTGAAAAATCCAAAAGAGAGAAAGAGAAAGAAGGAAAAAATCTAAGATGTTAAAATCATTAGACCCTTGGCGCACTATCCTTTTATGTTACACCTCCCACAGTCGCACCTTAGCGCACTATACACCCAGTTTAATAACACTTAGCGGCTTTTGTAGGGTGCATGCGCATCCTGCACAACATCAACATAGGATGTTATGTGCTTCAAATCCATGCCAAGCACTTCTTCCCTTAGCACATTGATTTCCTTTGCAACATATTTCAAAATTATGCCTTGGGTGCACTTAAAACCCATGCAACACCATCTTTTTCAGCGCCCAGTCAAAACAGTTTTTCCCTAAGGCGCAGGTACATTTCCCTTAACATCAACATGACATGTTACATGTTGTAAACCTGTGCCCTGTGCTTTACCCTTTGGCACCCAAAATTGCATGTCAACACCCAGAAAACCGCACCCCTTCTACTGAGCGTAACTTTTCTCCTGTCAACACTGGCACAAATTTTCTCCTGTCAACACTGGCGCAAATTTTTACATGTCGACATCCTCAAAAGTGCGCCCAACATTTTTAAGCCTATGCAACATGCTATGAACCTGCGCCTTGCGCCCTAAGCCTTATAATTGCTCATTCTTCTTTCTGCAAGCTTTCATTATGAATAACATGACGGTTGACATGGCTCTTCTATGTTGGACCTCCTTGATCCTTCTTGTAGAACAACAACAACCATCCTTGAGCTCACACATGTCTTCATCAAGCAAGAAACCAACAAAGTCTAAAGCTAAAGCAAAGCAGTCAGAACAAGAGATGAAGTACAAATATCAGAAAGTCAGGATGCCTGACTCATATGCAGAGAGTGACCTCGACATCAGGGACTCTGAGCTGGGGCATATCGATATGGATGACTTTTGGGCAAGGACCAACCAGGAAAGCAGTGGCCCATGGATGAACAAGTTGGTGGGCAGTGGATTGCACTTTGCAGCTGGGCTGCCAGTAAGTGTTGTAAACAATGAGTTCATCATGTTGGTGGCTTGGTGCTATAACAAGGACACTAGATGTGTCGAAGATAAGGAAGGAAAGATGATCATCGACCTCATAGCCCGTCACTTTGAACTGACCCTGGGCATTCCTCATCATAGGCAATATGTTGCCATAAGTCTAGAAGACTGCAAGAAGGCCTAGGACGAAAATGAAGATAAATGCATGCAAATGATGAATGAACTTTATCTAAAAAACAAGAAGTCCAGTGAGTAGATGGCCACAGACCATCCACCGTAGTGACTTCAATGAGGAATTGAGTGATACAATCACCTTCCTGAACAGAGTATTTGGGCTCCCTGATGCCCATTATTTCCACAAATGGATGCTGAGGTACCTAGAGACCATGAGCAAGAATACACTGATCAACGTTTTGGCTGGGGTGAAATCATCAGCGACACCATCTCCCAGTAGCTTCAATAATTCCTAACAACTAGGAAGTTCTACATGAATTCCTACGTTGTATACGTTGCAACATCAACAAGAGATTTCGCAGGCTTAGCTCGAAATGGGGTATGGCCCCAGGTCAAAATATATGAATTCTACCTAGAGCTCAAGCTCGAGGCCAGCATCTCCCAGTTCTCCAAGATTAATGATGCCTTTTTCTATGAGGTAATCTACTTACTGAGGCCGAATATGAGACATGGTCAGACCAGCCCGAGTGTGATTGCTGCCACGAAGAAATGGGGAGCATTGTTCACACAATTCCCCACATTCACATATCTTAGAGCGGTGAATTTTGAGGGTGAACCGACAAAGCTACCAAGGTATGTAGGGCCCAAGCTGATCCTCTTGGAGTTGTCAAGGCAACTGATCACTTACCATGAGAAGTGCATGAAGAGAAAGAAAGGAGGAACTCCATTCCCCCTTATAGTTGGCCGATACACCTACACCACACTTGCCAAAGTGTGGGAGATGTATGTTGAACTTGAATTGCTGAATCTAAAGCACAACTTCCCAGCAAGGCCCACCTTTGATTGTCGGAGTTGCCTCCCAAGGGAAAAAATTGATCCCATCCATGTTCCTGAGATCGAGGACATCTAGATCGACCTGACACATGAAATAGACATCAGGCGAAAGGATCACTCCCGGCTGGCTCTGGAAGAGATCATCCATTATGGCGTAGCCATCGTTCCAAAGGGATTCCAAGAGACTGATCAAGAAATTGATCAGGTTTACCTTGACATAGATGGGGATGATTGGCCATTCGCAGAGGTCGACAGAGCCAAAGCACCTAAGACCATTCAGGAAAGGGTTAAGCCCACGTTGCAGCACACCGAGCATTGGTGCAAACAGAATGGTCTCACCTACCTTGGAGTAGATTTCACTACTTCCCCTTCAGGTAGAGCACCTCCAAGAATGGCCCAAGTGCTGAAAGGAAAAGGAAAGGACAAGGAGGGAGAATCAAGGAAACAAGAAGAAGCTCCTCAAAGCCCTCCTACTACTTCTGAGAAACAAGTGGTTGACCTGGTGTCTCCAGGTAAAGAAGAAGAAACAACAGAAGTTTCAATGGATACATCCACTCAGGATGTTATCACAGCTACAACTACTGAGGTACCCACCATTCCTTCTTCCGCTCCTTCTCCTCCCCCTGTCATTGAAGCATCTATTCCTATGGATGTGTCTTCTTCTCTCCCTTCCTCCCTTCCATCTCCCACCTCTTCCATCTTCTCCTCTCTCGCGGATCTGTCACCCAGTGTTCCCTCCATCCAATTACATATCCCTTCCATTTCCATGTCCTTTTCTTCTCCTGTAGTAACTCTAGGCCCCACAAGCACCAGGGCGTTGGACTCCTTGTCGATGCCACCACCAAGTGTTTCAACGTTCTTCCCTGCGGCCTCTTCAGTTGCTTCCCCTTTCACTCCCGTTTCTTCTTCTATTCCCTCTACTCCCTCTCCCATAAGTCCTAGCTGGATTTCTGACCATCTAGGTCAGCACAAGAGAAAGGTTCCCATCACACCCATGGACTTCTCTGTCATTCCGAAGAAGGGACCCAAGAAGCAGAAAGTGATAACTCACTTTTCTAAGAGCACTTCGGGGGAGAGAGTCATGGAGATTGCATACCCAGATCCCACCAAAGAAAAGAAGGATTTGTCTCCCACAGACTTCACAGTGACTCAAGTCACAATGGGAACCTCATCTGAAAGCCTACAAGGAGAAGCCTTGTCTGTAGTAGATGCTCTTTGCAAGAAACTTCAAGAAGCAAAAGAGGAGAAGAGAATACTCAAGGAACATAACAAACATCTTCTCCAAGCATTGCAGAGAATGGGCAACGCTCCTCCTGTGACTGCCGCCGAACCCACTGAAGTTCTCAGTCAGGATAAGATAAATGAATATGCTAAGATTGGTGAACAAGGCGTGGCAATATCATTCCTGGATTGAGTGAATCCTCAGAGATAGTGAGGAAATGATTAAGAAATTCATAGTGCTCTACCAGGATATAGATCAGGTAAATAAGGAGCTACAAGCAGTAGTAGGATCCCTCTCCAAAGAGTTGGATAATGCCAGATTGCAACATTAAACCTTCCAAGCAATGGCTAACATCTCAGCCGATGACCTATTGAAGGTTGGTGTCATCGATCACCCACGGGCACATAATAAAGCTCTTGTTGGATTAGATTATCGGGTCGATCAAATGGAATATATCATGGAGAGGATAGATAAAATCAAGGATAAAGCCCTGGATTCAAAATACAACATGGAGCAGATAGTTACAAAGATGTCTCCAGGGATGCTCAGTGAATCGTTCACCTTGAGGGAAGTAGACAATACATTCTAGCTCGTCAAGTCTATATTCACTCAAGGTTTGGCACCAAAGATCACTTTTAACTAAGAATCAATCAATAACCTTCTGGCTTTCCGTGATTTCATTGGCTTCCTGATCGATGCATGCGAGGAGTTCGCCGGGCTACCTGACAAGCTCAAGAATGAAAAAGAAACTTACAAAGTCATTGGAAACCATTTCAAAGGTCTAGATCATGATCAACTTTAGGCCATGATCAGCAAGTTCATGGAATATCGAGCGCAGTGTCACATTGCCTCTCCTGATCAGAAGCAAGACACTCAGTTTAAGCAAAGAGATGATGAGGAGTAGCTTCTCCTCTTGTGTATGCTTTGATCAATTTTGTAAAATATTTAAAAATATGTTGGCATTTATGATGACATCATCCATGTTGCACCATGGGATGTTGCCATCCAAAAACTTGCCCAAAAGTCAACTTTTGACTTTTTAGATATTTTGTAAATAGTGGTTGGTTTGTTTTTGTCTTCTTTCCTCTTCTCCTTCTATAAATACTGGAATACTTGTTGTAGCCTAGGTGGACATTTTTGTATGAAAAAAGAAGTGAGGAGAGAAAGACTTTGTACTTTCTTGTATCAGAAGAAATATTAATACATATGCTCAGACTTTGTGCTCAATATATGTGTTATTTGCATCAGATCTTTCTTAAGTTAGATCTATGTTTTTATTCTGTTGGATTCATTCCTATTATCATCATATGTTCATCAGTATTGCTTTATTTGTTTATGTAAGTAAGTTTGGCTCTGTTTACTACCAGCCCAAAGCATAAACCTTCTGACCTTTCTGATCTTGGAATTCATTTCTTTTCTTCCTTTAGATCTATCCTCCTCTGTTCCTTCCCTCCTACCTTTCTGTTCATAGTTGGAACTACCTCTACTGGGATGAGATCCCAAACCCCCTAAAGTTAGAATAGTGTAGATTTGCACAGATTCCTGCTTGATAGATTAGCAATAAACCAGTTTCACTTTGCTGTCTCAAAGAGGGGCTATGCCCTGCACACTGTTGGCCTGTTTCCCCATGACCTACCTAACCGACAGATTTTCAAACCAACATTTTTTTGTGACTCCACTGGGGATCAAACTAAGGAAATAATTAAAAAATTGTAAAAATCACTACCAGATTGCAAATTTTAACTCTTTGTTAAAAATTAAATTTTTTGCAGAAGTGATCAAAACTGAAAATTTCCTTATACAAATCCATAGATCTGGACCAGATAGGAGCTTTTAGTTCGCTGAGTTTTTACAAAAACTTGTATATTTTAGTAGATCTGAGATTCTGATATTTCATGATATTTTCAAAACCTTGCAAAATTCAGGTCAAAGATCCGAAAATCAGCTTTCTAAATTGACCCACTTTTTATCCTTGTTAATATTTGTCAGAAAATTGCAATAAGTTGTTATTAAAAAGGATAAAATTAAATATTAAAAAAGTACATGCTACTGATTTTTACCAGAAAAATCAGAAAATCAGCAAGTACAAACAAAAAGATTGTTGTAAATCTACTCTTAATTGTTGCAGATCTGAACAGGTACGCTGGCGGGTGAACAATTTACTCGTGGCAGAAGAGCTCGTGGAGAAGTTGATCCAATATTTGATCTACTTCAAAGGCACAATTTCAGTATCACTCCAGCATGATTCACATCACTAAACTCAGCGGATCGATCAGCCAGAAGTGCCTCACCTCCACGAAAGAGCTAGATTTCACAAGGTGCCTCGACATCGACTTGCAGTGCTCTTTTGCTAAGTGGAACCACACTCCCTGCTCGTGTTCTTTTTCCCACTTTTCAAATGGAAATAAATCTACCTGTACCATGGGGAAATGCCATGGGTCCTCTAGCACTGCCACATCCAGTACACCCCCTTCCCAACGGAAATCATAAGAATTTCCCAAAATTTGATGGGAGCAGAAATCAAAGCACAGATGCACATATAGCTACATTTATTATGTCATGCAGTATTCTGGACGTAACTCATGAGGATGTATCAGTACGTCTCTTTCTTGAGACCTTGCAAGGGCCTGCATCAGAATGGTTCCAGCATTTACCAGCCAGATCCATCACCAGTTGGGCCACATTACGGACTGCATTTGAAGACAGATACAAGCCTTCAGAAGACACATTCACGTTATTGTTGTGAATCACTCACATGAAGAAGGAGGCCAATGAAACCATGCATGATTTTATCACCGTTTCAATTCACTGATCAACTATGTGCCACCTGCCATGTTGCCAACATTAGAGAATCAAAAGTGTTTCTTTGTGAATGCCATGAGTTCGAAAGTAAGTTTCTTACTTTTACAGGAATAGATACCCACCTTGGTCCTCACCCAGGCTATGGCCATTCAGATAGAAGATAACCTTCTTATATCTGGTGAGTTAAAATGAGAGTCGTCAAAATCAAAGGCTTCAACTTCTTCTCAGGCTACCTCATCAGATCCAGCATTCTAGAAGATGGCCAATGACTTGCTCTCATTAAAGAAGCAATTGGCTCAAACATCGTCTACTACTCTATACAGGATATCCCACGGAGGAACTTCACTCCCAACAATGCCGCCCAAAGGCCATGTTTTCCTGTTGCTTCTCCAAGGTTAGCAATTGAAGCCCCTCCGGTCAATGCTTTGGTTGAAATCGAAGAAGATGATACAAATTACGAAGAACCTTTGTCGCAAGGTGAAGATGATCAAGATGTCGGTGAACCGACTGGTGACTCTACTATCGGGTATATGGAATTTGAAGACAAGGAATCTGATGAAGAAGAGGGTACCCAAGGGTATGCAAGTAGACAATCATACGTAGTTTTCACTCACTCACAAGGAAAAGAAGCAAAGGTTGCTACTGAAAAACAAAAGGAAAAGGTTGTGGTAACTCCTCCTCCAACGATCGCTAAAAGAGGTAATCCCCTTCCTACTCAACCTCCTGTTAAACCTTTTGTAAAGAAATATTTTCCTCCTATTTCTCCTCCAATTCAGCCTTCCTCCAATTCCATAAAGACCAGTAATCCTCCTCCACAAACGTGAAACGAAGGACTCATTCCTTCGTTAGCACAACCCTTGGTCGCATTCAATATAATTGATCATGCTAAAAAGACCAAGATCCAGATGTCTGAAGTTGAATACCTTCAGTCCAACCCAGAGCAACTTGTAAGATTAACTAAGTATATCCAAAGCCAGGTTGCCATCCTTCCTCCCATTTCCCCAAAAGGAATTCTTCCCACCCCTCCTACGTCTCACGTAAACGTTGCCTCGACTTCTGCATCAGGGAAAAATTGAACCTTTTTACCTATCTCTCCTGATCAATGGTCATAAACTAAGTAACTGTATAATTGATTCTGGAGCTTCTGACAATGTTATGCCAGCAAAGGTCACCCATGCTTTGGGCCTCACACTTACTAAACCTTTTGGCAGATGCTACTCCATGGAAACCAAACAGGTACCATTGATTGGTCAGATCAAGGATGCGCAGTTTACATTCGCAGCATTTCCTGAGAAAAGGGTAAAAATGACTATTCTCGTAGCTGATATTCCAGCAGCCTATGGGATACTGCTAGGGAGGAGCTTCTATAAAGAAGTTGGTGGGGAAATTCATATGGACTGGTCCAAAGCCAGAATTCCTGTCAAAGGGGTGATGCAGACATTGGAACCAGAATCACAAAAGAAATATCTAGTCACCAACTCTGATGACCCCAAGGCTCATATTCTTTTTGAATCGTCAGGGATGGGGAACTACTTCCTGTCCACCGACTCAGATAGAATGGATGTTCTCATCCAAAAAGAGGATCTCAACAAAGTATGGACATTGCAGTTTGATGGCAGTTGTGCAACAAGTGGATGCGGTGCTGGGGCTGTTCTAATATCTCCTGAAGAGGAGATTTTCCCTTTTTCTTTCAATTTGTAGTTCTTCAATACTAATAATACTACCGAGTATGAATCCTTGTTACTTGGCATGCAAGCTGCAAAAGAGAAAGGAATCAAGAATCTAAAAGTGCAAGGTGATGCTGAGCTAATTGTCAATCAGGTAAAAGGGATATATCAAGTAAAGAATGACCGGCTCAGACACTACCGCAATGCGGTATGGGATAACATCAAGGAGTTTGATGCTTTCTCAATCAAAGTAGTTCCGTGAACTCAAAATGACATGGCTGATTCATTGGCCATCTCAGCCTCTCTCATGCTCCCTCACCCAGGGTTAAAAATAGATACATATACCATTGAGGTGGTTTTTCACCCAAGTGTGCCAGATAATTCACAGCACTGGCAAGTGTTCAATGATGACAACCAACTTATCACTTTTTTGGAGAAAGCTGACAATTTTAAAGAACTTCATTTCGACAGATCAACTTCTACGTGTCATGAGTCCCTCACCCATCAAGCACATGAATCTAAAAAAGAAATAGTGATACATCTCAAAGGAAATAAGATTCCAAAAGGTTTGGTTTCCTTAGAACAATTATTTGATAATCATGACCGTTTTGTCAAGAAAAAGTGACAGGATGATCCTTCCTCTTCTCTGGAAACTGAATCCGTCAATCTGGGTACTGCGGAACATCCTCATTCTATGAATATCGGGAAGTGTTGTACGCCTGAGGAAAAGTGAAAATTCGTTAAGTTGCTGAAAAAGTACATGGATGTATTAGCATGGTCTTATGCTGATCTGAAGTCTTTCAAGCCAAAGGACATTCGACATGACATTCCGCTCAAGGACGATGTCAAGCCTTTTCATCAAAAGCAAAGGCACTACAACCCCAAAATCTCAGGTACCATCCAGGCTGAAATTCAAAAGATGTTGGATGCAAGAATTATTTTTCCAATTCATCACAGTACCTAGGTTGTGAATATTGTACCTGTGTGGAAGAAGAATGGTGAGATACGCATATGTGTGGACTTTCACAACTTGAACCAGTCATCCTTAAAGGATAACTATCCACTGCCAATAATGGATCAAGTGCTTTAGGTAGTAACTGGTTCATAAATGTTATCTATGCTTGATGGTTTTTTAGGTTACAATCAAATTCAAGCCACGCCTGAAGATCAGTTCAAGACAACATTCACCACCCCTTGGGGTACCTTTCACCTACAACAGAATGTCGTTCGGTTTGATCAACGCCGGTGCCACCTTCCAACGAGAAATGGAATTTTCATTCAAATGTATGATGGGAAAAGTCATCATAGTTTACCTAGATGACCTGACCGTGTTCTCCAAGAAACAAAGTGATCACTGCAATCATTTGGAACAAGTCTTGATCAAATTCCGAGAGCACAAAATCTCGCTAAATCCCAAGAAGTCAGTTTCTGGGGTCACAGAAGGAAAGCTATTAGGCCATGTCATCAGCAAAGAGAAAACTAAGATAGATATCGAGAGATTCAAGGCTATTCAGAGCCTTACTTTTCCTACAAGCAAGACTGGTGTTCACTCTTTCTTCGGAAAGGTAAATTTTCTCAGACGCTTTGTTCCTAATTTTGCTGAGAAGACTCGTCATATATCTAATATGATGAAAGGGTCCCAAACATTCCAATGGAGTGAGGAAGGAAGGAAATCATTCAAAGACATAAAAACCTTCATCACTCACGCTCCGGTTCATGTATGTCCTGACTTCAGCAAAGACTTCATCATGTACAGTTATGCCTCTGCGCATATTGTATCAGCTATCTTGATGCAAAAGAACTCTGAGGATATTGAATCCCTGATTGCTTTCATGATTTCTCCTCTTAAGCCTCATGAACTAAAAATTTCACAACTGGAAAAGCATGCCTTTGTTGTGGTAAAAGCAGTCAAAAGTTTCAGCTACTATATTCTGAATTCTCATACAGTAGTGTTGGTTCTTGACACGGTTGTTAAGTCTATCCTGACTCAACAGGAGTTAGGGAGCTTACGAGGGAATTGGATCGCAAAGGTCCAAGAATACGATCTAGACATCAGACCAACCAAGTTGGTAAGGGGTAAGGGCCTGTGTCAGCTAATGGCTGAAAATAAAGACTCAGAGGTACCTGAAGAGAAAGTTGATCATGTTAATAGAGAACAAATGAACTAGAGAAATCAGATTCTTTTCCCATGGTTCTGTTTGTCACAACCAACGACGAATGGTATTCTGACATCGCATTCTTTCTCACCTATGGCGAGTGCCCAACTCACCTAACCACTAAGGAAAAGTGAACGGTAAAGCTCAGAGCCACAAGATATGTCATATGGGATGTACAAACGTGGAATTGATGGCATTTTCCTACGATGTGTTGATAAGCAACAGTAGATAAGATTATTAAAGAGTTTTCATGATTCAGCCTATGGTGGTCACTTCTCCTCGTTAGTAACAACACATAAAATCATTCGGGCCAAGTACTACTAGCTGACGCTATTTTAGGATGTAGCCACCTAGGTATCAAAATGTGAACTTTGCCAACAGTTTATTGGCAAACCAAAGCTGGCTGAGTTTCCCCTCAAGCCTGTCATTATTGACTAACCATTCAGGAAATGGGGAATTGATTTCATTAGAGAACTCAATCCTCAATCAAGTGTTGGACATAGTTATGTCCTAACAACAATGGATCACTTCATGAAATGGGTGAAGGCCATACCTGTCAAGCATGCCACTTCTGAAGCTGTTTGCAACTTCGTCAAGGAAAATATTATTACGAGATTTGGCATTCCACACAAAATCGTTGCTGACAAAACTTCTAACTTCTATTCACGGGAAGTTATTGGTTTTTGCTATGGATACAGAATAACCTTGGCTTATGCCTCTGATTATTACCCTCAAGTAAATGGTCAGGCATAATTGAGCAACAAGAACCTAGTGACTATCATACGGAAGCTAGTTGATGAAAACCAGTGGTCCTGGCACAAATCATTGTATGATGCTTTGTGGGCGGATCGTATCACTCCAAAGAGGTCTCTCGGCATGTCACCTTTCTAGGTGTTGTATGGGATCGATGCTGAAATCCTTATCTCTGTAGAACTTCATGCTCTGCGCTTGGCGCGAGCGATTAAAGATGAAACTTTTCAGAATTCTCTTGAAAAGAGGATTATGTACCTGACAGAACTTGAAGAAAAGTGAGTAAAAGTGGTCGACAAGATCACTGAACATCAGAATCAAGTTAAGAGGTTGTTCGACAAGAAAGCTAAGCAAAGAGATTTCCAAGTGGGAGATCTTGTTCTTCTGTGGGACAAACGAAGAGAACCGAAAGGTATGCATGGAAATTTTGACTCTCTTTGGAGAGGGCCATACAAGATCAAGCAACTCAATGGAGAGAATAGTTTCTATCTCTCATATCTGGATGGAACCGAGCTCCCACTTCCCTATAGCGGGCAGCACCTGAAGATTTTCAGGAAGTAGAGCTTGCTCTCTTCTTTGTAACATTTGCTTTTGTTGTGTGTTTGCTTTTGCTGTTTGTTTTCTTTCTATTTGTTGTGTGTTCCCTTCCTTCCCTTTTTTTTCGCCCTTGTTTTTGACTCTTTATAACCCAATGGATAGGCACATAGAAATCTAGGATTCTCTACCCTTAAGTTTCACTTAAAGATAGTCCCCATAAAGAGCCATTTGTTATCCTGCAAGATTGACAAGGGCAATTTCCAAGTAACCATACCGAAAATTCTATTTTGGTCCCTGAGGAAGTCTGTTAACGTTTGAAATGATCCAAAACTCCCTTTCAAAAATTAAACTGGGCGCAGGAAATGACATGTTGACATACCTAAATGTGTGCCCCTTAAAAATCCCTTTGGTGCAGGATATATCATGTCAACATCATAAAACATGAGCTAAGTATGTGCGCCTAGGCGTAGAAATTCTCATGTCAACATCTTCATAATTTTTCCACCTTAAAAATCCTTTGGCACACTCATTGTTGTGTCGACATCAATAAAGTTGCGCCCCTTTGGCGTTGAAATTATCATGTTGACATCTTGAAAGTTATGCCCCTTTGGCACTGAATTTATCCTATTAACATTATGAAATGTTCGTTTAAGGCACTGAAAGTATTATGTCAACGCCAATAAAATTACACCAAGGCACATTTTAACCCGTGTCGACACTCTGAAAGGTGCGCCAAAGAAAGTTGGTGAAATAATAAATGTTAGTTTTTCTATAAATAAGTGCCCGACACCTATCATTTTCACAAATTAAAAATTGAAAAAGTGTTTTCTTTGTGCCTATCAGCTATCCTTGTCACCCCCGCGTGTCGTTTTTCGAGCTTGTGGACCCCAACGTCGTCCTTCGTCTTTTATAAAACTGGGTAAGTGGCTTCTATCATCCTTGTTGTTGTTATGGTTTTTGTTTTTGGTTGTGTTAGGTTTTAGGGTTGTTAAAAAGATTAAATCTAAAAAGGGGAACCTATCAAGCCATAACCAACTGGAAACCCCTTTTCCTCTCCTTCCAGATCTGTAAATCTGGAAGGCCCCTACCTCTAAAGAAACTAAAACTCATCTTTTCCTACCTGTTACCTTGCTAAAACAACCCTCTCTTTACCATTTGAAAAAACCAAAAGAGAGAATAAATCTAAGAAATTGCAAAGAAAATCATTAGACCCTTGGCGCACTGTCTTTTTATGTTACACCTCCCACAGTCACGCCTTGGCACACTGTACACCTAGGTAACATGACCCTAACCCGCACCTAGTTTAATAACACTTAGCGGCTTTTGTAGGGCACAGGCACATCCTACACAACATCAACATAGGATGTTGTGTGCTTCAAATCCAAGCCAAGTGCTCCTTCCCTTGGCGCATTGATTTCCTTTGCAACATATTTCAAAATTGTGCCTTGGGCGCACTTAAAACCCATGCAACACCATCTTTTTCAACGCCTATTCAAAACAGTTTTTCCCTAAGGCACAAGTGCATTTCCCTTAACATCAACATGACATGTTACATGTTGTAAACCCGCACCCTGTGCTTTACCCTTTGGCACCCAAAATTGCATGTCAACACCCAGAAATCTGTGCCCCTTCTTCTGAGTGTAACTTTTCTTCTGTCAACACTGCACAACTTTTCTCCTGTCAACACTAGCACAAATTTTTACATGTCAACACCCCAGAAAGTGTGCCCAGCATTTTTAAGCCTATGCAGCATGCTATGAACCTGCGCCTTGTGCCCTAAGCCTTATAATTACTCATTCTTCTTTCTGCAAGCTTTCATTATGAATAACATGACGATTGACATGGCTCTTCTATGTTGGACCTCCTTGATCCTTCTTGTAGAAGAACAACGGCCATCCTTGAGCTCACACATGTCTTCATCAAGCAAGAGACCAACAAAATCTAAAGCTAAAGCTAAATTATCGGAACAAGAGATGAAGTACAAATATCAGAAAGTCAGGATGCCTGACTCATATGCAGAGAGTGACCTCAACATCAGGGACTCTGAGCTGGGGCATATCGATATGGATGACTTTTGGGCAAGGACCAACCAGGCAAGCAGTGGCCCATGGATGAACAAGTTGGTGGGCAGTGGATTGCACTTTGTAGCTGGGTTGTCAGTAAGTGTTGTAAACAATGAGTTCATCATGTTGGTAGCTCAGTGCTATAACAAGGACACTAGATGTGTCGAAGATAAGGAAGGAAAGATGATCATCAACCTCACAGCCCGTCACTTTGAACTGACCCTGTGCATTCCTCATCACAGGCAATATGTCGCCATAATTCTAGAAGACTACAAGTAGGCCTTAGACAACAATGAGGATAAATGCATGCAAATGATGAATGAGATATATCTAAACAATAAGAAGTCGGTGAGCAAATGGCCTTAGACCATCCACCGTAGTGACTTCAATGAGGAATTGAGTGATACAATCACCTTCCTGAACAAAGTATTTGGGCTCCCTGATGCCCATTATTTCCACAAATGGATGCTGAGGTACCTAGAGACCATGAGCAAGAATACACCTGATCAGCATTTTGGCTAGGGTGAAATCATCAATGACACCATCTCTTAGCAACTTTAACAAGTCCTAACAACTGGGAAGTTCTATATGAGTTCCTACATCGTATACGCTGCAGCATCAGCAAGAGATTTCGCAGGCTTAGCTCGAAATGGGGTATGGCCCCAGGTCAAAATATATGAATTCTACCCAGAGCTCAAGCTGGAGGCTAGCATCTCCCAGTTTTCCAAGATTAATGATGCATTTTTCTATGAGGTAATCTCCTTCCTGAGGCCGAACATGACACATGGTCATACCATCCCGAGTGTGATTACTGCCATGAAGAAATGGGGAGCATTTTTCACACAATTCCCCACATTCACGTATCTCAGAGTGGTGAATTTCGAGGGTGAACCGAAAAAGCTACCAAGGTATGCAGGGCCAAAGCTAATCCTCTTGGAGATATCAAGGAAACTAATCACATACCATGAGAAGTGCATGAAGAGAAAGAAAGGAGGAACTCCATTCCCCCTTACAGTTGGCTGATACACCTGCACCACACTTGCCAAAGTGCGGGAGATGTATACTGAGCTTGAATTGCTGAATCTAAAGCAAAACTTCCCAGTAAGGCCTACCTTCGATTTCCAGAGTTTCCTACCAAGGGAAAAAAATTGATCCCATCCATGTTCCTGAGATTGAGGACATTTGGATCGACCTAACACATGAAATAGACATCATGCTAAAGGATCACTACCGGCTAGCTCTGGAAGAGATCATCCATTATGGCATAGCCATCATTCCAAATGGATTCCAAGAGACTAATCAAGAAATTGATCAGGTTTACCCTAACACGGATGGGGACGATTGGCCATTCGCGGAGATCGAAAGAGCCAAAGCACCAAAAACCATTCAGGAAAGAGTTAAGCATACGTTGCAACACACTGAACATTAGTGCAAACAGAATGGTCTCACCTACCTCGGAGTAGATTTCACTACTTCCCCTTTAGGTAGAGCACCTCCAAGAACGGTCCAAGTGCTGAAAGGAAAAGGAAAGGACAAGGAGGGAGAATTAAGCAAACAAGAACAAGCTCCTCAAAGCCCTCCTACTACTTTTGAGAAACAAGTGGTCGACTTGGTTTCAACAAGTAAAGAAGAAGAAACAACAGAAGTTTTAATGGATACATCCACCCAGGATGTTATCACAGCTACAACTACTAAGATACCCACCATTCCTTCTTCTGCTCCTTCTCCTCCCCTGTCATTGAAGCATCTATTCCTATGGATGTGTCTTCTTCTCTCCCTTCCTCCCTTTCATCTCCCACCTCTTCAATCTTCTCCTCTCTCGCAGATCTGTTGCCCAGTGTTCCCTCCATCCAATTACATATCCCTTCTATTTCCGTGTCCTTTTCTTCTCCTGTAGTAACTCTAGGCCCCACAAGCACCAGGGCATTGGACTCCTTGTCGATGCCACCACCAAGTGTTTCAACGTTCTTCTCTGCGGCCTCTTCAGTTGCTTCCCCTTTCACCCTCGTTTCTTCTTCTATTCCCTCTACTCCCTCTCCCATAAGTCCTAGTTGGATTTCCAACCATCTAGGTCAGCACAAGAGAAAGGTTCCCATCGCACCCATGGACTTCTTTGTCATTCCGAAGAAGGGACCCAAGAAGCAGAAAGTGATAACTCACTTTTCTAAGAGCACTTCGGGGGAGAGAGTCATGGAGATTGCATACCCAAATCCCACCAAAGAAAAGAAGGATCTGTCTCCCACAGACTTCACAGTGACTCAAGTCACAATGGGAACCTCATCTGAAAGCCTACAAGGAGAAGCCTTGTCTGTAGTAGATGCTCTTTGCAAGAAACTTCAAGAAGCAAAATATGAGAAGAGAATACTCAAGGAACAAAACAAACATATTCTCCAAGCATTGTAGAGAATGGGCAATGCTCCTCCTGTGTCTGCCGTCGAACCCATTGAAGTTCTCAATCAGGATAAGATAAATGAATATGCTAAGATTGGTGAATTAGGTGCGGAAATATCATTCTCCTCCCCCTGTTATTGAAGCATCTATTCCTATGGATGTGTCTTCTTCTCTCCCTTCCTCCCTTCCATCTCCCACCTCTTCCATATTATCCTCTCTCGTGGATCTGTCACTCAGTGTTCCCTCCATCCAATTATAGATCCCTTCCGTTTCCATGTCCTTTTCTTCTCCTATAGTAACTCCAGGCCCCATAAGCAGTAGCACATTGGACTCCTTGTCGATGCCACCATCAAGTGTTTCAAAGTTCTTCCCTGTGGCCTCTTCAGTTGCTTACCCTTTCACAGAAAAAATCATTTCTTCTTCTATTCCCTACTAATCCCTCTCCCATAAGTCCTAGTTGGATTTCTAACCATCACCAAAGGTCAGCACAAGAGAAAGGTTCCCATCACACCCATGGACTTCTCTATCATTAAAAAGAAGGGACCCAAGAAGCAGAAAGTGATAACTTTTTTTCTAAGACCACTTTTGGGGAGAGAGTCATGGAGATTGCATACCCGGATCCCACCAAAGAAAAGAAGGATTTTTCTCCCACATACTTCACAGTGATTCAAGTCACAATTGGAACCTCGTCTGAAAGCCTAAAAGGAGAAGCCTTGTCTGCAGTAGATTCTCTTTTTGTAAGAAAACAAACATCTTCTCCAAACATTGTAGAGAATGGGCAACGCTCCTCCTGTGACTGTCGTTGAACCCACTAAAGTTCTCAGTCAGGATAAGATAAATAAATATGCTAAGATTGTTAAACAAGGCACAGAAGTATCATCCTGATTGAGTGAATCCTCAGATATAGTGAGGAAATGATCAAGAAATTCATAGTGCTCTACCAAGATATAGATCAGGCAAATAAAATGCTACAAGCAGTAGCAGGTCCCTCTCTGAAGAGTTAGATAATGCCATATTTCAAAATGAAACCTTCCAAGTAATGGCTAACTTCTCAGTCAATGACCTATTGAAGGCAAGTGTCATCGATCACCCATGGGCACATAATAAATCTCTCGTTGCATTAGATTACCGGGTCGATCAAATGGAATATATCCTGGAGAGGATAGATAAAATCAAGGATGAAACCCTAGATGTAAAATACAACATGGAGCAAATAGTTACAAAGATTTCGACAGGGATGCTCAGTGAATCGTTCACCTTGAGGGAAGTAGATGATATATTCCATCTCTTCAAGGCTATAGTCACTCAAGGTTTGGCACCAGTGATCACTTTTAACTGAGAATCGATCAATAACCTTCTGGATTTCCATGATTTCATTGGCTTCCTGATCGATGCATGCGAGGAGTTCGTCGGGATACCTGACAAGCTCAAGAATGAAAAAGAAACTTGCGAAGTCATTGGCAACCATTTCAAAGGTCCAAATCATGATCAACTTCAGGCCATGATCAACAAGTTTATGGAATACTGAGCTTAGTGTCACATCGCCTCTCCTGATCAGAAGCAAGACACTCAGTTTAAGCAAAGAGATGATGAGGAGTAGTTTCTCCTCTTGTGTATGCTTTGATCATTTTTTTTTTTGTAAAATATTTAAAAAGCTTTTTGGCATTTATGATGACATCATCCATGTTGCACCATGGGATGTTGCCATCCAAAAACTTGCCCAAAAGTCAACTTTTGACTTTTTAGATATTTTGTAGATATTTTGTAAATAGTGGTTGGTTTGTTTTTGTCTTCTTTCCTCTTCTCCTTCAATAAATACTGGAATACTTGTTGTAGCATAGGTGGATGTTTTTGTATGAGAAAAGAAGTGAGAGAGAGAAAGACTTTGTGCTTTCTTGTAACATAAGAAATATTAATATATATGTTCAGACTTTGTGCTCAATATATGTGTTATTTGCATCAGATATTTCTTAAGTTAGATCTATGTTTTTATTCTGTTGGATTCATTCCTATTATCATCATATGTTCATCAGTATTGCTTTATTTTTTTATGCAAGTAAGTTTGGCTCTGTTTACTACCAGCCCAAAGCATAAACCTTCTGACCTTTTTGACTTGGAATTCATTTCTTTTCTTCCTTTAGATCTATCCTCCTCCGTTCCTTCCTTATCACCTTTCTATTTGTTGTTGGAACTACCTCTACTGGGATGAGATCCCAAAGCCCCTGAAGTTAGAATAGTGTAGATTTGCACAGATTCCTGCTTGATAGAATAGCAATAAACCAGTTTCGCTTTGCTGTCTCAAAGAGGGGCTATGCCCTGCACACTGTTGGCCTGTTTCCCCATGACCTGCCTAACCGACAGATTTTCAAACCAACAAATCTTCAAGTAGATAATCCAAATGCTTCACCTAATCAACCACTATATATTTTTAAACAACCATTTCCAAACCATACACCCACATCAATAAGTCAAACCACCACTTATTCTACTTTGCAAGTTCCCAATGCCCACACCATAAATATTATACATACTGTGGGCATAAATTTAGTCCGATTCATAGATATACCTTCTTCATCAATCACCATATCCACCTCACTATAAGCTCCCCCTTTCTTCAATCCATTAACTCCTACCCCCACACTAACCTCAGTCCTATCTACATTCACCTCAGCACCTCTTCCCACATCCACTGTTGATTCCACATCTAAATATGCCTCATACACTACATCATCCACATCTATTCCATCTTCACCCATAATGTCAACCATAGACCCAATCCCAATTTTGGGACTTACCACATCCACATTGTCCTTCCCCCCTACATCATTTGAAGAACCTTTGAAAGAACTTAAAATGGATTCAATTGCAAATAATCTTTCTACCTCATCAGTGTAACCAAATCAATGTCCACCTTCCTTAGATTCTAACGAACAAATATTCCTTCCTATGCCTCTATCAGTACCACCTCTGGATCCTCTGGTAGAAATTATTTTCATTCCTCCCAAGGACGAAACCTCTCAAATATTACCTCAAAATTCCCTTATACAGGAAAATAATATTCCTTCTTCTAAACAATCTAACCCCAAATCCCTTCAAATAAAATCATCCAACACTATGAAAATCACAACTAGATTCCAGCCATCAAGACATGAACATACTCAAACTTTGTCCTCAACATCTGAATTATCTCAAACATCCACTCCTTCTCCAAAAACCAAAATAAACTGTACAGACATAGCTCCTCTAAATGTTTCAGTTGAATCATATACGGAGGTCTTCCGACATTTGTTACAAATTTTTGCAATCACACTTCCACCTATTAGGGCCTTTGACCCTGGTAGTAAGAAACCACCATGGTTTATGTAACATCCCCATTTTAAAATACTAGAACAAGGGAATTTTTTTTTTTTTTGATAACGTTCCTTGTTATGAATTGCAAAATTCAAACACACGTTCAAGTTTTAATAATTGTTCTCTTCCCAAACAACACAGTTTGGATCACACAATTTCTTTTTAAAACGAATTTTCCCTGTTCGCATATTTACAATATGGAACACACATTCAATGCCATTCAATCTTATAACAGATTCTATATGCTGTTGTAAATGACTCGAGGAACTACCGATCTTCCATTTTCATGGCTCGGAGTTTCAACGATCCTTCATTTCATGACTCGGCAACAACCGATCCTTCATGTTCATGACTCGGCAACAACCGATCCTTCATGTTTGTTTATGCATGGTATATTATATATACATTTTCTCATAACCATTTCCGGTTATCGAAGTGATCCATTTAAAAAGCCTATCTGAATATCTGTTACTGATATTCATCTGACATCCTGCATCTTAAATTAAGTGATAAGGACAACGCAACCAGCAATTGCGATACTTTGGCCAAAGATTTTCACATGCTTTGCATGATCATATTCCTGGATGTGATACACATCAACAGAATACGTCCTTCACTTCAGTTCACCTGTTATCTAGAATGGTCTTTCCTGGTTCCTACCAGTCCTCTTTGTTTAAGGTTAGTTTAAACTTCCAATTACAGTTAGTAATATGAACGAGTATAGGAAGGCACTCCCGGTAACTAAAGATACGCAGACATACAGTGTCGTTTCCCCACGACCCCGTGTGTCTAGTTATCTTTAGTATTCCGGAGTCACTCCGTATACCAGATCATACTCCTATCCCCTGTCCATAGTTACTCATTCAGCCTATGTATTCTTGATGTTTTAATTCAGGAGGGCATTGCAATATGTCAGTTGCAACAGTGTGTCGTCATGAATACCCCATCTTCATGGAGACACCTTGCTGTAGCTGGCGTATGCCAATGTCCTACGGAATTCTCCCATCGAGAATACACATCCTGCTCAAGTGCTTCGGATATGATTTTAATAATTAAAATCAACTTTCAGCATCCACGCTGATCTCTTGATCCTCGTTTCCGTTACAGTTATATAGGGCTAAGAGGGACTAAATCCGTCCATTATCTTGCAATGCATCTTCTCCTTCATGTCGAAGGGTTGCATTTCCTTTCTTGGTTCACTTCTTAATCATTGGATTAAGCAGTCCGTTCCGACGGACGTGATAATTTTAACCTATTAAACTTAACCAAGATTATCTCAACTGCAACTAAATTCAGAATTTTAACTTATTAGACGTCCTTTAAATGAGTTCTAATTTCCCAAGAACAGTATTCATTTGTTCTCCTTAACGTTATATGGTTAAGGTCCATTAGTTACGGATATACTTATCCTATATCCATTATTCTGAACTTATCAAATGGGATCATTAATGGAGTTCGAAAGCGAAGTTCGATTACCCCGGAGTTTGATTGATATTCCTTAGCTCCTAAGCTAATCCTGAATACCTTCCGATTATAGAATCATATTCTTCCTAATCCTTTTAATGTCAATTAAAAATTCATCTTTACCCAAGTATGAATTAATTGCATTTTTCAACTTAAAAGTTGCATTTAGGTAAGAATAGATATCAGTTTCCATTTAGCATCCCTCCAAGGACAAATAAACAAATCCAAATCAAGAAATAACATTATATTTCCAAATTAGACAACAAAATCAAACTGATATAACTATTGAAAATATCACACTTGTAATTGTATTCAATATTTCAAGTCATAATCTGTACATTTGCCAATCCAGCTGATTGGGCATAGTTTACATAAAACATCCATATAACTCATGGACAGAAGAATATATTTTCTTCTTTTCACAATTCCTCGAAGAGGAATAAAAGCAACAATTAAAATTCATCCTATCAACAATCAAGAAGCATCAGAAAACAGCCAAGTCTTCATTCTAATCAAAATTCATCTGCAAAATGAATTGCATGGGTCAGTTCAATGAACTGAGCATATTAAGCACTTATCCTTAAAATAAGGTGCTTCAACTAACTGTCTCAATAAAAGAACCCTGCTTTTATGAAACGACAGTTAAACATCAATCACGAAATAGGCACAAAAGAAAGATCAGCATAACAACTGAACTATCAGAATATTATCACAATCAGCAATAAGACTGTTGTCCTGTTTCCACATAATATTAAACATACTGTTATCCTTTCCACGCCTTTCATTAATAATAAATGCAAAGGATGAAACTAACTGAAATGTAACTCATTACTTTCCTTCCAGTTCGTGTATTAAATTCAAAGCAATCAAGTTCAAACAAGAAAGTGAACATCAATGCCTATAGTTGCTCCCATCTAAGCACTATAAAAACTCATTATTCACGAATTCCAGATTTCCAACTGAATGAAAGAAGAAAAGATCATTTTTCCAAGTCATTCATTCATATCTCTATTTCTTTCCACATGACTGTCCTAACAGTGGAATCCAAACGAAAGACAAATCAAGATAACAGTTCAGAGTGAAACTTACAAAATCCATTCGGAATTCACTTTCCGGCAGTAAGAATAATTTCATTTATAATCAGCTTTAAATGAAAACAGGGAACAATTCATGATAGAACAAGCAATATCAAGATGTAGACCATGTAATTGTTGTACTAGAAGATTCCATACTTCTCTCACTGTATTGTTAACCAAACAAACAGATATACAATCACGCAATCACTTACTCATATGTCCTTTTATATCCATGAACGCATACAATTCATAATAACCAATTACACATTGTTGTTACCTACAGCGAAACCAAATTCTTATACACTGTAAAGTTCCAATATTATTTTTCAGAGTCAAAATAGCAAAAGATAAGATTTCATTTCTCTAAAATTTCATTAAGAACAATCCTTTTGATCAAAATGAACTCAAACACCTAAATCGTGTTCATCTAAGCAAGACAGCTCAAATTATAAAGATAGCAGAACAGTCATTCTTATTGAAAAGAAAACTCACATAGCCTGTACAATTTAAATCCAGTATACCACAACAATGGATATCCAACTCGAGTTCTATCTCGATCAACCGTTAACTCCAAAACAGCATTCTCCATTTTCTTAATGAGGTACAGAACTCAAAATATAACATTCATATATCAATACCTCTATAAAGACAAACCCGTTTAGGGTGTTAATGGCGTAAGCTTGGTACAGTCAAGGCAGACTCAGAAAACAAGCTAATTCCCACACTTTCCATTTATTAAAACAGAAATCCAAGTCAAGTTCGCATTCACAAGACAATTCAAATTAGAAGGTCAAACCTCAACTACAAGACGCCATGGAATCAACTTTCCTTCACAGCAAGAAGGAAATATAATCATTCCTTGCACAGATTACAAACCAATTTGTATTTGTGTAAACAGTCCGAACAGGAAGACTGAACAGCATCATTAAAACACCATAAAACCAACCTATTCTCACAGGCAAGGAGAAAACATAATCCATTAATAGCTTCAAAAGGAAAAATAGTCTACTTTTTCCCATTTTCACGGATACCAAAATGAATTTGCTCATTTCCTATATAAGAAAAGGCACAGCAATGGAAATGTTTCTTGTACTTCATTCAATTCGAGTTCAATTACTCGAAGGAAACCCGAATGCCACTTCCATCCAAAATCCAAAACAATACAAGGAAAAAGGATTTACTTTCTTAAAGAAATTTTCAATAAGAACTACTTCAACAACTATTATTTCCTTCCTTCCAGTTCATTAGCAATAAACAATTGTTTCAATAGTGAAAACAACTCATAATAAGTGTACAGTCCCAAGATACACATAACGAATTTCCCATTACTGTCAAACGACCAACACACAGGAAGGTACCTCATTCAAGGAATACAAAAACAATTAAACTCAGCAGTCAAAGGTAATATTTCTTATTATTTCCAAAATGACAGCCAGATTCAATGAAACCCAATTCATAGCAATATACACAGTTGTATCATCACTTCCCTTTTTTTTTACATACAAGGACAGTTCCCAACACAATAGCAAAGAAAAGATTACATTTAAGGAAACAATTTCACTATAAGGAACGATTACATGGCCTGTACCAATTTCAACAATACGAACAGTGAAAGAAATATCTATTTCAGACCTCCATACAGTCAATAACCAATACAATAATTCATCTCCAATTTGATTCGAGCAAATACAAATCAAAACCGAGCAACCAGAACGATTCATCATATCATTTTCCAAACAAAAAGAAGCAAGAATCAATGAAACCCAATTCGAATCGACTCGACAACAGTCACAGAATCAAAACCTAAGAGCAGGGTTGTTTTAATGAGACACTTAAACAAAGCAAGATTTTTTAAAGAGAAGGGCTTAACATGCCTATAATCTCTTCTCCTGAACTCGAAGAAAACTTTGTTTGCTGCGTTTTTCCTTCCACAGCGACAACACAAACTTCCCAGCACTCCTTTCTTCTTCAGGCTTAACAACAGCCTCGAAATCTCCAAGAAAAAAAATGTCAAATGCCAAGAGCTGGTTCTACTGAACCAGACTAGAAAAAACCAAATGCAGAGCAACTTTGCAAAAGCCAAACCGACACAATGAAAAATCAAATTCCCTCATACACTTTCCAAGGCGAACTGGTCGCGGGGACCGAAAACAATTAATGCAATTAAGGCTCTACCTTTTCCTAGTTTTCCACGCCACTGCCACTTGAGTTGGCGAACTCAATTTTCAAATTTACAAGCAAAAATCAAATTTGGCTCTATCTCCAAATAGATGCCTCTATTTCCTACCTGCCCTGCCAAAACTCGCGATGTCCACATATGGACTGTTTATTAAATTCCAATGAATTCCCTTCCTTCATCCTTATCCCTTCCCTCCAAGGGTCTGCGCACCCCTTAGATTAGGATTAGTTTAGGTTGCATATAGTATTCAACCTAGGTCTTAGTTTAGCCTTAGGTTATTAGGGCTTAGGTTATTTTCCCCCTTTTTATTTTTTTATATATAATTTAAAAATCCACTAAGGATAGTAGTGTAGGATGCATGTTAGGACTTAGGATTAGTTTAGGGTTTAATTCACACTAACCACTAACACTAACACCTTCCATCCAGCCTCCCTACTAACATTCACGTTAATGCAGAGCAGGACGTTCCATCCTTCAGATTACGTGCCAAGGCCACCCGTGTCCAGGCATTTCTTGCCTCACGAGGTCCCAAGTTCGACAGTACAGGGTTCAAGAATCGAACCCCTGTCATTGGCATCTACGTGCTAGCTGTTCACACCTGCAATTAGGCGCTGCATGTTCATAACAATCTCAGGTTTGGTTCAAGTGTGAATCGACACAGAAATCACAAGAGGACTTCAGCATACTTGGATCAGTGAAATTGATTCAAGGTATGCTGTCAATCAACAAAGAGAGTTTAGCAAGTATACGACAATTTGTCGTCACATCAGCAAACATACAAGTACAATATTTGTTGTCCCATGCAATAAATCATAGCATACAAGAATCCAAGTTAGCAACACATTCTCTTAAGATCAGAACTTATCTTAACATGTTTGCCTTCATTTCAGCAGCTATAACAGTATGTAAAACATTTACCAAGTTAACATACAAAATCAGAGTGTTACAGTTTAATTCCAGCCTTCTTTGCATATATCATCATACCCCTGGACATGATATCAGACATTGCAGAGCATTTCAAGCCATTGTTTAGGACTTTATTAAGGAAGGATGCATCCATCCCAAACCAAATCAGTCAATTCACTCCACTTCAACATCTACACTACTGACCTCATCTATTCAAATGTGAATGTCCCCTCATTCTTCACACACTTCCACAACCATGTCACCTCCAAGTGAAGAATATTTTAAAGAGTATTCCTCATTCTCCATCAAATTTATTCAAGTACCTCTTCATTCTAGTTCACGTGACCATGAATCATCAACTAACACTAAAACCAAAACCAAAACATTAAAATTGCAATGCAATCCATCCCCATCCTCAACATCTATACCGGTTTATACATCAACATCCCAGATTTCCACATCTAAATCCAAGTCAAAACATCATCTTAAAACTCATAAGAGTTACCTTCTTATTGACACCTCGATTGGATCCTACACAAACATCCTTCAATGTCTAATTCAAACTTCTATGATCATGCTTCCTCCTATTATACATATGGATCCTTATAGCAGTAAACCTCCATGGTTCAATCCCAATTGCATTTTTGCCTATCATTGTGCTCCTGGCCATGACATTGAGCAATTTAGGGCCTTTCAGACCATCATCCATGACCTCATTCAGGATGATGATTCTCTCACTCAGGGGGAATATACTTCCCCATTCACAATGGATATAACTCATTTTTCTACATCCTCATCCATCAGGTTTCCTAACACTCCCCCATCCACATCTATTCCCTCTTTACCTATCATAACATATATTGATTCTCTCTCAGTTCCTCTTTCCACCCTTCTAATCGTGTCAAACACACCATCCTCTTCTTCTACATCATTTGCAGAATCTTGGATAGAAATGTAACTTACAACAACTTCAGATAACCCTCTCATCTCATCTACATATCCCTCCCCAACAAACCAACCTTCGTTGGACGTCACCATGAAAACACTAATCTTTCCACCCGTATCCACTATAACACAACCTTTAGACCCTTTGACCGAAATCAGTATCATCCCTTCCAAGAATGCTCCTTTGCCATCCAAATCTAATATCCTTGGTACACTTCCACAACGATCTCTTGTGTGTCCCCAAAAGAAGATATACATTTCTCCAACAAATACCAAACATGTATCATCTGTTTTGGGGAAACATCAATCTTCATTTAAGTCATCACAATCACTCCACCAAACAAAATCAAAAACATCCAGCATCCCCTCAAGATTCGAATCAAAATTGTGGAACGATATGAAGCAATCCTCCAAGACAACTCATATAACCACACCCCAAGAAATTTCATCAAGATCTACATTAAAGGATTCCCAAAAAAATACATATACTAATGTATCAATTGAATCGTATGCAAAAACCCTTTAACACTTGTTACAATTTTCTACCATTACGCTTCCACCTGTCAAGGAATTTAACCCACATAGTAAGAGGTCATCGTGGTTTAATCCCCACATCAGTGTTTCCTTCCATCATACCCCAAGTCATAGCACTAAGTGTTGTAAGGCTCTTCAAACTGCCATCCATGATCTCATTGAAATAAAATACCTTTTTGTAATTATCCCTCTACCATTTTATCTGCAACTAATTCCACGTCTATTGAAGTCTCTAAGTCTTCTCCTCCATCCTTCATTAACATCTCTCCTTCGCATGTTATTACTCATACAGAAGGTCCTCCCTTATTCATCAACATTGTTTTCCTATGATCCCCAATGCATCTACCTAATCATCCACATCTAATTTTCCTACAGTAATACAATCTCTTTCACTAGGAAGTCACCTCCCCTCTTCCTTATCTGATTAACGCATTTCATATCTAAACAATGCTCCTTTCACACTAGGAGACTTTAATCATTGACATTGTTTTATTTACCTCATCCAAATACATCCAATCTAAACTAATCCCATCCAAATATTCATCTCATTTGAAGCCCACTTTTTTGGCCATTTGCATCGATCCCTTAAAGGACCATTTATTTTCATCTTAAGCCCACTATGGTGCCCATGTTTGTCTCTTCCTTAAGAGACTATATTTATCTTTTTCATTGAAGTCTACCTTTGTGGCCATGATTGTGTCATAAAAGTCCTCCTTTGAGGCCATGTTTTTCTTGCTAATAAAGACCATATTTTTCACCAAAGTCCACCCTTGTGGCCATATTTCATCTCGATTGGATGCATATATTTCTCTTGTTTATTCACTTTTAAAAGCAACACATGGATTACATCTCATCTATCTCGTGATGTTCTATTTAATCCATTCCATCTTATTCAAAAGCCACCATTGTGGTCATAATTACCCCTCCTTCATAGAACCATCTATTTATCTCATTAGGGATGCATATTTTCACTTCCTGAAAGGGTAGCGCATAGTTCTACCTTCACTCATCCTCCTAAAATTCTTATTTTATCTTGGACGCAACATTAATCAAGGAGTCGGTAGGAAAAAATTTCTCCCAACTGGATCAGACCATATATTATCACACATAAGTATGGGTCTAGGGCTTTTCGCTTATCTTATCTTGATGGTAATCCAAAGATCGAACCCCTTAACACATTGCACTTATGTCCATTCTATTGTTAGTACACACACTTATGAGCATAGTCTTATCTTTAGACCATGTCTCCACCATTATCCACTTCCATCTATCATGGTAATGATATGAATTATGTGGTCTACCGTCATTACTTTGATATGACCTTGAATATGAGTACCATGGCTCTACTTATAGCATATTGATTATGGATAAGTTCTCCCATTTGGTGAGAACCTTGTAATCATTACATCCATCACCCTCTCATTCTCATATGACAGTCATGTAAAGGGTATATGGGTGTCTCTTGTACCGTCATTATCCCCTCCTAAGTGGTTTAATTTGCTATCACCAATCTCTCCCGTGTGAAGCTAACATCCATAAAAAAAAAGTCAAAGTTATCCAAAAACAGACTGATCCCTTGAAGGATAGTTGTGCATACAAAACGAAAAAGGAAGAATAAAAAGAAAATCATGCAAATCAAAATCAAAATCAAAGCAAAAAAAAATAGACCGATCCCTCAAAGTATGGCTATCATTCTCCATTTATGTTATATATATAGTAAACCATACCCTCGAAGGATGGCTACTCTTTTGTTATGACATTCGGAAAGCTTCCCGCATTGATCAAATTTCTTCTATTATTGTTCTTTCCTTTTCCCAGAGTTGGGGCATAGATTTAAAGAACGCCACCTTTGGAGAACCTTCTTCCTACATACAAGTTACATCTCAAATCCTTTGTCATGTCAATATTAGGAGTATGAGAACCTTTCATCCATATCTCCCTCTTGGTCTTTTGGTATAATCAAATCTCATTAGTTATGTACTAACACCTGCTATCGGATTCAAGTGCAATGTTTTGAGTAGTACCTTTTCTTGTTTACTTCTTATCCAGTTAAGAGCATAACTTTTTTACATGGCCCTTGCTATGGTTATGTGACACCCATCTCATCAAAATCATCTTTTATAATAATTATGTTTTTAAATCAAATTTCATATCATTAAATCTACATCTATATTTTTTACTCTTAAGGATGTTCCCTATTAACATCATCCATAAATCCATGAAATTTGTTACTGTTTCTATACACTCTCTTTGATACACTATTTAGTTTGGGAATTCTACTCGATATTTATTGCAGTTTGTGAATTATACTTGAGATTATCTCTCAAGTAGCATTCATTATCCAGTAGCTTCTCATCCCCCACCATGACCAATGTTATCTTTCTCCATTCATCCTCTCGCATCGTCCTTCTCTTCTCTACAATCATCCATCCATTATCTTTCTCTTCGCTCTTATTTTTGTTTGTCATCTAATTCAAACATCATCTTCTTCATCATCACAGGCCTTTCATCCCCATATTTCCACGTCCGTCTAACTCCCCACACAGCATGGAAACCCTAATCAAGGTAGACCTATCATTCTGGACAAGGTCTCATTCGTAATCATGTTTGTTGACCATTCCTTCCTCCTAGTCCCCTTTGTCAACCCAATTTTATTCTAAAATCCACCTCATCTCATTCTCCACTACTCTTCTCACCCACTTTGTCCTTATCCGTTGTTTCTTCGATACTTCACATGTCCTCCACCCTGGCCATTATTTTTATGTTTTTCTCTTAATATCCTTTTACTGGCATCTATTTTATCATTCTATTTTCCTTTCATTCTTATTTTGGCTTAACAATCTTACTTAACCACCCATTTTGTGTTCGCTTCTTAATCACAATGCATCTCTTTCTTAAGATCCTGCCACTGTAGAAACTCCTCCACCGTTTTCTATTCCATTCAACACTGGAAACATCTTCCTACTCCATAACTTTTGCTTAACGCTCTAGCATCATCACTCACACAACAAAGGAATCATAATTATGAATTCCCTTTACACTCTCCATTCTACATCGCATACATTCCTCCATCCACTCATGTCACACTCATTTGTTTCCTTGTTATCACCTCCTTCTCATCTCCTGTTCCGTTTTGGTATACACTGCGCAATATTTTCCATCATTCTTCTTCTTCTTCGGCTTGGCAATCTTACTTAAGAGTCTCTCTTAAGAACAATCTATCTTCTTGCCTTTCCCCTTTACTCCACATTCCCACCATCTATATTTTCTCTTCATTCTCCATAAACATATCCTCTTCCCTCTTTTTTTTCCTCACACAAAATATCTCAAACTTCCTCAAATATCATCTCCATCATCCCTCATTTAGAAATATAACTTAACCACTTATACCATTTCTTACTATTCCTTGTTCCTTCATCTTCATCCACATCCTCATCCATTACATTCTCTCCTCATCATCCTCTCTGCACCATTCATTATCCCTCCTTTCTTTACTCTTTCCACTCCATTTTCCAAAATACTCCCCCATATCTACCACCATGCTTACTCATCATTATCATTGATTCATCTAACATTATGTCGTTGTCATCTTCCATTTGTGCACTAAGAATTATCAGTGGCCTTATCTTAAAGTTGATTTATCCCCATTCTAAACATACCGGTTCACTCCTTTTTTACCTCCTCCATTTTCTCTTCCTTCCTTTTTTCTTTCGTGCCCTTTGATCATTATCAGAGGATTTCTCCTAACATCCCTCCATTGGTATTTCCTTTCCATTTTCCCTTCACATTCTTCAATATGTCTATTGTCTTCATCGTATACTAATTTTTTATCATTTTCTCCGTTTTCCTCTCCTCATTTCTACCCCTATTTTTCTCTCATTTCCTCTTTATCATCTTCATCCCCTCTTCTCCTTAAACTTTTGTCTTACTTCTCCATTGATAATCTGACTCACCAACGTTGTCCCATCTTTTTAATCATCTCACCATCCACGTGCATTTCCATGCGTTTTGTTTCATATTCTTTACATGGGTCTTACTCTTAACAATGGGATTCAATTCCCTTCCTATTCGGCTCTATCATCTCTTCTTTCCCTCCTATTTCCATTTTTCCCATTACTGAACTTATTTCTCTACCACCCCTATCTTATTCCATCTCTATACATCAGTTCTTTTCCATTCTTTCATCTCCTCTGTTGTCTCTTAGCTCCTCATGGTTCCTTTCTTTCTCTTGTCTATTCTACTTCCTATCCCATCTTCTTTAACTTCTTCATCTCCTTCATCTTTACATCCTACTATTCCTATTCATCTCTCCAATCATCCTTCTCTAATATTCTTCACCTGTTCTACTTCTTAGCTCGGTCATCTCTTTCATGATCCATTCTTTCTCTCCCTTTGTTTTTGATCTCCATCTCCCTTTCATCCCTTCTTCTATCATTTTCTTGTCTTCTTCTTTGTCTTTCATCATTTCTTGCTTCCACCATTTCTCCTCTTTATTATATTTGATGCTTATTTACTATGATACATCTTTGTACATTCACCTTCCCTTCTAATCTCTTTCCCCTTATCATCTCACCTTCTTCTTGTTTAAACTTCCTCCTTCCCTTCTTCTCTTACTCTCTTTCTCTATTTTCTTTTTCTCCAAGTCCCTCATACCTTACCTATTTATTCCCCCTTTATATTTTCCCACTACCTTCTTATTAACTATCATTCTCCCTCTTTTATGCTTTTATCTATCTTCTCACCTCTCTTATCAGCCTTCTCTACTATTTGATTCCTCTCCTCCACCATGTCTGCTCTACTCCAACCATGTCTACTTTCTCTTATCTCTATCATCTACATCTTTCGTCCCATCTTCCTATGAAATTTTTGTCTTGGAGGATACCATAACGGCCAACACCTATCTGATCTTGTTCTCTTCCAAGAATACTTCCTCTGTTGTTTCTTTTTCACTAAAGTATCTTGACTTCTTATCCTACTTATCAAATAAGTGGGAATGATTTTTCCTTTTCACTTTCTAGTTTGCTAACACTTACACATCTTTCCTATGAAACATGATTACCATCATATTTATCACCCCTTTAGGGAATTCTATCTCATCCTTTTATCCTATCTACTCATCATGTGAACATTTATGATTATTCCCCCTAGGGCATTTCATTTACACATCCGTCTCCCATTATGCCATCTTCGTGCCCTATCTTGGTGCACCTTTTCATCCTTTTCCTTGATGACACATATAACTCACCTTTTTTACCCTCTCATGCCTTGTGTTGGGGCATAATTATCTTCATCCACGTCCCTTAAATACGGACATATGATTTTTTTTGCATGATTCCTTTCAAATAAAGGATTGTGCACATATTTTGATGTTTTCCTATGACCCATTGGTCATCACGTTTTACATCCACACTACAGTGGTCTTCACCCACTCACTGGTTTGTAGAACGTTGTCATCTGTCTCCATTGAGACCGCAATTTTCCTCTACCAATGTGATATTGGAGTCACCACCATAGTTTTTGTTCATTTTTATTGCAATCCTTTTTTTCCAAGGGCATCTTGCTTTTGGTCATATCTTCATCCATCTTCAGACACATATTTCATCTAACCCTTTTTGTTTTTTTTGTATCGTGGCTTGGTATCGCAAATCACAAAAAGGGGCAAATGTAGACACCTATTTTTGGGTGTAACCCCTCTTCATCATCCCACATTAGCATCTCCTCCCAATTTTATTTTGTTATAAATCCCATCCATCTACATTTTAATTAATTAATGGGTTCTACATAAGCCATTTAAATAATCCAAATATTGTCATATCTCAAAAATAATGCAAAACATGAGCAATAATGCACCCATCCGACATCCCACTCTTAAAATTCAAAAAGAAAATACATTATTTCACCTAATATCCCCACCTCTTATCACATCTATCTTTTTTTTTACTTTAATTAAAATTGTGAGCCCCACTGAATCACATCACCTCTTTTAATCAAGGTTACTTTACTCAACCCTAAGTATCTTTTAACCTGCAGTCTAACCTCGCCATTAGGCTATAAATATGGGATTTCCCCCTTCGGAAAAGAAGGGAGAAAATTTGGGAAAATGTTGTTTTTAATTCTTAGCTTCTTGTTTATCATTTATACCCTCATGATGTCCATATAACGACATTGTAATCCCCATGATACTCTACTCATGATTCGTTAGTTCACGTAGTGTGGTTCTTGTTGCACATTTTGTTCGAATCAGATCAATAGCACCATCTACACACCCACAGTGTTAGGTTCCTTTGTTAATCAACTTGCATGTTATTTTTTTATCTTGTATCTTATCATTATTTATTATTACATGGGGGTTGACAGCCACCGAGGGAGTTAACACTTCCTGGATCTGCTTTGTCAAGAAGCCCCCACATAAAAACTCTAATCAATCTTTCTCTAGTGTATGTGAGTTGTAGGTTTTCTATGATCACACCGAGGAGTTCGACATCAACTTTGTGCCCGTATCATTCATAACCATATCCAAGGTACTAAGCCCTTGTATACTCGACATTGTTTTGTGTTTGTTGATTTCTCATACACTCATCTAGATAGGAAGTAGGAACTTCTAATCAACACCTAGAAATCTCTAATGCCCCCTTTTCCTTTTTTCGCACATAATTTTTTAATGATTGCACCTCTGTCATGCATTTCTCCCTCAGGAATTCCTCCCATTTCTCCCACAGGCATCACTTTTGTGTGTTCCATTCCTATGTTTTCCTCCCATGACTCACCCTTCCTTGTGCATGCCTTTGCACCTTTTTTGCACCATCCTGTGCCATGTGTCATCTGTTAGACATTGATTTTTCTACATGCAACCAATCAAAGTGCGCCAACCAGGCACGAAATCCTTGTAACAAACCAAAGTGTGACATGTGGCAAAAATGACAATATGGATGCACAGTTGCTCAACCTTTCAGTCAATCAACACGTGCCACATGTCTCACATGTTCAATTTGTACTGACAAATTCTGACAATCGTAACTTTTGCTATAGGGATCTGACACACATGGACCCAGTCTCATTTGAAATCTACTAACGTGGGCTACACTCTAGACCATTTGAATTCAAATTTCAATGGGATTTGGTAGGTGAGAAATCATGAAACATCTTTCTGGCCATTAATGAACATATTTGATTGTTCCAACCACCCCTATTTGATCTGATTTTCCCTCCTTACTTCTTCTACATGTAAAACAGACTTGGAGAAGAGAATTTGGCAGATTTGTAGGCATTGAATGCTTGTTATTGGTGGTTTTTATTCAAATCCAAGTTTTCCCTCTTTCTCCTCTTCTTCTCTCACCGATTCATCTATAAATGTAAGAGCATAGTTGATTATAAAGGGTTGGACATTTTGGATCCTCTAGTGTTTTCTAAGGATTCTATATCATTGCATTTTGAGTTGCAGACCTCTAGATCTGGCTCTTGCATGTGGATATCAGCCTTCAAATGCCATTTTAATTGACTGTGCATTTCTAGAAGTAATAGAAGCATTGTTTTGTGGTCATTCTTTGCCTTAGCATGCTTGTATCCTTCTTTATTGCCTCTCATTTGTATTGTGTGCTTGTTGTGCCATTTTAAATCCCTTGAAGTTAATTTTTCGTGTTGTGTCTTATGGAATTGATCAGGTGAATGCATTATGGTCTGTGTTTTGTATGCCTAGCCTCCCTTTATGCTTTCTCCCTCACATCCGCTTGAAACATATAGTGTTCATCCCACTTTTTTTAGTGTTATCACCTCCCTTAGTTTTAGTTTTACATTTTTTATCCTTCTATACCTAGTCCCTTGGCATCATTAGCTTAGGTTTTACTTTCAGCATTAGGAGTAACAATAGCCGCAAAAATAGGTAGAGGAACCGGCCTTCCCCAGAGGTTTGTCTCAAGTGGGCAAGGTCCCAAAACTTAGAGACAGTCCCATTGTTGACTCAACGACTCAGTTCTTTCAGATTTGAGACATGGGTGAAAGTTTGAGGAACCAATAGTTTCTAGAACTTCTGGTGGGACTAGCATTGAAAGCTTAAGTTTTTGTATTGCTAAGTTATGATGTGTGACTTAGCAATTTCCAGCCATCAAAGGCTTGTTTCAATGCATCTGGAAACTCCCATTATCCAGATCTACTTATTTCAGCAGTCCTAAGAACCTTTCATGAGAAGAGTGCATACAAGACAAAGTGCAACAATTAAATCATCTTTTGAGTATCTCTAGCTATCTCCAATGAGAGTACATAGTAGACCACCCACATGAATGTCCCCATCACCAGCATGCCACGTAAAATCCACTCCTCCTCAATAAAGACTTGTGTTCCCTGCCATGGCACTCCAGCCACCTCCTCCTCCGAGAAACTTTGTCAGCTTCACTGGTAGAATCCCTCTCAATCTCAATGCACATCATGATATACTAGTAGTTGCGCTCAAGAGTATCCCATACTTTACTGGTGAGAATCAAGTCACCCTTGTTGAGCATATCTAGGATGTTGCAAATGTGTTCTGTGTCTATTTAATTATGCATGACGATATAGCAACCAAAATGCTTGCAACCTCATTCAAAGGTAAAGTGCTCTAGTGGTATAGAAGCCTGAGACCTACATCTATTTCCACCTAGGATGATCTTGGAATAGCCATATGCAACTGTTTTGAAGATAAATCAAATCACCTATCTCTGGTGGAAAAACTAACTATAACAAAGAGGGAATCCACTAAAAAAATGACTAATTTTAATATTAGATTCCAGAAAACTTAGGACAAAATCCCTCAAGTGGTAAGACCTACAACCCATCATGCTTTCTTATATTATCTAAGGGCTTTGAATAGTGACATTTCAGTCAAGATTCAATCTATGTGAGGTAGATCCCTACCTGCTATTTATAACATTGTAATAAGGGTGGAAAATAGTCTCATTCAGGTGGAAAAGTTAGCTCCTAGACCTCCCATGCCCTTATTCCCAGAGATGTCACATGCACCTCAGCCTTCTATTTCTCCAGTCCCTGTACAGAGGGCGCAACATGTTGCATATACATCCTACTCTCTTGCATAGAAAAAGGAAGATGAAGAGATGAAGGCCCTAATTAGAAACATGTCCAATAAATTTATATCCTTAGAAAAGTAGCAGGCGTAAGCCTTCAAAAATGATTCTAATCAAGCACATAACCAAAACAATCAGCCCTGGAAGAATCCATATGGAAAGCAAATATATGGGAAAAAACAAAAAAATGACAGATGGCATGCTAACGCACACCTACCCTTGCAAGTGGTCCCTCCAGCGCAACCTCTTCCAGCACCTAGCACAAGTCAAGCACTAGTTACAGTTCAGAACAACATGGCTCAAAATTCTGAATGGTGATTTCCTTACAACATGCCTCACAGTCAATATCATTGCACCAACACCATCCACACGCAAACCTATAAGATCCAAAATGCTTCTAACTATGATCCTTCCACCAACACAAGTGAAGTATAAAACATAGAGAAGTCACAAGTTCCTTCTGAAGCCAACTTGATATTCTTTGGTGTCGAGGAATTTTTGTATTCAATCAAGCTGCAGACAATAAAAACAGACATCATGCCTAGGTTGCTGACAACACAAGGTATAAGAAACGAATGCTAGAATCTAGCACGCAAGCCTCAATTCCGACAACATAGGTTGATCCTCATAAGTAAGGAGATCAAACCAAGGCTTCCAGTAGAAAAGGCACATGAGGTTCCACCCAATGCTCCTTTTGAAGTAGTGTGCATCCCTCCTTTGGTACGTAAAACCTCTACACCAGCTAAGGTCCCTGGCTCTGTACCTAAACAATCAAGAAGAGATGTTGTTATACCCCAAATATAAAATTTAATGGCATTTTTATTTAACATTGTGGAACAGATGAATAAAATGAATATAAATTTCATAATGTGGGATGCCCTGATCATTCCATCTTAGTGCGACCTATTGCACGAAGCTCTAGCCCAACTTCCACGCGCTGATCCAACTGCCTAAAAGTTACGCACTATTATTAATATCTGTCAAGAAGAATAGAAGCAAGTAAGTAAGGTTTTCAAAACCCCACCTTTCTATATGTCCTTCATCATAGGCAAACACCTTGTACATAACTTTATGATTGGTTCAGGCGGTAGTACTTATGTCATGCCTTTCGTTAATGTCCTAGGTCTTAAGTACTGCCCCTTGTCCCCCTTGTCCAAGGGAGTCCTATAACTTGATGGTTCAACTTTTACCACTTTGGGATTCATCAAAGGTGTTGAGTTAACCCTCCGTGAATGTCCAAGCCTCACTATAACTCAAGATGTGTCAATCATTGACCTACCTCATTTGTTTTCCTTGTGTTTTTCAAGGGATTTTACTGCCAAAGTGGGGGTTATTTGTCTTTTGATTGGTCTCATATACTACTCAAGACAAGGTATAGTACCAAGTTTACCATACAGTTTGAGCCAATATTTTCCTATCATGTAGAGTCATATGACCTATCTCCTCTCTAATCCAACTGCTTAATCCAAGAAGAACAAGTTTCAGTTTCTGAAGAGTCACCTATCCTTCCTCCTCTTCCTAACTTAGTGTTAGATGAGTGGGTGGAAAGGCACCATAAATTTGATCCATATGATAAAGATATCGAAGCTTTTGAAAATGGGCTTGGTACTTACTGCATCTTTGAGGAAGAAGTTGTGTTTTTGCATGCGCTCAAGAAAAATAAAGGAAACTCTAGTTTGTGGAAGTTGTACTTTGACGGTTCCAAAAGCAAAAATGGTGTGTTTACAGGTGTTGTTCTCATTTCCCCCAAGGATGATAAGTTATTCTTCATGCATAGGTTTCATTTCACATGCTCTAATAACATATAAAAATATGAGGTTTTGGTACATGGTGTTCTGATTGCGGAAAAGAAAAAAATTAAGGCCCTTTAGATCTTTGGGGACACAAAACTGGTTATCCACCAGGTCACCAACAAATGCCCAACAAAGAATAAGCTTTTGAAATATTATAAACATAGATTTTAGGGCCCCCTTGAGAGCTTTGATGCTCTAAATCTGCAGTTAGTACCAAGGAAGATGATTAAATAATTTGATCAGATGGTCACGCTTGGTTCACAGTTCTCTCCTACATAGGAATTTTTCAAGGGGAACGTGCAACATGTCAAGATGGTAATCAGACCATCTATCCCAAACAAAAACACTAGTTGACAAGTGTTTGACAGTGACACACAAATCATCCAGTTCATTAAGAATTAAGTTGAGTTCTCTTCAAGAATGCAAGATGATTTACATGACAGGTATGGTGACTAAGTGATCCAGCTAAAGAAAAATAAGTTTCCTAAAGTTCTTTTCACCTTAGAGATAATATTTATACCTGATGATGAGTTTAAGGGTGAAGAAATAATATGTGCGGTGGAAGAAAACTTCATTCTAGTCACTATTACATACAGCAGGGAGTTTTTACTGAGTAAAAATTATGCGCATGATGAAAAGTAGACCTTCATATCTCTCTATAAGAAATAAGGTGATATTTTCTCCTGGGAGTATGAATATCTTAATAAATTTGATCCAAATATCACTCAAAAATCCATTGACCTTGATCCCAGCATCAATCCTATCAAACAAAAGCAAAGGCCATCCAATCCATGGATAGATCCCCTCATGAGGAAATAATTGTCTAAACTCACCGAGGAAAAGATTGTATTTCCAATAAAATACTCTACTTGGGTCACAAATTTTGTTCCAATACGCAATAAGAATAGAGAAATCAGATTCTATGTTGATTTCAGGTATTTGAACATGGCATCCCTCAAGGATCATTATCCTTTACCTTCTATGGAGCATATTTTGCAAACTATGACTAGCATGTAGATATTTTCTATGTTGGATGGGTACTCTATCTTCAATCAGATCCTGGTCAACGAAGAGGATCAATTCAAAATAGCGTTTACAACCAAGTGGGGAGCATATGTATACCAAAAGATGCCCTTTGGTCTATCAAATGCAGGCACAACATTTCAACGCGCCATGGATATTGCCTTCAAAGGTTACATCAATGAGTTCATCTTGGTTTACCTGGATGATATTATTGTCTTCTCAAAGTGGAGCGTAGATCACATGGCCCATCTGGAGAAATTATTTAAGAGATGTAGAAATTTTGGGGTGTCTCTTAACCCCAAGAAGTGTAATTTTTTTGTGGCACAGGGCAAGCTACTAGGCCATGTGGTTTCACAGAATGGCATCGCAATCGATCTTGAGTGTGTCTTAGTCATCTTGGCTCTTTCTCTGCTTACGCATAAGAAAGAATTGCAGTCCTTTCTTGTAAAAATCAAAAATTTTAGGTGTTTCATCCCTAAATTTATAGGATTGGTTCGGCCCATCACCCTCATGCTTAAGAAGGACATAGCCTTGAGGTGGAAAACAAAAGGAAAGGATAGTTTCAACAAGATCAAGCAATAAATTTCTTGCACGCCAACATTCATCAATCCAAACTACTCAAAGGATTTCATCCTTTATGGTCATGGAGTTGATGTGAGTGTTGTTGATGTCCTGACATAAGAAAATGAACAAGGACTAGAGAAGCCAGTGGGTTTCTTCAGTTAGACACTGAAGGATTATGATTTGAAATACAGTAACACAGAGAAACATGTCTATGTGATCATGCACGCACTTAATAATTTCAAAAGTATGTTTGCCACAAACCACATCAAGGTGTTAGTTTCTCAGTCTGGTGTTAGATAATTCATCATGGGAGCAGAAATCATTGAAAAGAGAGCACAATGGGTGACCAAAATCATGGAGTATGATGTGACTATCAAAGCCACAAAGCTAGTAAGATATAGCGTGCTTTGTAAGCATCTTGTTGAAGACACGCATAGTGAACCTGAGACTTCATTGTTTCTAAATGAAGATCTCCCAGGTGTAGAGCATGAACAAAATGAAGCCCCTCACATGTGCAGCTAGATTAAGGACATGATCACAATCCTTTCCGAGGGTGCATACCATCCTAGTCTGAACAAAGAAAAGATAATACATCTTCAGCTGCAATCTATCCCATATGTTCTTATTGATGGCCTTCTCTTCAAAAATAATCTTAATGGTATGTTTTTGAGGTGTATTGACGGTGCGCAGACTGAAAAAATGTTAGTAGAATTTCACGATGGATTCTTTAGTGGACACTTCTCTACCAAAACTACAATAATGAATATTATAATGGCATGACTCTTTTAGCCTACCCTATTCACATATGCACACAAGCGGGTCATGAAATGTAAAGAATGCATTTTCTTTACATGAAATAAGAAATTAGCAGCACTTCCCCTTTGAGCAATCCAAGTGGATCAGCATTTTACACAACTGGGTCTTGAATTTATAGGCATGATCAATCCTCCTTCAAGTACTGGCCATAGATAGGTGCTGATAGCTACAGATTTACTTCACCAGATGGACAGAGGATTTTTCACTCAAGGAGTCAACTGATTCAGTCATCCTCGACTTTCTTAAAGGTATTGTAACAAGTTTTGGTGTCCCTCAAAATATCATCAAGATAGAACAACATTAGCAATCAACAAAAAAATGGTTTGATAGAAAGGCTAGGCCTCAAGGTTTCAAAATTGGTCACTTGGTATGGAAATGGGATGCTGACAGAGCCAAACCAGGGTGTCATTCAAAGTTTGATGCACTTTGGAGTGGCACATACACTATCATTTATTACAAGGAGGCTAACTCTTTCGAGTTATCTCATCTCAATGGAGGCTTGCTATCAATCCCAATCAATGGGATCTTTCTCAAACCCTTCCATTAAGTTTGATGCATCATTTTGTATATATTAGAGTAGTTTCAATTCCTCTAAGTGCATTGTGTGCACATTTTCTTGTTTATATATAGTTATTTCTTCCCTGTGCTTCTTGCCTGTGCTCTTTTGTTGCTTCCAGGATGTTAGTCATCCTACGGCAGTTTTCAGCAGCTTTAAAGGATTCATAACAGAGTTCAGAACATGTTTTAGAGTGGCTTTAAGGGCAGTTATTCAAGGTTACAGATTAGAATTTCACATATAAGTAGACTTCATGCCCAATGGATGTTCCAGGCTACTGATCTCCTTCATCTAGCAGGAAGATGGCCCCAAAATTTTCCAAACTACTATCCAAAATAACTCCCCTAGTTATTTAGACAACTTATATTTCCATTTTGACTATGAGGTTCTACATTACAGGTTGTGCACACTTCATTTACTCCTTTGGCATATCCCCTTGGTTGGATATTATTCGTGCACCCATGCGCGCTTCTCTTCTCCTTCACATCTCCTTTTCCTTTTTCTCTTTGTTCCATTTTTCCCTCATGCACACCCTCTGTGCATTCACCTTCTTCCCAGTAGTTCATGCATCCTCCGCACACACCTTAGACCTACTTCCCAAAATTGGTTAAGTCCTTGGCACTCTCTCACGCCCCCTTTTCCTTACTTATACACATCATTTTGTAATTATTACACCTCTTCCATGTGTTTCTCCCTCATGAGTTCCTCCCATTTCTCCCACGCATGTCACTTTTGTGCGCGTCATTCCTCTTTTTTCCTCTCGTGCCTCGTCCTTCTGTGTGCATGCCTTTGTGTCATCTTGTGCCACATGGCATATGTGAGAAATTGATTATGTTACACGTAACCCATCAAAGCGCACCAATTGAGTGTCGAATCCCTGCAACAAACCAAACTGTGAAATGTGGAAGAAATGACAAAACGGATGCACATTTTCCTGATATTCCAGTCAATCAATGCATGCCACGTGTATCGTGTGTTCAGTTTACACTAACAACTTCTGACAGACATAACTTCTACTACAAATCTCTAACACACACATGCCTGGTTTCATTTGAAAGCTGCTAACATGGGTTACACTCTACACCATGTGAATTCAAATTTCAGTGGGATTTGGTAGGTGAGAAATATAGAAACATATTTATGACCATTAATGAACATATTTGATTGCTCTAACCACCCAAATTTGATCTTATTTTCTCTCCTTGCTTCTTCTACATGCCAAACAGACTTGGAGAAGCCCATTTGGCATATTTGCAGGTAGATTTGTAGCCATTTAATGCTTGTTATTGGTGGTTGTGATTCAAATCTGATTTTTCCCTCTTTCTCCTCTTCTTCTCTCACTGATTCATCTATAAATGTAAGGGCATAGCTCATTGTAAAGGCTTGGACATTTTGGATCCTCTAGTGTTTACTAAGGATTCTATATCTTTACATTTTGAGTTGCATACCTCCAGATCTAGCTCTTGCATGTGGATATAGGCCTTCATACGCCATTTTAATTGACTGTGTATTTCTGGAAGTAATAGAATAATGGTTTGTGGTCATTCTCTTCCTTAGCATGTTTGTATCCTTCTTTCTTGCCTCTCATTTGTATTGTTTGCTTATTGTGCCATGTTAAATCCCTTGAAGTTCCTTTTTCTTGTTTTGTCTCATGGAATCGATCAGGTGAATGCATTCCAGTCTGTGTTGTGCATGCCTAGCCTCCTTTTATGATTTCTCCATCACATCCACTCGAAATAGATAGTATTCATCCACTTTTTTTGGTGAAATCACTTCCCTTAGTTTTAGTTTTCCATTTTTGTTATCCTTTTAGACATGGTCCCTTGGCATCATTAGGATTATGATTAGTAATAGAAATAGGTAGAGGAATTGGACTTCCTCGGAGGTCCGTCTCAAGCGTGCAAGGTCCAAAAACTTGGAGATAATCCCATTGTTGACTCAACGACTCATTTCAATCTGAGACACTGGTGAAAGTTTGAGGAACCAACAAATAGCATAAAACATATGATATTCAGGACACATTTTTATTTTAGATTCTTCTCCCTCTTGTTCAAACCCATATAGAAGGTTCAGGATGTGGAATTTTGTCCTGGATGATTTATACGGTCTCATCCTTTCATAATCATTGACTCTTATTTCAAATTTAAATCATTCTTTTGTCATTTCATCTTCCTAAAGATGGTCTTATTAGAATATCTCGCCTACATGTGACTATATAAGCAAGTGATTATCACCTTATAACTCACCCAATATTCTTACAAGTTATTATTACAAACATCAGTCCAAAATCACTCAAAGAACTCCTAAATCTATTCAAATCACTTGCACATAATCTAGGGAATTCATTAATACAAGTATGAAGTACTCAACTAGGTCAAAGAGTCTCTTCATCAATCTACAAGCATGCATATATCATAGAGGTAAGTCTTAACAAGAGAAACATCACTCCAAGAATTACACAAGGGTTTCAAGAAACACAATGGTTAGGTCACATAGCTAAGACATGTCATATCTCACCATTAACATGTTGGGTATATTATATACTACATAGTTAGCCTATTATATTGGTGTCAAGAGACATAAGGGAACCCCTAGGGGGTTTCCTAGATATACACACTTACAAAAGTACTTAGGAGAAATACATGAAGCTTGATTTCTGTGATTATGATATATAGTGCAACTGTTGACAATCTTTGCCCCCCCGTGGGAAAAATTTCCCAACAAGGTCCCAAAGTAATTCCAACTATGGTCTTTAAGGTCTTGGGAAGCATTTCTAGGCATTAAGAAGCATTCAAGCTAAACTGGGCCATTCGGGGTCATATTGGGCTCATAGTCCCATTACAATGTAAAAGGGCCTTCGGCCCCAAAAAATGATCAAAATTGGTCCATGGCAAAGAAAATTAATGTTTTTTTGTTATGGATGCTCATCCCCTCCCACTAAGTCAAAAAAATGTGAAAACATCCTCTCGAAAATGAAAAAATTAAGAATTAAATGCCCTATTAGGACTTGAAGGAGGGACGAGCTAAATATAGCTCACTAAGTAGTTCACCGAGATACTCAGCGAGCCCGTAAATTGTAAAGCAGTGGGTGAGTTGTAGTAGCTCGGTCGAGCTATATGGGAGTTGGCTCAAGTGGGAGTCGAGCTCACTTCAGTGAGCTAAGGATGTAATGGCTTGGGTTTTAGAAATGGAGGTCAACAGTGTTGGGGTTTTCAAATACCACCCGGGTCAATTGAAGGAGCTTGCAATGAGTTGGAGGTCATGATGAGGGCCTAGCCGAATTAGATCCAAACTCGTGTAAAAGGGGCCTTATCATCTGAGGAGCTCGGGGAGGTATTAAATGGATCTAGCATGGAACGATTTCATGAGGATATTGGGCTGAGTTGGATGAAGTTAGCCTGAAGGCCAATCTAGCTCGGCCATGGAAGATCAATCGAAGGATCGACGAGACACATAAGGGCCAAATCAATGTGGGGTAAGGTGAATATCTTGTGCATCGAGTGAGCCAAGGAAGATGACTTGGTCGAGTCGTTAGTGTAACTGAAAGCCCGAAACCCAAGCCATTTTTCTGGATTTTGGGATTTCATTGATTCGGAGCTCGGAAGTGAAGAAGTTTGAAGGGCGAGCTCAAAGCCCGAAGTGTCGAAGCCCGAAAGGTCAAAGTGCATCTTCAGGGTCAATGCAGAGGTCAGTTTCGAAGGTTAGTTTTGGAACTCAATTTCGGGGGTCATTTTTAGGATCGGCGGGGTGAGAAACTTGAAGAGGGTAGGGTGGAGACTCCAAAGAGGAAAACTCCGAAAACCCGAATGCAAGGTGAGTATGCGGTGCATCGGGTTATGTTCGGGTTTCAGACATGATGGGACTTGGTGTTTACATCAACAGTGGAAGAAATCCGACTCAACATGGAATAAGACTATCTCAGTAATGTCTGAAAATGGATCGGCAATGAGCTAGGGAAATAACTTGGTGGAGGCATGTAAACCCTAAATCATGTATCCCAAATTTCAAACAGGAGACATCTCATGCAATTTTTCATACATATTCAACAAAATTATACTTTATGGAAAGGGGATTCAATGAAGAATAAAATGGTGAAGACCAATTTCAATTCCCAGGATGTCAGATATAGGAAAAATTACAATGAATCATCAGGGGGAAAATGGTGATATCTTCCAATGTACTCTTCCATTTCTTACAAATTTGAAGTCAACAGAAAGGTATTTTTGGGATTTAAAGCATGGGAACATCAATTTCTGATTTTAGGGGTCTCTAAACCTCCAAAAATTGAGAGTAGTGTAGTGGTAGGTGAGATCCATTAATGAAGGTAGGGTCATCATGAGACTACAGGATCTAGACTAGATAGGGGGTACAACCACAATCAATTTATTCAAGCTCAAGGCAAGACATTAATGAAAAAGGAGATTTTGAAGATCTGAATACACTCATTACAGGATTTAATAATGGTTTTTGGAGGATTTTTGGGCAAATTTGGGATTTAATTTTCTCTCTCCTCCTTTGTAAATCTTCTTGACTATAAATTGTAATGAGGGGCATTGTTCTAATATTGGATAATATGTTCTTTACACCCTCCCGTACTTCTCTTGTCTGTAGGTGAATCTTATGGAGTTTAAACCTCGCATTCAAGCTATAATGAAAATTTGTGCCTCTTGTCCATTGTAATGCATTAAATCAAATCCATAGAGAAATAATATAAGTCTGTGGATGAATTTCAACCCTCTTCTTATGTTCATTGCATTCTCTATGATCTCTCATTACAATCTTTGTTAATCTGTTCATGTCAAATTGTGTTATGTGTTTTAATGGTTTGTGTTTAATGGTGATATGAATTCATAGCAATTGGTTGACTTGTGGTGTGTATTCATCCTCTTAAAACTTACTCAGTTTTCATCTCCATACAAGGAAACAGGTGTATCAACGTTCATACCTTTTGGTGCATCACCTCAAGTTATATATTAGGTTTTACATTTCTTGTAATCTTCCTTTTCCATATATCCCTGGAAAAACTTAGAGTAGGGTTTAGACTAGTTCTCTATAGGCAATGGTGAGATGTGTGTATAAGGATTTAGGAATAGGAAGTTGACCTTTCTCTAGAGAGCTTTCCTGATTACAAAGTCCCACACTTTGGGAAAATATCCATGTTATGTAATCACACTGACAATTTTAATCCATCAAATTACAAATAATCAGGGGTGTTGTGATTACGCATCATAAATAGTTTTGGAATTTCCCGGTGGGATAGTGAAGTATTTTCCACAAGACTTTGAAGGCATTTTCATCGTTTTTGGACTTAGAAATTGACAATTTCTTTAATTTTGGACTTTTAACCTCTCATAATGAACTCAAAATAAGTCCAAATTTCACTAGCTGATAGATTGGGACCTAAAATTCAAAAGGGTATTTTTTAGTTTTTTGAAATTTTGACTTTCAAAATTTTATTGTTTTCTCAATCTCATGATTTCAAGGTTTTAGGATTTTAGAACTTCTGATCATTTTAGGGTTTTAAGGTTTCGAAAGTTCATCAATTTTAGACCTTTTGAATTTCAGAGCTCGAAAGTCTCCTTCTTTCAGATTTCGGGGTTTCCTCAATTTTGGAATTTTGGGGGGTTTTTCAATTTTAGAGATATCTACATTTCAAGATTTTGGGACTATCAGTTCAAAAAAATCTTCAACCTCCAGAAAATTCATCTTTCAATTCCTTCAAAGTTCATTTTTATTCTTTCAAGTTTGGTGTGTGACTTGGCAACATCCATCCTTTTAGGGATCATCTCCTAACACATCTAGAAACTCTGAAGGGAATATAACTTAGTGGTGGTGTAACAACACAGGTTGTCCAAGTATATGATAAGGATCCAAACTCATTCACGAGAAAGAGAGGAAGGTAATTTTGAGTACTTGTGATTATCTCTGCGTAGAGGTATAAGAGGAAGACCACAAAGATCCTTATCTCCTCTAGGTAGAGCATTATCTGCACCTCTACCCAGCAAACCCTCTCTTCAAACAAACAGGCTTCTTAGGCCAATCATAATGGCACATCTACAACAACAACCACCACAAGGTCCACTGAATCCTTATGTTCACTTTATATGCAGCAGCCCATTGGCACTTAATGTTCAAAACCCTATCCCGAGTGGAAGCACTAAAAAACATCACTTATTTCACTTGTGAGAATCACACAACTCCTACTGATCAAATAAAATATATTGTAAACATTTTTCACTATTCATGAAATAAATGAATTAGATGTTGGAGTCAATTTTCTAGCTTCCTCATTAAAAGATAAGTTGCATTGTAATGGTTTAAGATCTTGACACCTGGGATCTATCTAAAATTGGGATTAGATATTCACAACCCTATGCAATCAATTTGGAGAAATAGGAGACAATTTTTCTTTATTGGAATAATTGAACAAAAATTAAGAGGGATCCTAATGAGACAAATGACAAGGATTTCAATTTTTGATTCTAATGATCATGGGAATGAATTCCATTTTCTGTGAGGCCATCAATAGAAGGTGCATTCCTTTACTTTCTAAAAGCTCTAAATTTAATACATAGAAATGATAATCCTAGTCCATGGGAGGAACAAAATTTCCAGGAACCTATGACATAGCTATCAGAGATGAAAATTTCCTCATTCAATTCGGCAAGTTAGCACAAAGGCCACCAATGCCTCTATATTCGAGAAATGGGAACTCCTATGACTAGCCAAGATACTTGAAATAGCCCCTGTTCTGGCCTCCAATAAATCAAAGAAATAGCAAGTCTTCCACTTCTTCAATAAATCCATTTTAAACACAAGAACTTAAGAAGGATTTGCAAGAAATAGCAAAAGGGCAATAAGAAATAGTCAAGGTGTAGGAGGATTTCAGGAAATGAGTTAGTTGTTATGAAGAGAAAACATGCTCAAAGTTCTAGACCTTATCAGCCTCAAGCTCAACCAAATAGGCCTCCTTTTTAGTCAAATAAGCCACTAAGTTCAAGATGCAAACCAAAACTAGAACCATGGATAACCAAAAGCTAACAGGTAATTCTAACCATATGATCTGAATGTAGTTTCAAAATCAAGAGCCTTGGTCCCAACACAAAACAACATCATTCAAGAATATGAATGGTGTTATCCGTGTCAGTCAACCATATAACCAATTTAATTATTTCAATGGTGTAGTAAATCATTCCTTGATGGTTCAAACAATTGGTGTGTCTCAAGCACTACCTAAAGAAGAAAACCAACAGTCAGGATAAACGCGTAACAAGAATCCCTTCAAACTAAAACCACTTTGGTTAATTGGCAGGTGGAGGATTTTTGTGGAATCAATTAAGCTCTTTTCCAATGTGTATGGCTACCAACATAAGGTCGAAGAGAAGAAACATAACGGAAGGACAATCGTCTTACCCAAGTGTTTCTCAACCCACTCTCATGCCACAAGGATTTAGTGAACCAAGTGCAGCCCCGGACTGTGCAAAATGAGCCTAAGGCACCCGTCTGCAACAACATCAGTGTACCTATTACCAAGCTCACGTACAAGAAAATATTGTACCAAATAAAGGACAATAAAAGAATAATCTATCTAAATTCAACATAATAGATCAGATGAAGAAAACACATGTAAACATTTCCATGTGGGAACCACTGGTGATTCTAGGACACTAGAGACTTATTACAGGCTGCAATGGCCAAACTGGTCCTTTTCAAAAGAGACACCTAGGGATTAGGAGAATATTTCTTACCAATTGCATTGCAACAAGATTGATTTCAACTAAGGACAATAATTTGAAACCTCCACCCTTCTATGTCTTATTTATTTTTGGAGATAAGTTTATTACACAACTATATGATTGATTCTGGTGCAAGTAGCTCAATGATGCTGAAGCAAATAATTTATCAATTGGGTATCAAGTATGATCCAGTGATGAGAGGAGTTCATGTAACTAGATGGGACATCCTTTGGAATAGTTGGGGTCATTGAAAGAGTTAAGCTTAACACTATATGCATGTCCCTAATGTCACCATTTTATAGGATATATATGTGATTGATCTTCCACCACTCTTCGCCCTACATCTATCAAGGGATTTCACTAACCAAAATTAGGGTGGATATCTATCTATATATTGGTCACACATGCTATTCATGACAAGGTATGGAGATAAGGCCACAATCAGGTTGGAGCCTATTAGCCAATTTCCACATTGAGCCACATGTGCCTGAGCTCTCATCAATGTAAATTTCTTATATTTTGATCAGGAAGAGTGCTCAAATGATCGTTAAGCAGACAGGTACAAAGTGGGTGAAGGCATTCCAAATCTAACACCGGATGAATGGGAAAACATAAGACATGTGTTTAATCCTTACAAAGAAATGGAAGAAGCTAAATTGGGAGTGTATTATGTATATGAAGAAGATTCACCCATTCCTAGCCTCACCAAGTTAGAAAATAAAGATAATAATGAGGTATTTAAATTGTTTTTTGATGGCTCGAGAAGTAGGTAGGGAGAAAGAGGAGGCACAATGTTGGTATCTCTAGATATTGTCAAGTACTATTCAACTTTCAAGTTTCACTTTATATTTTCAAACAACACAACCAAATATGATGCTCTAGTCCATGAACTTCATTGGGCTAGGAAAAAAGGCATTAAGATCTTGCAGATGTTTGGGGATAACAAGATAATCATGAATTAGGTTAGGGGATAACATGCTGCAAAGAATGACCTACTCAAGAATTACAAAAATTGAGTATGGGATCTTATTGAGGACTTCCAAAGCTTTCAACATCAATTCCATACATAGGAAGAAAAATGAAGATGTAGACATGATCCCAGAAGTTGGAGAAACATTCGATGTGGTGTACAATATTAAAAAAAAAAAACACAACCACAAATCCATGAGATTTTAAGAACAAAAGTTCCAGATAACAACAAAAGCTGGTAGGTGTTTGAGAATGATCAACAGATCACCAATTTCTTGTAGGAAGAGGCATAATTCTCAGCTAAGAACCAATAAATATTAGAGTAGAAGTACAAAGATCAAGTAGTGCAGCTATGGAAAAAAAAACTTCCCAAAGGTTTGGTTATGTTGGATTCCATCTTCAATCCTAACGACTAGTTTCTGAAAGAAAAGGCCAATAAACAGGTAAAGGGAGAAGATTCGGAGCCAAGTGTGGTTGGGGATGGAAAAACACTCCAAATTTACAAAGTGGCCATTGAGTAAGAGAGATATGAGTTTATACAACTTTTCCCAGAGTTTCCAGATATCTTCTCTTAGAGTTATGAATATTTGCAAGGATTCAATCCAAAGTTAACATAACATACAATAGAAATGGATCTAGATGCTAAGACCATCAAGAAAAAGTAAAGGCCAATTAACCTACACATTGATCATCTAATCAAGAAAGAGATAAAAAATTTGACAAAGGAAAGTATTATATTTCCAATCAAGCACTCAAGATGGATTAAAAACTTGGTTCTGGTCAGAAAAAAGAATCAAGAAATCCAGTTGTGCGTAGACTTTCGTGATTTGAATAGGGTGGTCTACTACCCACTCCCTTTAATGGAGTAGATCTTATAGGTGGTAGCTGACTCAGAAATTTTTTCTCTCTTGGATGGTTATTTAGGGTACAATAAAATAATGGTAAAAGAGGATGACCAGTTCAAGACTTCCTTCACCACCAAGTGGGGCACCTATGCCTAAAAGAAGATTCCATTTGGATTGTCAAATGCCAGAGCCACTTTCCAAAGGGAAATGGATATGGCATTCAAAGGGATGATGAAAAAAATTATACTAATCTATCTTGATGATATCATTGTGTTCTCGAGAAATGTAGCTGATCACCTCTTTCATCTGAGACAAGTTTTTCAAAGGTGTCAGAGATTCATAGTGTCCCTAAACCCGAAGAAGTGTGTATTCTTGGCCAATGAAGGAAAGCTTCTTGGCCACATTGTGTTAAGGGAGGGATTAAAAATTGACCCAGAGAGAGGTTGAAGCAATTCAAGAATTTCCCTTGCCAATTCATAAGAAGGATCTTTAGATATTTTTAGGAAAGATCAATTTTTTCCATAGGTTTGTACTAAATTTTTCTGCTGTTGTAAATCCAATAATGCAAATGTTGAAACAAAGCTTGGAATTCCAAGCGGAATATAGAAGTTAAAGAAAGTTTTGAGGAAATCAAAGAAGCCATATCTCAAGCTCCAACTCTTGTCAATCGACACTTTTCTAAGGACTTCATGGTTTATGCTTTTGGTGGTACAGACACAATTTTCACAATCCTAGTACAACAAAACAAAGAAGGACCCGAACAACTAATTGCATTCTTTAGTCAAGGTTTGGAAGATTACGCAGTTAGGTAATCCTTCATTGAAAAACATGTTCTTGCAGTAATTAAAAGTATAAAGAAATTCAAACACCTAGTTTCAAACAATAGGATCCAACTCTTGGTGTCACATGCGGGAATCAAGGATTTATTGTTGAACAAATATTTGAATGAAAAAAGAGTAGGATGGATTACCTATGTCATGGAGTATGAAATTGAGATAAAAGACACTAAACTAGTCCATGGAAAAGGATTGTGTGAATAATTAGCCTCAAGCCAACAGGTCAAAAGCAGGTGATGGAAAATAAACCATCTTGGTGTTACAAGACAATCAGGAACACGCAAATGATAATGTGCCCATTCTTGTTGGACTCAAGATATGGTACAATTCCTACAAACTTGACTATACCATCTAGAAATGAGCAAATAAAAGAGGAGATACTTTAGACTGCAAGCCATTTCCTATGCACTTGTTGATAGTGTTTTGTTTTAGAAAGAAATCAATGGCATTCTATTGAGATGCATTGGAATATGTCAAATTGAGAAGATGTTACAGAAATTTCACAATGGAGAGGATGAAGGTCATTTTCCTCTACAGGTGAAAACTCTCAAAATAATGAAAGCGGGTTATTATTGGCCCACAATATTCAATGAATACTATAAGTGGATCAAAAAATGAAAAAAATGTGCATTTTTCACAGAGAAAGAGAAGATGACAACACTACCGTTGCATCCAATTTCAGTTGACCAACCATTCATGTAGTGGGGATTGGACTTCATCATTTTCATCAATCCTAACTCAAGCCTAGGCCACAAGTGGATTATAACAACAATGGATTACTTCACCAAGTGGATCGAGGCAATGGATCTCAAGGAAGAAAATGAGTCTACATTGGATGGAGAGGAGCTTCCGATTCTGGTCAACCGGAATCTACTTAAACATTGCTACTGAAAAGGAAAAGTCTCACCCTTGTAAATATTAGACCAGGATTTTAAATTCCTCTAAGTGCGTATGCACATTGTCTTGTTGTAGGTTATGTTTCAATTTCCCTAAGTTCTTCGATATAGGTTTTGTTGCTCCTAAGTTGTGTCATTGTGTAGTTCAATGTGCCTCCTAAATGAAATGTTGTAGAACAGGAGAAGTTTATACTTGTGACAAAGAGTTGCAAATATCAAAAGAAAATAAATGCAGAGGAACTAAAATCAGGTTAAGGAATGATTTTAACGAGTTTTCATTCTTTGAGTCCTTCAAGGAAAATCACAGGTGAAATTCTAAGTTCCTCTGCTAGATTGGGAAAGTAGCCTCCAACATTATGTCGAAGAGTGGAAATTTTAGAAGAAAGATAAAATCAAAATTTAATATTGTTCCATGATTTAAAAAATTGAAAATTATCTTATTCAAAATTCTACAATGTGTGATACATGTCAAGCAATTGTCAGTTGTGTGCTCTATACTAGGCAGGATCAGGTTTCGAGACGGTCCATTTTCCATCTCGAAGAATAGGGTTGTAGAGAGGGACATGTGAAAATATTCAATTAAGGTAGGGATCCAATTTTAGTGGTGAATATTCGTAATATGGTGAAAATTTCATTTTAGGAAAATTTGAAAAGGTGATTTTTTTGGAGTGGGTCGGTGTCCTGTTCACCTAAAATTTATAGTATATTTTTTTTGGGGTCGGCTTCGCCTTCATTTGAAAATATCTCCTATAAAAACCTAGGTGATTCATTGGGTAGTAAACTATGGTACTACCACAAATAGCTTACCAAATTACCAATATCGTGAAGTTTTGAACTTGCATACTCTTAAGCACTAGAGATTGCTGTTAGCCTGTTAGGGTTAGTTGTTGATGCGTGACAAGGATATAGTTGACACACAAAAAAGAGGTATTGCAGACGCGTGACAAAGAGATATTACATATGCATGACAAGGGGGGTAAGTAGTTGACACACGATAGGGATAGAGTTGACGTGTGACAGAGACAGTGACGCCTTGTTGATGCATGACAGAGAGAGTTGACATGCGAAAAGGGCGTAAGTAGTTAACGCGTGATAGGGACAGAGTTGAAACCTGATACAGATAGTGATACCTTGTTGATGCATGACAGAGAGAGTTGGCATGTGATAAGGGTGTAAGCAGTTGATGCGTGATAGAGATAGATTTGATGCACAATAGATCTAGTTGACGCCTTGGTGACATGCGATAGAGACAGTTGATGCCTTGTTAACACGTGACATGGATAGTTGACACGTTGTTGATGCGAGAAAAAGGGCCAGTTGTTGACACATGACATGGATTACCATAGTTAATGCATGACAATAATTTTGACTTTGACTCACTGAGTCACTACTTGGTTCTTTTGCTGATGTAGGAATTTGTTCAAAATAATGGAAGGTGCTAGTCCTAAGAATGCGAAGACCCTAAAATTAACTAAGAAATATCATAAGTTGATGTTCAAGTATTTTGGAAAATATGCTGATACAAATATTGAAACTACCAGCAACTATATAGCTACCACTAGAAAGAATCAAAATACTGACTGTGTGGAAGGTATTATTGAGTTGGACATGCATTCTGCACAGTATCAAACAAATGAAACATAGGATAAAATGCCAGATCTTGAAGATATTCTTCTTGTTGGGGTGTAACCAGAAGTGCATCAAGATATCACACATACAAATACTCAGCAAAATGGAACAAATAAATCAAATTCAAATTCTGGTTCACGAAAGAGGAAACTAGGTGATTGTGATATTCCTCAAAATTCTACTAAAAAAGTAAAACATTGAAAATGAACAAGAATATGTGGACCATTGGCAGGTCATACAAGTTTGATTGGGAAACTAAATTTCTATTTTTCAAACCTATAAATTATATAATTATGGAGAGATCCCATCTGAATGTACATGTACAATATGTACGTGGAAATTGGGAAAGCAAAAAAAAAAATGCAAATGAAGCTGGACACTATAGAAAAACATTGTGGAAAATAATATTTGACTCTAACGGGGCAGATGGCCAGAAAATCAAAACACATAGGTGGAAAATGGGAGGGTATTTATAGGAAAAATCAAGTTTCAGTGAAATTAAATGACACATGTCAACAGGGGCCATTGACGCGCATCAATGGCCCTTTTGACGCGCATCAAGAGGAGTCATTGACGCGTGTCAACAAGGGCCATTGACATGCATTAACAAGGGATACTGACATGCATCAACGACCCTTGTTGATACACATTAATGGGCCTTATTAATGGGTGTCAATGAAACCTCTTGATGCGCATCAACAAGGGCCATTGACACGCATCAATAAGGGTTCCTGACGCGCGTCAATGGCCCTTGTTGACATGCGTCAAGAGGAGTTGTTGACGTGCATCAACAAGGTCCATTGACGCACATCAACAAGGGTTGTTGACACATGTCAATAGCCCTTGTTGAAATGCGTCAATGACCCTTGTTGACACGCGTCAACACAACGTCAGTGAGTTCTTGTTTACGTGCTCAATGAGGCGTCAGTGTCCAAAAATTTGTAGTCTCTCTGGCTCGAAAAAATTGGCAAAAATTTGGTTCTGGAAAACTGTCAAATTCACCTTGGATGAAACTGGTTCCGAGGATATTTGCTAGGTATTTTCCACCTCTAATTTTCTAGAGGTGTCTTGAAATGAACCCTGAATTAAGGTAATTTTCTACTCTCACAAATCATATTTTAAAGCTTTTCTTATAAAAAATTGAGAGTGCAAGCAGCGGCTCAGGTTCAGCAATGTGTGGGTGGCCATCGATTGTTGATGTAATAGATTTGGGATCAATTTTCTAGTTTAGAGTGGCTCTGTGCCCAATGGAAATGCCTAGGCTACTGGTTCAGAACATCAAGATGGCAGATTTCCCAACGAGTTGCCAAATTGTTGAAAATTTTTGCCCCCCATGGGAAAAACTGCCCAACAGGGTCCCAAAGTAATTCCAAGCTCCCAAGTGGGCCCCATAGGTTGCAATCAGAACACTGGTGGTCACCAAGGTCTTGGGAAGAATTTCTAGGCATTAAGAAGCAATCAAGCTAAACTAGGCCATTCAGGGTCATACTAGGCTCATAGTCCTATTACAATGTAAAAGCAGCCTCCAACCCCAAAAAACAATCAAAATTTGTCCATGGCAAAGAAAATTAATGTTTTTATGTTCTGGATGCTCATCCCCTCCCACTTAATCGGAAAATGTGAAAAAATCCCCTTAGAAATGAAAAACTTAAGCATTAAATGCCCTATTAGGACTTAAAGGAGGGACAAGCTACTCGGCAAGCCTGTAAATTATAAAGCGGTGGGCAAGTTGTAGTAGCTTGGCCAAGGTGTATGGGAGCCGAACTGAGTGGGAGTCAAGCTCACTTCGGTGAGCTGAGGATGCACTGGCTTGGGTTTAGAAATGGAGGTCGACGGCAATTCAGTTTTCCAAAGACCCCCCAAATCAAGTGAAGGAGCTCACAGCAAGTTGGAGGTCGTGATGAGGGCCGAGCCGAATTAGATCCGAACTCGTGCAAAAGGGGCCTTATTGTCTGAGGAGCTCGGGTAGGTATTCGATGGATCCATAATTAATGCAACACTTAGAGGGAAGCAAGCTCGAAATAGATGGAACGTGTTTATGAGGATAATGGGCCGAGTTAGATGAATTTAGTTTGAAGGCTGATCCAACTCGGCCATGGCAGATCAATCAAAGGATCGACGAGTTGCAGAATGGCCAACTCAATACAGGGTGAGGTGAATATCTCATGCACCGAGTAAGCTAGGGAAGATGACTCATTCGAGTCATTAGCGTAAATGAAATCCTAAAACCCAAGCCTTTTTTGGTATTTTGGGATTTCCTTGATTCCGAGCTCGACGATGAAGAAGTGTGAAGGGTGAGCTCAATGCCCGAAGTGTTGAAGTGTCGAAGCCTGAAAGGTCAAAGCACATCTTCGGGGTCAATGCTGATTAGGGGATCATTTTTTGAAAAAGTTTCCTAAACATCCCTAAATGGTTTCAGTGTAGAAGATCATCTCGAGAGCTTTCCAACGACTGTAAGAATGCGACAAACAGACATCGGGAGCTCTAGTTATGTCCGGTCAAAGTTCGGTCAACAGGAAAGTCAACTCTAGTCAACTGGTCAATAATGGACCAATCGCACTGCGACACGTGGCGAAAAGGAAAAAGGGAGTTGTTTGTTGGTTTTCGATCGATTTTCCTATCGGGAGACGACAAGTGGAATATATACTATTGATCGAGTTAATTATTTTCATACCACATTACATGGGTCGAAATTATATTTACTTGGTAAGTCCACTTACAAATGCCACACACACACACACACAGATATACACACACACACACACACACACACACACACACACACACATATTACTGTTTAAACATTAGTATAAACCGCCATCCACCTTTTATGCTAAGTCTACCTGGTGAAGGAGATGAAGCGGTGTAGGGGAAACTAAATGCCAAACGTGGAGATTCCCACATTAAAAATGGTGGGCAAGGTTTTAAATAAACCTTATAAATATTTATATCCCACACAATGTGAGATTATATCCACCAAAAAAGGGCCGCTCCACATGGGATTTATCCCATCTAAAATAAATGCTAAGTGCCCAAATCATGGGGGAATGCAAATATAGGTAAGGCTTATCAAAATCCCAATAAAATGGATCTAAGCCAATAAATCACGAGTATGCCTTACCATATAAAGCGCTCCCTTATCCATAATGCCAAAAATAGTGGATCTTTACCCACTTGGAGTAAAAACCGTGGAAAAATGATAGGAGGTGGGATTTGATCCCCTGACCTCATGGGTCTAAAGCCAATCTGCCAGCCAACCCGCCAAGGGAGCACAACAGGTTATAAAATGGGTCGCTTTAACTTATACAGGGGGAGACAGGTCTGTGTCAAACAGGATAAGGAGAAGTTCTCAAGGAGAAGTTCTCTGAAAATGCCATTTTTGAAGGCCTTGTACTCAGATTGGGACCTCGAAGTAAAAATATGAAATGAAGGAAATTCTGAGAAAATTCCAAACATGTAAGATTTGATATTTTTTTGTTGAGTTTTAACCTATTTTTGGAAGCTTTGAATGCAGATTTTAACAGGGATCTACAAGACAACTAGTTGGAAAAAATGAATTTCAATGCACTTCTGGTCCGAATTGTGACTTGGTGTAAACATGAAAAATGTTCATAATTTAGAGATGATCTCAGATATATATATTTTTTTCATATAATGTTTTTAAATCTCCATTTGTAGGTGTTTTTCTAACACAGTTGCAGGGAGATCACATTGTGAAAACACTGTAGGAGCCACAGATCGTTCTTGGGACAGTTTCTACTATTTTTCAGAGTTCTTGGGACATTGATCAGCTCATTTGCAGGTTTTGATTCATTATTGGTTGTTTGTAAGAGTTATTGTACTTGCATTTCAATATTATTAATGGATCGGTTCAATCTGAACCCGGGGGACGTAGGAATTTCCGAACCCCGTAAACAATCTTGTTTGTTATCTGAATGTTTTCAGTTTTTTTCTGATTATTTATTTACTACACAAGTTTTCCACACTTCTATGGATGCATAATAATCAGAATTTAATCAATTTGTGGAGTTTAGAATACTTAAAATTGGTTAAGAAAATCACGATCTTTGGAAACTTTTAAAAGTGATAAAAAAATACAACACTCGTTTTCAGATCAAGTTTGGTATCAGAGCAGTTAGATTGCCGGATTAGCTTCTAATTGTGTTTGGAAATTTGGCTTCAGTTTCAGTATTGATTTCAGTCTTCAGTGTATAGACATTTTGGGGCTTGTTAATCTTCTTTTGCAGTGTGATGTTTTGGAAGTACAGGTTGTGTTTGCAGGAACCGAGGAATCATGGGCAAGTCATCCAAACAGGAGCAACTGGATGAGCTTGAAGCCATAAACCACCAACTCCAAGAAGAAAACTCTTTCTTGAGAGATAATTTTTATTCCTTAGAAGAGGAAATAGTGTGGTTAAAATCTGAGCCACAATCCTCTATAACCAAGAAAGAGGAGTATGTCAACAAGATGCTTGAAGAGAGTAAGAAGTTGATGGGCTTTGTTAAAGAGTTGCAGGAAGAAATACGGACCAAGGATGCCCTCTTGGAAAAGCTGCAACAAGGTGAACATAAGAAGGAAATTCCTTCCAAATTAGATGTAAGGTACTATGATAGAAGAATGCACTGTAAGTTGTTCACATTTTAATTCTTCCTCTCATTCAGTTTCAGATATTCCTTTGGGTCAGTTTGAAAAACACACTAAGGGAATTGGGTCTAAGCTAATGGTTAAGATGGGATTTAATGGAAAGGGCCTTGGTAAAAATGGACAAGGTGATGCTAACCCAATACAGGTAGAGGATCAGCCTCGGTTTGCAGGTTTTGGTTATTCTAGTGGGCAAATGGAAATTGGAGAAAGTTCCAAAGCCACTAAAAGAAGACAAGCTTCAAATAGCCAAGGATATACCCCGCTAGAATTATAGGATTTCACCATCAAGAGGAACAATGAAAGGTGTAATAAAATAGGTAAAAGAGGTAATTAAATATTCCACCTCCTTAAGCCACTTACACTAAAAATAACACTAAGGGAAAATCAAATCCTAAAACTTCTAATACACTCTTTCAGTTGGAACAATATAGCTTTGGTAGCGGAGCTAGAAATATGCTTTCCCTTGCACATTTTGTGAAGGAAGTAATCATTCTGTTGCATATTGTTGGAAGAGGAAAAATTTTCATTAAGAATCTTAATGCCTTTTGTGAATGATAAGGTAGGTGCTAAAGACCAATCTCACCAAGGAAAGGTGAGAAATGGCTAAGAATGTTACCTCTCCTAAACATGTGATGGTGGGGAATCATTCTCGTAGACAGAGTTCTGAGAATGGTAAAATGGGTAAGACTCCTAAAAACAGGGAAGTTAAATTTTGTTCCCATTGTAATAGGAATGGTCATGATGTTAAGGTTTGTTGGTTTATTTCCTAAACAACAAAATTGGAAAGTTGTCGAAAAAGAACAGTATTGTAAAACCAATAGTGCTAAACCTAACTAAAACTCATTTTGGTACGGAGAAGGTAAAACAACCAAAACGGAAAAACCTAAGTGATTGGTTTGGAAAAACACTCCTCAACTTTATATTTGCACTACAGTAAATTGTTGATAGTAGGCAAGCAATTTTTTTTTTTTTCAGAGCTATATTTTAGGGATTCATGTTGATTGATAAGGATTTGTTCCTAAGTTGATATGTAAGCTTTGAAAATGAATGGAAACAACTAAAGAGAAGATTTGAGTGATAGGTTCATCATACTCATGTTTTGTTTTCTCATATTGGTTGGTAGTTCCATTGTTGAAAACACTATGGTTTAGGGATAGACATCAGTAGCATGTCTAAATTTGAAACTACAGTTGTAATCAATATAATCACAAAGTGTCAGTTGAACACTAGCTTCCGTTATAGATGGGTGTTATAATCTGAGTTATTATTTGTGATGGCGAAACAGTGTTTTGGCATATTCATGTTGATTCAGATTGTTGACTATAGCTATTTATTGGCCAAGTTGATAGTCTATTATATTCTGCATAGTGAATACTTAATGAGTTGTTACAGTTTCAGATGGGCAGTGGGCACTAGCCTAATTGTGTTACAGTTTAGATGTCTTGTATATTGATCTGTGTTATGGAATTGTAATTTTTGGTAATCAGTTCACAATATCACAAAGTGACAGTTGAACACTAGATTTCCGTAATAGAATGGGTGTTATTATCTGGTCAGTCCCAAATAATTGTGATGGCATTATAGTGGAGTATGACAGTTCACAGTTGTGCGTAGAGTTGACAGGGTTGCAGCGTTTCAGTTGAACACTAGCTTAATTGCAGGTGTTATTATCTGATCGGTTATGTGACTAGCTAATCAACTATTTGCATTTATTTAACATATAATGTTATTTTGGGTTCTTGTATGTGTTTGTGAAAATGCAGGAAGAGATAGCATGTTTTTTTGGGTTGATACACAACTTTTTGTAGACAAAAAGCCTTTCTCAGTGGGGAGGTGTGATCATGGGATAATTTTTTAAAAGTTTCCTAAACATCCCTAAATGGTTTCAGTGTAGAAGATCATATCAAGAGTTTTCCAATGACTGTAAGAATGTGACAAATGGACATCGGGAGCTCTAGTTATGTCTGGTCAAAGTTCGGTCAACGGGGAAAGTCAACTCTAGTCAACTGGTCAATAATGGACCAATCGCACTGCGACACGTGGCGAAAAGGCAAAAGGGAGTTGTTTGTTGGTTTTCGATCGATTTGCCTATTAGGGGATGACAAGTGGAATATATACTATTAACCGAGTTAATTATTTTCATACCACATTACATGGGTCGAAATTATATTTACTTGGTAAGTCCACTTACAAATGCCACACACACACACACACACACACATATATGTATGTATGTATGTTTAAACATCAGTATAAACCGCCATCCACCTTTTATGCTAAGTCTATGTGGTGAAGGAGATGAAGCGGTGTAGGGGCAACTAAATGCCAAACGTGGAGATTCCCACATTAAAAATGGTGGGCAAGGTTTTAAATAAACCTTATAAATATTTACATCCCACACAATGTGAGATTATATCCACCAAAAAAGGGCCACTCCACATGGGATTTATCCCATCTAAAATAAATGCTAAGCGCCCAAATCATGGGGGAATGCAAATATAGGTAAGGCTTATCAAAATCCCAATAAAATGGATCTAAGCCAATAAACCACGAGTATGCCTTACCATATAAAGCGCTCCCTTATCCATAATGCCAAAAATAGTGGATCTTTACCCACTTGGAGTAAAAACCGCGGCAAAATGATAGGAGGTGGGATTTGATCCCCTGACCTCATGGGTCTAAAGCCAATCTGCCAGCCAACCCACCAAGGGAGCACAACAGGTTATAAAATGGGTCGCTTTAACTTATATAGGGGGAGATAGGTCTGTGTCAAACAGGATAAGGAGAAGTTATCTGAAAACGCCATTTTTGAAGGCCTTGCACTCAGATTGGGACCTCGGAGTAAAAATATGAAATGAAGGAAATTCTGAGAAAATTCCAACGATGTAAGATTTGATATTTTTTGTTGAGTTTTATCATGTTTTTGGAAGCTTTGAATGCAGATTTTAACAGGGATCTACAAGACAGCTAGTTGGAAAACATGAATTTCAATGCACTTCTGGTCCGAATTGTGACTTGGTGTAAACATGAAAAATGTTCATAATTCAAAGATGATCTTAGATATATGATTTTTTTTCATAGAATATTTTTAAATCTCCATTTGTAGGTGTTTTTCTAACACAGTTGCAGGGAGATCACATTGTGAAAACACTGTAGGAGCCACGGATCGTTCTTGGGACAGTTTCTGCTATTTTTCAGAGTTCTTGGGACATTGATCAGCTCATTTACAGGTTTTGATTCATTATTGGTTGTTTGTAAGAGTTATTGTACTTGCATTTCAATATTATTAATGGATCGGTTCAATCTGAACCCGGGGACGTAGGAATTTCCGAACCCCGTAAACAATCTTGTTTGTTATCTGAATGTTTTCAGTTTTTCTGATTATTTATTTGCTACACAAGTTTTCCACACTTCTATGGATGCATAATAATCAGAATTTAATCAATTTGTGGAGTTTAGAATACTTAAAATTGGTTCAGAAAATCATGATCTTTGGAAACTTTTAAAAGTGCCTCAAAAAAATACAACACACGTTTCCAAAACCCCAAATACACAGGTCGGTTTCAGAACTCAATTTCGAGGGTCATTTTTGGGATTGACGCAGTGAGAAACCTGAAGTGGGTATGGTGGAAAGTTCCAAAAGGCAAAAAGGTTCTGAAAGATCTGAAAGTCTAAAATTGCAGTACTTTCAGATTTCGTTAGTTTCAGGTGTTTGGAGTTTTAAAAATGGCTTAGGACTCAAATTTTATAATGAAGTAGTGTCAGGAGGTCTGAAGTCGGCGTGGAAAAAATTTGAAGTTCCAAAAGTCTGAAGTGTAAAATTTCAGACTTTCAGGTTTCGAAAGTTTGGAACCCCATGAACTAAAAAAATCACTACTAAAAGTCCGAAGTCCTCCAAATTCTGAATTTATCCAAAATTTCAGACTTCAGACTATCTCAGGGTTTTAGAGTTTTATGCACACCAATTGAAGATGAATAGTAATCTAACTTCTGGAAACCAAAATGTTTGAAAGTATGCAATTTTGAAGACCAATTTCAGAGGTTGCATGCATTTCGAGGCTCCGAAAAAGGAAAGATCAACAGTTCAGCATTTTTTGAAGAATGGTGACATCCTCCAACCTATTAGCCCATGGCTTATAAATTTATAGTCATCGGAAAGGTATTTTTGGGATCTAAAGCATGAGAACATCAATTTTGGATTTTATGGGTCTCTAAACCTCCAAAAATTGAGATTATTGCAGTTGTAAGTGAGAGTCATTAATGAAGGTAGCCTGTCATCATGAGGCTATCTCAGCCTACCACTAGATAATGAGGGTGCAATCAAAGCTTCAATTTCTTACACAGCACAAGGAAAAGTATTAATGAGGCATGGAGATTTTGCAGATATGCACCCACTCATTATTTCATGGTGAATTCAATGATTTTTTGAGGATGGTTGAAGCATATTTTGGATTTTAATTCTTCTCTCTCCTCCTTTGCATCTCATTCTTCATATATATTGTAAAGAGGGGTCATTGTTCTAAGGTTGGATAATTTTTCTTTGCACCCTCCCTTTTTCTCTTGTCTGCAAGTGAATTTGTGAAGTAAAAAACCACTCATTCAAGCTGTAATGCAATTTTTTGCCTCTTGGGCCATTGTAATGCAATATATCAAATTTGTGGAGCAATAATAAAATTTCTATGGATGAATTTCAACCCTCTCTTGTGTTCATTGCATCTATCCTGATCTCTCATTGCAATCTTGGGTTATTTGTGCATGGTTAGATTGTGTTGCATGTTTTAATGGTCTATGTTTAATGGTGAATGGACTTGGTGATAAGAAACTGATCTGTGTTGATGTTCATCCTCTTCAATCTTGTTTCAAATTCATTTCCATGTAAGGCAAGTTATTCAACATTCCTTTTGGTGCATCACCTCCTGTTAGTTTAGGTTTAATTCCTTGTAAACTTCTTAACCTTGTCTCCTTGGAAAGTTAGAGTAATATTTAAGAGTAGATCATCTACAGTTTGAGATGTGTGTATCAGAATAGAGGAATAGGAGCTGACCTTTCTTTGGAGAGCTTTCCCTATTGCAAAGTCACACACTTTGGGAAAAGCTCCATGTTATGCAATCACACTGACAGTATCCATCTATCGAATTGCAAACAATTAGGGGTGTTGTGATTACATATCAATAGCAAAACTTTGATTAATTCAGTAGATGGGATTCTGACCATGAAGTGTTATCCAACCTCAAATACAAAAAAACAATTTTTTACTATTGTTTTCTAATTCTCTAATGAAGGATTGTGCACTTTGTTTGGGTTTCTACTTTGTTTCATGTCATCGTTAGTCATCCCAAATTTGTGCAAGAAAAAGAAACACACAGTGAGTACCAATTGCAAGTAATAGAAGTACACTTGAATTTTTAGATCCATGTTGTCTCCAGGTTTATAATAGTATAGCTCTAGTATTGTACCATATATCTCATACTTATACCATACATAATCAGTACGGTCCTACACCTGCTCATTTTCCAGTTATAGAATCTTTAATGTAGAATCTATAGTTTTAGATTGTCTTGTTTCTATGCCTTACACATGAAGATCATCCATGAATCATCCTAAACAACTAAGTTTATCTCTTATGTTGTGTATTTGAACTAGTTACCTAACTTTTATCAATCATTTCAAGTTTGAATGCATTCTTTTGGTCATATATAATTGATGTTAGAAGTTAATTAGATCATAATATTCCACTTGTCTCTACCCCTTACATCCTTCTTAGTTGTTATACAATAACATTCTAAAATCTAACCAAAGGGTATAAAAAGAATTAAAATACAATATTTTCCAGGAAAGAGATTTACTTGGAAATAAAAATATTTCAACAAAAAATAAGTGTGGGACCCATTATGAAGGTGGATTTTTCCATCATAAAACAAAAAAACCTTCATTTCATATATTTAAACACTTGTATATGCTTTAAAACATGAAAAAAATCATATGCTAATGCCTTTTAATGTAGCCAAGCACTATGTATAATATTTTAACACCATTTTTGGATTTGAAATGCTATAGGATGATATTCTATGCATCTAGGTGGATTTTATTATCATATGGCATGACCCTAGTATCAAGTTTCAATGTTCAATAGATCTAAATATATTATTTGTAGTTCCCAAGGAAGGATTACAATGTCATTTTTACCGGTTAAATATGAAGCCAATGCTTTTTGAATAATGAACAGATGTTCCTTGCTAAATAATTACACAAATTTATTTAGCAAATGGAAAAACTTTAGTGTTATGGGTGTATGACATGGTAGGGTGGTGCTCAGAGTAGTAAATTTTTCAAATTTTCATTTCATCAATTTTTTTCTAGGTAGGGTAGTGTTCCATGTAGTAAAATATTTTCTTCATTCTCTCCATGAATATTTATTCATCTTCAATTATTCAATCACAATACTGGCTTCATATAAGTTGTAATACCATCAACAAAACAAGTTCATAGAAAAACTATGAGGAAAATGGTTAGGTTACCATATTAAATTTATTCATTCTCAATGCCAAGTTATGTTATGTACCTATTAACTTTCCAATAACAAGTTACAAAAACTACTACTTCATGAGATTCAACCACCCAAACCCAACTAAAGTTTACTAAACACTAACATACATAATTAGCCTACTATGTAATTAATGTTATAAATTTAATACTTTCTAATCTAATGAAAAGTAAAACAAAAAAGGGGGCATCTCATAAAGATATGTATGCCCGTATACAAACTAATAAAACCAATAGGATAAAGTGACCCAACATAAATACTATTGACCTAATGTTTCAAAGAACTAACTACAAAGTGTAGTCCATACCTACAACCATCTATCCCATTGTTGAGGTTAGTTGTGAGTAACTTCTTGCAGATAATCGCTTATCTATGCACCAAAAGTAACAAACAACTAATGGATTTCTATAGATAAAATTGAGAAAACAAAACTAAGGGATATTTTGATATGCTTGAAGATATGTGTATGCTCAATTATGTGTATACTTCTTTTCTAAGCTTTTTTAGTGATGGTTCGAATCCCATGCCACTTCAAACATGGATCGTGTGTGCTTATAAAAAAATGAAAACCTTCTATGATATTTTAAAACCTTTGCTAGGGTTTCTAACATTAAAAAAGAACTACTTTGGAAATAAATGGCTAGGTTGAGGAGAGAAGGCTTAGTCCCACTTATGAACCACTTTTTGATTGGAAAAGACCTATTAAAGGTGAGGTGAGAACATATAAAGTTGAAAATATCCTTAAATAGGATTTTTTTTACAAAACACGACTCAAAAAATATATTTGATAATAGATTTAATGACCCTTCCTATAAATAGATTAAGCCAAGATGATAATTTAGAGAAAATATGTAGTGAAAATGAAGTAGAAGATAATTGTATTTCATTAAAAAGTCCAAAATTACATTACAATATTATTGGCCTCTTCAAAGAGGCAACCTCCTTTGAGAAAGCTCAATACAATATAATTTGTGGATTCCTTTACACTAGCCTATGCACCACATTTTTACTAATTCTACTCTAGCCAATTACTACTTCCCATGCATGCGGGATTATTCCAAATATTTGAATGTTTGACGTACAAAGTATATGCATATGTGGATTTTATTAATAACAACTTGATTATAAACAAAGGAATTAAGAATAAGGGTCCTAAAATATTTCATTACGTACATGGAATTGCAAGGAAGTATGCAATGAGGTGTCAAAAGGATTTTTACATAGTGTAGAGTGTTGGGAAAGTTTCAAAACATTGTGTAGATGTGAAATATGGTATAAGGAGTTATGACAATGTTGTGAGATAGTGCGAGTCTTTATGCCTACCATGAGATGTCACAAGTTTGAGGAACTCAAAGTCATCAAAAAAAGTAAGGAGTCTTGGAATTTGGTTGTGAGTTTTTGTGAGATAGGTTGTGGGTTCATGCATGAATCGAATCCTCTACAATGTTTGTAATTTCTCAATAGGTTGTCATGAATACTAAAACTAATTCTCTAGATATTATTTTCATAGAAATGAACTATAAGGTTTTTTGGTTGTAGATAATCGAAGTGTAAATTTGGAATTTTATTGGTGTGATAAGTAACAAAATAATAATTGACAAGTGAAAAAGAAAAGTCTACCTTGATCAAATGGCCCATTGAAATGTCATATGAGTGTCTATACACTCTAGATAATATTAAGAGTGTTGGGATTTTTTCGACAACATTAGGAATATTGAGATGACGCAAAGAACACTGAAAGCATTGGAAAGTTGTAGATATTACTAGGAGCATTTGAATATATTTGAAAACTGAATGAAAAAAAATGGAAACAAAGAGAAAATGGAAAAGGTGGAGAGAGGAGAAGAAGAAACATAGTTTGATGACTTACAAATGTACCAATAACACCTACTTTAAACTAATAATTGATGAGCACACAAACATCATAAAACCATATGATTACGCCGAAGGCATTCCCCCTATGGGAAAGGCCCTTGTGAATGTTTCTGCAACTGTGTTAAATTTGACGGCCTTCCAAATGATTTTTGACGTTTTCCCGCTTTAGTTCGTCTGTTCGAGAAAACAATGGCACCGAAGGCAGAGAAGAAGCCTGAGGAAAGGAAGATCGTGCGGGATAACATGCATAAAGAGGAATAGATTGCATGGACAAGTGAGATCGGGAGTGAGACAAGGGTTTGGGCTCGGCGACAGAGATATGACGGAAAGAGGAAAGTAGGATGGCTACAGATTCATGGGTGCATCATTTTTGGGTGCATCGTAACTATAGATTCATGGGTGCACTAGGATTCTCTTACAATGGTCTAAGAAGATGATATCCCTTCCATAGAGATTCCTGATTCGATTCTTGATGGAGTAAGAAAGAGATTCAACTTAGATCCAACCAAAACAATCCGGACCAAGATGATTTTTTTAGAGATTTTGTGTGAATATTTCACCAGATAATTAAGTATTTCCCTGCTTTTATCTTTCTTATTTCAAGCCAATAGACCTAAATCCAAAAATTGGAGTTCCATAAGTCTCCTATTTTTTATGGAAAATGTAGATCTGTGTGTCATAAATCTAGTGGTTTTATTAGCGAAGGTGTAGACATGGAAGGAGAAGGTGTTTCATGTTTTGGAGCCTACGTTGAAGGTTTTCGTTTCTCTATGCCCCTCTCGGGTTTTCCCTATTTCCCTTGCTTTGGTGGTAGATTCTCTTTGTGGATCAGTCCAACTTGTGAAGTACACTATGTTTTCTTACGATGAGGGCGCTTTGAGACTGTATTTTAGGGAGGGTATCTCATATTTGTCTGGCTCCTTGCCAAGGATTCACATGGATGTTGGTCAACCATCCCTATGCTCTAAAATTGTGCATGATGTTGATTTTGATTCTGACTCTGATTCTTTGACCTTATAGCTTGAAAGATGGAGACCATGGTTCAAAACTGATCCCGTCACAACCCCTCCAAGGCCTCGAACTGGTCATAAAATGGAAGAGGTGACTGAGAGCACCATTAATGTCTCATCCCCCATTGTCCATGCCATAAAAATGTGCAGACAACATTGAAGAAAACTGGAATCGAGAAAAAAATAAAGGTTTCCAACACTCATGCACTTAGTATACTTTATAGATCATTTCCACCCTCAGCAGGGGCACTAGACAGTAAGTATGCCTTCTTCCTGAGGCCCATGTTGGAGTTTCTGGCTCAAACACAGTCCCCATTCATGGTAGACGTTTACCCCTATTATGCCTATAGAGATTCCCCTCACAAAGTATCTCTAGACTATGCCTTATTCAGACCCAACAATGGTGTTATTGACCCCACCACAAGTGTTGTCTATACTAATATGTTTGATGCATAGATAGACGCCATTTTCTTTGCTCTAAGAGTGCTAAATATTAACTATCTCGCTAAATCAAATAACATATACCATTCGGCATTCACATTGCAGTGTAGACATGCGATTGCTAGTTTATTGACTAATAAATACTTAGAATCCATTTATAAATGTCTACTTATAAATTAAAATAATATAAACAATTTAATGAATTTATCACATTTATATGAAAATTTATAAAATTGAAAATAAATACTACTTATTTCGGGCATGTTTGACTTTAATATAGTAGGATTTTCGTGTATAGTAGGATTTTTTATAACAATATTGTTAATCCGTTGCATTTAACATGCCAACTTGCATTTTTATATATTAATATTAACCAACGTTTGTAATTCACATGGCAATGCATTTTTATATCACAATATTAATCAAACGCACATTGCCATCTGAATCGGAAACGTGGATTAAAAAAATGTGTTGGGACCTGAATTCAAATCTAATTTTGTTAAAATGCATTGGCATGTGATTTTCAACGTGATTAACAATATTTTCATATAAAAATGGCTTTGGCGTCTGAATTCAAATCACGGTTAATTTTCTGTAAATTGTCATATGAATATGCATTGGTATGTGGAGTGCAACGTGATTAACAATGTTATATAAAAACGGAAATTTTGTTCCGATGTGAACATAATTTGAGCCGTTTCTTTGTTATATATGTGTTTAGTGGCATACAATTTCAATCATTCAAGAAATCACACACGAGGGTTGGAAAGTTAGGTCGATCGAAGGCATTGTGGTAGAGAAAATGGAGGATTTGAAGCGCTGTCCTGCGAATTATCCGCCATTAACGCCGATTAGCTTTATTGAACGAGCTGCCACGGTTTACGGAGACTGCACTTCTGTTGTATATAACACCACTCGTTTTACGTGGTCTCAGACATTTAATCGCTGCCTCAGATTGGCGTCTGCTCTCTCTTCACGCAATATTTGTCGCGGGGACGTGGTAAGATGATTTGTTTTTCTTTTTCCCGTTATGATGACCCCAAAAGATCTCTTATTTGATATTAAGAGAGTTCTTTGTTACAGGTATCTGTGGTGGCTCCCAATGTTCCTGCGATATACGAAATGCATTTTGCAGTTCCCATGGCCGGAGCGGTTCTCAACAACGTAAATATCCGTCTGGATGCTCGAACCATGGCGGCGCAGTTCACTCACTGCGAACCCAAGTTTCTGTTTGTAGATTACCAGTTTTTTCCCCTGGTGAGGGAGGCCCTGAGCGGAATGGAGCATAAACCTTGTGTCGTCGTGATCGAGGAGCTGGATAACGGCAGAGACATCGCAACTTCGGCGGCGCTGACATACGAAGGGCTGATCGGAGAAGGAGATCCGGAGTTCGAAATCCGATGGCCGGAGGACGAGTGGCAGGCGGCCGTTCTAAGTTACACGTCGGGCACGACGTCGGCGCCGAAGGGAGTAGTGCACTGCCACAGGGGACTGTACACCATTGCAATGGATAATGTGGTCATGTGGGGAATGAAAGCACAGCCGGTGTTTCTGTGGACGCTGGCAATGTTTCACACCAACGGCTGGTGTTTCCCCTGGGCAATCGCCGCTGTGGGAGGCACTAATATTTGCCTTCGGAAATTCGACACCAAGGTAATCTTCGACGCCATAACAGATCACAGAGTGACCCATCTCTGCGCAGCGCCCGTTGTGCTGAGCATGATGGCGAACGCGCACCCCTCCGAGCGAAAGCTCCTGCCTGGCAAGGTGGAGATACTTACCGGCGGCGCACCTCCGCCGGCCGCAGTTTTGTTGAAAGCAGAAGAACTGGGGTTTTCTGTTACGCACGCTTACGGTCTCACTGAGACCGCAGGGGTGGTTGTTATTTGCTCTTTGAAGGGCGAGTGGGACAAGCTTTCTGGTCAGGAGAGGGCACGGATGAAAGCTCGGCAGGGCGTGAGGAGTCTGAGCACTGCACAAGTGGAAGTGAAGGACCCGGTGACCATGGCCAGCGTTGCGAGGGACGGCGTGGAAATAGGCGAATTGATGATCAGGGGAGCCAGCGTTATGAAGGGGTATCTCAAGAACGAGCAGGTGACGGCCCGGACAATGGAAGGCGGGTGGCTCCGCACTGGTGACGTCGCTGTTGTTCACCCGGACGGCTACTTGGAGATCAAAGATCGATCTAAAGATGTTATCATTTCTGGCGGGGAAAACATAAGCAGCGTGGAGGTTGAGTCAGTTATGTACACTCATCCTCTGATTATGGAGGCGGCCGTGGTGGCGAGGCCTGATCCGTTCTGGGGAGAGACGCCCTGCGCCTTTGTGAGTATCAACAACAATAATGGTACTGAAGCATTATCAGAGGCACAAGTGATTTCTTTCTGCAGAGAGCGTATGGCTCATTTCATGGCCCCCAAATCTGTGGTTTTCATGGACGAACTGCCCAAAACTTCAACGGGCAAAATCCAGAAATTTGCTCTGAGGGAAATGGCTAAAGCTCTTCCCTGTCCTTCCTCCCGAATGTGAACACAAGAACGACGTAGATAAAATCGGGATATTTTAGAAACATTCAATCGTTTGCGGAAAAATAATGTAGTGTCTGCATTATTGAAAATTTTCCTTGGTACTAGTCGGTGTCAATCAAGGGAAAATGATAAAATATTCCCACTTGTTTAGGATAAAGCCCGACTACGAGGTCGATCCAAATGATGCTTGCCCAAATAATTGAACGTTAATAAATTTATATTTTACTTAATTTAAAAAGTTATTATTTAATTATGGTGGTGGTGGTGGTGGTGGTGGTGGTGGTGGTGGTGGTGGTTATATATTGTTATATAAATTTAAAATTTATAATCAACTAGCAATCGCATGTGGACGATGCAATGTGAACGCCGAATAACATATGTTATTTCATTTAGAGGGATAGTTATTACTTTTGTAGTTGACGTTGATAAGGGTTGTGTTGATGTTGACAAGATTAATATTGGACTTACATCCCTTTTTTGTTGTATTAGACTAGGTGGAAGTTCATCACAAACACCAAGGGCAGTAATAACTTGCTTCTTCATTGAGAAAAAGATAAAATTAGGCATTGTTGATTAGTGAATTAATGTTGCAGGTTTTGTTTACGTCTAGAGGACATATGTGGATGTGGTTCATTAAAGAGAAGTATTTAGGACTCTTTCTCTGAAGTTTAGCCGCCATGAGGGTAGGAGAAGGGCTTGTTCCATTGACACTGTCATGATCATAGTGTCTTCTAATTCTATGGTCCTCCATCATGGCATCCAACGTGGGAACTTTATCTTTCATCATCCGTTTAAATTGATGGAGACCTGTCACTTCAATAATTGCTGGAGGAAGACGGTGCAAATCAAACCATGCATGCATTGGTGCATATCTCATCTTATCTATGATGACATTAAAGACTTCTCACCCTTTATAACGTAGTAATTTGTTTTGATCTCAAAGTTGAAAATTGTATAACATAAGAGCACCCCTATGACTATAGGTCGTAAACATACATTCTGAGAGGCAAAGGAGGAAAACACAAAGTGCAAGTGCAATCATGGTGCTTTGAGATAGTAGTGATAGTGAAGCCAATGCAGGAGGTGGCATTCTTGAAATGAAGGTGATGACCATAATAATTAGGGTACTCTAGGGTGTGCACTATGTAGTTAATATTTTTAATCCCTTTTTTTGCACCCTTTTCCAAACATCCTATTCAGCTATCTTTGATCTACTTCAAACACACAAATATGTTTCAAAGCAATGCTCAAATGAAGTATAACCTCCATAGTGAATAATGGGAACTATAAGTCTTATATGAAATGACAAGAAACAAATCCATCAGTAGGGTTTTACTGTGTTTTCTTACTCTTGATCAGTAAACTTAATACATATATAATTCGATCATATTTCTCACCTTCTTCAGTCCGTGCTTTCCTAAAGCCCAAGTTCCATTCATAATTAGAATTCATTCTTTGAGTATACTCTTCAACAAACAATTTTTTACTAGATTTGGTCAAGACAGAGTAAGACTGTGTTTTCTAGTGTTCTTTTCTAAGTACTTTTTGGTTCTATGTGTCATTCATGTTTATCACTTTAAGATGCCTCCATTCACCTCTTTAACCAAATCTTAATAGGTAATTACCAAGGATTTCTTGCTTTTATCTCATTATCCTAGTCCAAACCTTCGAAATAGGGTAGAATGCATATAGCCAACCTGTATTTTCTTTATTTAATCTATCAGAGCACACCCTGGTGCTTTCTGTTGTGTTATCAATCAGTATTCTGTTGTGTTATGTAATCTTTGATTGATTTTAGTTCCAGAAAAAAGACAGCCACCCACATTAGTAAATCATGTCTTGCATAGATTTTTATTAGTTGTGAATCTATTGATATAACAAATGCTTCAAGGCTTTGAATGCATGCAAAGGAAGCCATTTTTAAGAAATGAATGTATATACACACAGTTTATAAATTTCTTCCAATGAATGCATCGACATTACTGAGGACAACTTTGGAACAGGGCATGGACATCATTTACATCTTATTTAAATAAACCATCTGAACCGTGAATGGAAGGGATTATTTGCATCATGGTAGACCTAATTGCTTTGGCTATTGCAGAAACCAAAATACCAGAGTACTAAAAAAAATTGAATCTCCAGCATTTTTTGTATACATATTCATAGCCTGAAGAACTTAGGTAGATATCATTTTAGACAAGCATTAAAGAGATTAACAGAAATGTTAAACAGATGATAGCTCTGAATTGCACTCTTATTGGAAGAATAGCGTAAAGCTGGGATGCCATCTTAAAAGATGGTTGGAATTCCTCTGTCAAATCAATAGGACATTGCGGATGGGGAAGCCAAAGAAATTGATGCAGTCGATTGGCCACTCAAAAGTGAAGGAAAATGTTCAAGTCTTCCCCAGCTTTCTTGTGAAATGTTTCATTTTTTTATGGTATGGAAAGGTGCATCATATCTATAGAGAGTGTATCTTTAATTTTTTCTTGCATACTTAATGTTCCATGTTATTTCAATATGTATAATGTTTTCTGGTACTCAAAATCTGTGCCATTTCATCTTACATGCATTGTAACGATCTGAATTGTTATGGTCCCCAATTTGAAGGGGTTATCATTCTATGTAGCATTGTATTATGGTGGATTTTTCTATTTATTGTAAAGTTGGATGTGTTTATTCCACAAACAGACTTTGAATCTGAATTTACACAGATTTTGAATCACAAACTAACAGATTTTGATTCTAAAGTTTACTTTGTTAATCTTTTATTTTTTAATTAGGATTCTAACTTTCTTTTATTGAATCTGACTAATTAGGATTCAAATTGTCTGTCTATTAAGGGCTGAAGGGTTCCATTCTTACATTTCAAAAACTAACCGACTGTTTGATTCTATAAATTTAATTTTTAATTAGGTAGGATTATCCCTGTTAATTTTCACCCTTCATCAATGATATTATCTCTGTGTATGTAAAATTAGCTCAAATGCATTCCAAATAAAGAGCAAAATTGTCAAGATTTCAAAAACCATATAAACTGTAAATAGACAACACATTTATTGATACAAGAAACATTTATTGAATGTGAACTTTTGCTTACAATTTATGAAACAACATTTATTATTTTCTACTGAAATCCAGTGAACTTTATCTTTCTGTAAATCCTTGGGCAGTCGGTAGTGGAGCAGGAATTCTTGCATGAAAACAAACCAGGTTTGCTTTTTTCATCACGTGTAACTGTACATTGTATCATTGCTGCTGCAAATGGATCGCTCTCTTCTTCTGCTCTGGTTTCTTGTGCTTCCTCTCTGATGCTGCTGCAAGATCATTACCCAGAAATTCTTCCATTCTTCTTTCCTCTCTAATGCTTCTATTTTCAAGCGCTTTGGAGGGTGCTGCTGCTGATCATCATTACCCACAAATTCTTCCATTCTGATGCTGGATCGCTCTCTTCTTCCTCTCTGATGCTGCTGCAAGATCATTACCCAGAAATTCTTCCATTCTTCTTTCCTCTCTAATGCTCATGTTTTCAAGCGCTTTGGAGAGTGCTGCTGCTGATCATCATTACCCACAAATTCTTCCATTCTGATGTTGGATCGCTCTCTTCTTCCTCTCTGATGCTGATGCTGCTGCAAGATCATTACCTAGAAATTCTTCCATTCTTCTTTTCTCTCTAATACCTTCAACAGCAACAGAATATACCTTCCCTGTAAGTACAGAATATGTACTTTCAAATACAAAGGAACAGAGAGCGAAAGAGAATATAGAAAGCATAAAAAATAAACTGCAGCCGGAAAGCTAACATTTTGGATTAAGAGTTATTCATGTAGTGATATATATAAAGGAGAAAATGTTTAAAAAATCAAATTCCCATGTTTATGTTACTATCAAGGAATAAATTTCCTTATTTTTTGACCTTGCATAAAAAGTGGGGGATCTAGGACCTGAAGGAGCACTATCTGTAGAAGGAATTCAAGCTATAAAAACTGAATAAACTCCAAAAATCCTATAAAACAAGGAATTCAACAATGATTTCTATATGCAGGAGAACAAGCTCCAAAAATATCTCAATTGCTCACTGACAAGTATACGTCATCCCCCCTTCTTTCAAAACTATGAACCTCCTAGTTCAGAGTGGTCCCCATGTCTATGTATATGCAACAGGATTACAAAAATTGGTCCATGTGTCTGTTTGTAAATGTAACTCATTCCAAACTGGCACTCCTCTACCGTTGTCACATAATCTTGATAAATGTGGCTAAATCCAAAGATTGTGGGCACAAATTATGTAGTCTAACTATTTTGGTGATAACCACAGGATAATAAAATATCACTGAAATTTGATTTCCAACACCAAAGGAGAAATCAATAACATTCGGATGTGCACACAGGATACCCTAACATCCAGCACAAAGGGTTACCTTATCGCCTAGCTACCTAAGACAAACACATACTGACTACAATATCCTTGTTCTATGTTTGAAAATTTAAAATCCCATAAACTTAAGAAGCAATCAACAGCTCTGTGGCAAATATTCAGGGTTATACCTATTCACGAAAGGGTTGCTACACCTATTCCAATCACATACGTTTACTCAAGCATTTTCTCCCCCCAGATGGGGGGGGTTGTATGGAACATAGAAATCGTACATTTTGTAAAGTTGAGCTAGAAATAGTAATACTTACTTCATTGTAATTGGGAGCAGAGATGTTCGCTACACCACTGGCCTCTCCTTTGTCCTCTGCTTCCTGGGATTTGAAGGCATCTATAACACATCCATTACTGTCAACACGTGAATTAAAAAAACCCACACTATACTACTTGAGTACACCAACAAGCTAGAAAACACATAAACTTGAAAAAAAACTTGTACGCTAGGATTTTTTCAGTATAGGAACATAACAAAACAAACCTGTGTAGACCTAGAAGCTGTATTAGAAGCCATGATTAAACTGGTGTCAAGTCCAGTCATAATAAATAATGATAACATGTTATTACTTCCATGCACCTCTTGTTTTCTTCAAACCGCAGTAAAAACAGCTAACCTTATCGTCAATGCTCGCCATGAACAGGGTCGTCTCTGCCACAATATTCATGCACCCACTGTTGGTTCTTATGTTGTATGCCCATAGGGTTTCGAATCTCTTCCTTCAAATTCGCATCCTGGAAGTGATCATAAAACTGCAGACACTGAAACCTTCCCATCAATGAAAATGATTTCACCAGAGATCAATTCTAAATTTGTAACCCTACGTCTACACAATTTGTGACTTTTTTACAATGGTGGGGATTCCGGGGTGTGTGAGAATATAGGCATAACCCTGGAGCAGTTTATTGGAAGGAAAGGGCCGAATGGACCCAATCAACGAATCTCTGCCCAAAACATGCAATTACCGCATTCGAATGCAACTGCCAAAATATACACAAAAAACTAACTGCTAAAAATAGGCAGAAAAAAAACAAACGTCCAGACGGCCGTCAAAACGTCAAATTTAAGACTGTTGCAGAAACGTCCGGAGGTCCTTTACCATAGGGGGAACGCCTTCGGCGTAATAAAGAATTTATTTCATTTTTAAAATCAAATTTTAAATTATAATAAATACTAGCAATTGCATGTGTAAAATGCAATGTGAACATTGAACGGCATATGTCATTTGATTTAGAGGGATAATTATTACTTTTGTAGTTGTTGTTTATAAGGGGTGTGATTGATTTTGTAAGTGTAGGAATATAGATGAAGCAGTACATTTAAAGGTTCTATCTCTACATTTCAAATTTGTTACAAATTCGTACATATACATTTGCAAATCTTATATCATGAGTGATAGTTAATTACTTTTGTAGTTAATGTGGTTTGTAATTATTTGGGAGAAATTGTGTTTGTGTTGCAATGTGTTTGAGATAATGGTTACATCGGTTGTTTGGTTGGTTGGTTGTTGAAAAATCCATTTTTGTACTGTCAATAACATGTTGATAAGGGGTGTGATTGATAGTGGAAGTGTTGGAATATATATGAAACATTACATTGAAATGTTTTGTGTATACATTTAAATTTGTTACAAAATAGTAGATATGCAGTTACAAATCTTATATCACAATATATGAATTAAACATGAATACATGAAGACCTTTGTACATTTAGAGAATTTATATTATGAATGGCAGCATTTTGTGGCCAATTTTATTTCCACTACACATGAATACATTTGATACCATAAAATTAAATATGCAGCATACAAATTTATATTAATAATAATGATCCATCATCCATATTTGCTGCGTGTCTAGGAGAGGACTGCTTTCACAACTACTAGTTTTAATTAACATTTATATTAATGATCCATATTTTCCAGCGGCCACCGTGCCAAGAATTTAATATCATTTTTTATTAAATGTAGTCTGGAGATAGGGATTTAGAAAGATTTGTTTTGATTACTATTTTAATATTTAAAAAAATTACTTGCACTTCAAAATTCAAATCATAAATACGATATCACAAATTACAAGCAATAGATTTACAAATTCACTATTGAGATTTGGGGATGGCAGTTGTCAATCAAGTTTTAAAATTCATTTATTGTAATTTGTTGTACACTCTATATAATATATTTTAAATTTTTACCAAAAGCTATAAAATATATATACTCATATTAATATATATCTTTATTGCCTACTATACATATTTACAGTCTATATCAATTTTTACCTGTCAAACTTACGGTTTGTATAGTTTAATAGTTGTGCACAATTACGGTTAATAATTAATATAGCCTGTAATTTACGGTTAAAACCACTAAAAACAGGCTACAGCCGGTCAATTTGCAGGCCTGACTGATTCGTGAGAGACAAAATAGGTCCCCAAAATCCTGTCAGATCCGTATAGAGTTTGTAAATTGCGACTAGGGGTTAAATTTGACGCCCGTTTAGACGTTTTTGTGGATTTTAACCGTAAAATACAGCCAAATTTTATTTCTAACCGTAAGAAAGGATGGGCTACTTTTTTTAAAACCTGTCATAATGACGTTTACATTTAAATAGTGACCGTTTTTCAGTTTTTATATATGTCAATTTACATAATGTCTGGGCATGAGCATGGGAATTCGGAACTTGGGCCTTTGGCCATTGGCAAGCTGGTTGTCATTTGTCAATCAATATATGTGCAGGCTGCTATGCTCCTAGCTAGCAGTAGAACCTACCTCTAGCGGCCACTAAAATCCATTCTCTTAACTAAACAATACAATATAAATTACTTACACACTTTTCAAGTCGCCACTTGCTGGCATTCCAACATTAATGACTTTCCACGAACCAGTCCGGGCCAGTGGCTGTACAACATTTTAATATATTTTTATACACATCTACAATAAATATTTGTTGTTTTGGAGTAAATGAAATTATGAATTGACGGAAAAATCTAAGAAAATATTTTAGACTTTAATTGTAAGTCAAGTCAATCACGCGCGGCAGCAAGGAAAAGGATACAATGAATCAAGATTCATAGTGATACATGAGGCATTTCACCAATCCAACCCAAGCGGCTAGAAGCTTAAGCCGAAGTCACAATGCAAGCAAGGAGGAGCCTGCACCTAACCCAATACCAAGCCGAACTCACAACGCAAGTAAGGAGAAGCCTATATAGGTGTGGCAAATCGTAATGCTTATTCCCGTTGCTTCTATTGATAAAAAAATGTAGGATATCCAGTAATAATCAATTTGAACTCCGAAGCGACTGTGCTTTTTTCCCACTCTAAAAAGGATGGGAAAAAGTGTAATGGAACATGGTTTAGATCCATCCAAATCCATAATTATTACACTTGGGTTGAGTTTGGAGTCGACGATGGTACTTCTCTTCTGTCTAGTTGCTGCATTAGTTTTTCTTACCTGCAGTGTCCAGGATTATTTATTTTCGCAGTTAGAAAAAATATCTAGTGAAAATTTGAGCAAAGTTGAATATATATCTAAATAGAATAATCATCTTCCAAATGCTCTTGGATGTCATGATAAAGAGTTCGCCAATTTTGAAGCCATGTTATAGCAAGCACAGAACATCCAAACCCAATATTTGAACCATATTCCAAGTCAGTGCGCAGAGGAGAAAACAACACTTCTGAATTTGGATGGAATTCATATGCAACAAACCCATTTTTTAATGGGAAAAAGATAGAAAGGAGGGCGTTTAGAAGACTCTTCCATACTTCATATTTTAAGGTATGGATTTTAATCTCTTCAATGTTAATTGTCAATGTTTAATTTGTGGGTGTTAATTTATTTTAAAATTGCTTACAAATATCGAATGCAATGTTGGAAAGTATGGTGTATTTATATATTTTTATTATAAATTAGTCTATGCAATTTATTATAATTGTTTTGGGTTTTAGTATAAATACATCCAAAATATTAAGACAAGTTAGAGTGTATATTACATATATTATCATATATTTATAATAGAATAATATTTCATTATGTCAATAATATATTTAATTTATATTGTTTTATTATATGAAAAATTAGATATATGTATTTATATGAAAATTATGAAAGTCAAAAAAGAAAAATAGACTTCATGTGCAAGGCAATATTAGGTGAAAACCGTCACAAAAAATTTTCTTGACGGGTAGGGGTGACCGTCAAATTTAACCCCTGGCTTACGACGAGTTTTAGCTGAAGGTGAATTAAAAAGTTTAATATTTCTGACGGTGACGTGAGTACTTCGTTTTTTGGCCACGGGTTTGGCTGCCGCTGTCAGACACCCCAACTCCGAGGGCTTTCCCATAGTAAGTAAACAGACCTTTCTGTTCTCATGCCACAATTAAAATGCCCTGCCAAATTTCTTTACGCGCCTCACAGTCACGAGAGTAGGTATGGAGGACAACCTGTGCACCGCTTGCCTCCCACGCGTCTCATTCCTTTATTGCTCTATATGACCCCAGCAGAGGGATGCTTGTGCTAGAATTTTTAAGACTTTATTTTTTTGAAAAAGGCTACCTATTGCAATTGTTTTACTTGTCGCGGCATGTCTCCTCTTAAATTTTAATTTTAATTATTTCTTTATCGTTTCAATTACATCTAATAAGAATGGAGTACTTAAAATGACAATATATATCTAGGTATCAAACAAGTTCTTGATAATGGAGTAGGTACTTAAAACGACAATAGTATCAAACAAGTTCTTGATACATTTGCCTCATAGGTAAATGAAAACCTAGCAATCGCACGTGAGGTGTGCGATGTCAACGCCGAAAGTGAAATATTGGCGGGAAAGGAAATTGAGAAGGACAACAAAACATTATGATATATCAAGCAGGAAAATGAAAAACTACGAAGTGGTGAAAATTGGAGCAGTAGAAAATTTCTGGATTGCAGAAGAAGTGGAGTAGTTTGAAAGGGAAGGGTCATTGGGGACTAAGGGGGGAGTGTTAAGGACAGGGAATGAAGTCTGGATTTCTCTTGTATGCTTGACTGCAGAAGAGGTGTTGAGGACATTTTTTGTAGGGAAGATAAGGAGAGAAATCTCCCTCTAGAATTTGGTGGAATTGGAACACGAGAAGCGCTATTGGAATCCCATTGGACCCCGTGTACTGCTCAAATTTGATGACGATAAATAAAGGAAAACTAGGTAGACATAACAAAATTTCATCAACAATGTTGTTGATAGAGCCAATAGTACCATTTACAAGACATGTTTCAACCCACAAATTTATGGAATGCATGACTAGCTGGTTGACAAAATATCAACATTGACAATGTTGACGACTCTATATTTAACATTTAAACTTTATAAGACATGCATTGACTTTGACTCAATAACAAATGTGAGAAACTTATGTAATATAGCTACAAGCTATTATTAAATAATAGTTTTGACACACACACATATATTTTTACACTAAGAAGATGATAAAATATCAATAAAACTAAGATCACCTATTTGAGTTTATCAAGCTATAAAAATAAGACTAAAACTAAACTCTACTTCGACCACCAATTTACATGAAACTAAAACATATTAAAAATCACAAATAATTTTTTGACAAAGATTTAGAATGAAAATGAGTCACTGTGAATGGACTTGTATATTACAAAAATGACCTCTTACATGGGTTGATTAATTGATGTGGAGATGAACACATACAATGCAAGTCTTTAGAAATAGAAGATTCAAGAATGGTACCAACAAAATATGGCTCCAACTGTTAGAGCTTATATGGAGGCACCAACATGATATGGAAAATAATAGATTTGAATCAAGATTCATGTGGGACATGTTGGCGAGTATAGGAATTGATTTTACACAGGATTTGAGGTGATAGGTAAGGAAACCAATGATATCTTGGATGTGTCCATATAATCAAAACGAAGACACCGATGTTGGCCCAATGCATATATGTGTCGCAGGATCATATGAAGACTTGTACGCTTGGAGATGATGCAGAGCAGTAAAAGGATGGGTATTGTCGTCATCGGTTGCACGTGAAAAGAACTTGTCGTTCAAGAAACTTAATGCGCAAGCTCATGAGTTCGTGCGCAGAGTGCAATGGCCAGGACCCGTTCAAATGAATACACCCGCCCAATGGTCAGTGTTTGTGGGTTTCACGCCGTCGCCGCCATTAGTGTCGTTGTCGCAACAGTTAGTTGAGCAGTTGCAACACAAAGAACCCACGGTGGCCTCCACATTTGCGAAAAAACCCTTGACCGATGAATTCAGGAAAAAAAATCTCAAGCAGGCAAATGTAAAAAATGATTTTTTTCTTAGTTGGAGAAGATTTAATTGTCGAACCATTGCTCGACACGTGAAGGATAGATGTGAGTCTGTGCTTCGTCGATCGATTCATCTCGCACGTCCATGTCTCGTCAGCTATGAGAAGGGGTGGAGCGTTACACATGTGCAAACGCCTTTCTACATAATGAAATTTTAGGATTTGCGAGTTATAGATATTTTAGATTTATCCTCATCCTGTACGTCGTTATCTTTCTTAATAGGACAAGTTTAATGTGAAAAATTTAAGGTTTACAGACTCAAGACACATTTTAGATTTATTTTTAAGGGCATTCGATATAGACATTCCTTAGATTAATAACATTGCGGTTGAAAAGATATAATATTTCAGAGAAAGAAAGTAATATTTTAATTACTTTCTTCATCGTATTTTTTAAAATAACATGACACTACAACAATAACAAAAAGACATTTTGGCATTAATACTTATAAGTATCCTAAAGACTTTAATTTTAATGTAGACTTATGATATTAACAAAAGTGACACAAACTATGAAATACATGATTGGAAAACTACTTCCAGTTGTTATCCAATGACGGTGAATGTTATATGGTCAACGGTTTTATGATGAATTGTCTTGCCATACTCTGTGGTGTCTCTTGCTTTTTTGCGTATTGTAGAGACAACTTTACCAAATCAGTGTTTAAGAGTGATGTGACTTCCTGAATGTTGTCGGATCAAAATAAAAATTAATTTTACCTTCTGAAAAAGTAATGATAAGAATCTAAAGGAGGAAGAGTTGGATATTATATATATTTCTCTTTAAAAAAATAACATAATCAACAAGATATTCTAAGAATTAGAGAGAGAAAAATAATATTTACATTCAAGTATTAAGTATAGAGTTGTCCCATCTAATGGATATTGTTCATGGAGATATCTATTTATTTACTTTCAAAAAATTATCCTAAACCAAGATGTACATATTCCAATTTAATATGAATAAAAATACCTAAAATATGCATTTAAATTATGTCATATTAGCCTATAAACAAGTACACATAATAATGGTTCGAGGTTAAATCATAATATATAACCAATTAATAGATATCTTATGATTGATAAATTACATATACCATGGTTATCCAAACCATTTCAAGGTGTAAAAATAGGGAATTCACAAAGGAGTGCTACATTTGGAGTAAGAAATAATAAATAATCAGTATTGAAAATATTTTGTAGTTAAATATAAAGAATCATGATGGTTTTTTATGAAAGATGGATTAACGAGATAGGAGGGGACAATTAATTATATTTTGGTTCATCTTGCAGACCTCTATGGTGTCACGGCAATTGCAGGAAAAGCCATATGTTGTTTTACTGGAGTCAATGATCTAGGAGGATTAAATCTATGCACAAAAGCTGCAGTAAATGTATGTCATACAAACAATTTGTATTGTTAGTTTCTATTCTAAGAGCTTCCTTTCAGAAAATGTAGCACGACATTGAAGAACTGGAAAATCTGGTGCCAACAAGATAAATTGATACATTTTTGTCCAGCAGAACCATAATGCTGAGGTGGGGAAGCGACAGGTAAAATAAGTTGAAATTCTTCATAACTTTGTGAGGGAAGCAGATATTTATTTCATCAGAGATGGACAGACGACTTTAGTCCCTCAGCTTAATAGATTTTTTTCATTATATTGTGAGCAAGAATACTCAGTCACAAGATACACTTTTCAATTTTAAGCTGAGGTTGTTCATTAACATACTGGTGGAAGTGTTGGTAAAGGAGAGGTGTTGGATTACTTTGGATTGGCACTGATATCTTACATTGGAAATGTGCAAGGGAATGAAGACAATGTTGCTCCTACAACCCATAAACATGTAAATACTTGATGCTAGTGGTCTTACATGGCTTGACCCCACATGGTTTGAAAACTGTTACATGTCTTCTATTATTGATGTGCCTTATGACTTGACATTCTTACTCTGATATTATGTTAGTTTCTATTTTTTGGACTGGATCAATGTTCATAAACTCAGACAGAGTTATCTACTTTTTAATTTTATTTTTTATGTATCTCAATTTGTAAGGAGAGGTGAACTTACTAATATTTTGACAAGGAATTGTCTTAATTACTCTTAATTGCCTAGCTAGTGCAGGTTTATGTAATATCGTTGTCTATCATTTGTAGTGACTTGACTGACTACTCTGAGAAGTATATTCGAATGTATGTAAAGGAAAATTCGTTGCTTACCCTGAACTTCTCCACAGCTTCAGGACATTGTGTAAGAAAATATATGGCAAATGACATGGTCTTGTCTGTAGTTTCATGACCAACAAACAATAGAGAAATAATGAAAATGACAACGATTTCTTGTGAAAGATTGTCTCCATCAAGAATCCTTTTCAGAAAATAATTATGTTTTACTCCATCAGGACTACATCTCCTCTTGTCAATTATTTTACATATCTTGCCTATCAAATCCCTCCTTGCCTAATAATCCAGCAGGCTAACACAATATTAGTTAAAGAAAATAGGTGATAGTGAATTCTATAATAGAGGCCTTCGAGTTCAATTAGAAGAATGTGAGAAGAGTTATAACCTTCATTGCTTTTAAATATGCAAACCCTGGTATCTTTATTGGTAAGGATATAATTCCTCCAACGAAAGCACAGAATATGGGAGCCATTTCATTTATTTCATCTTTTGTTTAAATACCCAGAAGTTGATTTGCCATCAAGCTGATTTCTAGCTGCATGGTGTCTACATGATTAGTGTCACCAACCAATCGAACAAAATCACATATACAGAAAGAACTTGTTGCAACTCTAAAACTCTAGATTGTAAAGTTATTATGATTCCCTTCCTATTCGTATGTCCATAAAATGGAAAGAAGGAAAATTAAATGTAGTTTTCTTGGATTTTTACATTCAACCTCAAAGAACATCTGCCTATCTTTCCATGTACTCATTGTCTTTTGTAGAATGATCTGAATATCTGTGATAAAATTGTTTTTCACCTTCTTTGAAGTCATTAGATTTACAACAATACCATGAAATTTCCTATGAAGGTATCCATGAATGGAAATAAAGCCTTTCTTCCCTACCATTCCAAGTCTCTAAAATATTGTGGATAGCCTGCTCTGAACAACCTTCCTTCATTTTGTAAGATATATCTATTGAAGCTTGGATCTGCAGACATGACAGTATGCCTTCCAAAGAGCCTACAGGAGAAGATCTTTCCATACCTACAAAATTCAAGACATATATGAAAGTGCCCAACATTAGAAATAGTTGAGAACATGAAATGCTAAATATGAAACTCTTCATTGCATTTTGAATTATATCCAACCTTTTCACAGAGTCTTCAACAAATGATGGAGGGTGTGAGCCTGATACACTTATATACTCAATCTAAGTCAGAACTGCCAAAGAAAAAAATAAGATACCCAAATAGTTAAGAGAATAACATATCATTTCAATAACCTTATCGAGGATAATGATTTAGTGGATCTTGAGTTAATTCAGGTGCTCTGCACCCGATGTAGTAAGGAAAGGAGCTTGATAAGTTGTTGAAAACCAGACATATTTCTCATAACAAAAAGATGGATTAGTCCCACCTTAACAAATCAGGACCAATTCTGAGGAATAAATAAATGACTCGAGACCAAATTCAAATAATTTCCATGAAGGATAAGAGATATGTCATACTAGGCCAGATATGCACTTCAGCTAGCAGATTAGATTCATTTCTTCATACTGAGGATTAATGAAAAACCCTTGGCTTTCCATATCATGTTTATGCATGGCAACTTTGGAAATCATTCCACCTCATATCACAATCACCTTCTGACATTTATTGAGGGGATGTGCCCTTTGGTTGTTTGGAAGGGAATAAGTAAAACACTTTACATTTTTTTATTAACTTCCAACCTGTTCATGTGTATATTAGTAAAGCTAGTATTACTGACGCATGTACAGAGCTTAAAGCCAACAGAAATTAGCTAGCATGACATATGAATTGGTCTAGAAAGTGATAGAGAATAGAAATACAGTTCAATGTAAACAATGAAGGAAACCAACAATCTACAGCAAATAAGGATGGCAAGAATAGTCCAAGTACCTCTGTTGGTTTTGTAATGAGTTCTGCATTAGACCACCATCTATATGCGAGACATATTTTGCTAGGTTTCAGAATGCTCTGTGGCACAAGCACATTCATATAATGTTTGAAGTAGCAGATAGGATGCCCTTTTATGTCACATCAATATGGTGCAGATTTTATCTATACTTGTAGGAATTACTAGCACCGTTAATGACATGAAGCTCGATAACAAGTTATCCTACTATTTTTTGCACCCCTTATTTGACCTGCTCTAGCCTGCTTGGCACACAATCATTCATTTACTGCAGTATGGAAAACAATTGTTTTGGATTTGAAAACTTCTCAACCAATACGGAAACAAAACCAAAAAGGAAAACAAGAAATTTAAAGACTCGCTTACCTTAAACTTCTTGTGGGCAGCATATGGCATCCAGAAGCCTCAAAGGCCCTCAGGAAAGCATCAAGCTCAATCTGTTTGAATCACAACAATCACTTCCTCTGAAATATAGTAAAAACCCACATACTCCCTTGCAATAATAATAAAACCCATATGGCGAAAAAGAAAATTTAAATCAACAGGGATGGATCTTGATCCAATCCATGACCTCTACCAAAAAATGTTTTGCTCCTGCTTTAATCCAATCCATGGCAGACCAAGATTCTATCATTAAACCACAATGGGTTTTGTGTTTTTATTTTCTAGAAATAGACGTCTTGAACTTTTATCATCAGGGAAAAACAAAATTCACCATCTTAAACTCACAGATCGAAGATTGGCGAAAGGAAAACACCTGCAGTTAAATTGACCCCTGCACACATCGGATGAGGAAAACATCAGAGGCGTGTAACAAAAAATCCACAAGCCCACAAAAAAAAACCTTTCCCACAAATCATATTTAAACACATAAAATTTGTTTCTTCCAAAACTTGAAGTGGGTTTCATCGTGTCACGACAGATCTACTCGTGGGCTCATCCGCTCCAGCACAGGTAACATTCCACAAGGTTTACATCTTTGGTCTGTGTTTGAAATAATGAGCTCATCCACTCTAGCACAGGTATTAAAGATCAGAGAGTGCCTTTTCATAGATCAAATCAAAACGTCGTGTACCGTGGTCCGTTCACACAACAGATGCGACCATATAGAGCAGGGAAGACCATACATTTTGAACAATCTGAATGTCTTGTTCCTGTCCTGCATGATGGGTGACGGAGGAGAGGGTGCCTGTACATTGCTCCAGCACACATTTCATATCTCTTTCCCACCACGTGGACGGCTGATAACCAGCCGTACATCGTCGACCAATGCATAGTGTGCATTGATTTGTCTTAGAGTTGTCAGAGGAGGGGCAAGTTTCTCCCAGAGAACACGCCTTTTGGCGTAAATATATCTGGAGAGGATTTTTTCCATTAAAAAATAGAGCAGGGTGTGGATAGCGACAACTTGCATTTACAAGGCCGAACTCAATATAGCAATGTTTCAGTAATTAAATATAAAAACGGAACAGAAAACAAGTCAAATAACCGCCTGAAAGAAGCACAAAACCACATACAAAACAAATTCGAGTAAACATTGGTTTTCATAAACATTGTAAAAGCTATATTTATTAGATACATTGAATCATCAAAGAAGGAAGAGCTAAAAGTTGGGAAACAAGAGATATATAAACAGAGAAATATTTCAAAGTTAGATTAGGCTTTACCCAATAGTACATTAGAATAATAGACAATTTAATAGAGAAAATAACTGGCATAAAGTATCTAAAATCAAGAAGCAACAACAACTTACTCCATAAGCACCAGAAGCACAAGGTTTCTTTGATAAACTGCATCTAACAAATGTATGGGCAGTTTTCAGAGTCAGGACTCGGTATTCATCATAAACCCTCAAATCATCTACCCACAGGCAAAGACCCAATGCTCCTTAAATGCCCTTGTGATAATAAAGTTAGAGTCTGAAATTTCACACATGCAGTATCGGCATATGAAAGCCTCTTCAAAAAAGCATGACATTGTTTTGCTCGCCCATTACATGCAGACCCAAAGAACTCGCCTAAACTCCTGTTTGAGTTATCACTGGAGTAGATTTGTATGAAAAATCAGAAGCTACATACAAATATCAACTTTAAAGTTTTAAACCCATAAAACTTGATAACTAAAATAATTTAGTTATCCCTGAATAGCTTTTATTAACTTCATGTGCATCCGGTCTAAGGAGAAACTATAAGCTTTACTGATGCATTTAAGCCTTCTTCACACATAGATATTTCCAATCTTTAACCACACGATGTAGCCCAAGAGCAACCTTTTGAGAACTACAATGAACTTATTGCTGAAATTATCCAAAAAACAACATTGCACTGATATTATCCCTCGTAGCATGTCTTTGTACTTCCAAAAATAAATTGTCTAGTTGATTCTCAAAATGTGGGCAATATTTTATGAGCTTCCTCATAGTACATACTCTACTAACATGTTTAAGTCTTGCAAAAATCTGCCTTATTTGGCTTCTTTCCATGTTTCTTCTGGCTGGGCGATGTGTGCTTCGAACAAGCGGTATGACAGTTTCAAGGTAAACGACGGTACTAGGTAGCAGTCAGCAGGTTGTCAAATCCATCATCAACTCAGTGTGCTACATGTCAGATGGAAACCTCCTTTACAAGGAAACTGAGCCACTGACTGCTACGCTTATCACGTAACCGCTTTCGGTATCCACATTCCTCCATGACTCCATGATCCATCCAGTGGATCCCATGAGGCCGTATTCGTCGACCGATTAATCTCCGCCGTCCGTGCCAGTACCTGCTGTCAGAAGGGCCCGGGCTTTCTAACTTAGAACACGCCTTTCGGCGTAATTAATAACAAACATTGCAAGAATTAATGAAACATAGTGCATGATTTAATAAATGCTGGTGCAAGTTTTGATGAATGACTACAGAGGATGCTAAATCCATTGAAAGTAGTTCAAGAACTGTCAATTAAAATAATCCAATTCTCACTTGAAATAAACAGCTATACCTAAGAAATATGTCCACCTAATCCATACAAACCAAACAAATGCATGTCTATATTGTTTTAGCTGTATTTGACATTAATAGCCACTGCACTACGGAAACAAAAACGTGTTCCATTCGCATTTCAATTAATACACCACAACAAATCTAAATCTACACGCAGGCCAACAAGTTGAACCTACAAAACCCCCGTGAAAACGACCTTTTTGAGTTATAAACAGTTCAGAACAGTGAGAGGCAGGTAATTTTGGGACATTTTTTAATGTTGAGTAGCTGGTGAGGAGCAGATTACAGTCCACATCAAAAAAGTACGTTATTATTTACTGTCATTTGTCTTTTCCCGTCACTTCCCGTACCGAGTTCGGAGCGAAACAGTGGCCGCAAGGCCGAACTCAATATAGCAATGTTTTAGTAATTAAATATAAAAACGGAACAGAAAACAAGTCAAATAACCGCCTGAAAGAAGCACAAAACCACATACAAAACAAATTCGAGTAAACATTGGTTTTCATAAACATTGTAAAAGCTATATTTATTAGATACATTGAATCATCAAAGAAGGAAAAGCTAAAGTTGGGAAACAAGAGATATATAAATAGAGAAATATTTCAAAGTTAGATTAGGCTTTACCCAATAGTACATTAGAATAATAGACGATTTAATAGAGAAAATAACTGGCATAAAGTATCTAAAATCAAGAAGCAGCAGCAATTTACTCCGTAAGCACCAGAAGCACAAGGTTTCTTTGATAAACTGCATCTAACAAATGGATGGGCGGTTTTCAGAGTCAAGACTCAGTATTCATCATAAACCCTCAAATCATCTACCTACAGGAAAAGACCCAATGTTCCTTAAATGCCCTTGTGATAATAAAGTTAGAGTCTGAAATTTCACACATGCAGGATCGGCATATGAAAGCCTCTTCAAAAAAGCATGACATTGTTTTTCTCGCCCATTACATACAGACCCAAAAAACTTGCCTAAACTCCTATTTGAGTTATCATTGGAGTAGATTTGTATGAAAAATCAGAAGCTACATACAAATATCAACTTTAAAGTTTTAAACCCATAAAACTTGATAACTAAAATAATTTAGTTATCCCTGAATAGCTTTTATTAATTTCATGTGCATCCGGTCTAAGGAGAAACTATAAGCTTTACTGATGCATTTAAGCCTTCTTCACACATAGATATTTCCAATCTTTAACCACACGATGCAACCCAAGAGCAACCTTTTGAGAACTACAACGAACTTATTGCTAAAACTATCCAAAAAACAACGTTGCACTGATATTATCCCTCGCAGCATGTCTCTGTACTTCCAAAAATAAATTGTCTAGTTGATTCTCAAAATGTGGGCAATGTTTTATGAGCTTCCTCATAGTACATACTCCGCCAACACGTTTAAGACTTGCAAAAATCTGCCTTATTTGGCTTCTTTCTGTGTTTCTTATGGCTAGGCGATGTGTGCTTCGAACAAGCGGTATGACAGTTTCAAGGTAAACGACGGTACTAGGTAGTAGTCAGCAGGTTGTCAAATCCATCATCAACTCAGTGTGCTACATGTCAGATAGAAACCTCCTTTACAAGGAAACTGAGCCACTGACCGCTATGCTTATCATGCAACCGCTTTTGGTATCCGCGTTCCTCCATGACTCCATGATCCATCTAGTGGATCCCATGAGGCCGTATTCGTCGATCGATTAATCTCCGCCGTCCGTGCCAGTACCTGCTGTTAGAAGGGCCTGGGATTTCTAACTTAGAACAAGCCTTTCAGCGTAATTAATAGCAAACGTTGCAAGAATTAATGAAACACAGTGCATGATTTATTAAATGCCGATGCAAGTTTTGATGAATGACTACAGAGGATGCTAAATCCATTGAAAGCCGTTCAAGAACTATCAATTAAAATAATCCAATTCTCACTTGAAATAAACAGCTATACCTAAGAAATATGTCCACCTAATTCATACAAACCAAACAATGCATGTCTGTATTGTTTTAACTATATTTGACATTAATAGCCACTGCACTACAGAAACAAAAACATGTTCCGTTTGCATTTCAATTAATACACCGCAGCAAATCTAAATCTACACGCAGGACAACGAGTTGAACCTGCAAAACCCCTGTGAAAACAACCTTTCTGAGTTATAAACAGTTCAGAACAGTGAGAGGCAGGGAATTTTGGGACATTTTTTAATGTTGAGTAGTTGGTGAGGAGTAGATTACAGTCGACGTAAAAAAAGTACGTTATTATTTACTGTCATTTGTCTTTTCCCGTCACTTCCCGTACCGAGTTCGGAGCGAAACAATGGCCGACTTTGCCTTCTGGTTTGAATTTTATAGGAGGCGCAGCACGGGCCAAAAGAGGGTGTAGGTGGCCGTCAAATTTAAAATCTGACTCCATGATCCATCCAGTGGATCCCATGAGGTTGTATTCATCGACCGATTAATCTCCGCCGTCCGTGCCAGTACCTGCTGTCAGAATATTTGTCGACCGATTAATCTCCGCCGTCCGTGCCAGTACCTATTGTCAGAAGGGCCCGGACTTTCTAACTTAGAACACGCCTTTCGACGTAATTATTCTATTAAGTAGCTCTACTAGTAGTAGATTGGACATTGGAACAAAAGCAAAGCAGAAAAGTTTGGGCATACGGAATACGGAGTACCTTGAAAGCCATAAACGGCAAACAATAGACGAAATCCGTCGGTGTCCAATTAGTGGATTATTATTCTTTTCTTTTTCCCTCCGTTTGGCTCCTCCGCTTTTCAAAGGATGCGTAAAGATAACATATTTTATTTTAGCCCGGGAACGGGGTAATTAAATTTGATATCTCAACGCAACTGCTTAATTCGACGGTGCCCGTGCGAGCGTTTGACCCAAACATATTTTCTTCCTTTTCGAGGTGGTTCAAATCAGGAACATCGATTTGACCGCATGAGTTAAATTTGACTACATGTTTGACCCCGGGTTGAAATTGCCGAAGAAATGTAGTTACACATTTTCACAAACAACCAGATCAAAGCCGGTATTGAATATTTTCTATTTAGGAAAATAATTGTCCAACTTCAACACCTGTTCATATATGCACGTGTATATATATCGGAACGCTTTCTCCTTTCATAAAATCGGCCATATGAGAACAAGTGATGATCGTGGAGGCCATTGCAGGAATCTAACCCGCGACCTTCTGAACATCCATGCGAACCACCAACTTTCCATACAGCTTGCTTTCGGAAATATTTTTTTTATCCTGTTTTGAGGTGAATTTTGACCCATTAATCTCCGCCGTCTGTGCCAGTATCTACTGTCAGAATATTCGTCGACCGATTAATCTCCGCCATCCGTGCCAGTACCTGCTGTCAGAAGGGCCCGAGCTTTCTCCATTAGAGACACGCCTTTCGGCGTAAAGAGAGCATATTATTCAATTCAAATTGATAGATTTTTTGAATGACATGCAGATAGAATTTTAGAAATGCTTGAAAAACAAATAAATAAGGTTATAAAAAAATCTTTTAATATATATGTGAATGATATTGTTATATATTTATTTTTTAAAATAATCAAATAATTTTCATTATAAAATTTTATAATGTTTTAAGAAATATAATTATAGTAAAAGTATCTATTGACCTTTAGATGTTTGTTAGTTTATAAATGTGTATTAGTTTTAAATTTCTATATCATTTATTAACTTAAAATATAAATTTAATTTAATTTTAGAATTATTTATATTTAAAATTGTAATATTTTTCACCATATTTATAATTGTTGAATTGTGTGTTATATTTTACCTAAAAAAAAATGATAATTTTTGTTGTAGTTAAAATTGTGTAAATTTTCACATATTTAAAATTTGAAAAGTATAACAATTACAAATTTGTTACAATCGTAAAATTATGTAAAATTCCATAATTTAATATTGTAGCAATTTCTACAATTTCAAAATAGTAAAATTAAATGGAATCTACAAAATTAAATTCACAATTGAGAGTTAACTATCCACAACAAATTTGTGGAATATTTGGCATTGGTTACCTTGTAGTGGCAATAATTGTGCCTATTCCAAACGGAGACACAACATTAAAAAAATGTTACAACTTTTTTAGTCAATAACCAAATTAACAATGCGGAAGCCATACCATCATCCATGCCATTAACACCTTAGATTTTTACAAAAAATAAAAATACATGAGAACAACGTTCAAAATTGAACCTGTCACAACCTGTCCAAGGGCTTCTGACCCATCAAAAAAGTACAACAAAATAATTGCCCTTCAAAAAATTACAAAATTTGTTTGACAATACCGAATGTTAACATTTTACTAAAAATGCCAAAGGAAGGGCAACATTTTAAAATGCATGTCAAAGCAATAATATCAAGACATTGTAAATCCCGAAGTAGATTGTTTCAATAATAATTTGAATCCTGGTGTCGGTGGTCCTGATGAGTGGTGAGCGGCACACTGAAATTTGAAAATTAAATAATTCTTATCTGTAAACAATTTTGATGCACCCTGTAAGTCTTATCATAATTATTTCTTCTACCTTTTACACTCAATCTGTTCACTCAAAATTTTAAAATATAGATTGCAGTTTGCAAATTCATATCAAATTATCATTCACTATAAACCAGACTGTCGACTAGTGTGACCATGTCAAATGTCTGAAATAAAGATTGATATCATATTGGATCAACAAATCATCTTGTTTTAGAAAACAATTGATCCTAAGTGTTGTAAAGAAGTATCTATCATATTGGATCAACATATCATCCTGTTTTAGAAAACATTTGATCCCACGCGTTGTAAAGAAGTATCTCTGATGTTAATACAAATGAGGCGAGTTGAAAATGCTTTCAAAAATAAGTTTCGGTGACAATAGAGGTGATAGTAGATACATATGCAATGGTTAAGCACACAGCCAAATGTTGATGTCAATAGTGGTGGTATGCAAAAACTAGGTAGCTCCAAATCAATGTAAAGAGGCTTATCTCGAAACAAGCAGTAAAGATTCAAAGAGTCACTGCCTTCAGCTATATAGGTGAAAAGCAAGAGAGGAGGCCCATTTGTTCAAGATTGAAGCTTGCACATCAAGCTAATATGGTGAAAATTGAAAAGTGGAACCTGCAACCTTTGAGATGGAAATAATGGACAATATTAATTAATCATGAAGGCTTGCGGCATAAATTATATAAACCAAGGATTTTATCAATTTCAAGTGAGAGGATCACTACATTGGAACCTATCGACTTGAGCCCAATACGAATCAAAGGGACAAGGTTCTAGTTGAACATGCATTGAGAAAAGCAAGTTCACGAGGATAGTGGAAGGTGGAGAATAGTGGTGTTCATGGAGGTGGTATGAAGAAAATCAAATCTGAGTTTGACTTCAAAGTTACAAATAGTTTAGTTTTTTTTGGTTGTCTAAGTACTCGAGCAACCAAAGGTGCATTAACACACCCAAACACATTTACACCAATATAATTGATCTTGCTAATTACTTGTGTATTTAATGCTGTAAGAAAGAAACTATTAAGAAACCTTTGGAAACAATTAGAATTTTTCTATCTAAGAATATTGATTGTTTGTTGTGGAGTAATTTTATTAAATGAGTCAATTAATAGATGACTTGTTCTTTATGTCAAATTCTAAGATAGCGTTATAATAAAATAGACCATGTAAGTGAGGGGTATAGATATTATTCTTCCACATAATTGATGTAAAATATTAAATTCAACAAGGTATTAATGTTCTTAGTTTTTATAACATTGATTTTTTAAATTAATTCGCCGAAGGCGTTTACTTTGAAGAAGGCATTGTTAGAAAGTGTCAAATTCCGGTGGCTTAACTTTAAAGGTTGCCGGATTTTAGATATTTTTCTACAATCCTAGATATTTACTATTTTAGATATTCATCTCGGACTCCACATCCGTTAAATGACATTTTAGACTTGGCAATAACCTTTCTTTGGTGCCCTTGCTTTTGGCAGTGGCCGCCCTAAGACCATCATGAGTGAAATCTATTTCCTTACTTCCTTGACCTGTGTCGTGAAGGAGAGCCCGGTAATGGAAACATGGACTAGCATGTACATGTTTGGATGAGATTCGTTGATCTGCTCTTTGTAATCTGTGACCTGGTATTTCTTTTCTTTTAAGAGAAGGAAAATAAATTAATGATAGGATGGAAAAATTGTCCTTACCAATTTCATAGCCTTGCTTCATAAGTCCATCTTGCAGACAATGCAACGGGTGCTCTCCTTACTAAAACTTACTTTGGACGGCTCCTTTAATTTTGTAGAAATTAAAAAACGTAGTAGCACCTGTGCTAGTGTGTGGCACCATATTAATACTTCCATTTTCATCAGTCCGGCTTGGCCGTGTAAGGGGTATTAATGAAATCAATTTTTTGTTTGCTTCCTTGTCTTTTATCGTCTCATAGCACTTTTATTAGAGAAAAATTGTCCTTGGATGAGGTGGTTTTTAATATGTTTTTGATTTGAAGAAGATAATTGTCCAGGTTTGTGATAAATGCGTAGCATCTGTCGGTTGTATACATTTGGCAAGAGAACTAGGATATCTCCAATGGCATGTAGAAGAATCCCGAACTCGTTTGTCATAGGAAGAGTGCAGGGCAACAATAGATGAATTGAGACCTAACAGATTTAAGCAAGCCATTATGGAAACACTCTAGCATAAGATATGACTTAAATCAACAAAAAACATTGCATTGATTTTGTGAAGTGCCGAGAGAAATCTGATTCTCAAGCTTGACTACAGAGGACACAACTGCCAACTCTGTGTCAGTTAGTTTGTTGTAGACAGTCTCAAACTCTTTGAAAATCTCACCAATCAGGTCAATCCTTTTCTTGTCAATAAGAATGTACATAAAATTTAATGTATAAGGCTGAAACTTGGCATCATTTGTAATGTCTTCGAGAATACCCTTTTTCTTCTCGTCTGGTATGATTAGATTAACAAGGAAATTAAAAAAACCTTATTGGTTATGTACTAAGAGAGCTTATCGATGTCTCTACTGATAAGATCTAGGGACTTCACAGACTGGGCTAGTTCTGCTAGGGCTGTGGCATATGACCCCGCAGCGCTGTCTTGCATAACAATATGAGTTCTATTTTTGCAAGCCACTTGAGAAACTTTGGAAGGGAAGGCATTGTGTGTCTTGAAGAGCCTTGTCCCAAAAAGACCAGATTTTAAGGATATGTGGTAGTTTGATCCGTTAGCCCCTTTCAAAAGGGCTCTCACAAATGGCGCACACTAGACATTCAGGGCCACAGGAGACTATTTCAATGATTCCATCTAACAAAAAACAGAACCAAATCTTTGGAGATCATGTATCCACCGAGAAATTTTTGTCAGATCGTGTGAAGAAGCAATGTTAATTAAGAGCCAAAGCATTTTTTCTGGAATTCAATTACTTTATGAAGAATCCGATGCAATTCTAAATGAGTTGCAATTTACGCTGGAGAGGATAACAATGTTTAGTTTATTAGAGTTGTAATTTTTCTATTTTAAGTTTGTGTGATGGGGAGAGGACAATATAGTAACTTCTAATAAAAAAAACATTGCCTACTATGCCTTGATGGATGTCTGTACGTTGCTATAAACCTCGTAGTTTGTTATGGGCCACACGTATGTTGGTATAGGTGAGTTGATCGGGGTGAATATACAGTTGTTTTATTTGATGAAACAATCACAATGTCTCTTGACAATGACCACGTCTTCTGTAAGATACAATTATGATATTCATTTAAAAGATAACATGTTGTATCATTTGGTTGAACACATGGCGTTTATTTACAAAAGTTCATATTTTGGCATTTAAATGTTCCCAAAGCGTAGACAACAATCCCATTTTGTCAGTATCCTTCAATCACTTCATTCCATGAGATGACATATCTCTAGGGAATTTTATGTTTGGTGGGTAGATGAGATTAAGAAACCTGCCAATGATACCCAAGATGTTGTAGCGGAAGAGCATCTCCACGCTTCTTATAAACGAGGCTTCCATCTTTGTGTTCTTATCCATCTGATTCTACTCCCATTGTACATATTTGTCAGCTTTTGCAATCGCTTGCACCACTCAGGTACAGAGAGTGGTTACCTGTTTACATTTGCCAACATACTCCTCGCCTTGTTTCACCATATGCAACAAACAGGGCTCCAACCCAATTAGTTTAAATTTGCCAAAGTACTCCTAACCTGTGCCAAAATATAGAGGAATTTTGTTAGATATAGTTGCAAATGTTTTGATAGACATGTATGCAGAATATGGAACCTTACATAAAGACATGTGAACTGTTTAACAAAATGTAACTTATGTTCTTTGCTCAAACATCTATCATAGATCATAGAATATATTTTAGATCCAAACCATATTATACACATAAAATTCAAGCACTCTCCAACATAACTTGCAACTCATTTACAATTGCTAGTTGTTATTTATTTTTGTGACTTGTTTACTTAGTCTCTTATAATACCACTGCAAAATATTTATATGACTTTTCATCATTGAAGGGTGGGTCCAATATTTACCCTTCAAATTTGATGAAATTCGATCAGCATGATAACATATATAACGTACCTAACATGCCTCACTTGCACGGCAGATTTAATAAATCACTTGGTTTTACTTTCCGTGCAAATCAAAGGTGTCAATGGCCCCGGCCTTGTAAATCCCCTGTCGGAGATTTTCTTTTCCCTCCAACTTAAAGAAAGAGTAAAGACTTGGAAAATGGAGGAGCTGAAGCGCTGTCCTGCAAATGATCCTCCATTAACTCCGGTTGGCTTCATCGAACGAGCTAGCACAGTTTATGGAGACTGCATTTCTGTTGTCTACAGATCCACGAGCTTCACGTGGTCGCAGACGTTTAACCGCTGCCGAAAATTGGCCTCTGCTCTCTCTTCTCGCAATATTTTAAGCGGGGACGTCGTAAGTCTGATTTATCCTTTCTTTTTTCGCAATGTGGATCCCAAATCTGTTTTTGGATTTTAACAGAGAGCTTGTTCTACAGGTATCTGTGGTTGCGCCCAATGTTCCGGCGCTGTACGAAATGCATTTTGGGGTTCCCATGGCCGGAGCAGTCCTCAACACTGTAAACATCCGTCTCGATGCTCGAACAATGGCGGCACAGTTCACCCACTGCGAGCCTAAGCTCGTCTTTGCGGATTACCAGTTCATACCTCTAGTTATGGAGGCTCTGAGCGGATTAGAACACAAACCTTGTGTGGTGCTGATTGAAGAGACTGACAATGCCAGAGAAACCGCAACATCGGCGGGGCTCACATACGAAGGGCTGATCGGAGAAGGAGACCCGGGGTTCGAAATCCGATGGCCGGAGGACGAGTGGCAGTCGGCCGTTCTCAACTATACGTCGGGAACGACATCGGCTCCGAAAGGAGTAGTTCATTGCCACAGGGGACTCTACGTAATGGCCATGGATATTCTGGTGATGTCCGGGATGAGATCGCAGTCGGTGTTCTTGTGGACGCTACCCATGTTCCACGCCAACGGCTGGTGTTTTACCTGGGCAATCGCCGCCGTGGGAGGCACCAATATTTGCCTCAGGAAATTCGACGCCAAGATAATCTTTGACGCTATAACAGATCACAGGGTGACCCATCTCTGCGCGGCGCCCGTGGTGCTGAGCATGATGGCGAACGCGCACCCCTCCGAACGAAAGCCCCTGCAGGGAAAGGTCGAGATCTTCACTGGTGGCTCTCCTCCGCCGGCCGCGATTTTGTTGAAGACGGAACAACTCGGGTTTTCTGTTACGCACGCTTACGGCCTCACGGAAACCGCGGGGGTGGTCGTCGCTTGCGCTTGGAAGCGCGAGTGGGACAAGCTTCCGGGTCAGGAAAGGGCGCGGATGAAAGCTCGGCAGGGCGTGAGGAGTCCGAGCACGGCTCAAGTGGATGTGAAGGACCCGGCGACCATGGCCAGCGTTGCGAGGGACGGCGTGCAAATGGGCGAGTTGATGATCAGGGGAGCGAGCGTAATGAAGGGGTATCTGAAGAACGAGCAGATGACTGCCCGGGCCATGGACGGCGGGTGGTTCCGCACGGGCGACGTCGCGGTCGTTCACCCGGACGGCTATTTGGAGATCAAAGACCGGTCTAAAGATGTTATCATTTCTGGCGGGGAGAACATTAGCAGCGTTGAGGTTGAGTCAGTTTTGTATTCGCATCCTCTGATTATGGAGGCGGCCGTGGTGATGAGGCCTGATGCATTTTGGGGGGAAACACCCTGCGCCTTTGTGAGCATCAACAACAACAGTGATGATAGTGAAGCATTGTCAGAGGCACAAGTGATTTCATTCTGCAGGGAGCGTATGGCTCATTTCATGGCGCCCAAATCTGTGATTTTCATGAAGAAACTGCCCAAGACTTCAACCGGCAAAATCCAGAAATTTGTTCTCAGGGAAATGGCCAAAACCCTCTCCCGTCCTTCCGCAATGTGAACACAATAAATTAGGTGTCAGGTGTTAGGTGTCAGGTGAACGTACTATTCTCTTAATGCAAATATTCCATAACAAATTAATGTTTGTTTCATGCAACAAATTATTCTTATACCAAATAAACTTTTTAGTCTATTTATTAGAGCATCTCCCTTATTTTCTCCAATGTTATATACGAGATGAATGTGGATTGTATATTGGTATAAAGGAAATAATACAAAAGTATTGTGAAGTTTGTTCATGTGTAATCATGGCTTTGTTGTAGTAATGGGGTATAGGAGAGATCCTCAATTGGCATAAGTGCAATGAACACTTCACAATGGTATCACAGCCACCTCCATGTTGTCATCACCCTATTTTTTTTATTTTCCAAAATTTAATATGTAATTATTATTCGTAGTGTTTGTGTTTGGCATTGATGTAAAGCATCCATAATTGGGAACACAATTTGTTGTTTTGATTGAGGTTGGAATTACATATTTATTATGTCAAGAGGCATTGTACAGTTGTAGAGGGGTACTGGTTCTCATAACATGACCGTGTACATGAAAATAAATTTTAGCCGACATATTAAAAATACAATATTTAGATAACCAACATCTATATAAACTACAACTGACATAACAAAAACAAAAAAATGCATATATAGCTGACATAACAAAAAAATAGAATAACACATAAATACAAGTACTCAAACCAAATAAAATATGTAAAACAAAAACAACAAAAAAGACACAAAGGAATCAACAATAAAAAGGCAAAAGAATAATTATTAAAAAGAAATAGAAATCAGCCATTAAAAAGAAAGAGAAAGTGCTTTATGGTATTGTAAAACACATCTATTTAACTTTTTCTTTAAATATAGAATTTTGAGACAAAATTTGTTCCAAAACTATCAATTTTCTCACAAAGTATATAAAATATCTTAGATTAACTTTTTTCCAGCTAAAATTTGTTCCAAAATTTTCAAGTTTTTGCTTAAAACTGCTCACAAAGTAGGGAAAATATCTTAAATTGCTTTCTGGGTTATATTCCCCATGATCTAATCTTTCCAACGCATTTTGAAATTTTAATTTCGTTTAGAAGTGATAAAGATATTGTTGTTTTAATAAGTATATAAATTAAATTTGTTCCAAAATTTTCAAGTTTTTGCTTAAAACTGCTCACAAAGTAGGGAAAATATCTTAAATTCTTATTTGGGTTAAACCCCCTTGATCTAATCTTTCCAGCACATTTTAAAATTTAAAATTCCGTTTAGAAATGATAAAAAAAAATCACTTTATCGTTGTTTTAATATGTATATAAAATAAATTTATTCCAAAACTTTCAATTTTTCTACCTAAAACTGCTCATTAAGTATGAAAAATATCTTAAATTACTTTCTGAATTACATTTCTCTTGATCTAATCTTTCCAGCACATTTTGAAATTTGAAATTTTGTTTAGAAATGATAAAGATATGGTTGTTTTAATATGTAAAATATATAAAAATCGATCATTGAAATTATTGCATTCACTCAAATATTATATAAAAAATATTTACAAATAAAAATAACAATAATCAATAAACTTTAATTTTTATACCCCATATTCCATAAAAAGATGTTAAAAATAACATATAAATCGTATAGACTATAACTTATTTATACTAATTGCAAAATGCCATAATGAAATGTGTTTTCCTACAAAGATAATAAGTGATTTGCTTGAGGAAAAATTGTATGTTTGTTTTCTCATCCTATGTTTTATCATTCTATGTTTTTTTTAAAATCCCAATGAAAAAACGTGCTATTTAAATGAAATGTGTTTTCCTACAAAGATAATAATTGAGTTGCTCGAGGAAAAATTGTATGTTTGTTTTCTCATCCTATGTTTATCATTCTATGTTTTTTTTTAAAATCCCAATGAGAAAATGTGCTATTTAAGTGCCTCTAAATATAGAATTTCAGCATTAGTATAATTAGAACCTTTATATTTAGAGGCACTAGTCCCAACGGGATGTTTGGGACAAATTTGAATAATTTTCAAATGATTTTTCGAAATATAATATACAAACTTGGAAGTGCCCCACCTGAGCCACCGACATATGTTATGGTTGAATTTGATAGTTACTTCGAAATACCATTTGAAGATGAAACTCCACTTACAGTTCCAATTACTCCAATAAACATGGGACACACACAACAACTATCCTTACAGTTGGCTTGGGCATTAAAAATATAAAAATCACAAGGTTTGACTCTTTCAAAAACTACAATTGATATAGGACATCAAGAAAGAATAAGATTAACATTTTTCGCAATCTCTCAAGTGTAATGTCTTTGGAAGGTCTAAGAATATTTCCACCATTTACTTATGACTGCTACGAAAAGATGAAAAAGGAAAACAACTTTCCAAAAGGAAAGCTAAGGAAGAAAGACTAAAATCCTTAGAAGATATATAAAGACTTGTACATTCTACAAACTTCTTTCTATGAATATAAAATGACTCATTTCTTAATATGTTATGCTATGTGCATAACACATTTTGATTAATATTTTTTGACTATTTAATTTTCATTTTATCTTATTGCATATAATGTATTTGGACTATTTTTTAAAATGTTTTGTTTGTTTTCATTTAATGTGATGTATGTAACACATTTCATTTTTAATGAAAAATTTATATTATATGTTAATGCAAAATGTAAATCCCACGGATGTTACTAGCATATCTATGTTAGATAGATTTATATAAAATATGCAGAGAATTCTCGAGGCGCATATATTGAGTCCAAACCTTAGTGGAATAAGTGCCTCGAAAATGATATCTTTCAACATATTTGACATAGATTTATCTAAGATAGGTATGCTACCTAATTGGTGATTGATTTACAGCACTATTTTTTGGGAGTTAGTTTTTATAACAGTTTGCCATTATTTTGTTGATAAGTGTGCCCTTATTGGATTCAATGTTGTTGTGAGAAGAAAGGAACGGTTGGAGATTGGGTACATAAATATAGTCCCTGGATGCATTACGTGTACCAACAAATGTGTGGCAGAGGCGGGTGTATTGCATGGTATCTGTTGTGAGCGACGTGGAGTAGTACCAAGTGCATGATCCGACAGTGTTTGTGTAGGGCGTCGAACTATACGTGCAGGTTCCTCATGTGAATAGATTCACATGGACCTGTATCCATCGGGTTGGTGAACATGTTGAACACGGGTGACTGAGGCATGACATTATTGAATTGTTAAGTATTTCTAAAAAGGTTAAAAGAAGGGCTCTGTTTAAAAATAACCGTCAACAATTTTCCTAATCAGCACAACTATTATCAAGAAACAATCATTGTGAATCACCATTTATTATATCTATGGAACTGTAGCATATGTGGAGACAATGGAAACGTTGGATTCCATTTATTTTAATCAACAAGATTCCGAATCGGACTTGTGATTGAGAAACCCGTAACTTGACATATATATAGGAAAATTGTAATGTCGAGTTTTGAAATTGCTATTAAAGCGAGTTTGGAAAGTTGTCTGAAATGAAATACCCGCCCATTTAGGCTACTACTCTCTAACAGATATATACTTCAATTTTTTCCTAACATTTATGCACTCTTTCTGAATTCTTCCCTCTTAAAATATTGATAGCTTTAAAGCAATCCACTAAAAAATATTCAACCGCTTACAAAGGAAACATACAAATTGTAGGTGATTGGAAAGTTGAGTGACATGCATAGGATTGAGGAGAATTGTGTATAGACGAGTTACTCTACGTCTAATTTTCCATTGGAAATGGCTAGTCAATGTGTCCGGAAGGCGAATGCTAGAATGTTGGGTAACATAAACCAAATCCCAAGAAAATACCCACTTTGCCACTCTGTGTCAATTAGGATTTAGGAATGCCAATTCAAAATCTCACAGGTACCGCTCTAATTTGTTTAATACCCAATATATTTTCACATATTCATTTTTGTATGAATTTTTGGGTGAGCAAGCCTTATTATAGAAAAACTATTTTCAACCAGAATCATGACCTTACAAGTGACCCTAGTATCATTATACCATAACAACTTGGAAATCAATGAATAGCTGGATAACACTCTAGGTGGCAGACAATTTTCAAACCAATAAGCATATCCCAACTAGTATCTTTTTTACTAGAATATTCTAAATCTTCATATGTTTTCCTGATACCCAAATAAAGTTCATTTATAGGGTTTTCTTGATGCAAATAATTAATACCCAATTTTGTATTTTGGGTAGTTCCTCATAGCATTTGTATATTTTATTATCTCAGTTAGATAGCTATTTATTTATATTTTTACCCTCAAAAGTCGACTACCGATGGCAATGGTGATAAGAAGCTAAGAGTTTTGCATTTGGGTGTGCAGGTTGCATTATGCAAATGGAGTAGTCATCACTGTGAAGTTGTTATTCATTCACCAATTTTAGGTAGTCCAATCTTAGTGCCACCATCCCACAGGCACTGAGATCAAGATTTAAGACTCCACATCAACAACCAACTGTAGTCTTAGCCTTGGAAGAGTGAGATAAAATTTGAGGATACATTTAGAATGAATTTAATTGTTTGAAGATTTTGTTGATGAAATAGTGTTCCTTTGTAAATCTATATAATTTATAAAACAAGTAACATAAACATTTTGTAAAATATCCAATAAATAAATGGACGTCATGTATTTATATTTTCTTTTGGATGAGACAACCTTTTCTTGAATTTGCCTCTTACATCGATGAATTACATATCTCTCTTCTTGAATCAGTAGTCCTTGTTTGCTATAAATTCAACAATTAAAGGTTTTTTCTTCTCAAAGATTATTTCATAATTATAACATTAATATAATGTAAATTATATAATTATAGCAGTAATATAATATAAATGTGAGGAACTTTCTAGTTTTTACTATGGTAAAATGTTACAAATGGAATTGTCGTGTGGTTATAGGATTTTAGGCCACTAAATATCTTCTAATTTTAGTGAAATATTTGGGAGGAAAAAGAGAATATACGGAAAAACACACTTTGGTATTTATTTTAGTGATGTGTACACTTGATTTACTTTTGTCATAAGAAGTGTTAATTTTTTCACTACTTTTCATTGTGGAATGGTTCGTTGAAAATATACTGTTCACATTGAAATTTTTGACTAGCCCTTCAAATTTGATCCCTGGACGGGATCCCTAAAATTCAAGTCTCATGGATTGGAGGGCCCACTTCAATTATAGAAAATATTTCCTAACTTCTTTAATGGGGTGTTTTCAAATTAACTACCCATAGATATTACCCAGGTCCGTTGGGCCCATCTTGCGTCTACTAAAATGTATCCTTTCTTATGTAAGGATAGATTAATTAATTAAACAAAAAATAAGGAAATTAAACTTAGAGTCAATTACATACTATACTAAAGAGGTAGAAAAAGTAACAATGAAATCAAATTATATTTTCTATTATTATATAATAATTATTTTTTTAAATGTTCTAATGACATATACCATTTTTATGTATTGTGATATTTATATTTTTAATGATTTTTTATTCATTTTGTTAATATTCATAGAGATGATTTAATAGAAATTTTGTTTCTTTAAGAGTCATTAACATAACTTTTTTTCCATAGTATTTATTACAAAGATGAAATTATTAGTATAATATTGCAAATTTAACTTCAACCTTTACGAACTTATTTGAAAATTTAATCCTTTTAATAATCACGAAAGCTTATATGGATCTATATGTAATATCTTATTCAAACCTAATTTATCCATCATTTCTTGTGAGAAATTGTTATTTGTACTATTATTATCTACAACCAGTTTTTAAACTCTCTTTAAAATTGCATACTATTTTGAATTTTTTTTTTCCTTTACATTGGGTTATTTTCCTCCTTGAAAAGGTTCAATATTACCCTCTTCATTATGAAAGCTTCTCTAGTTTCCTGTTCTTCTATTTTATGAATAAAATTAACACTTTATTCATCTACTTTTGCAATATACACACTCAAATTATTACACATATCATCTTCCTTAACAATGCGAAATCAAGATGACTAACATGACATGCATTTCTCATCTTCTATATCTTGGATTGAACTCATTCAACATTATATTGATTTTATACATAAAAATGCACGCTTACTTCCATCATAGAAAAACTATGAACACAAATGCTACCCATGTTTACATCTAACATCCCCAATCTCTTAGATTTTGAACCATATTTATAAATTTCTTCCATGACTTCTATTGATAGTATCGTGATAATTTCAAGATCCTATTAATGCACTTCTCAGGCATCACTTCCTCGTCTTTCACCCTTCTTCTCCCTGAGATTCTACCAATTGTATTTCCATGCATCAGGTTCTCTCATAGTTGTGTCATGACTAACATGCATAAATTTATAATCAATGAAAACATATTAGATCTTGGATTGAATTCATTCAACATTGTCTTGATTTTATACATAATAATGCACTCTTACTTTTGTCACTCAAAACTCTACTGAAATTATCAAAAACTATGAACAAAATATTACCCATCTTTACATCTAGTGTCCACAATGTCTTGGATTTATAACCCTATTTATAAATTTCTTCCATGATTTGTGCAGACAGTACCGTGACAGTGTCAGGAATCTGCTAGTGCACTTCTCGGACATCACTTCCTCTTCTTTCACCCTTCTCCCATCAAGTCTACCAATTGTCTCTCTATGCATCATGTTATCTCATAGTTGTGTCATGACTAACATGCATTCATTCGTAATAAATGAAAACACATTAGATCTTGGATCGAACTCATTCAACACTATCTTGATTTTATACATAACAATGCACTCTTATTTCTGTCACTCAAAACTCTACCGAACTACTAAAAAACAATGAACAAAAATATCACCCATCTTTACATATAACATCCCCAATCACTTAGATTTATAACCCTATTTAAAGATTTCTTCCACGATTTCTACTAATAATACCGTAATAGTGTGAGGATCCTATTAGCACACATCTCAGACATCACTTCCTCTTCTTTCACTCTTCTTCTTCCATCGAGTCTACCAATTGTCTCTCCATGCATCAGGTTCGCTTGTAGTTTTTTCATGGCTCCATTCTTGTGTGTGAACCAGTCCTTAGCCAAACTCAAGGGTCAACAAGACTACATGGAATAACCACCTTTCACTTTTTATCACTTAAAAGGTATGAGCATATCGGTGATCATATATTCCACTTAATCTCTATCATTAATGAAGCTAAAGAAAACAAGCATGGAGTATATTGTTGTTTTGTATAATTTTGTAAGGCATTTGACACAGTTTTTCTACTCTTGTTATAGGTTTAAATATTTAGGTCTTCTTCCATTGCTTGTTTTCTTTGCGATGAAACTTTTTTTGACCATTGTTGGAAAGGTGTGGATAAGGGATGGTGATACAAAGGATGTCCAAAGTACCATAGGTGTTAAATAAGGTTTGTCACTCTCTACTATAATGTTTGGCATTTAGATTGATTTTATAGTGTGTTGTCCACTCAAAATTCCCCTGCTCTTAAGAAGGTGAAAATTTAAAATTTTGAGTTTAAGTGTCTTTTCTGCTGTGCTGATAATGTGAAATGCCAAAGAAATTGAGAAATCTACGTTTTTGGGTCATTTTGTGTGTTTTTCGGGCCTGTCGGACATTTTTGTCCCGCTTGTCCAAAGTTCAATTGGGCCCTCTGTTCCCCGATCGGCTGGTTCACCCGAAGTCTATTCTTTTCGGGCCCGTCGGAACTTTTTGTCCCAAATGTCCCAAGTTTGCCCAGACCAATTGTTCCATTTTCACCCGAATCGGCCGAGCCGCGTACTTCGCGCTTTCATGTCCCAAATGTCCCAAGTTCACCCGGACCACTTGTTCCATTTTCGTCCGATTCGGCCGAGCCGCGTACTTCGCATACTTTTGTCTCACGTGTTCCAAGAGCATTTGTGTGTCTTTTCCCCGCTTCGCCCGAATCGGCCGAGCCGCGTACTTCGCTCTTTCGCGTCCCACATGTCCCAAATGAACCAAAGTGCTATTTGTGCTAAGTTTTCCCGCTCTACCCGAATACCTTGCTTTTCAAATTAGTATGTATTAAATGCGCATTCATTGCCTTTCTCTCTCCTAAAATGGCTATGTAATGAGCGAACCCCCTATGCGTTTTGCACACTGCTTTCCTGCTATCTTTCGCTCGAACCTTTGCAATCTAAATTCCTGCACACATATCCATTTCCCTCTGCAATTCCTTCCCGAGTCTAGCTTGCAGCTCTGCCCTCCGAATTACCATCAACATGAAGATCAAATTTCAGGGGCAAGAAAAAATCTCACCACTAGAGTCTGTCGTTCCCGATATCGGGGACAGTGAAGTTCACCATCTTGACTTTAGTGATTTTTGGTCGAGGATGACAGACGCAAACCCTACGCCAATGGCACAGATGATTCATGACAGCGGTTTGGCTTTCGCTGGTGGTTTCCCAATCTCTGTGCAATGTGCAGATACAGTGCTTTCATGCGGAGCTCATTTCAACCCTGATTCGAGCGAATTGACCAATATACACGTGGCAGAGACATAGTCGAGGCATTGAGGAGATTCAGGCAGCGGATTTTGAAGTCAGTGGGTCCCTCCCAATCATAAGCACATGTCTTCTTCTCCTTATTTGTCTCTTCTCTTCCAATTCTTTTTCTCGGATTTATCATAATAAGTTGAGGTATTGTGAGTGGCAATCCTTAACTAATCTTTAGTTAAAAGAAGTAGTTACTGAGAGTAACTGAATTGTAAACTATATAATGGCCTCTCCTGACCATTTTAAAGAAGGAAGAAATTGGCTTATTTTCTGAAAGTGTAAATAAATCATAAAGAAATCAATATAGAAGGGCTTTTCATTCTTCGTCTATCTAATCTCTTTTATCCCTAAGCTTTTCATTTAATCTTGTTAAGATCATTTGTCTATATTATATTAAGAGGCTTTGTATTCTTGTAGATGTTATTGATAGAACTTTGTGTCTTTCAAATTTCATCTTATTAGTATGATACAAATGATCTTGTTTCAATTCACTGTACCTTCGCATGCATAAAGAATTACTCTGTCATCTATAATTCTAAATGGTGCCTTTCTGCTCATTCTCATATTCTCATTCCTCAGTCCTTTTGTAATTGATGATCCTTATAGAAAACACTTTCGTAAATATCCAAGTTCCACAAGAAAATCATGTTTTGTATATGTGTAAATAGGTTCGTTTCTGAATAAGGGAACCTCTCCCATTAAAGAGGAGGAACTTCTTGTCCCCTGACTGTTGCTCTTCGTGAAGTCTTATTTAACGACCAACAGTTTTTTGACGACTCTACTGGGGAAATCATATTCCAGTTCTGTAATTATTGATCATCCTTTGATCTGGTGACTCCGTGTTTTACTCGAGGGAGAAGGGCCCTTGGTATTGAAGATTCTCAATTCCAGCTTTTGGAGCAGTAGGGTTTTCCTTTCCCTTCAACAAGAAATAGAAAGACTCGTTCAACAAGTACTCCACCTGTCCAAGATATAATCCCTACGGGTGGTATTCCTTCAGAGTCAATCAGTCCTAATCTTTGAGCTTTGATTCTTGCTGGTGTTGCAGTTCCTCTTCAACCCATTTTTCCAAGAATGGCGGTACCACTGCCCTGGGGTCATCGTGTCGGGCCCCTTGCCCTTCCTCAGCCTTTGCACGAGTTACCTAGAGGTAACCGGAAGAACTTCCCTAAATTCAAAGGCGATGGTAAAGTGCATCCTGATGAACACATCGCAGCCTTCATAGTTGCATGCAGAGTTTTGGGAGTTGAACATGAAGATGTCTCCGTAAGACTTTTCGTTGAGACTTTACAAGATAATGCTGCTGATTGGTTCTATCACCTTCCGGCCAGTGCTATCACCAGCTGGGATACAATGAGAACTAGGTTTGAAAACCGGTTCAAACCAGCAGAAGACGTGCATGCCTTGCTAGCCCAAATCTCTCAAATAAAGAAGGATTCATCAGAGCCCATGAGAGAATTTGTGGCCCGATTCAACAGGTTGATTAACAAAATTCCGCCAAATACTCGACCTGTAGATCAAATTCAAAAATGTTTTTTCCTAAATGCTCAATCACCTGAAGTTAGCTATGCACTAAGAAGGGCTAATCTCGCAACATTGGCTGAAGATCAAACTCTTGCTGTTAGTGTCAAAGATGATTTAATCATGTCAGGGAAGTTGAGGAGAGACCCTTCTAAATCTAAATCTGCTTCTTCCTCCTCTTCCACCCCTGGACCTAATACTGATCCATTGGTACAAAAACTTGCAAATGATCTCATTGCCATTAAGAAACAATTGGCTCAGCATGCTCCCTATGCAGACGTTCCAAGGAGGAATTTTCAGCCCAGAAATCATTTGCCTGCTGCTCAAACAAGGCTAGCGCTTGAAGGACCTCCTATTAAAGTTCTCGTCAATGTAACCTGTGAAGTTGAGGAACCTGAAGATGAAGAGGGTAATGAAGATTGCGAGGAATTTGTTGAAGAGGTTGATGATGAAGCAGATGAACTTGAGGGATCTCGAGTCAATTTCTTCACCACTGAGGGCATTAATGATGAGGATGATTATGATGAAATAGTAGCAGACATGAATAGTGAATCATACGCTGTCATGACTCAAGAACAGACAAATCAGAGGGAGAAAGTGATGCAGCCCACCAAGAAATCTAAAGAACAGCCGATAACTATCCCCGTAATTGCAAAAAGAGGATCTCCTATCCCCGTTTCATCTACACCAAAGGTGAGTCCTGTCAACTCTGCTACTAAAGTTATTTCCATTTCTCCTAAAGTTGATAAACCTAAGATTTCAAATGATGATCGCCCGTCCACTTCTGGGTCTTTTGATATTATTGACCACCTGAAAAAGACTAAGGTTCAAATCTCAGAGGCTGAGTATTATCAAACCCATCCCAAGGATTTTGCTAAAATGATTCACTTTGTCAATTCCCATTCTAAAACTACCTCTAAAGGCCTTTTACCCACTCCTTCTTCTGCACCACAACCTAATCTGATATCCGCTGTAACCTCATCCAGTGACAAAATCAAACCATTCTATGTGACACTTCTTATAGCTGGCCATAGGCTCAGTAATTGTGTCATAGACTCAGGAGCCTCAGACAATGTGATGCCTGCTAAAGTAGCTCATGCCTTAGGCTTGACCCTCACACGCACTTATGGATCTTGTTACTCTATGGAGAGTAAGGGAGTGCCCCTGGTCGGAAGAATTAAAGATGCACAAATGGCTTTTGCTGCTTTGCCTGAGAAGAAAGTTTTGGCTACCATCATAGTAGTAGATATCCCTCCTTCATACGGGATGTTGCTAAGCAGAAACTTCTGTAAGGATGTGGGTGGAGAAATTCAAATGGATTGGTCACATGCCCTCATACCTGTTAATGGACAAATGAAGAAGTTGCTGCCTGAGAAGCAATCTGAGTATATTGTACAAAAACCGGATGATCCCAAAGCACAAATACTCTATGAGGATATGGGGCATGGCAACTACATGATTATGTCTCCTAAAGAAATCCAACTCCCCAAAGTGTCACCTAAAGATCCTAATGGTGTTTGGATTTTAGAGTTTGATGGAAGTTGTTCCTCAACTGGTTCTGGAGTTGGTGTCATACTGGTGTCACCTGAAGGAAGCCTTCATCCTTTTTCATTCAAGTTGCAGTTCGAAAATACCAATAATACAGCAGAGTATAAGGCTCTCATTCTTGGACTACAGGTGGCAAAATAACAAGGTGTGAAGAATCCTCTAGCTCGTGGGGATGCAGAATTGATTGTAAAGCAAGTTAGAAACCTCTTCCAGGTGAAAAATGGAAGGTTGAAACATTACAGGAATCAGGTGTGGGATTCCATTGAATTTCTTGATGCTTTCTCCATTGAAGCAATACCTAGGGAGAAGAATACCAGGGCTGATTCATTAGCAGTCTCTGGGTCACTGCTTATACCTCATCTTGACTTTTCCCAAGATAAGTTCACCATTGAGATGATCCATTGACCTAGTGTACCTGATAATACAAATAACTGACAAGTTTTCAATAATGATCAACATTTGCTTTCTTTCTTAGAACTCAAAGATAATTTTGAACAACTATACTTTGAAGGAAGTGATAACTTGCCTTGTGAAAGTATGCCCTTTGACAAAGCAGCCACTCAAGGAGAAGAAACAGATCAGGATGGATGTATCAAACTCAAGGGAAACAAGATCCCTAAAGGATTGGTGAGTTTAGAGGAACTATTTGATAAACACGATAGGTATGTAAAGTCTAGAGCTTCTACTGGACCTCAACAATTAGCTGAATATGACAAAATTAATATTGGGAGTTTCACTAGATCCTAAGCTCGTGAACATTGGAAAATGTTACACAACAGATGAGAGGAAGAAAGCAATTTATCTTTTAAAGAGGTATAAGGATGTTCTTGCCTACTCTTATGAAGATTTAAAAGCTTTCCAACCAAAAGATATGCAGCATTTTATTCCTCTCAAACTTGGAATTAAGCCTTTTAAGCAAAAACAGAGTCAATACAATCCCAAAATAGCTGACACCATTTTTCAAGAAATACAGAAGTTGTTGAAAGCCAAAATCATTTTTCCTATCCATCATTCAACATGGATTGCCAATATTGTACCTGTCAGAAAGAAAAATGGTGAGATTCGTATCTGTGTTGACTTTAGGAATCTGAATCAGGCTTCCTTGAAAGATAATTACCCCTTACCTATGATGGATCAGGTCTTACAAGCAATAACAGGATCTGAAATGTTGTCTATGCTTGATGGATTCTCAGGATATAATCAGGTAGAAGTTAATACTGCAGATCAACACAAAACAGCTTTCACTACCCCTTGGGGTACCTTTTCTTACAAAAGAATGCTTTTTGGGCTCATTAATGCTGGTGCCACTTTTCAGAGAGCTATGGATCTGGCCTTTGGAAGTTTGAAAGGGAAGTGTATTGTTGTATACCTTGATGACTTGACTGTGTATTCTAAAACAAGGGCGGATCATTTTCAACACCTGGAGACAGTTCTGCTAAGATGTAGAGAACATGGGATCTCTTTGAATCCTAAAAAATCTATCTTTTGTGTCACAGAGGGGAAATTATTAGGGAACATCGTCTCCAAAGATGGTATTAAAATTGATCCTGAGTGAGTTCAAGCTATTCAGCAAATTCCTCTCCCAACCAGCAAAAAAGGCGCGCACTCTTTCTTTGGTAAGATGAATTTTTTGAGAAGATTCATCCCTGATTTTGCAGAATTAACTCTGAATATCTCCCAAATGATGAAAGGCAAACAAACGTTTGGTTGGTCTCCTAAAGGGAAAGAAGCCTTTGAAGATATTAAAAGAGCCATTGCTAAAACTCCTGTTTTAGCATGTCCAGATTTTAGCAAAGATTTTATTATCTATTGCTACGCCACAGATGACACCTTGGCTGCGGTTTTGACTCATGAAGATTCTACTGAGCACGAGCTCCCAATTGCATTTATGAGCTATATTCTGAAATATCATGAGTTAAAATATACCATGATGGAAAAACATGCTTTTGCAGTGGTTAAAGCTGTTAAGAAGTTTCATTTTTAAATTCTTAACTCTCACTCCATGGTGTTGGTACTAGATACAACTGTTAAGTCAATTCTCACACAGCAAGAATTTGGATCCAAGAGAGGGAACTGGGTGGCTAAGGTCCAAGAATATGATATTGACATCAAACCGACCAAGCTCGTCCGTGGAAAAGGCCTTTGTGAGCTCATTGCTGAAGGAGCTAGACATGAGTTACTGGAAGATAAAATTTGTCTTCCTACCGTTCTGTTTCTTAGCTCAGTTGACGAATGGTATGTTGATATCACCCATTTTCTCACCTATGGAGAATGCCCCTCTCATTTGATTTCCAAAGAAAATAGGACTGTTAAACTAAGGTCAGTGCAATATGTGTTGTGGGAAAACACCTTGTTTAAACGTGGGTTAGATGGAAGGTTTTTGAAATGTGTGGACAAGGAATAGCAGAAAAAGATACTCTCAGCTTTTCATAATCAAGCATACGGAGGGCACTACTCATCAACCGTCACTGATCATAAGATACTTCGTGGAGGATATTACTGGCCTACCTTATTCAGAGATGCATCCAAGTGGGTTGATAAATGTGAGGCTTGTCAGACTTTCGTGGGTAGACCCAAATTGGCCTCTTTGCCTCTTAAGCCAGTTGTAATTGAATAACCTTTTCAACAGTGGGGTTTGGACTTCATTGGAACACTTAATCCCTCTTCTAGTGCTGGTCATACTCATGTATTAACTGCTACAGATTATTTCACAAAATGGGTAGAAGCCATTCCAGTAAAGAGTACTACTTCTGAAGTGGTGTGCAGTTTCATCAAAGAAAACATCTTGGTAAGGTATGGTGTACCAAACAAGATTGTGACAGATAATGCTTCAAATTTTTCTTCAACTGAGATGATGGATTTTTGTTATGGATATGGCATCTCTCTGGCTCACTCTTCAGATTACTATCCTCAGGGAAATGGACAAGCAGAATCTAGTAATAAAAATCTGGTGACCATAATAAGGAAATTAGTCAATGAGTCTCAACGAAACTGGCACAAGAAACTCTATGATGCTCTTTGGGCAGACAGGATCACACCTAAGAGAGCTATTGGAATGTCTCCTTTTCAAGTGGTATATGGAGTAGAAGCTCAATTGCTAGTAACAGTGGAGCTGCCAGCCTTGCATCTAATGAATGCCATTGAAGATACCAGTTTCAATGATGCTTTGGATAAGAGAATAATGTACCTTCACAAATTGAATGAGGATAGATTGGAAGTTACTGATAAGATATCTGCTCATCAACAAAAAGTTAAGTTCCTGTTTGATAAGAAAGCCAAGTTTAGATATTTCCAAGTTGGAGACACTGTTTTGTTGTGGGATAAAAGGCATGAACCTCGTGGCAGCCATGGCAAGTTTGATTCCCTTTGGCTCGGACCTTTCAAGATCAGGCACTTTGCTGGTAAGAATTCTTTTTACCTTGATTATATGGATGGTTCTTCTCTCCCACTTCCTTATAGTGGGCAGTACCTGAAATTGTTCAAGTCATAGGTGATTAGGGAGTCCTTTGTATATTATGTACAACGTTTTGTTTTTCTTTCCCTTTGTTTTGGTGTGTTGTCCTCTGTATTGGTTTGTTTCGATGACTCCGTTGCCCAATGGATAAGGTACTGGTCTGCTTCCTCAAGTTTTGTCTAAGTTCTTACCTTGTCTCATTCCTTGAATTTATGCCAAGTCATCCCTAGAAGGAGCCAGCTGTTGTCCACTCAAAATTCCCCTACTCTTAAGAAGGTGAAAATTTAAAATTTTGAGTTTAAGTGTCTTTTCTGCTGTGCTGATAATGTGAAATGCCAAAGAAATTGAGAAATCTACGTTTTTGGGTCATTTTGTGTGTTTTTCGGGCCTGTCAGACATTTTTGTCCCATGTGTCCCAAGTTCAATTGAGCCCTCTGTTCCCCGATCGGCCTGTTCACCCAAAGTCTGTTCCTTTCGGGCACGTCGGAATTTTTTGTCCCAAATGTCCCAAGTTTGCCCAGACCAATTGTTTCATTTTCGCTCGAATCGGCCGAGCTGCGTACTTCGCGCTTTCATGTCCCAAATGTCCCAAGTTCACCCGGACCACTTGTTCCATTTTCTTCCGATTTGGCCGAGCCACGTACTTCACGTAATTTTTTCCCGCGTATTCCAAGAGCATTTGTGCGTCTTTTCCCCGCTTCGCCCGAATCGGCCGAGCCGCATACTTCGTGCTTTCGCGTCCCACATGTCCCAAATGAACCAAAGTGCTATTTGTGCTAATTTTTCCCGCTCTACCCGAATACCTTGATTTTCAAATTAGTATGTATTAAATGCGCATTCATTGCCTTTCTCTCTCCTAAAATGGCTATATAATGAGCGAACCCCCTATGCGTTTTGCACACTGCTTTCCTGCTATCTTTTGCTCGAACCTTTGCAATCTAAATTCCTACGCGTGTATCCATTTCCCTCTGCAATTCCTTCCCGAGTCTAGCTTGCTGCTTTGCCCTCCGAATTACCATCAACATGAAGATCAAATTTTAGGGCCAAGAAAAAATCTCACCACTAGAGTCTGCCGTTCCCGATATCAGGGATAGTGAAGTTCACCATCTTGACTTTAGTGATTTTTGGTCGAGGATGACAGATGTAAACCCTACGCCAATGGCACAGATGATTCATGACAGTGGTTTGGATTTTGCTGGTGGTTTCCCAATCTCTGTGCAATGTGCAGATACAGTGCTTTCATGTGGAGCTCATTTCAACCCTGATTCGAGCGAATTGACCAATATACACGTGGCAGAGACATAACCGAGGCATTGAGGAGATTCAGGTAGCTGATTTTGAAGTCAATGGGTCCCTCCCAGTCATAAGCACCTGTCTTCTTCTCCTTATTCCTCTCTTCTCTTCCGATTCTTTTTCTCGGATTTATCGTAATAAGTTGAGGTATTGCGAGTGGCAATCCTTAACTAATCTTTAGTTAAAAGAATTAGTTACCGAGAGTAACTGAATTGTAAACTATATAATGGCCTCTCCTCGCCATTTTAAAGAAGGAAGAAATTGGCTTATTTTCTGAAAGTGTAAATAAATCATAAAGAAATCAATACAGAAGGGCTTTTCATTCTTCGTCTATCTAATCTCTTTTATCCCTAAGATTTTCATTTAATCTTGTTAAGATCATTTGTCTATATTATATTAAGAGGCTTTGTATTCTTGCAGATGTTATTGATAGAACTTTGTGTCTTTCAAATTTCATCTTATTAGTATGATACAAATGATCTTGTTTCAATTCATTGTACCTTCGCATGCATAAAGAATTACTCTATCATCTATAATTCTAAATGGTGCCTTTCTGCTCATTCTCGTATTCTCATTCCTCAGTCCTTTTGTAATTGATGATCCTTATAGAAAACACTTTCGTAAATATCCAAGTTCCACAAGAAAATCATGTTTTGCATATGTGTAAATAGGTTCGTTTCTGAATAAGGGAACCTCTCCCATTAAAGAGGAGGGACTTCTTGTCCCCTGACTGTTGCTCTTCGTGAAGTCATATTTGACGACCAACATAGTGGAAATAATTTCAAATACATTGTGTGCAACTGTATTGTTTCTTACTCTTTAGAGTCTCTATTATAATTATCTTATTTGCAAATGACATTATTTTGATGTCGAGAATCTGTAAGAGGTCTCTAGAAACAAAATTGATATTGTAGCATCATTTTGTGATACTCATGGGCTTCAAGGTAATTTGGGTAAAATAAAAGGCATGGATTTTAACATCTTTATGAATAAAGTGAGGTGATTCTTACTTACAAAGGGAAGAGGGCTGAAATAATATCTTCATAAATATATTTGGGCTCTGCTTCTTTGGGCCATTCTTTGGCTTGACTCCATGTATAAATTCTAGACTGAGTAAGGTATTTATATCTCTCATCATCCTGTTATGCCTCAATGGATTGTCCATACCCCACTGCAAAAATCTTATTTTTCATGGACTACAAGTATGTTAGCAAAGGTGAGTTGATCAAGCTCAATATATATATATATATATATATAATATATATATATATATATATATATATATATATATATATATATATATTTCACTTGGTGAAATAGTCTCAATTGCTCTTGTCAAGAATTTATTTGAACAATTCACATGACCACTGGTATAGCTCAGAATTGCACCCTTGTCTAAATCATGGTAGATCTAAGATTATGGAAGAACATGGATGATCTCCACAATGTGGGACTTACATAAGTGAGATCAACCTCTTGAGAAGGCCTAATTCTTATTGTTCCTATGACCAACAATACTTGCACTCATAAACTAATGTTAAGAACCAAACTGCAAATGAAAAGGGAGGGGGAAATGCATGAAAGGAAACTAAGTTGAGAGAAAAGGGAAAGTCCATGCACCAAAAGAAGGTGATCACTATCTCTTGAAGTCTTAAAGAAGCAAGAAAGATAAATGCAAGGATGAAGGGGAAAATTCTTTCCACAACCCAACTCTACAACAAAATTAACTCATAACCCTATATATTTGACAAAAATGACATAAAAATCTGCAAACCATAATGGATACACATCACAAAATGAAAAAATAGAAGATAAGAAGACAATAATGTGACACAAGGGACAGATTCAATTCACAATTGACATCATATTTTTTTATAATTATGCACATACTATTACAACCATTCATGGGGTAAGATGTATTACAAAACGTATGTCATAGGTCTGCAAATCCTTAGTTATGTCAAAAGTTTGACATAATAACATTACCAAGCAAGAGAGGATCCTTTCTATGAAGAAACATGCTACATTTTATAGAAGGAAGATAGGGGAGGGGATCAACAAATGCTGGAGGATATGCTCAGTCTGTTGAACCTTACTAAAACCTCCAAACCACCTCTAATAGGTAACATCCATGCCTCATGATGGCTCATACTTTTGGAGTTGCCTTTGCTTACAAGAAAAATCCAAATAATTTTTATGGATAAGAAATAACTTGTAAATCAATGGATTCCCGAGAAATCTAGAAGATGGAGGAATGTAACATTGCGAAATTTCCAAATCTGTCACATAGATCACAATTCCTCATCATTTCAGTTTGGCATGGGAAGAATATGATCTTTTAGAAGCATTCATAAGGATCTCAAGCTGAGGGAGGATCAAACAGACATCTTACAACTGAAAATGACATCTTCTTAATTTTGAAAGTGGCATGAAATGTCCTCAAAATCCTCAACTTCAATCTCCCAAAATACTTGATCATTCCTTATAAAGCTTCCTTCTTTTAAATGGCCTCTCTAAGATGTTCCGAATGAATCAAATATGAAGCAAAACAAAGCCCCCGTGACAAAAGATATTCGTAGACACCAATTTTTGGTATCCCTTGTCCTTCATCCCATGCCTACTCCCCTTCGTCGTCACTCTCCTGCATACATACCTTTATTCCCTCTTAAATTACTATGTCCCTTCTAAATTCAATCTATCCCTTTAATTATCATTTTCCACCTTAATCTAATCCTAATCATATCCTTAATTTATCTTCCCTAAACATCCCTAATCGTCCTTAATTAATCATATATCCCCATTTAATCCATTTATCATCCCTAAATGACCCTTTGATCCTCCCTAGGCCTTCATTTAATAAAATTATCTCCCCTTTTCCTTTATTTAATGTTTTCCACCTCTCACCTACCGTTTTATCCTTCCTAGGAAACCCTAGTTCACATTTACCACCTGAAACCCTAATCCACTTCATAGGGACTCCTTGTCTCGAGTTTATCAATCCTCCACTGCCAAAATAAATGGTCTTCCATAGTTTCTGGACCTAACCATGCAAGTTGTCATCGACATTATAAATATGCCCATACCCCTCCTCTCTTAAGGATTCAATTTTTGAGACTTTAAGATTTCTTGAGATCTTGTACTTCACCCTTAGAGGTTTTAACTCCTCTCTTTCTCTTATATGTTTGGATCCACCATTACCATTCCATCACTCTTCCTTATTATATTTTTTATGGGTTCATCAACCATCCCAGAGCCCTACCTTTACATTTTCTTATCATCATTTCCATTTGCAAATCATCATTTTCACCCATCTTTTTCCATCAAACCCTAGATCACTCCAAGTCTCCATAAACCCTACCCGGTCGTCATCAACCTAGTTCTCATTTGTTTGGTTTTTTATCATTCATTTTTCCATTCATTTGCTTCCCGATCCCACAACCTTCAACATCCTCCAATCTTGACATTCTACAAACCTATAATTTTATATCCCAAATTCATCATATCCAGTCACCATTGATTGGGACTAGTCATCGTTGACCTTGTCAAGAAGTTCTCATCTTTCATTAATTTTATTGCATCCTTTATGTTTTCATTAGATCAAGTCTTCTCACAACAGTTCATAATCATCAACCTTTCAGATCATCTTTTAAGTAATCCAGATCTACTTGTTTTCTTGGTGTTTGGCTCATCATGTTACAGTCACCATCAACTAGGATCATCATTCTTAGGTCTCTGTTGACCTACCCAGGTTTGATTTGGTTTGCATTTACTTAAATCAGACTTGTATTTTAGTTTATATGTTGCATTTCAGTTTTCTATTTTATCTCTTTTTTTTTTGTATCATATCAGATCTATTATTACATTATGTTATAAAAAAAATTGGTTGACATCCATCCTACGAAGTTCTTACTTTTTAGGATTGACATTATCAAGAAACCCACTCATATATCTAATAATCAATTTCTATATTGATTTTTATGCATTGTACAGGTCATCTAGCTCATTGTGAGGAGGATATCTCTTTTTGACATGTATCCATTATCATCTCATCTAGAGGTACCTTAAACCCTCTCATATTAGAGTTGTTTGTTTTCTCGTTACCATTTTACTAATCTGAAATAGGGATGAGAAGATTACATCAACATTCTCGCATGCCTGATGGGACTCACCCTTCTTTGGTGAGTTATTTAATTGTCTTTCATCTTCATTTTCATCTTCCATCTCTCTTTCTACTAACCTTTGAGCTAGGAGCTTTAATTTTTCTACTTTCTTGGTGGAGCATTTTTTTTGGATCAACAACGCATTTTCTTTCTTAAAATTAAAATTAAAAAGGAAAATAGTGTTGTCTAGGTATTTCTTGTTTTTCCATATTTTCTCCTTTTGCATTGTATTTTCTTTCTTGTCTACTTGACTTCATAAAATTTCACATTTCAATTTTGGGATCTAAAAATAACCTCTTCGTTCTTATTTGAAAACATTATATAATTAGGGGATTAATACTTTTCATTCACATCTTCCACACACATCCAAAACACACAAATCAACCTACACATCTTAAAAATATTCTTCCAGGTGGAACTATTGGGATTTCATCACCCAATAAGAAAGTCACTACATTGTTCTATCCGTGTTATAATTTTTTTGGCTATCAGTATATTGGTGAAGTGTCTAATACCCTTATTGCTGCGGTGCGTGGAGTGTGGGAATAGGACCCAATATCAGGCCATGTGCTAGTAGTTATCAGATATTTTAGCCTCACATACCTTCAGGTATATCAAGGATTCCAGCTAAAACTACCTAAAACCATCCATAGTTTGGCCATTTCCTAGGCTCCCTTCAATCTCATTTTCTCTTTTTTCCCACATTTTTCTAATAATCAAGATAACTAAAAATCTACTGTGTGATTTGTCTAAATAAATTAATAATCAACATACTTTTATTTTATTGTTTTTTCATGCCCGTTATTACACATTCTCAAGCAATAAAAATGGAACAAAAATGGCATCAAACAATATTCCTACCTCTACTATTTTGTCCCAACAAACTTTAGCACTTTCTATCATTACTTCCACCCCATTTGTCACCTCTTCCACAGTTACTCAACCTATGGTCCTCATCTCCCCTCTTCAAGAGTCTCAAGCTATCCAATCTGATACCCATATTGAAACCAACCCCTTCATTTATCACCACTTGGTCCCATCTAGAGCAGCTACTCCCTCATCCGCCTCTTCTAGGGGGACTTTTGGACCTACTACCATTCCTCATGGATGTATGGAATTCCAAGAGATTTTAGATGCCAATCTCGTCACTTTGCATGATTACCTTATTTGTAATTCTACCAATCTCCCCATCAATGGTCCCCCTCTTTAAAAAAATTATTCCTATCATTCTCATCCTGAGTCTACCCAATTCCATACGTCGCAACTCTATGTGCTCTTTCCAAGAACCATGAATGAACTTTCCATGGCACAACGTGAGCTTGGCTCTCACCAATCCTCCTCCACAATTCTCCAAACCCATAAATCCACTCAACTGGTGGATCCCATTCCTCCTAATATTCATCATATCAACACCACCCCTACTTCATCTATCCCCATTACTTCTTCATATATCGTCATCACTACCATCCCCACCTAAACTTTAAAGGACTCTCACTTACTTCCTCAACTTCCAGAACAACATCATCACACTGTGATCACAATTTCTACATCTTATGTACATGTAAATATTATCATCTCACAACCACATCCTTCAAAATCTATTAAAACCCACCAACCTCCTCTTAGAAGTGCTCTTCGCTACACCCTTTATAATCAATCTACTCAAGTGTCTCAACCATCCCACATTTATATCTCTACTCATCTTATGAAAAACCAATCTATCTCTCAACAACCAACAAAATATCATCCATCCTATTACATGCCTATCTCTCAACCACCTTATATTTCTCATCCAATCCAATCACAACCATTCAAAAATCCCCATCCTTATTAGCCACCTCTTCAAATACATAACCACCAACAATCCCATCAATCTCATCCACAACATCACCAATATATTCCACAGCATAGTCCATCTACTTCTTATATCCCATAAACACATCCATATACTTCTTATCCATCCACATCTAATGATCTCGTGCATGCGTTATTAAGTAGATTGACCAATATTAAAGCCACAACTTTGGAATCCTAAACCCCCTTCTCTTATGAAAAGATCTATAATGAACCCATTCACCCATCAGTTCCCATGAAAACTTATCCTCCACATTGGGAGCTCCCAGAATTCTCCAAATTTAACAGTAAGGAAGACCCACAACAACATCTTTGTTCCTTTAGGCATGCATGTTACCTTATTTCCCATGATCAAGATCTTATGCTTCATACATTTCCCATGTCGTTAGTCAGACCTGCATTGGATTGGTAAAACGACATTCCAAAACATTCTCTATTTTCCATCACCCAACTCACACAACTATTGCTAGAGAAATTTTTAATTAATATTGTGTGTAAGATTACTATCATAGACCTCTACGCCATTAGACAATTTGATGGCGAATCTATCACAGATTTATTTTCTAGATGGTGTGGCATAATCAACCAATTTTCCTTCTCCCTTCCACAGACTAAATTAATCAAAATCTTCTAATGGTCTTGTGCAAAGAATATTTCCTCTAATCTTTAAATACAATCATTCCAAACCTTTGAAGAGGCACTCACCATGGCTCATAAGCTCAAACTTTGTGCCCTTGAGCAAGGCCAAGTCAATCTTTGATCAAATAAACCCAAACCTAAATTTACTAAGTCTTCCACACATGGTGAAAAATATAAGAACGTCACCAATGCCTTCGTGGTTAAAACTTATCCTACATTTACTTCTCACGCATAGCATTCTCAAAGGGATCCTATACTACCTCATAACTATACCCCCTTGGGGAATCCTATAGTTCAATATTCGACAAGTTAATAATGATCCATCTCATTCAATTTCCTCTCATTCAACCCTGGTATGACTCATGACGCAAACTAGCATGGTATCGTGATGAACATTATTATAAGTACCATTAAATTTGTGGTCATGACATTGAGAAGTGTTGCACTTTCAAATACCTTGTCCAAAAGCTAATAGACCATGGTGATCTTTAAGTGGATAATCCTAATGCACCACCAAATCATCCCCTTAATGTCTTCAAACAACCCTTTCCCAATCATCCACCGAAAAATCAAACTACACCTCCCACATCTCAGGGACCTAATTCCCACACAATTAATACTATAAACCAAGATTCCCTATCATCACATAAACCCATAATCTCTTCATCCATTACACCCATCTCTATTTCAAATGACCCTCCTACAACCACAACTTCATCACCCACACTTATTTCTACACCTATTGTAGCTACATAAACTACATCCAAAACTATCACACCCACACCAATTTCAATTACACCTACTTCCCCATATATATCTACTACATCCATTCCCATCACATCTAGTTCTTCACCCACATCTTCTCCAACACCCATCTTAATGCCTTCATCAGACATTCCTACACCCATACCTACATGCACAACCAGATCTACTACTATGACCATACCCACATCAACATATGAACCCATATCCATGACTATACAACCCCTTAAGACATATGCTATGGCGACACTCTCACTTAATACAAATACAAACAATACTCTCATCTCATCCACAATTCCAATCACCCCTACACCAAAAAACCCTAGACTTATGGAATTGACAACCCCTTTTGATCTCATAAAACATATTATACAAAAAACACTTCCATCTTAAATATCCAAATCTACCAAAATATCTACATTACCCGGTCTTTCCTCTAAAAACCTTCTGGTTGAAGTTGTTATCATTCCTGCCAAAGGTAAATCCTCACAGATAAGATCTAAGATCCTTTCCATAGCCATTCAAAAAACCCTCACACACCCACATGAAAATTTGGATCTCCCCACTCCCAAGTCTAACCTCCCTAAATAATCTAATATCACATCATCACTTTTAGGGACATATCCTTCTATTTTAGGGCCATCCCCTTCATCCAAGACCCCTATCATCAAAAACCCCAAATCAAAATGATATGGTCCTCCTTCCAAACCTCATCCTCCTTCAAAATTTTCCATATCCAAAATTTTTAAATCATAATTCAAACCATCCAAGTCCCCAACCATCAAAACCAAATCTAAGTCTTCTAATTCTCCTCTTCAAACTATACTTGAACCAAAAATATTCACTTCCTCTTACAAATCTAAATCTAAGTCAAAGGCACCCATCAAGCCTCATAAGAGAAAAGTTCCTCTCTTACCTTCTTCCAATATCAATAAATCTAATTCATCTACAATCCACACCACCCATTCTTCAAAAAATTCCATTAGTTCCTACTCATATATCCTTCAAACATCTGCAATCTCTCTTCCCCCATGAAATATTTTGAACCACATGGAAAAAAACCATCATGCTTCGATTCTAATGTCATTTTTTCCTACCATTGTACCCATGGACATGATACCTAACATTACAAGGCTCTCTAAAATATCATCCATAATCTCATTAAATAATATGATTTTCTCATCGAAGAGGAACACCCTCTTGCCTCTACAAGTTCATCTATGACTAATTCCACTCCACCCCAATCTTCACCTACTAAGACTTCTAAATATTCTTATTCATCCAAAACCTTCATTTCTTTTCCCCCTCTGAATATTACTTCACCCAAGAAAGGTCCCCCTCTCTTTATCAATGCCATTTGGATTGCCACTCTTTCTTGTGATGCCCAGTTAAAACAACCCACTTGATACCCAAGAAACAACCTAGAGTTAGTTAGAGAATATGGAATAAATTATTTTTGATTAGAACTGTCCACAACCAAGTTGCAAGACAACTGTTGACACTAATAGATTCCAGAACAAATATAAAATACTAGAACATACTTTTCCTTCATTAACAGTTATCAAAGGTCACACGGTACAACTTTTAGGGTTAGAAGTTTCAGTTAGGTTCAGGGAGTAATTTACCCCATACCTAATCTCTAACAGGATCAGCATTTCAACTTGATTTTTCTCACACTTAAAGCTTCCAAAATTTACCTATATCATTCCCATTGGATAGGAAATTTTCTCACCTTTCCAATGATATAAAGAAGTCCTCCTAACTCCTTCAGAAACTCAAGATATAGGTAAGCAGATTCTAGGGGTCAAAATTTCCCCAAGGGGACATGTGGCGAGAGGGGAAGAAAACCCCTTTGACGGGTTGGTGGGTTGCGGGGCGGCATTAGCAATTTCCCCCCCGTGTGGGCACAAAGTCAAAAACTCTCCCGCACCTCTGCGGGTCCTCCGGTTGACATGTGTCGCCCAACGAGCCAAAGCAGAAAGAAGAGAGGGAAGGGTGGAGTAGCGAGGTTATTTGGTGGAATTTTCTGAAGGGAGGGAAAGGGGATGAAAGGTGCACGCGGGTCCGCGGAAGGGTCATCATCGAAGTAGGGTGGGAATGCAGGGCTGCAGAAGATTTAAGGGAAATTTTCCCAAACAAATTTCAAAAGCAAAAAGGTCACGTGGGTTTTGCCCCCTTCGCCAACATGCCATGCTTCCACGTGGCAACCTGTGATAGGCTGCCGGCTGGTGGGGAGAAATCAAAAAAATTTCCAAAATTTTTAAAAGGTCTAAGGGCAAAAATGATTATGTGCCTCCACCACTGCCCTGTGAGGACACGTGGCAGCCTATGATTAGTTGCAGGCCGGCGAAGGAAAATTCAAAAATTTTCTCGAACCAAAATTTAAAATTTTCCTAAGGATTTTAGTGGGAATTTTTTGGGCTGCGGGCCCGCCGAGGAAAATTTTCCCAAATTTTCCCGCCAAGGTAGAAAAACTTCAAAGTGCCATAACTTTTGGTAGAAAGCTCAGTTTTGGGAAAACACAGACTTTCTGGAAATCTCGTGATGCCCTCTTTGCACAGAAAACATAAATTTTACATTTTGATAAAGTTTAAGCCGTCAATTTTTCAAAAAGGATCTGTAGGCTTTTAAAAAGCCAACTGGTAATTTCCAACTTTCAAATTTGATTAAATTAGATCTCCTCCTTCACTCAACATGCCAAACAGACATGGAGGATTTCTCTAGGGAGGGTTTAAAGTGTTTAGGGAAGTTAAAATTACTTGTTTGAGTTTCAATATACATTTCTCCATTAAATGACAAAAAAGGGCTGTGGAAGAGATTGGGCTCATTTTAACAATGTTTAAAATTGTTTTTTTAAGTGTTCTTTGTCAATTGAGTTCCTTGATGTCTTAGCATGTTAAATTATATCAATTCCAAGTTGATTATTAAGTGCAGGTTTGAACTGTGCATTTTATCTAAATTTACTAGTTTTGAATATTTATAAGAGATCAAATCAAAAGAGGTCCATCTAACTTTTCATCATGCAAGTAAGACACTTCATTTCCAATTTAATCTAATACAATCAGTTATTTATAGACAAACCATTTCAAAGGTAAATGGAAAATTTGATTTCCACTTTAATATATTTCAAAAAGAGCAAGGCAATATAATTCCCTCATACGTATTTCTTCCTCTTCCAATTTTCTAAACAGAGATTCCAATCACAATTTAACATTCCAATTCACACAGCAATGCAAATGAGGGAAGATCCTGCAATTCTTTATTAATCCAAAAAAAACGAATACATCTTTTGAATGCAAACAACACCTTTATGATCTTTTCTTTCCAATAACCAGAATAGAGCATAATTTCCTTCATATTCGCATGTACAACTTTCATAATCAATTACAACATCATTTCTTCACAAGTATACATTATAATTTCATCCACAACATAGTGGGAAAGGTTACAATGAAATAAATTTGTTTCTCAAAGGACTGTCAAAACTACAGTTTCCTTTGCTCCAAAACAACAACATGCAATTTTTATCTTTCTCCAAGTTGATCACAAAAAAAGTGGGGGAAAGGCAACGCTCTCCACCCAACCAAGACATCCAACGAAAGGAGAATCCTTCCTTCATCATTGGCCCCCGAGCCCCAACCAAGATACAATAAAAGGTGTGATTCAACCCATGGAAGTGAATGTATTCTACAACACACAACATTCTTTGAACATGCATAATACATATAAAACACAGTCCAAAAAACGCAGCAGTTTACAACTGCAATTAAATAACAATCCAAAACAAAACTCAGGCTTGATCATGCAAGCCACAGGAGCAAGGTCTATGGGGGAAGCTACTTATGCCTCCAAATTGGAAATTGGGAATCCACCAGAACAACCTGCCAAAATAATTCATCCCACACACATCCTTATGTGCCCCCAACAAATTTCTCTTTATGCCTCCCACATAGATTTCCTTATGCCCACCCATAAAGTAAGAAATGTAAGCTATTTCTTTTCCATGGTGGATCCCAAACCCAAAATCCCTCCACAAAATTTTGATGCCAATTTGTATTCCCTTATGCCCCCCCACATGGATTCCCCGTAGCCTTCTGTTACACCATCCCTATGGCAGTCTACCCAACCAACCAATAAATAAAACAAAACATTCTCCATTCATACATACACAACAAGAAAGTAACAACATGAAAAGAAGAGTTAAATTCCAACCTCTCCGTGATAACTTTTGTTTCCTTATAGCAAAAGCTTCAAAGGCTCAATAACATAGTTCCAAAAAAAAAATATCCTAAGTATGCAAAGCTTCCTCTAAGCTTCCTTCCAAAAAATCAAGAGCTTGAACACAAGAAAATGCACCCCCAAATGAAGTTGCAAAATGATTCAAAAACCCCAAAACAAGTAAGAGAGTTTGAATTATATAAAAGAGGGAAGAGAGAGAGGAAGATTTGGATCCATGTAGGATGCCACATCACACATCCTCAAAATTAAAACACAACAGACAAAAATCCATTCTCCCTAGCACAATAAAGGGGTGGGTGAAAATATGACAAGTTACTTGCACACTCCAAAAAGCCCACACCTCAAGGGACAACAAAAGTAAATAAAATGTAAGAGATTGCAATCCAAACAAAGCAACATGATTAATAAAATTCATTATAAAATTCCCATATCACTTCTCCAACCATAAGTATGGTTGGTAAATTAAATTTAGAGGCATGGGACAAGTTTTACTTGTCCCACAAGCCTCCAAAAATAGCCCCCAAGGACCAATTCGAATTTGTCATGGAGGTGGAGTATTTCATACTCCAAAACTAACTTACACAAACTCTTACACAACTTACACATCCCTTACATATTTAATACATAACAACCATCAAATTCCATTATTAATTTCCCATATCCCAATTTCATTTATTTAAATTTTAATCATATGATTTCTCACATTAATCTACCACATTTTTAATTAATTAAAAGAAAGGGAACACATTACTAATAAAATACATACAACAATAAATAAAATTTAACCACATCAATAAAATACATAATACCCATTGATCACATATAAAGTAAATCCCCCCCATGGGAATCCCTAACAAAATACAACACACACACTCAAGACATGTTATCATGGTGACATTGTAGAATTCACCTAGAATTCCATTGTGGTTGGTCTCTGATCCCCCAATGCTTTGTTGTGATATTTTTAACCTGTAAAGATACAAATACCTCCTTTGGCCTTGTGGCCATATATTAGAAAATCCAACATGATATAAATGAAATCACAAAACTTACTATATAAATGAATTACAACAACATCAAAGTAATAACTACATAATTTGTATTTTTAATCAACAACTATATCATCATCATAAAATATCCATTTTCTAGATCTACTCATAATATCCAAAATTCATATGTCCGAACAACATCCATGTCAAATAATATATCATCATCCACATATAAGGTGTCTCTAATAATCATCATGCATCATAACCAAATCAAGATTAACAATACTCCATGATCAAATGTCTAACAACATACCAACTCAAAACATAATAATGTTTATAATGTAATCATAGTATCAAAATAAGCATCAAAGGGTGTCAAAGGGAAGTGGGCACTACACCTTACAAGGAAAGGATAAAGGATATTGGATCAAACTCATCAATGCAAACCAATGGATGTTATGGAAGGGACTCCCTCTAGTGATCCCAAAAAATGTTCTGAGGGTGTTGCAGAATGAAGGTCCAAGATTCATCTATCTTCAGATGAGTAGGATGGGGGTACTGGCTATTGACATCCCCAAGTAAAATTGATAATGACATGTTGAGTCCCCAGTGGAATGAGTTAGAAGAAGATGATCAAATCCATAATATCCCATAGTCGATATACAAGCTCCTAAGGAAGCTCTATAGTATAGGCTTACCCCTAGCGATGAGACTCAACCTTTTATGGCTCTTTTATACGGTTATTATTTCATGCTCCTGCTATTTTTTTATCATTGAGAGCTCTAAGTTATGATTACCGACATTTCCACCTGATGGTAATGACCTCCCAAGTGTGTGGTCAATGTTGGGTATCAATGATACATGTAGCCTAAGATGTTGAAGGCACATAAGGATTGGGTGCACAGATACATGGCATATGGGTGTTCACAACAAGGATCAGTGGAACAGCTCCATAATGTGGGAAAGTTTGTCAATCAATACTTATCCATTTTCAGTATCGAGGCTTAAATAGATGACATTCCCCCGCTGCAGAGTACGATGCAATAATATCCTATACGCGTCGGTGAAGAACATCCTCAAAGAGTTATTCTATATCATAGAAGGAGGAAGATTCAAGTGTCATTGCATTACTTTGGGCTATTAATCATGGATTAGAACTCATGCGTTGTATTGCTTCCACCCTCCATTAATCTATCAATTAGCGAGAATTACATGAAAACTTCTAATTATCTTTTAGCGGCACATGGCTCCATTCTTATCATGTAGCATATTTTGGAGAGTGTATGACCTAGTGAAGGGAAATTCCCCACTGCCTATATAATATGTATTGATTTGGACAGTTTAGACATAGGTGAATATTTCTGTACAGGTTAATGTTGCTTGTTCATGAGTGTGTGTAGCCAATGTGATGTAGAATATTTCTTTCATGTATGTACCACCTCCTCATCTTTTATGTTGTTACAATGATCTAATATGAATTGGTATATTTTTGGTTGGATATTAGTATATTGACCTATTTTTTAATGGATATCATCTGTATGTTGGACCATATAATCTTCACACCAATCTCATGTATGAGAAAATGGCATTGACCACCCTATGGTCTAAGATCTAGATGCTCAAGTTTATACTGTGATTTATTCATGAATGGATATTGATGGATCTTTAGAACAATTATTGTATGATCAGGATAACTCATCTCCAAAAATATGCCATAGAAAGGATTTGGACCTGGTACCCTTATGTGCTTCAGGCATACATGCACCTCATCATCGTTCTGTATCCTAAGCCACATTTGATAGTGTTGGGTTGGGTTATTGTGGAGTAAAATATTGACTCTTTCACACCTTATGTAATCCTCATATCTGAGTGAACATCGATCCCCCTTTTTCTGCGATATTGTAAATGGCCTAGAACCAATTATATCAATATGAAAATGAAATTTTGTACTTTTAAACATGAAATTATGGTAAATAAGTCTCCAAGATCACTTTGGGACCGGTCACTTATGAGAGTAAATAATGAATGCTATGTTGATTTCCATCTTCATTGTTCTTAAGATCATTTGTGAGAACAAAATTCCCCTACCATTAATGGTTTTCTAATACTATGATGTCAATTTTATCCTAATCCTATATGGGGATTGAAGAATCCTATAGTAATGAAAAACATACCTCTGGATACATCTACTCTTCTCAATGAATCCACCAGGAACAACAATGTTATTTGGGACATCAAGTACAAAGTGAGCCCCACATCCTCAAAGTGGCTCAATCCCTTGATCCTCAAGAACTTGAGTCTTTCACCACCTTACACTCTAAATATAGTCAAGCCTTTACATGGTCCTATGCTCAATTAATTAATGCCTTGATCCTTCTAATCATACATTCACAATATGTGTAACTATCCCTAAGTGACATAAGTTGGTTATGCATAAGCTTACAATAGTATGCAACTTCAATAAATCAGTAATAAATGATCTAAGAGGAGTTACAATGCCTTCATCTCAGCGGAATTCATCATCACTGAAATAAACTTATATGAAATGGATCTCCAATATGGTTACCCATTTTTCAAAGCCTATAGAAAGATATGTATATGAAGTAGTCATTATCTGTGATAAAAATCTCACATGGACTAGTAAGATGATTAGGATGATTACCTAATCATTAATAAGATCGATTAATCTCAAAAATGGTCATTTAAGGAAGAAATCTGTAAAGTGACACTAAGATTTTCTAGTTACATATAAAATTATTATTACACTGAATGTGTTATTAATGACTTTTTGTCAACACTTCTTAGTTTAACTTAAAATATTGACTTATCGTGTCATGCCTTACATGTTTGAAAAAGTAGGCATGGACACCTATCAGTCCCTCCTTTTGATCTAAATATTTCATCTAACTCATACCATAATACTATAGATGTCTATGTCGATGACCTGTGGTAATGATTACCTTTTTATGCAAGTCGACAAGAGTAATAATTATCTATCCCATAAGGATCCTAGGTTGGACCAATCTTATCAAATTATTCTTTAGTCTAAATCCAGCCAAGTGTGTGTTTGGAGTTTTGATTAGAAAACTCCTTGGCTTCATCATTTCTATTAGGGGCACTAAATTTGACCTTGCCAAAATCAAATCCATCCTTGAGATTAACTGTCCTGGAATAACGATGTGGTGAAGGGACAAGTTTTGAGTGACTTCATGTTTGGCTTCAATGAAACTAAGAATGCAAAGCATCATCTCACAAATATTTGGCCTAAGTAGTGTATTCAACCGGTTACACCTTTTGGTTCACCAAGACATCAAAAAAATGGTGTAGGAATACCAGATGAAATACCATCAAATCCTATGATGATCTCAGGTAGTATGCTTCTAGAACTACATGTAGTTCACAGACCTAAATATAAAGGTTAACCTATTACATATCAAGATATGTACATCTTGGAACAACTAAAGATTAATGAGATCGGGTAGCCATATATGGCTAATCAGGAACACTCAAAAGGTAGTGAGTAAAGGGGATTGAGTACATCTAATCGGACCTTTACATGAGTATACATGGTCATGCATGTTATCGAATGGATTTTAAAAGTAGTGTTGCACCATTGTTGGATTTGCCACCTACTAATGAATTCATAAATACCTCCTCAAGGCATGTTTTGTTAATTAAGGGGTTTGTGTTTTTAAAAATTCCCTTAATCTAGAGTTAATCTAACATATGGGTGTTACATTTTGGTATCAGATATGAAGGTTAAAATCATCTCTGATGGACACAATGGGTCCTTACACTAATACTGAACTTATTTTTTGTCTAACATAAAAATAGGTTTATAATAAGAGTAAATACTATAAATAATCAACGGAATGGGGTTGAGGCTTCCACAACCTAGAAAATGGATGATCCTCACAAAAAATTTCTAATGAAAGAGACTCCAAAATCACCATTGATCATTAGTTTTCTCCCCTCAACGTGATACTTTTATTTGATGGATTATGAAATGTTAACAATGAGGAAATTGAACAAACCAAGGGTTTTGATTAATCCTCCTTAGGATACTTCTGGATCACCATTTCATAAAAACTCAACATCGATAAAGCACTAACAAGATGGATGAGTATGTAGCCCTCATTCTAGCTGCTCTTGAAACTTATGTCATTTTTTACATCCAGATTTTTTACGGTTTCTTTGCTGACTCTTTGCTGCATCATTTTTGATGTTTTGTGCTTGTTTGGGTAGCTATTTTTTGGCTAATTTGGGCTTCATTGTCATACTTGGACATCTGATCAATTTTCTTCTCTTAGGTTTCATTCATATTCTATCTCCATCCAGGCCCTCTCTTGTACTCAAGGGTATAGTCCCTTTCACAAACATGATGACCTCTCTTACGTCCCTCATCGCATGGGTAAAAAATAAATCCAAACTTTCAATTACGTTGTCAAACAATAATGAAAATGTAGAAAATCATAATGTTTGTAATCATGATGCACATGCTGTAAATAACAATTCACATGTTGATACCAATCCACCATAATGATAATGTTGGAAACAACAAGTCTTTGATTAGTTGTAGATCAATGAACACCGCAAATCTATGACTTAACCTTAAAATGGTAGAAGGCCAAAGTTGGACATAACATCATCATGTTAAACAATATTCGCACCTGACCTCTCGAGGTCCTGCCGAGACAATTTGATGGGACAATGCTTGGGGATGTGAGCTGTAGAAATGGAGCTCAAGCTAAGATGGAGAACTATTATCATCTTTATCATGCAATTTTTTTAGACGATCTGAAAGGTCATTTGGGAAAAGAATGCTCTCCTAACTTGAAGTGGTGTGATGGATCGGTCTAATATAATAGAATTATCTTGGAGACTCCAATCAATATCAAGCATCTACCTGGGATCAGATTTAATTTGTTGGTTCATTGAACATGCGTTGAACATGACTCTATGGGTACCGATCATGAATGATGTCCTGACAAGGTCATGGAAGTAAGAAAAGAGATGTGGTGGAGCCATAAGGATTTTATGGGAGTAAAATTTTCTCAGTCTAGTCTGATGAAAGTCTTAGCCTCATGGGCTGCTATGTTCAGTAAGGAAAGTTGTGTAATAATGTCGATTGGTGGAAGTGGTGAATATTTGAATACTAATGTACATCAAACTAGTTTCAATGTCTAATTGGTTAGCATGCCCATTAGGTTGTGGGACCCAAGGATCACAACCAAAGACTTGTGGAGGTGGGTGGCCCTTGTATGGTCATAAACGTAATCAAACCCTATTGCTAGGAGCAATCCAACAATCGTAGGCCTTATTAGCAGCAAATTTTAGCGTATTTAGTTGTTCTATTTTCTCATCAAAAGTTGTGAATGTGTGTAAGACTATCAAACGTAAACCTATATCAATGTCAGTTATCGATTCCGGCCCATTGGGTTATGGGACCAAGGGATCACAATTGTATTTCTTTTCTTGTTGTGGACCATTGATGGTTATATAGAATAAAATGAAGTGATTTTACTAAGAAAAATAACTACTAAAGGAATTCTAATTTATGTTTTTGGAGTTTTCACAATTTATCAGATCAAAGCAATAAAAGCAAAATAATCTATCAAAGGAAATATTTTTGATGTTTTCTAATTTTTAAGCAATGCATAATAATCTAATAAATAAACCAAAGACAAGTAATCATCCAGATGTAGCTAGTTACTTGTGAGAATATGTGAATCTAATCTAAAACAAATAACCTAATACAATCAAAACCCTTCAAGCCCTACCTTACAGGTGAAGAACAAATCATGACCTTGAAAGGGCTATTATTACCCACAACTTCCTTGATAACATTAAGGAGAAAAATTTCTAATGAGTTGATCTACTTATGATTGCCTAACCTATTGGAATGAACAATTTTACTATTCTATTTGATATTTAATTGAAACTACTAATTTGAATTTGAAAATTTAACAAATAAAGCAAACATTACACAATTCCAACCTGGATAAGCAAGAGCTTTGGCAAATCTGGTTGTATTTGTATCTATCCCTTCAGTTTGTTCCTTTCTTTCTCTGAGTGTTCATATGAGTCCAAAGGATTGGGAATGCAAGAACAACAATAGGAGGATGACACTTGAGCAATGGAAACTTGAAGGTAGTCTGGATGCAATGCAAGTAGAAGAGAGACAACACAAGATATTTGAGCTTGGCTATGAAATTCGTAGTAAGATTGTGGCAAAAATACAATGCAAGATACACAAAAATTTTCAGGCCCTTTTTCTTGAATACAAGCATGGAGTATATAAGAATTGGGGCTGGGATGTGCCTTTGTGCACAAGGAAAGAAAAGGCAATTCCAACTTACTAAAGCACATGTAAACATAGAAGAGGGAAGGAGAACCAAGTAATCAAAATTATTTTTAGACAATTTGGCCCACGAATGCATGCTAAAAGTGAAGTTAAGTGAATCGTCGCATGTTGAAAACACGCATGATGAAATTTGGAAAAATCGGTCAGGATCATCACCCTGCACAAGGCCTAAAATTGCCACCTAGGCAGGGTGGTGGTCTTGGTACTAAAGGCCAAAACATGCACAGAAAGAGGCAGGAATAGTGTGAAAAAGTGTGGGAAGGCTTAGTAAAGATGTCTAGGAAAAAAATACACACTGCAAATGGGTTTTGGAGCTCGAATACCTTCATGAAAGGAATTGAATCATCATTGGGGACTTTTCTAATGATTTTATGACAATGTAGCACATACAATTTTGGGTGCCTACCTATTTCCCCCTTAGACACGCGTCTTAGCCATGAAAAGGTGTAAAACATAGAGTATTAGTATGGTGTTCCTGAAACGGGGAGTTAGAAGATATACCTGACACGCCCGTGTTTCAAAATGTCACCATCCAAAACTCTCGCTACCTGCAAGAGAAAGAAGACTCAAGTGCAGATAGAAAAATGTCAAAAAATAAACACTAAACCAAAATGGAAAAAAGACTTACCATTTGTGTGGGGATATAGAGATATACCTGCACCAATGCTCAAACCCTGTAAACTAATATACTCAAAATAAGGTCAAAACATCATATGTATATCTAAACAACTCATTTTTAAAATTCATTTACGCATATATGATTTGGTGAATTTGGAGCTCTAGGCCCACGGTAACCATTTTCAATGAGAGTACAACCAAAATGACCATTACGACACCGTGATCATGCCTCCATGAGTGGGAGATCAACCAATGTGGTTTAAGGTTGGTTTTTTTCACTTTTGCCTTTTCATACCTAAAATGTAAAATGTTTGAAAATTTTACCTAGGGGGACTTTTTTAAAAATTTCTTGTCTTGAATGAGTCTCTAGGGGGGCACCCATAGGGTAGTGTCTTATTTTGTCAAAAATGGTCATTTTTTACGTTTTTGGGAATTTTTTTGGGGTTAAGGGTGTATTTTGAAAATCATCTTAGGACCTTCGCCCAAAACAGGGCAGTGGTCACGAGACTACTACCCTGTCAGGGCGGCGGTCCTGGAACCACCACCCTGCACTGGGCGGCGGCTCTGAATAGAATGAAAAAAATGTACATTAACTTGATTTTTTTTTTATTTTTTGATGTTTTGTAATGATTTTTGTGAGCTTATCTTCTTGTATATGTTCCTAGCTTGCTCTTTTTCCCATGTTTTGGTGAATGCAGAAGGAGTACATACGCTAGAGTCAGGAGAGGGAGTGTGATTGACTCCATAGGATCTTGGATCAACTGACTAAGGTCAAGAGTGACACTCTCCATAGGGCATGCATATGGAGGATTACACATGTGCCCCATGTTTCCCCTTCTATTCACATATTGTGTGACTTATTTTCTTATTGGGATTCACACCGGAACACTTTTTGGTTGTCAAGTGCTAGAGGTGAGTGGACCATCACCTTGGAGGATGTATAATGCATTCTTGGGATCCCGATACTTGGGAGGAGACTGACTCTTGAGACAACAAGATCCAAGGATGAGATGAATCAGTGGGCCACCTATATGGGAGACATTGTTGTTTCATTTGGTTTGAAGAAGGGAATCAGGGTCTGGTCCATTTCCACTGCTCCTATTCCTATCATCCATAGAGACATCATGGACATCTTCTCCTCCCGAGTGATCGAGGGAAAGGGAGGTGACACCCTTCTATATTATTGGGCTCCTATCATTGCATAGATTGAGGCACATGGCCATACATATGCTTGGGGAGTAGAAATCCTAGGGACTACCTACCATGACTTATACATGGTAGTTAGATTGCAAGGGTAGTCACTGAGCCTTCCCACTCTTGTTATGAGATGGGTTTATGAGCGCATCACCCCCTATGGGAGGGGAGTATAGGTATTGGATCCATGGGCTATCCGGGTAGTGAGGTGGACAACTCTATCATTTCTTAGGACACCTCATCAACTAGTGGCTTCTCTGACTACGAAAGACATGGTTGCCACTCCCTACCAAGACATGGTAGGGTTATGGGGACAGGAGGTGACCACGGTGGTAGCTTGCTCCACCATTGGTTAGTTTACATGGCCGAGAGAGTCAAGAATCATCCATTTGATCGGGTTCCACAGCAATTTGGCCACCCATATGCTGACATACTTACTCCAGTGGCACTTAGTCTACATGACCATTCAAAAGGCGCAGAAGGGCCCTAGAAAAGACCCCAGCTGGATAGTAGTTACCCCAAGGGTGCCTATTACAGTTAGGTGTGTGGTCCATGCTCGATGGGCAACTGGTGCCCCTTGAGCACATTTTCTTCAGATTGTAGTTGTTCCTGCTCTTAGTGGAGATGAGGATGAGCCCATTAATGTAGACTCTGATTCTAAGGAGCGTACAAGGGATGAAACTGAGAAGGATTTAGTTGGGCATGAGATGAAGGATGAGGGGGTTAGTGTTGAGGCTAGTGGGGTAGCCCATATTGAGGAGGAGGAGAACAACCGTGAGTGGCATGATACTCAGGATATGTAGAGAGTAGCACATGAGGAGGTGAGTGCAGAGAGAGAGACATTGATCTTAAAGGACACACTTCCTCGAGGCGGGGAAGGGGATGACAAGTCTGTGGTGGGACAATGTTTGGAATCTGGCTTTGGGGAGGCCCCACAGCCACGAGCAGCAGCAACCACTGACCGTACCTAGATGTCAGGAGATCCGAGTATGTCTAATACTCTTTTCTTGACTTTGTCACTTGAAAGCGCTAGTTTGGAATTTTATTTTTATTTGTTTTTTGTGGTTTTCTAACTTACCTGTTTCTTCTTCTTTTCTTTCTTGCAGTGACTACATAAGAGTGGTAAGTTCTTATCCAACAGTTTTGTGTGGACACCCTTCTTATTCCCTCGAGGAATACCCAAGCCGAGCTAACTGAGGATTTAGGTTAGCCACTAGCTACTGACATACACATTGATGTGTTTACTCCTATTTGGAGGATAGCGGAGGTGGTGACCTCCCTTTGTACCTAGGTGGCCAGATATGAGACCATCGAGTGTCAGATGAGGTGAGGCCATTCCCACAGTGAGACCATAGCCAACGGCTGCCACTATGATAATTCACACCATTTGGTTCATTTCCAACATCGTTGTACCAGTAGTAGAAGTCCTCGACGTGGCCGTGCACCATCCAAGGGATCCCAAAGGAATTAATAGGCCATTGGGTTGTTTATTACTTTGTTGCCATTTTTATGGGCACTATATGATTTTTTTTGTATATTTCAAGGTCATTACGAGCATTTTGACCACACCTTAGCGCATGATGGCATTGTATAAAAACTTGACTCACCATGATATATACAAAATTTTATTTTTGGTTCAGTAATCCAATGTGTCTGAGTTGACTTTATTTTGGCTTATTTCTCATGTGTACTCCAGACGTTTAGAATTTATGTTTTTCTATGCTTTTTAAAATGCATGCAGTGGATGTGAAATGATAAGAAATGATTTCTTTTTGTATTTTATAATGCTGATATATGATAATGCGAACATAATGTGATGTTTAGACTTTAGTTTCTTCAAGAAAATTTTGATACTTCATATTGTCTTGGCAAAACATGGTGATACAATGATATGATAAGTAAATTTACTTGTCCCACTCCTGACTCCACACAACCAGTAGGATGCGAGGGCTCAACACCAATAGCCATAAAGTGCACAAGTTATGAAATTTTTTTGAACAATGATGATGAGGGAAAGATAATGGGTTGAAAGAACCAAGTTTAGACACTACAACTGTATCCTACTCAAGTTACTTCATAGTTTAGAATGTAATGTGATTTCCAATTTATCTAGACTTAGATCTATACATGGCCACTTGGTTGAAAAAATATTGTTTTGAGGTTTTAAACTCTTTTGGAATTTTGGACGTCTAACTCACTTTGTTTTTGACTTATGATTTCACAATATTTGAGTGGATTGTTTCTAACTTTCAACTTATCAAAGAGACCCCCTACACCTTGCCCCATGCTACCAGTAGGAAACACAGGCTCATCACTGCAGACAAGGAACAGGTGAGTAAACATATTTCTCTCCTTTCCCAACCCTACATCACCAGTAAGAGATTCAAGCTCAACACCGAAGGTTGGTAGGGCAAAGAAACGTGTAAAATAAAAATTTTCTGTGGATTTGCATTTGACTTACTCATTTAGGAAAAATGTTTAACATGTTCTTATTTCCAAAGAGATACTTATTGGATAGATGTGACACCATGAAGCTTCTACAACAGACTATAGGCAAAGACACCTAATTTAGAAAGAGACTATAAGAAAAACATAGGTCTTATCCTGTTTGAACTGATGAAATGATTTGGAAACAATTGATGATACCATGAAAATTTGAAGAGGTATAATTTGAATGTTTTTCCTTCTTGCTATAAGAATAAGTCTCTAGACCAAAAATTTTATAGAATGAACTGGCAGATGAAAGTGCAATGCAAATGCAGTAATGTACATATGAAAAATGCTAATGATCATGTGTAATACCTCTTCAGGTGAAGAGAGTTCAAAGATTCGTTAAAATCCTCACCCTCTAGTGTACACACGCTAAATGCCCCATTTTTGTATTCTTCTACTACTCTATATGAACCGAACCACCATGGTCTGAATTTCCTTCCTTTGCCGGTCTTTTTTTCTATCCAGCTGTAAGGTCTCAAGACCAAATCTCCCTCATATATTTCACGCTCGTAGACCTTCTTATTGTATTTCTGGTACATCTGTTCAGCATAAGCTCTATGTTGTTGTTCAACATTGAGTCTAGCCTCATCAAGACTTTCTAACTGAGAGAGTTGCACTTCTCAATAGCCTTCTTCTCCCAAGATTCCTTGCAACGAAATACAGAGACTCAATATTTTGACCTCGAGTGGTAACAGTTCTTCTGCACCAAATACCAAAGAAAAAGGGGTTTCCCCTATTGGTGTTCTAAATGATGTCTCATTGGCCCATAAGGGCGGAAAAAGTTTTAAATGCCAATATTGTTTGTTTTCCTTAATAGTCTTAAGAAGGATGAACTTCAATGTCTTATTCGTAGCCTCATCCTGTCCATTGGCATGAGGATGATAAAGAGAAGCCATGTGATGACTTATCTTGAACTTTGCACACAATCCACATCTTCATCATTTTTGAAAGATGTGTCATTATACAAGATAATGACCTGCGGGACCCTGTACCTACAAATGATTTGGTTTAAGATGAACTTAGTGATCACAGACCCAGTTAAAGTGGTAAGAGGCATAGCTTATACCCACTTAGTAAAGTACTCTGTAGCCGTGATTATGAATTTATGGCCATCTATTGATGAGGGAGAGAATTTCCCTATCAAATCCAAGCCCCATGTGGAGAAGGGCCATGGGGTCGCAATTGGTTGAAGAGCTTGTGCCGGTATGTGGATTTTGTGGGAGAACTCTTGACATTTATGGTATCTGTGCACAAATTCTACTACATCATGCTCTAGAGTGGGCTAGAAATAGACCATCCAATGTATCTTTCAAGAAGTGGTGTGGCTGCCAAAGTGGCCTCAACAAACTCCACTATGTTATTCATAAATATTTTTTTTCCGATTCTTCTTTTTTAACACATCTCAACAACATTTCGTCGAAGGCTTTACGATAGAGAACTTCTTCCAAAATAATGTACTTAGCAGCAAATGACACGTAACTACCTTCTTTGTTATGATGTCACCCCTTCTGGATATGTATAGTCCACTATAAAATTAACGATGTCAATATACCATGGACACCCAGAAATGGGGGACCTAGCCTCGACAAAGTATACACACTCATTAGGGAAGTTTAAATCTACCATATCACATCCATCCAATGGATTATCAACCAACCAGTCCGTAATGATTTTTCCTTTGATGGATTTTTTATTAACAAATGTTAACTCAAATTCGCCAATCAGAGTTATGAAATTCCTGACCTTCTTAGATAAGGATCCTTGTGTGAGGAATGTCCACAAGTGATCTGACTTAAAAATAACCCTCGTTTCTTGATTCAACATATAATTTCTCAAATGTTTTGTCGCAAAAACTAAAACAAGGCATTCTTTTTCTGCCTAGGTGTAACGGGTCTCATAATCAAGCAATGTTTGACTAATAAAATAGACTGCATGTTCTCATTTATCATCATCTTCTTGAGCCAACATGCAGCCTAGTGAAACATCCATAGCTCATGAATACAAGATCAAAGGGGAATCTGGATGTAGGTGGCATGAGTGTGGGAGGGGACAATAAGAATCATTTAACTAACTCAAATGCCTCATCGCATTCATCTTTCCAATCAATGCAGAGATCCTTTTTCAACAAATTTTTGATTCGGTGAATAACAAAGGTCAAGTCAGGGATAAATCTTTGGATTGCCCCAAGTTTTCCAAGAAAAGATATGATGCGAGACTCATCTGTTGGTGGTATCATTTCTAATACAACTCAAATTTTGGATGGGTCTACATCAATTCCTCATAAAGATATGATGTACCCCCAACGCTTGCCTCCTGTTACACCAAATACACATTTTTATGGATTTAATTTGACATCGAATTCGATTAAGCAAGAAAGGATGATATGAAGCACCTCTGGGTGATCGCAACACTTTCTGGCCTTAGCCAGTAGGTCATCCACATAAGATTCCACAATCTTATGTATAAGATCATGAAATATATAATTCATCACTCGTTGGTACGTAGCACCAATGTTCTTAAGCCCAAACGACATAAAAAAATAATAGTGATTTCCCCAAGGAGTTATAAATGTAGTTTTGGCCTGATCTTCTTCAGAGATTCTAATCTGATTGTACCTAAAAAATCCATCCATGAGAGACAACAACTCAAAACCAATTGTTTCATTGAAAATAACATCGATGGATGGTAATGGGAAATCATATTTGGAACAAGCCTTATTTATATCCTAAAAATCTATGTAAATGTGGATCTTTCCATTCTCCTTGAGAATGGGGACTATGTTAGACACCCATTGTGAGTAGTCAACTGGCTTGATGAACCCCACCTGGAGGAGTTTCATCACTTCTTCCTTCACCATGAGGTCCACCTTTGGCTTCACGGGCCTTGAATTTTTCTTAGTTGGCTTAGCATCTGGTTTGGTGATGAGATTGTTACCACAATGTGTGATGCAATCCTTGTCATTTCTTTATAGTTAAACGTGAATGCTTATTGATGCTCCTTGAGAATGCAGGTATGTATTTTAACCTCCTCAGGAGTTAAAGAGGACCCCAACTTCAAAATATTTGGTTCTTCCTCTGTCCCGATATTTATTTTGATTGTTCCCTCGATTAAGGAGGCATTGCCTTCCTCAAACTCAAGCGGGGCTGAAGGAAACTCTAAATCCCCCTCTTCTCCTATCTCACAAATTTCAAGTTCCGTCCCAGGGGAATATTCTATCATGGGATTTCCAAAATAGGAAGAATAGTGTGGAATTAGATAAATATTAACCTCATGATGTGTAAGATGTAATTCTACGAGAGTGTTTAGAGATCCTAGAGTTTCTTTGTCAATGTCAACATGATTTGTAATGATAGACTCACTCTCAGTATCTACGTATGTCAACATTGGAGTTATCAGCATCTTACGAACCAAAGGTTATGCACGAACTGAGACTGTGAAGTTCAAATCTTCCAACTCATTGCTTGGAGTAAAGCGAGAAGTGGAAGTTGCAATTGAGTCTGCGAGGAGATTCTGCTCTCGTGGAATTGCTTCGATTGATATGAAGTCAAATATTTTTATTAGATTCAGAACTATTGTTTTGTAGAGTTGTAAATGCTTAACTCTAGTCTCATATACTATAGATATCTTATTTGCAACAAGTTATGAATCACCCAGCACCCTAATATTAAGAGCACCCATTCTTTCAGCTATGATGAGACCAAGTATAAGGGCTTCATATTCAGCCCCATTATTTGTGCACTCGAAGTTTAATTTGAAGTAAAAAGGTAGAATCCTTCCCTCAAGAGAGGTAAGAATCACACCTACCCCAGCGCTAAAATTCCATTTAGCTCCATCAAAATGGAGAGTCCAACAGTTACTTGGAAAAATGGACATTGGATCATCTTTTGAATCTTTCTCCTTTACTTCAGTTACCTCAACCATACAAAGCTCATTTTCTGGAAGAGAACCGAGTCCCAGGGTATGTCCCATTCCGATAGAATCAAAAGGAAGGATAATGGGTAAATATTTCTCCAGTAGCTCGACAATATTTTCTGTAGTTCCGAACGATACTGTCTTTATGATGATGGTTTCATCTTTGACTGACAGAACACCTTCGATCAAACCCGTGACTTCTTATTCTGTTGTAGGAACCAAATTTTCCTTTGGTACCGAGCTTGTAGGTTTATTTAACTAGTTTGTAGGAATCTCAAACTTCGAGTGGATCTGTGGCCTCTTTTTCAAGCTAGCTAAGTGTATTTTGAAGGGTTTTGGATCACCCTAAGCCACAAAGACCTTCCCTAAATGTAGGAACCTAACTTCCTCAAACAAAGTGGAGGGAATCACCTTCATGCGATGAATCCAAGGACAACCAAGGATCATATTATAGTTGGTTTCTTGATCTATAATATAAAACTCAATTAGTACCGTCTTAGGTACAAGGGTGACCGACAACACTATTTCTGATTGACCTTGCTTTGAGGTTATCGTAACCTCTCACCGTATTTCATGTCGAAGAGAAATTGGTCTCTTCATACCCTAGCTTTTGAAGGAAATAGAAGAGGACTACATTGACTACTGCATTGTCATCAATCATTGCATGCTTTACATAGTTGTTGTAAATCCAAAATTGTAAAAATAATGTCGGATTGCCTCTATGAACTATTTCAACATCTATGGGCATCTTGTTGATGTCGAATAAAAATCCAACATCTCTTTCAGGATGCCCTGGAGGAAAGACATAAAATTCCACATGGTTTATTTGTGCTTCTGGAGGAGGGGTGACGTTAGTTAAATGACCAAGACCCAGTGCTTCTAGCATAGCAGCCCTATGAGCAAGGTAATTCCTTAACAAATCCATGAAGGAAATGTAAGATAAGGTCTTAGTTAAGTCATTGATCAAATCATAAGCTCCTACTGGCTAGCTTAGCGTATCACGAATGTCATCTGATGTGGTCGGGTACTAGATAGGTAGCATTAATTTGAGGTTCACTGTCCAACTCCACCAACCCCATAATTTTTTGTTTTTTGGTGACCATCCAGAGGAGGTGCCAGTTGTGGGTTTGACGAAGTTGAGGCTTCATGATCATGGGTCCCTATTATAATACCTTTGATTGAACCATTGGGATCTATTCTACCATCCTTTGTACGTGTGGGGAGAGGATCGTTAAATATTTCAAGTGGTGTGTTATGTGGAGATATTGGTCCCATGTAGGTGTTTTGAGTGGGTGTTGTTGGGTTTTCCAAAAACATGTCAACAAATAATTGTCTTTGATCCTCTATAAAATGCCATTAAAACTTGTTACAATCACAACTTGTTCTTGTGTCATGCCCATGAACCCTATGGAAGCCACAATATAAATCAGGATCTTAATCTTGAGGCCTTCGGTTTGCACCTTGTTGCGTTCCAAAATTATGGTTATTGTTTTATTGTTGATTTTTATAACCAAAATTTGGGAACCCTTGCCCTTGGTTTTGAAATTGGTTCAGATTCCCACTCAAGTATTGGTTAGGGCCTTGGGTCTGTGTTTGTCTTAATTGTTGAGGTTTTTGTTGTTGTTGGTGTTGACTATAAAATCTAGAGCATTGACTGAGGGTGAGAAGTTATTGTTTCTTTGATTGTTTTCATTGTCATTGTTGTTGTTTAAAGTGCCTATATTGGGATCATTAACAACGTTAGGTTTCTTAGGTTGGTCTGTCACCCCATCAGTTGTGACTCCATGATTCTTATTGAGGATTTTTGGTCCTTGGTTGCTATTTGTGTTGTTGGAGTAACTGGGGTTATTTTGATTAGGGGTGACTAACCTTCCATTATCTCCATAAGTCTTACGACCATTGTTAATGGCTTCTTGGTCAATCTAAAGAGCACCCTCTATCACCTCTTCATAGCTCCTTATTGGGAACTTTTAAATCTCTTCCTTTGTCTCCTTGTTGAGAGAGTGGAGGAACAAATCACAAAGCTTTGTCTTATCCATATTTGGAGAGCTTGTAGAGGAGTAGAGAACTTGTCACCACCTTTGAATGAAGTGGGCTATAGACTCATTGGGCTCTTGCTTGATATGAAGGAATTCCCTGATTCCTGTACGTAAAAGTTTGTTCATATAAAAATATTTAATAAATTTTGATACGGGTTTTTTGAACGAGTGTATTGAAGCCTCTGGTATCCTATAGTACCAATCAAGAGCAATAACTTCTAGCATCTTAGGGAAAATCTTCGCAACAACTGCATCCCATGGGAGCAACTCTCGAATGGCCATTGCGTAAGCTTTGATGTGGGCGTTAGGATCCCCCTCCCCTTTCAATTTTGGAAGATCGGGAAAGGGTCTCAAGAGAATGACTGTTCGAATGGAGAATTCTAAAGGCTCCTTAAGATATTCAGAATCGGTCCCCATTGCGTATGTTTCCACCATTGAAGATCCTTGTTGGGGAGATGGAGGTTGCATCGGTTGCTGAAATGGGACAACATAGACATTTTTTGGGGCATATGGCATCCCATGTGGTTGTCCATATGGACCTAGGTAGGTGTACATATCCCCTTATAGAGATTCAAAATACATGTGTACATAGGGGGGTTGATTACCTTGATATGGAATTGAAGGCAAAAGTTAGGGAAAGTTGCTTTTTTTTACTAGTATGGCGTTTGAGAATGCACTTCTGACCGGTGCTTGTTGTAGATATCCATATGTGGTGTGAGGGGCCATACTCAAGGTGACCGTCCCTATAAGCAGATCTCCAGGGTTTAGAGTACCCATATAAATTGGAGGATTCTGTGCAGTAGGTATTCTTCCATAATTCTGTGGGTAGGGAGAAGTTTGTGCTTGCCCTGCATATGAATTTTGAGCATTTTGGGAAAGCTCTAGCTCCTTGAATTTGTCTACCAACACCGAGATGACATCACCCATTGACTAGGTGGTTTTTTTCTTAGGTGTTTTTTGTTAAACCCTCGGAGGTTGTTGAGGAGTATGGTATCCTGCTATGAATTGTTCACTATGTTGCCACCCCTCATTAGTAGTATTTTCAGTTAGTGGAGGGGTAGCTTTATTGTTTTGGAGTAGAACATCACCTTTTCCTTACAACCTATCAAAAACTTGGTTCATGTTCTGGAATTTGTTGTTCACTGCTAGCATATCATGCTAAATATTCCTCATCTAGATGTGGGAGTTGGTATGATTGCATGCTAATGGGTTGTCTGAAACAATACCCAAGGAGATGAACTTTCTTCCCCAGTGAAAGTCATGTTGTTTGAACTTGATTGTTTGTGAGGGTAGGTCTGCATGATTTGGTCAAGTTCTTGAATACGTATAGAGGAACCAACGCTAGTTCCCTAAAGAAGAGGGTTTTGAGTAGCTGAGCGGTTGTCCACCCACGTTGAAAGTGAAGGTGATTGTTGTGGTATACTTTCTTGGTAGTTGTACATGTCAAAAATTGGGATGGGTCGACCATACTCATCATATCCTAACATATTCGGGGGGTATAAGAATACCCATAGAATAAAGGATGGATGAAGAAAGTAGAAACATTTAGAGACTAGCTCTTCACGTCGGGTTCACCAATTTGTATGATAGAAAATCAACACGTGACCTTCTTTACACCCAACCTCTTGAGGTCGTGCTGAGACAACCGATGTAGAATGAATGTGAATGTGAGTGTGGTGATGAGGGATCAAGCTAATTGGGAAATCTTATATCTTCAACATGCAATATCGGGATCTGTGAGTCTAAGGCAAAGAATGATCTCCTAACTTGAAGTGGTGTGATGGCTCAGTCTGATATAATAGTTTCTCAAGAGACTCCAATCAATATCAAGCTCTATCGAGATTCTAATTGTTGGTTGTTGAACATGCAGAAAATGACCTGTGGGTTTCTTATATGGATTTCCAAAAAAGGTCATGGAAGTAAGAATGAGAGACATGGTGGAGCCACAAGTATTTATGGGCAATTTTCTAGTCTAGTCCAGAAATTATTAGCCTGATCGGCTGTTATGTTCAGTAAGGAAAGTTATGCAATAATGTCTGGTGGAAGTGGTGAAGATATGAATACTAATTTATGAAAACTAGTGTCAATGTCTAACTGGTTAGCAGGCCCGTTGGGTTGTGGGACCTGAGGATCATAACCAAAGACTCGTGGAGGCTATGGCCCTTGTATGGTCATGCGTGTAATCAAACCCTGTTGCCAAGAGCATTCCAATAATCATAGGCTTGATTAGCAGCAATGTTTAACATATTTAGTTATTCTATTTTCTTAGCAAAAGTTGTAGGTGTGCATAAGACTGTCAAACATAAACTTGTATCAATGTCAGTTATCAATTCCGGCCCATTGGGTTATGGGACCAAGGGATCACAACTATACGTCTTTTCTTGTTGTGGACTGTTGATGGTAATATAAAATAAAATGAAGTGATTTTACTAAGAAAACTAACTACTAAAGGAATTCTATTCTATATTTTTGGATTTTTCACAATATATCAGAACAAAACAATAAAAGCAAACTAATCTATCAAAGGAAATCTTTTTGATCTTTTCTAGTTTTTGAGCAATGCATTCTAATCTAATAAATAAACTAAAGACAAGTAATCAACCAGATGTAGCTGGTTACTTGTGTGAATATGTGAATCTAATGTTAAACACAATAACCTAATCCAATCAAAACCCTTTAAACCCTACCTTCAGAGGTGAAGAACAAATCATGACCCTGAAAGAGCTATTGTTCCCCACAACTTCCCTGGTAATGTTAAAGAGCAAAATTTCTAATGATTTGATCTACTTGTAATTGCCTAACCTATTGAAATGAACAATTTACTACTCTATTTGATAATCAATTGAAACTAGTGATTTGAAATTGACAACTTGACAAATAAAGCAAACAAACACACAATTCCAACATGGATAAGCAAGAGCTTTGGAAAATCTAGTTGTATCTGTATCTGTCCCCTCAGTTTGTTCCTTTCTTTCTCCAAGTGTTCATATGAGTCCAAGGGATTGGGAATGCAAGAACAATGGCAGGAGGATGGTGCTTGAGCAATGGAAACTTGAAGACAGTCTAGATGTAATGCAAGTAGAAGAGAGATATCACAAGAGATCTGAGCTTGGCTATGTAATTCCTAGCAAGATTGTGGCAGTAATACAATACAAGATACACAAAAATTCTCAGGCCCTTTTTCTTGAATACAAGCATGGAATATATAAGAATTGGGGTTGGGATGTGCCTTCATGCACAAGGAAAGAAGAGGTAGTTCCAACTAACTAAAGAACATGCAAAAATAGAAGAGGGAAGGAGAACCAAGCAATCAAAACTATTTTTAGACAATTTAGCCCACGGATGCATGCTAAAAGTGAAGTTAAGTGAATCGTCACATGTTAAAAACATGCATGACAAAATCTGGAAAAATCAGTTAGGACTGTTGCCTTGTACAGGGCGGTGGTCTTTACATAGCTGCCTTGATTGGGTGGCAGTTTCAAAATCGCCGCCTAGGTAGGGTGGCGGTCCTGGCACTAAAGGCCAAACCATGTGCAGAAAGAGGCAGAAAGCGTGAAAAAGCGTGGGAAGGCTAAGTAAAGATGTCTAGGCAACAAATATACACTTCTAATGGGTTTTGGAGCTCGAACACCTTCTTGAAAGGACTTGAATCATCAGTGGGGACATTTGTAACCATTTTATGAAAATGTAGCACATGTAATTTTGGGTGCGTATAGTACTTTCTTCAACGTTGTAACTGCTATGTCATCCTTTGCAGCATCCTCTACAAGCACAACTTTGATGGTATTTTTCTTTGTTATCTTCAGTCTCATGAATCCACTTGTGGCATCCAAGAAGTCCACGATGGCATATGTGGTGGTCATTTTAGTGGCTTGTTTGTTTCCAAGCATGTCCTTCGAATGGGTTATTATTGGCCCTTCCTCAATCAAGACTGATGTGATTATGTCAAAAAGTGTGTCAAATGCCAGTAGCATTCTAATCTTATCCACATTCTTAGCTACACCTTACATCCCACTCAAGATCTTTGGCCTTTCTCAAAGTGGGGACTTGACCTCATTGGCCTCATAAATTTGTGTTCCTCTTAAAGCCATCATTCTATCATCACTGCTACTGAATACTTCACCAAATGGGTGGAAGCTATTCCACTCACATACACTAAAGAAAATAAAATTGTTGACTTTTTATATCGACACATCATCTGTCACTTTGGTGTTCCCCATAAAATCATCACGAACAATAGAAATTCCTTCAAAAAAAAAATATTAAGAAGATTTGTGACTCTTTAAATATCAAACTTAGCTTCTCTTATCCTTACTATCCTCAACCTAATGGTCAGGCCAAATCCACTAATAAAACTCTCCACAATATCCTTGCCAAGACTATCGACATATTAGGTTTTAATTAGCATCTTCATCTCCCCTTCACTCTTTGGGCCTATCAGACTAACATCTACACCTCTAAGGTCGCTACTCCTTTATCTCTCATTTATGTCTCTGAATTCATTCTTCCTCTTGAATAATAAATCCCATCTTTATGTGTCTCCCTTTGCGACTTTGTCTTGATGAGTACTATTGTCGGGAATGTCTAGCACAACTTGAATTATTAGATGATTGTCACTTAGTTTCTCTTAAACATCATCATGTTTATCTAGAGTGTATAAAACTTGTTTACAACAAACATCTCAAGGAACATGACTTAAACATCAGTGACCTTGTCCTAAGAAAATTTAGAACGTTACAACCCTAGAAAGGAGTTACTGTGGAAATTTTTCTCCCAAATGGATTAGACCATACATTATCACACATAAATATGGATTTGTAGCCTATCGTTTAGTGTCTCTTGATGCTGAACCAAAAATGGAACCTCTTAACGCTTTACACTTGCGACCATTCTACTGTTAACATACCTACTAACATAGTCTTCGTCATTTCTTAAAATCTTGCTTCCATCACGAGCCCCTCCATCTCTCTTTAGAATGATTTGGAAGTATGTGGTCTATCGTCACTTTCCTATCTATGACCTTGAATATGGGCACCACAGCTCTGCCCATGGCATATTCCTTATGGACAAGTTCCTCCTAGGTAGGAACCCCACAATAATTACATTCACCACCCTCTTTTCCAACTACTAGAACCATGTCAAGGGCCTATAGGTGTCGATTTTACATCTTATTATCCCATCCTCAAGTTGTTTACTTATTTATTACCATCTCTATCCTAAAGTAAAAAATTATGGATGCTCCTATCAAAATCTATAATATCCCAAAAATAGTATGCTCCCTCGAAGGATAGTTTCTCATATAAAACAAATTCAAAATGTATATACTAATCCCTTGAAGGAAAATGATCATCCATATTCTATCCTGTCATTTAAAAAATCAAAAGTAAAAATCAAAATAAAAATCCTATTGTAGACCACTCCCTCGAAGGATGGTTACTATTTTATATCATGGTAGTAGAAGGCTTCCCGCATTGATCAGCCTTCCAAATATCAAAATCAAATTAAAATATCAAAAAGCAAAGCATCCCTGGAAAGCTTCCTGCATTGATCAACTTTCCCATCTACAAAAATTCCCACATTGATCAGTTTGCACCATATTTCTCAGAGATGGGGCATAGACATAGGATTTCCACCTAAAGAGAACTTATTTTCCATATACGAGATAACTCTTAACCCCTTTTTTGTGTCTACGGTAGGTTTATGAGCACACATTCCACCTTTTCTTCATGATCTTAAGTTTGAATAATTATCATTAGTTATATTTTAACACTTGTTAATGGTCACAAGTGCAATGCTTTGCATTATTCCCTTTTACGCTTACCTAATCATGTTCAAATGCATCCTTCTCTGCATACGCTCCTCTCTATGGAAAAGTGTACTTTCTTACGTTTTCGTCACCCCATTAAATGTCACATTCTTGTCCATTATGATGTTATCTTCCCCACCCCTATTCTAACTCATATCATCTCACATCTAAAAAAATTATGTCATCTAACCCTATTTGAATCCGTCATTCCTCTCATCATATTTCAACTCAACATATCAACTTGTTATTTTTTCTCCAGTCCAAATAGTGTCATCTCATATCTATCTAATCACAAACACATCTACCATGATAATTTAACATAACTCACATCGTATCAATCATATAACCATGTTCTCCTCTAATCATCCCACATCCAGTCATTATAATTAAATCATGGAATTAAAACATCACATCACACATTTAAGATCAAATTAAGACATCACATAATCAAATATACATCACATCTAACGTCTAAACTAAAATCCATGTTATAATACAATAATCAATTCCATAACATGAATCATCATACACTTCATATAAGCCATGAAAAAATCATATATATATATATATATATATAAATATATATATATATATATATATATATATATCCTCCTCAAAACATTTCTATACATATGTGATAGGCCTCTATTGGGCTCTATCTCAAAAATTGATGCATCATCAAAATATATATATATATATATATATACAATGTCCACTGGCTAATCTATGAACTGAACATCAAATAATCTCAATATCAAACCTTTTCCCTACAATAAGTACCTTCACATCTGTGTGTCCATCACCTTCTGCATCTAGGCCTTGATCTCACCTCGGTTGTGCCACACACGTCGTGCTCTTAGACAACAATGGTCAGGCTAAGATCCCTTCTCCCCACTACCCTAGTAGGTACACTACATATCACAACACATTTGGTAGCCTCGATTTCATTATACACCTATAATAACACTCCTCTGATCCCAATGTTATGTACTAGTCCAGTGACAAAATAATCGGTGGTGTCATTTGGGTAGCTCTTTGTGACTTTGTTGGTGCCTCACCCATGATGTCGTAACTATAGGACCAAGATCACCGAATCTAGCCTTGTAGGCCTCCCTCTGCCTCATATATCATTCTCTCTACTGGATGGCTAGGTCCCTCTCCTGGAAAAATCCTATCGCCTCCTGGCACGTTGCATCTCTCTCATGTCATGAAGTATCTCACTCCACCCGTAGATGAGATATCTCCAATGCCACCCCTCCATCTCCACCCTCCTCTCCTCAAGGTGCTAGATCCTCCTCTCCTACTAGCACCTGCCCCTCCTCCTCATCTAATCCTAACTCAGTCCCTCTCCTCTACTACCTGGGCTGCCCATGCCTCTGTCATCCACTCTGCAAATCCAGCCCATATTCCCACATCATCATCGATGTCCCAAGGCACTCCTGCCTCCTCTAATGGATTAGCTATCATAGGACTAAGAAAGTATTTATCTGCCTCATCTCACCTGTATCTAATAGGGTCTCCTGGAACTGTCTGGATGACCCTAAACTTCCTCATCACTCGTGAAAATTATACTACCTCCACCATCTCTAGCCTCATGCCTTGGACCCATCTAATCCACCTCGTCTCATATAACTGAATGGCTTCCCTTGTCCATGCAGGAAAATCTCGGTATGGCCACCATCTGATCTACTCTACATCTAATCCACCTAATATATTAGTGTACCAATCCTCCCCCTCTCTCCTCTATCTCCATGAGCCTGGTCGGATCTCCATCTTAAAAAACCAACTGATAGCTCAATGTGATCTCCTGTAACCCATGGAATTCCTGGTGGCCTGATCATGACAATATGCTCGTAGGCCCAATAGTGTAATATAAACCCAACATCCAATCCTGACCTCCTCTTTATCACATACATCCATAGCTCATGGTATACCTGAGCCAATAATGTTGTCCCAAATGAAAACACAAGCCTATGATCCAAAATATCTACAAGCACCCCTACCAATGTCCATGGGAATCTCACCCCACCAAATTTGGAAGTGCATAACATGAGATAGCCATCATAATCACACATATTAAACTACTCCTTATTGTCCCTGGCTCATATCGAGCCTCTATGTGCAAATCCCCAGATGTAAATGTGATATGTGGGGTATTGGCTCTAAATAGATGTGTCACCACAACTAATCTCCTATCAGCTGTGATCGACTCTATCTTCTCCCTTAGTATTGACAACCTCAATATGCGGTACACATTTTCTAGTGTGACCATCATCTCCCCAGTCCTGAACCAAAATGTGCTAGTCCACACATCCCACTTGTCAATCATTTTGATCATCAAACCCACATCCCTTGGTATCCTCTGGTAGGGTCAGAACCCACCCAACCCCACTATGGCTAAGTGATCCCACTCTGCATCAATAACATCACCTTTGATTTGATCATACATTTCTAGAAATTTTTCTCAAAGATACAATGTGTCTCTAGCCTGCAAAACCCATTAAAAATTAGTCATTAGTATCTCAGCATAAATCCTTCATCATCAAAAATAATAAATTTTTCACATCTTAGCTGGTCCAAGTCGATGCCGACCTACGTCGTTTCAATTCGACATCATCCAGCCTTGGGTCGCCGCTTTAAGGCCCTGGTCGATGACAACATGTGTCTAGTCACTAGTGACGATCGCCCTTAGTGCACCAACCCCAAAACTCTAGAAAAATACAAAAATAAATAAAAATAATTAAATAACTTAAAAACTAAGCTAGGGCTTAGGCACTTACCATCCTTCGAGTCCTCTAGCACTTCCTCACTGCTCCGCCAACCTCCATATTGCTCAAAATCTCAAATCTCTCTTTTACTCAAAGCTCTCAATCATCAAGTCACACAGTGCAAATGAGCTCCATCGGCTACCTCCATCACTTATATAGGCCATTGACCCTAGTCACCATCGACCTAACCCTAGTCGGTGTCAACCCAAACTAGTCACTGTTGACTCAACCCTAAATGATTTCTCTTTTTCCTCTTTCACCCAATCCTTCTTTTAAATTATCTTTTCTTCCACTTTTGACTTGTATGTTGTTCATAACACACTTTCTGTTTATCCCCTTGGACTTATCCTAATCTCATCATGCATCCTTCATCACATCCACCAATATTATTTTGTGATCATCTTTGTGTCCCTCTTGGGGCACCATCTTTTATCCTAAGCCCACCATTCTGGCCATCTTTTCTCTTCGTTCCTACTAGGACACATATTTTTGATTCCTCATATATGAAGGATATCACATCCACTTTTGCCCCTGCATTTTTTCGCGACCCTTGCCCCCACCATTTTCACATTTTACTGTACATATTTTGATGTCTACCTTTGACCCATTAGTCCCACGACTTGCACATCCATTTGAGTGGACTCCCATTGGACTCCCTCCATATTGTCATGATTTTCACTGACTCACAAGTCCATAGGACATTGTTATCATCTCCATTGAGGATGTAATTTGTTCCCTACAGAAGTGATTCCAAAATCACTGCCATATTTTGTTTTTGTTTTTGTTTATCTTTCTCCACTTGGGGCATCTTATCTCATCTTCTTTATTTTTCTCATCATTTCCACCCTTTTATCTCTTCATCTATCTCTTTCAAACTCATGATTGATTTTTTTTGTGTCATTGATCCCTAGTTTGAGGGGAAGCACCTCAATTATCATCATCTTTTACCACTTCTCATTTTTGTCTCATGGCTTGCCCAACGCAAACCACTCGACAAAAAGGGGCAAATGTAGACACCAATTTTTGGTATCCCTTGTCCTTCATCCCATGTCTACTCCTCTTTGTCATCATTTCCTACATGCATATCTCTCTTTCCATTTAAATCCTCCTTAACTCAATTTATCCCTTTAATTATCATTTCCCACCTTAATCCCATCCTAATCATATGCTTAATTTATCTTCCCTAAACATCACTAATTAATCCTAAATCCCCATTTAATCCATTTATCATCCCTAAGTGTCCCTTTGGTCCTTCTTAGGCCTTCATTTAATAATTTTACCTCCCCTTTGCCTTTATTTAATATTTTGTACCTCTCACCTACCCTTTTATCTCCCCTAGGCAACCCTAGCTCACATTTACCACCTGAAACCCTAATCCTGCTTCATAAGGACTTCTTGTCTTGAGTTAGGAATCATCCCACTGCCTAAATCAATGGTCCAGTATAGTTTTCGGTGACCCATCCGGGTCACCTTTATCGACCCTATAAATACGCCCATACCCCTCCTTCCAGGATGTAAATTTGGAGACTTCGAGCTTTCTTGTGATCTTGCCTTCATTTCTTGCTCTTCTTTGCAACTGTTATCACCATCTTGGAGCTATTTTGGAGATATTGTGCTTCACCCTTGGAGATTTGAATTCCTCTCTCTCTCTCTCTCTTGCATGCTTGGATCCACCATTTCCATTCCATCACTTTTCCTTATCAACTTTTTTGTAGGTCTATCAGTCATCCTGGAGCCCTGCCTCTGCATTTTCTTATCTTCATTTCCATCTGCAGATCATCATTTTCACCCATATTTTTCCATCAAACCCTAGATCACTCCAATCATCATCGACCCTATCCGATCACCGTCGACCCAAGTTTCATTTGTTTGAATTTCTGTCATTCATTTTTCTAGTCATTTTTCATGATCCCACATCCTTCCACATCCTCTAATCTTTCCATTCTACACACCTACAGCTTCAAATCCCAACTTCATCAGATCCAATCACCACCAATCAAGTCCAGTCATCATTGACCCTATCAAGAAGATCTAATATTCTTTAATTTTCTTGCATCCTCTATGTTCTCATCAAATCCAGTCTTCTCACAATAATTCAACATCATCCCCAGTTCATATCAGCTCGCAGGATTAGGCTTCAAGAAGTCTTTCAGGTCTTCTTTTCTACATTTTCTTTCCACACTGTCCCAGTCACCATTGACTGTGCCTTGCAGTCTCAGGTCACTATCGACCCACCCAGGTTTGATTTGGTTTACATTTACTTAGATCAGATCTACATTTTACTTTATCTGTTACATTTCAACTTTCTGTTTTATATAAGATTTTGTTGCATCATATTAGATCCAATCATTACTTTATTTTATCTAAAAGTGGGTTGACATCCATCCTAGGAAGTTTTCACTTCTCAGGACCAGCATTGTCAGGAAACCCACCATCCAATATACTAATCCTTTTTTTGTTGAGTTTGTCTTTGTTGTGTAGGTCATCTAAATCGTTGTGAGGAGGGTCTCTCTTTTCTGCTCGTATCCATCGTCATCTCATCTAGAGGTACCTTAAACCATCTCATATTGGATTGGTTTATTTTTTTGATACCATTTCACTAATCTAAAATAGGAATGATAATATTCATTTAACAATATCATCAAAAACCAAAACTTGACTTCCCACAAAAAATCCTTTGTTATAGGAATTTTTTTGATCCGCCTTTGTTTCGTGTTCTCACTCTTTGTTTGATAGATTTTTATGTTTTTCTTATTTTGTGGCTTTGGTTTTGGTTTCTCATATCTCTACAGCTAATTTTTATTTATTTTTTCCATGGTTTTTATATGTCCCCTTGTTATATGGATTTCTAATGTCCCTTTGTTCCGCAAAAGACTAATCCCTTTGTTTTGTGGAATATTAACTCATTTTTTGCGTGGGTGACTAACTCCTTTATTGTGCAGTGTTTACAACCCCTTCAACATGTCATTAAGGTATTCACTTGTTTTATGCAACATTTTCTTAGCAAACATATTTTGTTTGTTCCACGAAATTGGAGAGTTTAGTAACTTCTTGAATTTGGCCACGCTTTAAACCCAAATCCTATGCCATGGAATCCTGAGCTTTAATCCCTTGTGCATCGTAACTCTAGAAATATGCCAAGGTACTTCACACTCATTTCCTTCGCTCCATGAAATCCATGAATTTTTGGAACACTAACTATTTCCCCTTTGTTCCGCAGGTTGGGAGAAACCTTGGAACACTGATTTCCATACATCCCACATAACATTATCTTCAATGTCCCATGTCTTTCCTCACTAAATTATTACCTAACTCTTGGGTTTAAGATCCTTTATTTTGTGGACTTGGAGAGTCTATGGATGTTCACTAAGCTCCTTGATTCTACGGAACACTAAGTTTCAGTGTTCTGTGAATTTTGAAGCAAAAAACTATTTAAGTCCAAAAAATCAATTTTTTAAGTTGTGAAAATATCTTGGGGGTTATTTTCAACAACCACAACAGGGCTACCCATGATCTTTGAAATCGGTGTCTTCGGTTGGGGACTGGTTTAGCAGAGAAGGAAATTTTTGGCTGTCACTAGTAGTTTTTCAATAATTTGACAAAGGGGAAACATTGGAAAATGAATTATTTTAAATATCCCATTTTAATAAAGGTGGAGAGGACTCTGCTGAAGGTTGTGGAGTCTAGATTTACACCTGCCAATTGCATTTTCCTCAAAGTTTTGACAACCCTTTTAATAAACCCAATATTTGTAGTTGAAAAATTCACATGCCAAGTGTGTGCTTCTATAATTGTCATACATATGTATCAGAGCACTAACAAGCTAATAAATTAGAAGCAACCTACCTTCTATTTATTAGATTTTTTAGGAATTATTCTAGCGTAATAATGAATAATAAGAACAAAATAATATTAATTCAATATGACCACATGGTATAAATGAAACACTTATGTTATGTTCCAAAATTCATAGTGGTGAAAACTAGTATGTGAAAAATTCTTAAGGGAAGGTGTAATATTGAATATGAAACCGAATAGGTTATCATATGCATATAATCAAAAGACCACAAGAGACTTCATTGGTACGTTGTTAGCTAAAAGCATTGAATATGCTTCTAGACATGTATGCTTGCGATATGTGACTAATTTTGCATAATTATCACATGGATAAGCATTTTCACCATTGAGTGGAATTGTTAAAATTTTGAATAAGGATGATCACATATTTGCATTAACAATTATACATTGTAGTTGCAAGATACAAGATGTGTGCATGTATACTTTGCTTAATGCTAAATCAAATGAAGCAAGAACTACCACCTAAAATAGTTCTACAATTTAGCTAAAACAAAGCATAAACACCATCATGATAAGAATTAAACAAGGGTTAGATGCTAGCATTTATAAATACAAACTTTGAAACTAACAATGCTAAATATCTAAACTCCTCTATTCTCTAACAACAAATAAATGAATGGACCTAAGTAAGCTCCATGACTATCAAAATAGTTGTCCTTAATGTTCCAAGAACCTAGGAATGGGGGCTAATCAAAATTGGGCTACAAGACCCTTTTGACACCTCCCATATGACCCAAGCACTTTAAGAAAGAGGCTTAACTCTTCAAGATAATGAACTCTCAAAAGGGCAAGGTGCGAAGCTCTTAGTCTCTTTGCTATATGCTTTGCATTTGCTCTCTAAGGAGTTTAGGTGTTTGTAAAAAGGTAGGTGGAGGGCTCTTTATATAGCCCAAAGTATAAAGGATTTAACACATTCTCATGAATGTGGGATAAAGGTAAAATATGATTAGGAATGGATAAGGTTTCTTTATTAAAGGTAACCTTATTTTAGAAGGGTTTAATTTATGCTTAGCAAGTCATGGGAGTTAGGGGTATTTTAATTAATCAAAGGTGATTAATTAATAGGTAGATGTAAGCTTATAGAAGATAATTAGAGGAATATTAGTATGATTTAGGCTATTAGAAGGGGATTAAATCAATTAAATATTGATTTACTAGTTAAATGAAGGGGAAGACTAATTAATTAATAATAATTAATTAATCTAGATAGAAGAGGTGATTTATTAACGGAAGGTCGTTAATTAGGGTATTTGTTAGATAGGAAACTTAATTAATTAGCTTAGTGTAATTAATTAATGATGATATGAGGGAAAATGAGTACTTTTGACGATATGTCATCGATTTGTGAGAAAGGGGATAATTAGTGCAATTTAAGTATTTAAATTGCTTGGGCATAATTATAGGTGTCTACATTTGCCCCTCTTTGGGGTGGTGTAAGTGACGCCACTTCAAAGATAGTAGACAGGTGGAAAGATTTTGAAGGGATAGAAGAAAAATTAGGAGGGAGAGATGCCCCCTCGAGTGTCGATGGGGTGATGAAAGAAGCCAATCGATGATCGAAAAAGGTGAGATATAGATAGAAGAATGGGAGGAGGCAGGATGCCTTGATGAGAGGGAAGAATTAGGGGTGAAAGGGAAGTGATGTAGAAGAATATGAGGAAGAGGGGAGAGAAGAGCTTAGCCTCTAGCCGCGTATTTATTTGGAACAAATTTGATGTCATCATATTGCCATAGGAACTACGTCATCGGTCCTTATGAAAAATATAAGCATACGACAAAGGTAGAACGACATGAAAATCCATACTATGAATGGTTGTCCATTGCTGAAAGTACACAAACTCCATGCAACATACAAAATGCAATGCAATATGAGAAAGTGAAAGATGCCTAACTCCATGCAACATATAAAATGTAATGCAATACTAGAAAGTAAACAAGCTAAACTAACAGAGAAACATAATATAATGTTTTTATTATCAAGCTTCAGTTACGACCTGTGCAAATTAACGACAAGGGTTGATGATGGTGCCCCAAGCAAGGATACATGCGAGGGGAATAACGGAGGACACTTGGGTCCGATGGAAAAGCAATGTGCACTACGAAACAGTACCAGGCAACTCGTTGTGCCCCAGAGTATGGACGAAGTAAGCAGCCTAGCTTTTGTTGATGGAGGTAGATCAAGATGATCCGCAAGTCGCACACATGAACAAGTGAGAACCAAAGAGTGACGTTTTGTAGGATGATTTTCAATTTTTAGAAGTTTTCTAAAACATATTTGAATGTTTTTTGATGATTTTTTTTTCTAACATATTTGAATGTTTTGGTTGATTTTAAAAGTTTTATGAAACTATGTACAGGAAGACAAGAAAGCATGGATGCCCCCAGCGATAGATGGGATGTACAAGGGCATAAGGCCACGTGCGTACCAAAAAGGTGAAGATGAAAAAAAATTCCCCAACAATTAGGTGGGAGTATTCAAAGGTAAACTCTTCACAGGTAGAAGTGGGATCCAAGGCCATTATGGATAGGTTCAACATGATGGTGAACGTAAACCAATGAAGTGCTGGGAAGAAGCAAGGATGCCCCCAGCGTAAGTTGGCCTACAAGCACATGATAAAAAGGAAGGAGAAGATTATTTTTTTGGAAGGGGACAAAGGTTTCCACAAACATGGAAAATAAGTAATCTTATACACATGGATGTTCTGAACGAAGTAGAAGAATGATGTGAATGATATGAATGTAGCTTAGAAGCCTCGTGATGAAGAAGTGATTAGCCAAAGGCATAAATCGTGAGACGAGATATGGACTAGAGTAAGAGTCTGAACAAGGTCCAAAAAAGACACTTGGTAACATACTAATCCTGTTTACTCATAGAGATCCAGTGTGTGCACGTGGATTTTATTACCTCTTGAAGTGAAGATTTAATAGACAACAAGTGAAGAGACCCTAGCCAATGTGTAGGAATGATTTATTTTGATAAGTGATTTTGTGAATGGAGGGTGAAAGGATAGCCGTACATTGCTCCGCTGCCAGCCAAGCATCCATAGCCCCGACGGAGATGTATTTGATTCTAATCACAACATTGCTCTATTGCCAGTCAGGCATCCATAGCCCCGATAGAGATTATTGGAAATACCCCAAGAGAGAGTTATATATTAATTTTCTTTTGATTTGTAGCTTTTAGCTTTTGAGTTTTGATTGATTTTGATTCTTTTGCTTTCTGAAAACTTATTTCAGCTCTCTTGTTTGACAAGGGGTTAAGAACCACTAATGGCTTGATGGAAGGAGGTGGAAGTGATTGTGATGACGACATTGGCTAGTGTCAACAAATATGTCCAAAATTTCTTCGCAACAAGTTTATTAGATGTTTGAATGTGATAGGATCTCCATGAGGTCAGTCGTTCTTTAATTTACCAAGGTGATAAAAGACCAGGGGAAAACAGATACCATAGAGATAAATGTCACAAAATGCATGCAAATAAGCTAACCAAAATATCACCGAAGGGATGAAAATGGTAGGAAGACTTGCAGAAGAATAGCAAGGAAGGGAAGAAAGAAATATCCATGTGTACGCAACACCTGATTGCAATGTTTGATCTTTGTACCTTTGATTTTTGTTGTTTTTTTATTTTTTTTAGATTTTTATATTTATATTGTTTATATATTTATATATTTTTGATATTTTTTAAGAGGTTGAACCGTTGTTACTAACAAAGTCACTCTGTGTGATAGGATCCAACAACGATGTTTGCGACTTCCTTGATAAGGGAGACTAAGCGTGTTTGTTTATCAAGAGTCATGTTTTCCCCAATCTCGATAATCATGGTGAGTTCACACTCAACAAAGGACTGTGATTTATCCTGAAACATGGATTTTGTATGCGGAAGCTTGAGTTCCCTATCCAGAGGTTTATGCACTTTACGCCATACTTGATGGTTATGTTGATGTGTGTTCTTGAATCGCGCTTGATTTACAACTTTGAGATTGTTCCAGTTGTTGGGGGATTTTGAGCTCTTGGAAGTTTTGACCTGAGCTTGATAATGAACCTGTTTGGGTTTCTTATAAGCTGACGCTTGAATTTTCTGACCTCGAGAAGGAGAAGAATGTGAACATTTATGATTGATGATAGGAACGATAGAAATGGTAGTGGGCTTGCCACAACCATTGATAGAAGAAATATGTGATAGATGAAAAGGATACGGTCCAAGAATTGAAGAGGATGGGCTACCAGGAGGTGAGCCATGGATAGAAGGTGAAAGGCTACTAGGATGTGGCCCAAGAATAGAAGAAGAAGGGCTACTAGGACGTGACCCATAAATAGAAGATGAAGGGCTACTAGGATGTGGCCCAAGAATAGAAGAAGAAGGGCTACTAGGACATGACCCATAGATGTAAGATGATGGACTACCAGGATGTGGCCCAAGAATAGAAGATGATGGACTACCCAGGGGTGATTCATACATAGAAGATAAGGAGCTAGTTAGATGTGCCCCAATAATCGAAGATAGTGGGCTACTCGAAAATGTCCCACAAATAGAAGAGGGAGGGCTACTAGAAGGTGACCCACACCTAGATGAAGATGAAGGGCTACTTGGCATTGACCCCATAAGAGATTGTGATTGAGGAATTATGATAGACGAAGAGTTATTGGGTGATGAGAAGATAGGACATGGATCTATGCAAGACCAAGGAGTTTCATCACATAATGAAGAATGTGAAGATGGAAGAATAAGAGGAGGATCAAGTTGCATGATCTGAGGCTCTTCCTCCATTTCTTGATTAAAGGAATCAACCTTTTCCTCACAATATGCAGATGCATCAAAGTCTAAAGAGAATCCTTTTTTGTAATCTACTAAAGGAATATCTTCATATGCCCCTATAAATGCCCTGATTGTTTCTTCATTCTGAAAGAGATCAATCGGTATGAGTTGTTGATCGATCCCTAGGGGTTTATTAGAAGAAATAGGTTCACTTGGTGTGGAAGACTTAGAAGATGTTTGATGATTATTGATAGAAGAAGATGGTGTGGGGGACGAAGAATATGTGTAGGTAGATGTCTTAGGAGTAGAAGAAGGTGGTGTGGACCTACCTATACAATGGTATGTCATATGTAAAATAGTAGGATTAAGTCCAAAGTCTGTAGATTGCGACACATGGGTCGATTTAGATGTTTGTCTCAAAGGACTTTGAGTCACACGAATCTTCACAGAAGGAAGATTCCGTGGGGGTGATTTATGAAGAAGGTCCTGCAAAGAAGGGGAGGACTGTGATTCAAGCATCACATTAGATGAATGATGACAAGGGTCCTGTGAAGAAAGAGAATGATGACAAGGGTCCTCCAAAGAAAGAGAGGACCGTGATTCAAGAATTGTATTATACTTCTGATTGGAGGGATTTGGAGTCGCGTGTATCTTCAAAGGAAGAAGACGTCATTGGGGCGACTGATAAAAGGGGTCCTGCGAAGAAAGGGAGGACTGTGACATAAGAGTCACATTAGATGATTGATGAAGAGGATCCTGCAAAGAAAGGGAGGACCATGACTTAGGAGTCACATTAGATGACTTAGGAGTCAAATTAGATGAATCCAAATAGTAGTTTGGATCTGAATCCTCAGAAGAGTCAGAGGAAATATTTGGATTGGAATCCTCAGAAGAAGAGGAAATGTTTGGATTAGAATTAGAAGAAGAGTGGGGGGAACTCGAATAATAATTTGGATCAGACGTGTCCAAATCATACCACCGACTATGAGATGAAGGTGGGGAACGAGTTACCCGTATGGGCTCTCTAGCACGAAGAACCAAACGAGGTTTAGTTGTGATGGGAATCCTATGATTTGAATTGCTGAACCTAGGTTCTGTATTTTTGTAAGTATGGGGAACCGCACGATAGTTAGTCATTTTTGGCGTTGTTTTAAGCACAAATGTCTAGATCTAGATAGTGTGATGGAACTCCTTCAAAGGGAAGGAAGTGACATGTCAATTTGGGTAGCATAAGGACAACCAACCAGACATTGTGTAAGTATGGGGATGTGTGCGTGATTTTTTGAAGAAGGTCTAAGGAAAATAGACATCGTGACGACATAATATCGATGAGATAAAAAGGGATTGTCCTAGAAAATAAGTTTTCTGAATGAATAATCACAAGGAACAATCATGCGAGTGTGAAACCCAAAGCCAATCAACAAGGAAATACACCATATGAAAATGTGATGCAAAGATGATCAACAAGATGTTTTCACTTATGCCAAGTTCAAGGAAATGAACAAAACGTAAGTAAAAACAAGAAGTCAATGCGATCTCCCAATCAAGATATACGATGAGCGAGCTCAAACTTGATTAAGACCTATATCTCAAAAAGTGCCAATTACAATTTGTGAATGACACAACAATATCACCAAGATATGTTAACCCACTTTGCGAGAAAGTGAAGTATTGATATCGAGGTGTTATTGATATAACACGCACAAATAGTAACACCTAGCACTCTTTGAAATCGAGGTAATAATAGAACCGAACTAAAAATCTCAAAGTATAGCTAGGAATAGTTAAAAATGTGTGCAACATAACCATACAATATAGGTATTTATGTCGAGTTTACAAGAAACAAGACGTAAATATCAAAATTGTAGTGATACGATACAAACAAGCTAACTCTTCTAAGGAAGTCTGCGGTGATGAACCACGCCTAACTACAATGACGACCTTGACATGGGTATCAAGATCACAATGGCTACCAATGACGTGAAAATGCCTCCGCACACTTTAGACATTTAACTAACCCAGCCGCAAACATGGATGGGCGTAAAAAGACATAAAAGTGAGAGAAACAGTCGATTGGTAACACAAAGGTAGTCACCCTTCTTTTTCTCAACAAAGTGTCAAAAGAATGTGAAGGAAGTAAATCAAAAAAAGATGAAAAATGTTAGCCTCACTTCGGCAGAGTTTCACCTCGCCCTAAGGCAAGTAAAAACTAGGCAAAAGTAATACGTCACACGTTTCTCAAAAAGAAGGTTCACAACTCAACACTGTTTTAAAATGGTCAAAGTGGGCTCCTGGCCAAAGTATATTCTCCTAGGTGGTTCTCTCACCCTAGGTGTTACAAAGTTGCCACGAGCGAGCGCGATTTACCCAAAAAGTCACACTGACTAGTTTGGGAGTATCTCGGCTTTACTTTACCCCCTTCAAGAACAGTAGGCAACTAGTGCGTCTACGTGTACTATCACTGGGGTCGCCACAATGGACAACTTGTAACGCTATCTCACAAAGGAATCACTAGTCAAGTAGGTAGTGCGGAGCACTTCCCGTTTCATCCACAAGGTTCCCTCTTGCGTGGACTACTTTGGGGTTCCTGGAACCACCCCCATTGTTGTAGCTTAAGGCGTTATGCCAAAGGGGTTATGTTCCAGTTGAGCGGAGAGGGACGTACCCTTTTCTGAAACCTGCAATACAGTGTTTTGAATATGTTGTTCTTTTTATCTTGTTTAATTAGGTGTGGTTTGCTTGAACACCTTTTGGCAACCTGTATAACAACTGTATTAGTAGTTTTTGATTTTGTTTTGGTTCCTCCTTTCTTTGACAAGTGTTTTTAGGTCCTGCACTCAAGCGTTAGTAGTTCTCCAAGAAAATCACATTATTTAAAAGAGGATTAAAAGTTACTTTTGATTCTCAAGATCATCCAAGGATGCAAGAGAAGAGCATACACAACAAATAATCCAACTAAAAAGTAAAGAAAATCTTTTCAATCAATGAACCATACAAAATTCTTGATAAATGTTCATTCCCTTAAACCAAAAGTGAAAGATGAAGTTTCCAATTTACCAAATGTTATAAAATGAAGACTAAAGTTGCTTTTGATTCTCAAGATCACCCTAAGGTGCAAGAGAAGAGCATACACAAACTTTATCCCAACTATATAGAAATGGAAAACTTCAAATCAAAGGACCATTGAAAAATACTTTGTAAAAGGTTCATTCCCTTAAATCAAAAGTGAAAGATCAAGTTTCCAATTTACCAAATGTTATAAAATGAAGACTAAAGTTGCTTTTGATTCTCAAGATCACCCTAAGGTGCAAGAGAAGAGCATACACAAACTTTATCCCAACTATATAGAAATGGAAAACTTCAAATCAAAGGACCATTGAAAAATGTTTTGTAAAAGGTTCATTCCCTTAAGCAAAATGAATAATCAAGTTTCCAAGTTTAATCCCAATGTTAACAAGATAGAGATCAAAGTTGTTTTTGATTCTCAAGATCACCAAAAGGTGCAAGAGAAGAGCATACACATGCTTTGGTCTAAATCGAGTAAGCATGGAAATACAACATTCATCAAAACATTAGACATGTTAGAAAATGACCAGTTTTAAAATAACAAAAAAACCTACAACTTCTGTAAGTATAAATCCCAAATTTATGTTTTCATTGCATATTTAACTTCAATACCTTTCCAACGCAAAAAAAATGGAGTCATTTCGAGTTCGGGAGAAAAAGTTATGGCCTTCAGAAGATGGGTTACACATATGCTCTTATGCTCATGGGTATGCACTTGACATGCACTCAAAAAATGTCAAAAAAAACGTCCCTTAATCTGCAAAATGGGAAAATTTTTCCAACCAAGATTCAATTTTGACAACAACCCATCACATTAATATATGAATAGAAGACTCAACGCTATCAAACATTAACATACATGCTCAAGAATTTAAGATTTTCAAGAAATTGACAAAACTAGCATGTAGAATGATGAAAAAGTAAGCTCTAAAAATGAAAACATGATGAAATCTTGAAATTTTCTCACCAAGATTAAATTTTGACAGCAACCCACCACATTAATATGTAAATAGAAGACTCAGCACTATCAAACACTAACCTACATGCTCAAGAATTGAAAATTTTCAAGAAATTGACAAAACTAGCATGTAAAATGTTGAAAAAGTAAGCTCTAAAAATGAAAACATGATGAAATCTTGAAATTTTCTCACCAAGATTAAATTTTAACAGCAACCCACCACATTAATATATAAATAGAAGACTCAGCACTATCAAACACTAACCTACATGCTCAAGAATTGAAAATTTTCAAGAAATTGACAAAACTAGCATGTAAAATGTTGAAAAAGTAAGCTCTAAAAATGAAAACATGGAGAAATCTTGAAATTTTCCCATCAATTCCAATTTTGACAGCACTTCACCTCCTTTATACCTACAAGGAAGACTCAACACATGCAAACTCAACAAAACAAGTTAAGAAAAACAAGTTAGATCAACATGTGTAAAAGAGGGTTAGTAACCAAAAATAAAACTTAACTACAAAAACTTGAAATTAAGTGCAAAGGACAATGGAGTAAGTCCCACCGGGCATGCCAAATGTGTGCATGTATACTTTGCTTAATGCTAAATCAAATGAAGCAAGAACTACCACCTAAAATAGTTCTACAATTTAGCTAAAACAAAGCATAAACACCATCATGATAAGAATTAAACAAGGGTTAGATGCTAGCATTCATAAATACAAACTTTGAAACTAACAATGCTAAATATCTAAACTCCTCTATTCTCTAACAAAAAATAAATGAATGGACCTAAGTAAGCTCCATGGCTATCAAAATAGTTGTCCTTAATGTTCCAAGAACCTAGGAATGGGGGCTAATCAAAGTTGGGCTACAAGACCCTTTTGACACCTCCCATATGACCCAAGCACTTTAAGAAAGAGGCTTAACTCTTCAAGATGATGAACTCTCAAAAGGGCAAGGTGCAAGCTCTTAGTCTCTTTGCTATATGCTTTGCATTTGCTCTCTAAGGAGTTTAGGTGTAAGTAAAAAGGTAGGTGGAGGGCTCTTTATATAGCCCAAAGGATAAAGGATTCAACACATTCTCATGAATGTGGGATAAAGGTAAAACATGATTAGGAATGGATAAGGTTGCTTTATTAAAGGTAACCTTACTTTAGAAGGGTTTAATACATGTTTAGCAAGTCATGGGAGTTGGGGGTATTTTAATTAATCAAAGGTGATTAACTAATAGGTAGATGTAAGCTTATAGAAGATAATTAGAGGAATATTAGTATGATTTAGGCTATTAAAAGGGGATTAAATCAATTAAATATTGATTTATTGGTTAAATGGAAGGGAAAGCTAATTAATTAATAATAATTAATTAGTCTAGGTAGAAGGGGTGATTTATTAACGGAAGGTCGTTAATTAGGGTATTTGTTGGATAGGAAACTTAATTAATTAGCTTAGTGTAATTAATTAATGATGATATGAGGGAAAATGAGTGCTTTTGACGATATGTCGTTGATTTGCGAGAAAGGGGATAATTAATGCACAATTTAAGTATTTAAATTGCTTGGGCATAATTATACGGACCCACGGTTCTAGAAGTAGGAAACACCTTAGGACAATCATTCATAGGTGGAAACCTTGATTCATTAGGACATGGATAACTCCGAAAAGTCACGAGCTCTCAATTTAATAGCCTCATGCATAAGAAGATATTTCTTCAATTGCATGCCTTCAAAAATATAGTCAGATGAGATGTAAATGTCAACACCATGCTATTCAGTAATAGGGATTTAATTCAACCTCATCTTTATAACATCAGGTATCCATTGACCTAACAAGGATCATCTGAAAATTCAATTTTTGTGATATAGAAGAATCATAATGAACCGTAAATCTGTCATGCCAAATGTATGATTATGCATTCTGCTATAAATACCTACCAGGGTATTGTCAAATATATCATATATAAAACATCACTAGCCTCTTATAGGTTTGAAAGGGCTCTTTGCATAACCCCAATTTGATGTATATGTTGGTCCCTGTATAATCAGTTGAGTTGGGCACGTATGCCACCAAGTTCCCATGAGTGTCTCCCTGCATGAGATTGTACATGCATATGTAAACATATCAAGAATTGCATCTGGGCCTTACTCATAGGACTTGTTAGATCAAACTATGTCTTCAATGCATTTGGTCATAGACCCAAGACTGTCGTAGTCACAACCTTCTATGAGGATCCATGTCGAAGTGTGGTTTCAGAAATCTATCGAGAAGTGCAACACTTCCATTTACATGCTCTAGTACTCTATACCTAGGTGAAATCTCTACCATAGTGCCTGCTTTTAACTCTTCATTTTCATCTAACTATTCCTGGACTTGGAATGTTGTCACGAAATTTCCATCACATAATGTCTATGTACTCTTTCCCAACCAAAGACTCCTTATCTACAATATCCCTTGGTTGTCATACCTGTGGTCAACATTTCAGTAATCCTTCAAGAAAGAAGGTTCGTGAAACCCCAAAGGCCTGGTAGAAGAATGGGAGGATCCATTAATTGCCATTGAATTTCTCACTCTCTCACTCTCTAATTATTACCATGTATGTACAAGAACCTATTGTTATTTTATCCTGCATGTTCCGCATGAGTGTCATTGGGAACACGGGAGGCCTTCACTAGTATCTCTCAGTGTAGCTAACACGTCAAATAGTTCATAGCTTGGTAGTCTCCTACTACTTAACCATGTTGAAGTTGAACAATGAGTGGTGGTCAGTGAAGATCTACACCTATATCCAGTCACTAGTCTTTGTCTCCCATCTTCCTAGGGAAGTGTGGAGACATGGCCTTAGAGAAATAGTTGCTTTGATAACCACGGTGAAATATCCAACTCAGTGGGATACCACTTTATGGTTATGCACATTCAAATATTGACAAATTTGACATGCCACATCAGAATCCACTCCATTTTTGCATATCTATAAAGTTACAATAAGGACATGCGAAACTGAATTCCATTTAAAAATAATGTATCTCCCTAAATAATCACAAATCTCAAGGGATTACATTGAAAATTTAAAGAGAGATATGCCATACCCCCTTTTCTTCTTCAAACAATTGAAAAAATTGGCACATTTTCTATATATGTGTCTGGTCATAAGAAAGAGGAGTGATGCATAGAAAAAGCACCAGCGTGCCCTTGACAAAACCTATACTTCTCCTCCCATAAGCCCTTATTCATCATCCCACTTCCTCCTGTAATGTTTTTCTCCCTCAAATTTAACTTCTTCAATGGATCCCCTTCGCCATCTCCATTGCATCATTCATGTGTGATTGCTAGTTATTTAGTGTAACTAGTAATTGTATTCGAGTGATGCATTGAATATACTAATAGGGAGGTCAACTGAAGAAGTTACCCTCCAAGTCATATAAGGACTATAAGTCACCTAGCTTGGACCATCAATGGTTATAAATTTAATACAGATGCTTTGTTGAACTAAAGTGATGTTTTTAATAGCCCTACCTAAATGGCTGTCGAAAAATCTGATCTGGAACCCTCTGGATTTACATCTTCCCCAAATACCCCCAAAACCCTCACATTGTCCTGTCCTCTGAAACCTAATGATAATTTCTCCGTAGCACAGCCTAGAAGGCGGCTAAACACAAATGATAGACTATGGTATAGATCTATGCAAGAGCATCAAACCAAGGGCTTAGAAATGCCACAAATGCTAGCTAGAAAATGTTGGTCTACTCACCACCGAAACTAGGGTCGATGCTGTGGGATGTCTCACTCCACAAGATAAGATAGATGAGGTGCATACATTGGAGGGCGCGAAAGGCAAGGGAAGAAGCATGTTAGACTCCAACATATAGAAGTTTACTTTCTACATGTGATGCTGAAAGAGACATTGAAGCACCTTCGAGGTTGGGGAGAATGTGGATGCCCCAAGGTCAATGCCTAGATGCAACTTTCATCCCATAGGCATGGGGCCATTGTAGAACCTAATAAGTAACTACAGTTATTTTTTCCCTTTTAAGTGCTCACACGGATATCTCAAAAGTGAACCACTTCAAACGCAAAACTTTCTAATATTAGACCAATGTCACGTTGTGCCCCTCCCAAACAGCATCCCATCATCCACAACCCCTTGTAATGTATGGACCCACTATAGTTTGTTATTGTCGATGTTGGCCTTTGGGCCTAAAATTGGTGTAGGAAAGGGGAAATAATACCAGAGTAAAATTCCTTGCTTTGGGTATTCATTATGCATATGTAAGAAAATGAATGGTTCATACATGTCAAGTAAGATTTTTTCAATACAGAGAATCATGTTAAAGTCTCAATGTGACCAAGATTGAAAAGGTAGGATCACAAGTAGTCCTATAGCATGGTGTACAATTGATTTTTATTTGGCACTACGTAGATGTCTCAATAATGCTAATGCCTATGTAAGAATCTTTAAAACTAGTAGGCACCAATATCATGTTGTGCTAGTCTTAAACATCATATCCCGTCCCCAATATGATCGGGTGTAATGAACTAGACCCACTATAGTATTTTAGCTGTTGATGCTACACATCTATGGCAGCATTCGATCATATATAGGGTTAACATTAAAATGTTTTTTACATGATGGGCGAATTAATAATGAGATGATGGTTTACCAAGTAGGGTCCTTAACTTGGATCTCTAGGGTAAACTATTTCATGCCAAGCAAACATGTTACGCTCTAATGTACCTGATTAACTAAAAATTAGAATTTATAATGTTATTCTATAATTAATCTAAGTAGGTACAGAAATGTGAATAAATGATGTGAAATAGAAATACTAATGCTAGATGACTTATATTTGATACTATTAAATGGAACGAAATGATGAAAATGAGAAGGGATAAGGTACTAACCTCAAAATTGACTTACCTCATTGTGTGTTGGACTTGAATAGGTTGATGTGCAGACAGGGAATAGAATGTGAAGTTGTACTACCTTGGAAATTGCAATGCAGTTGAAGATCCAAATGGACTGGGGCGTCTAGAAGAGGACTGGGGCACCTGTGAGTGCCCTGGTCTGCAATCTGGGCACTCTAGTCTAGAGGAAATACTCAGAATCTAAAACTATCAGTATGTCACTAGGTCTTTGTAATGTCTTCATCTTGGTATCATTTGGTTTTCGTAATATGTTCGCTGTATGTTGACCACAAATCTGGTGATGAAGATCTACCTGCAAAACCCCATACAAAGCATCAAATCCCTAAAAAAGGAAATATTGCATATGAAGAGGTTAGACTGACCTTAGCTACCATAATGGTAGACTTAGGACTAAGTGTTGCACTACATTCCATACCCAATGTAGTTCTGCGTGCTTATGTGTGCAATTGTGTGCATAGAGTACCCTAGCTTCAATGACGTAGAAGTAGGGGGAAATAACTAGATTTAAAAATGCAAATGGTGGATGGAATAGAAAGAATAAAACCCTTTCCCTTATGTTTGTGTGATGTAGATGTAGAAGATGCCAAAATGTAGTCATTTACCTTAGTAGATAGCTATCTTTCGATAATAGAATGCACACCCATAATATGGTGAGTAAACTATGTTTATATAGGGATATCTTGCTCAAATTTTGACACTAATGACCCAACATGATGACTAGTACCTAAAGGAATTAACGAGAAAATAAAAAAGACCGAACTCAAACAAATAAATTAGAACCAAGTGTTACAAGCATCGAGGATCCTAAAATCACGGACTTGGGCACCCATGAGCACCCGAACACTACCCTAGGCATCTCATTCAAAGACTGAGGATGAAAAACAACTAAATAATGACACTTGATACTCCCCAAGAGACAACCATAAATGTGTAAACAACTGACGACTATGAAAGAAAATGACAATAACAACCAAATAATTGACGATGGGACTAGGGGATGGGTCATTAGTGAATACTTTTATTATATGCGAGATCCATATATAAAATAACATACTTGGCGGTGTAAATGTAATAATAAGTGCATGATTTTGTGACTACATTTTCCCCCACTTTATGTTAGTGAGTAGAAATCTCGGTAACATAAAGTAGATAGAGATGCATACCTGAGAGAATTCATAGAAGCCCATGTTGTGTAAAACACATAGATGTGTAGTAGATGCATGCTGATAAAACCATATAGCGTGCCAAACCATGGATCATCATGTTGATCCATGCAACGTAACGAAAAACGTATCATGGTGATGAAGTGCACTAAATAAGAGCCATGATAGAAATGTGAGATAATTTATGATTTTGAATTTTGTATGATGAAGATGAGATGGGTTAGGCAGTGATCAACTCCCAACTTGAACGTGTGTATATGAATAATCGACCACTGGATTTGAGTGTCCTATCACTCGAGGAAGAGTGTCGGGAGAAAAGTGTGTTATTCTCCAATCTCTAACTGCATCCTAAAGATCTAGCTACTGCAGATGGAATCAAATAAATTTTTTGTGGTTTATGGATCTAGACAAATTTTAATCAAACAATTGACCCATATAGGAGTGGTATAGGAAAGATTCTCTTGCCCCCCACTCCATGGGTGTCGTCGCAATGTGATAAATTCCAAGTTAGGTCATCTAGTAATGTAACAACTTAAATGTATGATGGATTCCAAGTTAGGTCATTTGGAAGTAAAATGTGAAATGTATGATGGCTTCTAACTTCTAGGTCATCCGGAAGCAAGCCCAAAGATATATGATGGCTTCCATGTTAGGTAATCTGGAAGCAAAACACAAAGATATACGATGGCTTCCAAGTTAGGTTATCTGGAAGCAAGTGAAAAGATATATGATGGCTTCAAAGTCAGGTCATTTGGAAGGCTAATTATGTTGAATTTTATTAATTTAGTGGTATAATTTTGATTGTTAGAGGTTTGAATGCGTTGATTGATTTGGTTGATTCAATTAGTTACTCATAGAGAGATTTTACGGTAGTTGCCCTCAGGTTAGGTCGTTAGGGGAAATTGATAGAAGTTGGTGAAATATTGCATGAAAATATTTGTAATCATTTATTGCCCCAAAGTTATGTCATTAGGGGGAAGGATGAAACGTCGCATAGAAAAATTGTATATTTGTTGCCCCCAAATTAGGTCATTAGGGGGAATTGGTGGTGAAATGTTGCATGGTGACTTAGTAAATGTTTTGGAATTGTCACATCAGTAGTGTTTTAAATGTGTGGTGATATAATGGGAATTATATAATAACCCCAATGATATGTCCCGTCTTTCGCCAAAAGTGGAAGGGATGACAAGAGCCAACACTAAGATGAAAGTAAGCCCAAGGTAGATGGAAAGTGGCAAAAATCACCAAAATGTATATAAATGGAATGGAAGACAATGTCAAGGAGAGATAACATGCATGAAATGTCTTTAATATAGTGGTAGGTAGAATTCTAAAAAGGATGCCGCAAATGGGGTGCAAATCGGAGTAAAAATGCTCAAGATATCACAAAAACAGTGTAGTGTGTATTAGTAGTGGTAATAAGCACAAAATAATAACTATAATAAAGTAGGTGATGAAAAAGTAACTATAAGTAGTGAAGTGAAAAATTGTTTAGTCACTTCATTTTTTTTGTACGTGATTGTGAGAGTGAGCACATAGTGAGTGAAAATGCCACAAGTGAGAGCAGTGTGTCCTAGTTGGTTTGAGAGGGTGATGACCGTCATAGCTTTGCGTATGAGCACAGAATTGGTAAGTACAATGTTTTCCAAAAAATATAGGGTGTAGTAATTGTTTTGGTTAAATTTTTGTAATTTTGAGATTTTTAATTTTCTTGGCGTTTTTGACCTAGACAATAGTGGTGAGGGCGCTAGTGACCCCTGGGATAGGAGTGCCCAAATTTGGACCCTATTGTACTACTCCTGGGCACCCTAGTCTTACATCTAGGCACCCTGGTCTAAAATGAGTGCATTTGGTGTATAATGGTAAAAATAGGTTTCCGTTGTAATAAGTGGATGGATTTGATCTTGGAATGTGTTTTAATGCTGATTTTGTTGGTGTTTTGTGCTATGTAGAGGGATATCCACTCGAGGGAGTTCTACGGTGGGTGTCATTTGAGTACGTTGTTTGGATTGGGTTTGTCTGATGATGATTGGGATGTTATGGACTATGTTGGCCTGCAACATATAGCACGGATGGGGGATGTGCCCCACAATATGCCTATGTTGACTAAATTTTGTCATAGATGGTGTGTAGACATGTGTACCTTTTGGTTACCTACGGGGGAGATAACAATGACACTGGAGGATGTGTATCGTATATTACGGTTGTCAGTTGTTCGATAGAGGGTGCATGTGATGCCATTAGAGGACATGGATATGTAGATGCAAGTGGCAATACGTTATTTTGTAGGGACTCATACACCTACCAAGGTGCATATCAGTCTAGATGTTATTCTTAGATTTAGTGTTCCACGCTTACATAAGTTTATAGTGGTTGTTATTACTTCTTCTATAACAATGAAGGGAGGTGGCATGGGCATCTTGTACGAGATGCATGATATATGCTAGCGTATAAAGGAGGAGAGTACTAGATACGCGTGGGCTTGATGTGTGTTAGCCCACCTGTACAAATATTTGTACCGATTCACTCATGATGAGCATGGAGGAGGGATATGAGCTACTACATTGCTACATGTGTGGGCATATGAGCATATCGTAGTGTTGAGGTCAGTTGGGGGCCCACGAGCATAGTGGGTTAGTCCGGAGATATTTGTGAGGAGGTTGATTAATATTCGTGGGTGTAGGATGGATACTGACACCTATAGAGATTTGATAGATAAGATGGGACCCAAGGCCATACCATGGAGACCATACCATGATTATGGAGGATGGTCTGAGGATGTCGTAGCATTACGATGTATTCAGAGGACGATGTTGTTGGAAGATATATTTCCAGGTATGGATGCTATTTTTTAGGTTGAGAGAGTATCGTGTTAGTTTGATATGGCTCAGAATGTGTCCCTACAACCATATATATCGTTGAGAGCTATCAGATCACCAAGGAGGGCTAGGGCAAGGCTAGGGCTGCCAACATAGTAGTTAGCACCTCTTGGTCTGGATGAGGTAGATGCAACGATAGAGGTGATAGAGGCAAATGGTCCTGACAGAACAGAGGATTACCGCACATGGTAGTTGGCACATTGATGGGTATTGTTGTTCCCATTATTTACAGATCCAATGGGGTTACCATATGTAGGAGGAGGGAGAGTGGGGGAAGCACATGTCCCCGACCCTATGGCAGTTGTTGTAGCTAAGCGTGAGTATTTACATAATTGTATTTTGTACTTTGTTTTTTTCTTATATTGTTATATATGGTTGTCTGATGCATTGTGTAATGTGTGTTTGTAGGTGATGTGTATTGGTCATTGATATTTGACACATTCATCTGTACGTTGATGTGGAATGTGCCAACCGATGTACTTGGTGCAGGTATACTTAAGTGTGTTGATGATATCGTGGGTGAGCATGCCCATTTATTTTAGCTAGTAGCCATGGCGGTAGCCACATGTATGATATTAGTAGTCGCAAGGGATGAGGCACACAAGGAGACTCGATGGGCCCACGAGGCATTGGGTGTTGGCCCTTTGGCATAGGACATATTTTTTTGATTCATGGAGTTGCAACGTCAATTTGTAGAGTAGTCTATGGAGAATACCTTATTGTGTAGGAAAGTGGAGTGATATCGAGGCTGTGAATAGCCGCGTCACGTTGGTGGAGAGGTATCTAGTTATAGATATCTTATTGTACCGAAGAGTGATAGTTATGATGAGGTCTGATTTATGCTATGGCATATGATGTAGGGGGGTTTGCCCTAATAACGAGACATGTTTTGTTATGATGATTGTATTCGTTATATATGTATGAACACATGTGATTTATATATGATGAGCTTATGTTGTATGGATGTCACAATGTGATTGATGATGTATGATTCAATGTTTATTGTATGTGTGGCGTATTGTTTGATTAGTGTATATTTACATTATAATGTTGATAATGGTAGATGATATGTGTATGGTGAATAATAGTAGATAATAAATGTAATGTGATTGATGAAAATGTTTATTTGTAACATGTATTTAATGGAATGATGATAATGTAAAAATTGATGATGTATAATAGCTGAAGAGAGCAATGTGTTATATTCAAATGATAATAGGATGTGATCATAAAATTTTAGTATGATGAAAGTAGAGGGGAGAATGCGTGATGCCCCATGGTGTGTGGATGAATAGGCTCATTTAGTTAAGACCCTCAGCAGTCAAGAATGAGCCACATAAGCAAGAGTGCGCAATTGAGAAATGATTGAGTGCTCTATATGAGACTACAAGGCATGTGATGATAGGTTCTTAGAAAAAATCCCTCAAAATTTGTGTAAGAACCATAAGAACACACATGCATCATCGGGGGGTAAGGTGATAGTAATCACCTACCGAGGACCAAGGCGGCGTAGAGCGGTGGAAGCATTTTGAATGGAAGTAGTATGATTGTATGAACAAAATTGAATTTCATATGGAGCTGTGGTGGGATGTGTGAAAGCAGGGTGTTGTGGTGGCCAATGCAAAGTAGCAGCGTGGTGTGGTGCATAACGTGAATATGATGGGTAAGGTTGAGAATGTGTATGGATAACGAACTACAGTGGATTTATCATAGTCGAATCACCATATGTAGGAGATGACTCAATCGTAGCAAAAAAATATCTAACGAGGTAGAGGAGATATGGATCATTCACATGGGTGAGAACAAAAAGAGATGATGCCCTTATCCTCTAATTGTTACAACCTATCCTAAATGACAAGACAATCATTATCCCTATCGTCATTTATGTGATGATAGTTATAATAAGGTTGGTCATGTTGACATTGTAACCAGTGTTTTAGATTATCTTGGTTAGAGGGTAGGTGAATTAATTTCTCAGTAAGTAAAACACGCATCACATCATGTGGTCGAGCGTGATGAGAGAAATGTAAGGGCTTATGCGACCTAGGTGGAGTGGTAGGAGGAGTAGCTTATCAGGGATCTGTAGAAGGAGTATGCTTATGTGGTGAAGTGGTTTGAGCTTGTTTTCTTTGCTTAGGAGGAAAATATGGAGACCGATTAGGATGCTCTACCGTAGGCTTTGGCAGAGAACTAAATGAGGCAATAGTCATAGACGTGTGTGGAGGATCTATGATGTGAGTGGAGAGAAAATCTTATTCTAAGTCAATAACCTTATAGCATAGACGAATGAATGACTCACATGTATCATAATGTAATCATTTCTTGAGTGGAGGAATGAGGCCATGACATAAAATAAATTATTTCTCAAGATCTATGGGTTGGAAGACAAGCTGATGAATACAAACATTGAATATTAGAATATAGTCCTTAATAGGTTCCATGGAGCCCTGATGCAGGGTAGGTAACTGATCACAGGTAACCTTAGGGCCATTATAGATTATAAACCGACAGAGGAAGGCATACTCCATGTCATAAAAAGTACCAATGGATCCAAAGGGGAGATGAGTGTACTACTGTAATGCCTCATCAGTAAGACTATAGCAAAATTCCTTGATTAATAATCTATCATTAGAATAGGAAGCCATAGGCCTATGATAATGTAGCAGATGAGCGTGTGGGTCACCCGTACCATCAAAACATGTGAAATTAGGCATGGTGAAGTTATGAGGGAATGTAAAATTATGAATCTTCTTAGGGATCAGATTTCCATGCAATGAATTGTTGTCAATGGAAGTATAATAGGTCCTACTTTCTAAGGTGAGAGATTGAACTTGTGATTATAATTGTCCTATAGTGTGCATGCGAGAAAGGATATCTTGTGAAGGGATGGTGGAAGATGGAAATCATGTGTTAAGTGGTTGAAATTTTCCATTGTGAGTGATCATAGGGATATCCAAAGGTGATGGAGAAGGGTCTGATGCTAAAGGCACACTAGTAATAGGTGCCAAAGAAGGCATGGTATGCGATATAGATGGAATATCTATAACAATGGTCAAACTAGAATAAAAAATATCCATAATAGGAGAAATAACTGGTGATGAAACTTATATAGAAGATGTACTAAGAGACATAGGTGAACTAACAAGAGGAGATGAAACCGTCAGAAAAGAGGAAGTAATAGATGGTGTTGAATCATGTGTAGTGTTAGATGTGATCTCAGGGGAAAATAAGTATGGAGTAAGTGAGACACATTCAGCAGTATGGAAAGAAGGAGAATTGTGACCTTCAAGTTGCTCACCATTATCTGATAGAGACTCAAAAATGAGGGTATCACTAAGAATGCTATCAATAACATCATCAACATAGTGTAAAGGAGTATGTAAACTAGTAGGGGATGTATCATGAGAAGAAATGTAAAAAGAGGTAGAGTCATGAGAGGGAACCGTGTCAGTAGCCGGAGAATAAGTATGCTCATGTGAATGAGTGTCAATACCAAACAAGTAGTCAATAAGAGAACTTGATGCAGGAGCATCATATTAGTAAACGGAGGATATGAATAAGCCATAATCAATCTTCTTTTGGCATGCAAATATGTACCAGGAGTTATTTTAGTTTTCCCTCCATATTCAAATTTTGAATATTTTAATGTAATGGGTTTTACTATAGTTGTAAAAGTAAATATGAGAGTAGTTATATGTTTTGAGTGAGTGTGAGTTGTCACACCTACGTTGATAGAGGTTGAAATCTTCCAAAATGAGTTGTAATAGTTGTCATAAGGTTAGATTAGAGATATATTTCCTATTCTCAAGAAAATGTGATGGAAAATCACACAAATTATGGAGATTTGGTTAAAAATAAGGAAAGAGGATAACAAATATGATGCCAAGGAAGTGGATCCAAGAAGGTAGATGTCAAATTCTTAGGAAGAGAGAGAAGAGAAGAAGGTGAAATTTGTGTGAAGGTAATTACTTCTTATAACATCCATGTGTATTTAGAAGAAGATATGGTGTAATATGGTAGATTTGGAGGTATGATGAAAAGTACAGAGGATTTTTTTGTAGGAATGAGGCAAGAAATCCATCCAAGTATATGTAAGATAGTAGTTTAATTTATTAAAATGAAAATGGATCAGTATTTGGTGTTTTGTTCTATGTTTTGCATGTTCTTGTGGACTGTGTATCAGAGGATTTGACTAGGAAGTGAGGTATAAAACTCCATATGATTTAATTTGCACCAAATCCATTGACTAGTATAATAGAAATATTTCCCAAGTGATTAGAAATCTAAGCACAATTATTTCAGATCTTGATGATGCATCATAAGGTTTTTAGAGCTAAATGTGTACTCGTTGTATTGAACTAGGGAAATTGATAACTCCATTTCTAACTAATGAATTTCACCAAAATTTTGTAATAATATCTACCATATCATCATGAATAAGTCCACAAAATTTAAGGAAGAATGGACATGTGGAGAAATAACAGCAAAAAACAGAAATTTCAGGCTTGAATACGTGAGAGCAATACAACGAGCAGATTAAGAGTGTAATCGATGCAATTTTGATAATTTCATTATGTGTTAAAGCTTATTAATAATGGGAATTATGTTTTAACAATTCAAAGGGTTCATATGGTTTTATTCTTATAGAAACATCCATTTGGAATGATTGACTATGCATTAGAGGAACCCTAATTAGACTACACTAGAGATCCATAAAGATGAGCTTGTCAAACTACCTATTGGATCTAGATTCATAGATGAAACTTTATGAATACTTTAGGGTTCTAATAAAGGATTCTGAATGTTAAGAATTTCATTATCTTGATTGCCAAGGGAAACACTTTAGATACTTGGTTTGGTATAAGAAGACTTGACAAAGGACTTCATAGAACAGGGTAAGAATAACAAGGTAATGTGATCAAGAAAACTGACACATGATCCAACCTAAGAGTGGATCTCATTCTTGCCAAATAATGTCTCTATCATGTGTAAAATGGGTATGAATGATCCAATAACTTCCTCATATCCATATAATTGGCTCACTTGATGATCAATGCATGAGAGAAAGGTCTTAAATTGCAAATAATGGGTTTGGGTGTATGAAATCATCTGATGAGTGTGTAAGTAGAAGGTTTGGATACTTACATGCACTGATAGGTGATCCTCAAATTGAATCAAAATGACAACTCAAGTGTAATCCTAATAAAGGTAGTTCATATTACCTAGTGATTACCATGTTATGGTCTTAAGAGGAAATTATGATTTACACTTTGAATAAGACATGTAATGAAAATTATATGGTTCTTATATATGGGTTAAGGTTGTATGCATGTTGGAACAATATCATAGGTGTATCATTAGCTCTCAAATTGTCAATTGAATAGTTGCAGTAAACCAATGTAAGATCTCTCCATCATATTCTTCTAAGATAAACTCATATGCAACTATGAATAGAAGTATTGGTTCTTGATCTATAATACATTGTGGACATAATTTTCATATTGTAGAGAAGAGTAGCTGCATTTGGATTTCATGATTAAAGGTGCATAACAAGGTAATAGAACTCTTAAGGAGTCCTATTTCATGAATGGACTTCAACTTAGTAACCATAAGGAAAAAGTCATCTTGACCATATCAGTTATTGAGAAGAAAAGCCAGGCAAGTTGATATGAGAGTATGAATAGTTGAAACAGGAGGAAAGAGCACGAGATATAAGAAGATTATAAAGATCAGGTTGAATACAATATTTCTGAATCTATGTTCTGACATCTCTGATGATGACATAGCTAAGACTAAAACAAGTTGTAGGTACTATCAAGTGAATACATATTGGTATGATATCCTCACTCTTCCAAGCTGAGGTAACAAGATCTAACCTTGATCATGATGGTATTTAGGGACCTGAACCTTGCCTCATACAAAGAATGAAGTAAGAAAACTTACATGCAAGAACCTGTGGGGTTTAAGGGATGACTATGAACATAATATGCTAATAAAGAGATAGTTGAGATAATATGGCACACCATTTGTGGTATCAGAGTGAATGATGCCTTTACATTTTTCTTATTTTTTATGGATATGCACATGTGGGTTATGATTGAAAGGAGATTTGATATATGATTTTTCTAATGGTACTAATGAATGCTGCTATACAGAGATTGTAGGTTTGTGAGGAAGGATAACCAACCTAAGAGAGGATTAACAGAGCTAGTGAAGATCAAGTGAAAGAAGAGGAAGTTTTTTGATCCAGTAGCTTGATGTGAAAGAGACTCAAGAAAGAAAGAAAATTGAGATAGAGACAATATGGAGAGTGATGAGAGAACTCTCTAGAGAGAAAGAGAGAAAGAGAAAGCATAGAGAAGAGAAACACCTAAGAGAGGTGGAAGAAATCAAGAAGATTAGAGATAGGATTAAAGAATTAGAGATGATTATAGAAACCATGGTAAAAGTACCAATCCAAGGATTTGGATGCAAGATGAGAAAGAGAATAAAGTGGCTAGTGAAGCTACTTGTGAAGAAAAGAAGACAAGAGGTGATTTCCTTGAAAAGAAAGATGAAGGAAGGTGTTTATAAGGATACCTTGTGAAGATGTGATAAAGAAAGTTCTCATTGTGGAGAACAAGAAAAAGGAAGAAGTGAAAAGAGAAGGTGAAGTGCCAAGAGGAGCACTTGAAAAGATGAGAATGTCTATGAAAGAGGCATTCATAGGGACCTTGTGGTCTCTTGTTTATCTTTCTAATGTTGTCTTTGAATGGGTACATGCAATTATAGGCAGCCTTTTTTGGAGAAGGTCAAGAGAAAGACCTTGAGAAATGGGAAGGTTGGTGCAGGTGAAGTCATCAAGCACACAATTGAATGCACAAGAAAAGAGGAGGAGATTGTTATTATCTACCAAGAGGAAGAGATGTATTACCCCATACATGAAGAAGGTATTGAAGACCTTGAAGCAGATGAGTTCTATGAATCCATGGAACACTAAGATAAAGCTAAAGAACAACCAAACATGTAAGAAGGAGATGATTTAAACAAGCAAGAAGCAAAAAAAAATAGAGAATCCATGGAGCAGCCTCATAAAAAGGTAAAGGTAAATGAAAATATGGGTCTTTCTAAACATACAATTATTGATGTACAAGTTAAGGAAGAAATAAGTGTGATGGAAACACCAAATAAACAAATTGAGCATGGATACATAAAACCAAAATGGAGAGTGAAGCACACATCAATGCCACATGTGATTGAAAATGCAGGTTTGAATTTTAATTCCTATTTTTGTCACATTTCTGATAAGCATACAAATGTAAAAGGTAATGAGAAGATGAATTAAATTGATATTTCATTAATTGCACATAAATATGGTTATAGATTTCCTAGATGGATTAAGAAATCAAATTTTCATAAATAGGCACAAGTGAGGATACCTAAAAACATGAGAGATGGTGATGAAGCATCTCAAGGAAATGTAGATGCAGATGATGGTGAGAAGATGGTGATTGTACCTAGAGGTTTGTGGAGGAAGGTGGAAACAAATCCAAGCAAACAAGAGAATGAATATGAAATGACGAACAAGGAAGAGACATTCCATGGAGACACAAAGCATAAAATGTATACTAGGGAAATGGAGGGTAAAAGAATTACTTTTGTTGATTTGTATAATGATTATTATAAGTGTAATTCTGATTTATCTTCTCAAATAAGTTTGCATGAGGATATGGGGAATGAATTGAATACAGTGGCTAGCATGCAACAAGGAAATGTATATAGATGGATTGATCAAGGTCATAGTCATGATCAAGGAATGATGCAGAATGAATTCATATTGAATGAAGCTACTGATAGCTTCTTGAAACATGAAGTAATAAGAGAGTATACTGCTATAAAATAGAGGTTGGAGGATGAAAAAAATGATCTAACACCTAAATATTATGAAATTTGTGATGAGATGGATGATGAAGCTTTAAATGAAGATTTGGGAAAGATAGAGTTGTTTGATCCTTCTAAGAGGTTGTTTTTGAGCTCAGATCAGAATGAAGATTCCAGTTTTTAGCATGAGAAAGAGGAAAAACAAGAGGGAGAAAGGATGAAAAAGACCAATTTGAATATGGTCAATGAAAAAACAAAAATAAATGAAGAAGATCAACACCCTGAAGTTATTCAAGAGGCTGGATGGCCCAACATTTTTTCATCTAACATTTCATTTGTTGTTGTGAGTACAGGTTTGGAAGACATTGAAGCAAATCAAACACCTAATCCAAAACGAAATTTCATAAATGAAGAAGAACAAAAAGACACGGAGGACATATATGAAGACGAGGCATGGGCTTGTGAAGATGAGAAGGAGCTAAAGAGAAGAACATATAAGAAGAGGAAGAAAAGCAAGAAAGTGAGAGACAAAGACCATTTCAAGCAAATACAAGCATTGGCATTGGAAACAAGGACCTGGAATCCAGGTATACAGTGAAGAAAAAAGGATGGAGAATGCATTTTAATGGAGTTCATATCTTTTCTACAGGAAGAGTATGATGCAAGAGCATCATATTAGTACATGGAGGATATGAATAAGCCATAATCAATATTATTTTGGCATGCAAATATGTACTAGGAATTATTTTAGTTTTCCCTCCATATTCAAAATTTGAATATTTGAATGTAATGGGTTTTACTATAGTTGTAAAAGTAAAAAGGAGAATTGTTAGATGTTTTGAGTGAGTGTGAGTTATCACACCTACATTTATAGAGGTTGAAATCTTCCACAATCAGTTGTAATAGTTGTCATAAGGTTAGATTAGAGATATTGTTCCTATTCTCAAGAAAATGTGATGGAATATCACACAAATTATGGATATTTGGTTAAAAACAAGGAAAGAGGATAGCAAATATGATGATAAGGAAGTGGATCCAAGAAGGTAGAGTTCTAATTCTCAGGAAGAGAGAGAAGAGAAAAAGGTGAAATTTGTGTGAAGGCATTACTTCTTATAACAACCATGTGTATTTAGAAGAAGATATGGTGTAATATGGTAGATTTGTAGGCATGAAGAAAATAATAGAGGATTTTTTGTAGGAATGAGGCAAGAACTCCATCCAAGTATATGTAAGACAATAGTTTAATTCATGAAAATGAATATGGATCAGTATTTGGTGTTTTGATCTATGTTTTACCTGTTCTTATGGATTGTGTATGAGAGGATTTGACTGGGTAGTGAGGTAGAAACCTCCATATGATTTAATTTGCACCGAATTCATTAAATGGTAAAATAGAAATATTCCCGAAGTGATTAGAAATCTAAGCACATTTATTTCAGATCTTGATGATGCATCATAAGGTTTTTATAGCTAAATGTGTACTCGCTACCCTGAACTAGGGCAATTGATAACTCCATTTATAAGTGATGAAACTCGCCCAAAAATTTTAATAATCTCTTCCATATCATCATGAATAAATCCAAATTTGTTTAGGAATAATGGGCATGTGGAGAAAGAGCGGAAAATAGCAAAAATTTTAGGCTCATATAGAGAAAATGCAGTGAATAGATTAAGAATTAATCAATGTTATCTTGATCATTATTATGTACATTAAAGCTTATGAACAATGAAAATGATGTAACAAGGAATTTAGAAGGTGTTTAAACAGGTTTTAGGTGGATTCATGAAACAGATATAGAAATTCCATTTGAAAAGGGTGACTCTGCATTAGAGGAAGCCTAATAAGACCACCAAAGATCTTGTAAAGAGTGAGCTGGGAAAAATGTATATGGATCTAAGTCATGAAAGTTTTTGAATAATTTATTTCTTATAAAATATATCTGAAAAACCATAATTTCATGCCTTGATAAGCCTTTTTCTGCACTTTAGTACATGGTTTGCTATGAAGAAGAGTTACAAGGAGCCTAGGACAGGGTAAGAAGAATTAAGATGTAAAACAAAATTAAGGAACAACCTAAGTTGAATTCATTCTTTTCAAATGATGTCTTCATCATGTCTAAATAGGTATGATCATCTAATAATTTCCTCTATCAATATATTTTCACTCATGGTAAATGTATGGAACAAAGGACTTGAATTGCATGAATGGGTCTTGGGGTATGAAATCATCTTTGAGTGTGTAAATAGAAGGTTTGGATACTTATATGGCACTAAATCATTGGTCCCAAATTGATCAAAATGACAAATAGATGTAGATAAAATAGTAAACTTCTTACATAGGGACTACTATGTTATGGTCTTAAGAGGCAATTTTGATCTACACTTTGAATAAGACAAGTAATGACAATTATATGGTTCTTATTGATGGGTTAAGTTTGTATACATGTTGGAACAATATCATAAGAGTCTATTAGCTCACAAATGTGTGAATTGATACAATAAATAAACCATTAAGAGCTCTCCATCTAGATTCCTATAAGAAATAACTCATATGATTATGAACAAAGTATTGATTGCAAATATATAATAGATGACTTCATAAGCGTATTGGATGTTGCTTTAGGCAAGGTCAAAGAGTTTCAAGATCTATCTTAAAGAGTGAACTCTCACCTTAATAACCAGAGGTTAGTCATCTTGACCATATATTCATTGGGAAGAAAAGAGCAAGTATGATATGAGAGTATAATGAAACATGGAGGACATAGCATATAAGGTCATAAAGATCCAATGAATACTAATCATGGTTGAATCTCTGATATGATGAAGACCTATTTAGAACCTCAAGAATGACACCTCATTAGCTTAAAGAGATCTAACCTTGTTTGATGGTATTGATGAGTCATCATCAAAGAATGAAGTCTAAAACATGCATGAAGGCCTGTGGGGTTTAAGCTATGAGTATGAACATAATATGCTTATAAAGAGATAACTGGGCTAAGATGGCACACTAGAATCATCTAATATTTCTTTTGAAAGACCAGCAAGCGGATCACAAGTAGTTGTATAACATGGAGTACAACTAGTAAAGGCTATAGGATCCTCAACAATTCTAATGCCTATAGGAGAATCTGCAAAACTAGTAGGCATATGTTACTGGCCATCTAAGAGTTGTTGTTGAATATGATCGGGTATAGCAAGTGAAGCACTATATAGACCTTTGAGTTCAGCTATGGCAACCTCATTATAAATAGGGTTGATGATAAAATGAAACATAATGGGCGAAGAAGATGAACTACTCTTATCCATTAGGGTTTTAGCGGATCCTAAGGCAAGGTATTCTAAAAGTGGGGTTCACCAAAATGATTAACTAAAATGTAGAATTTATAATGCTATTTTGTAGTTAATGTAAGTAGGTACAAAAGTATAATGATATAAACTAAAATACTGATGCTAAATAATTTTATTTGATATATTAAATGAAATGAAATAATGGAAATAAGAAGGGATAGGGTACTAACCTGAAATTAACTTACCTCATTGTGTGTAGGACTGGACTGGATGATGTTTGGACAAGGAAAAGAATGATGGTACTACCTAGGAAATTGTAGTGAGTGAAGATATGTCTATACTGGGGCGCCTTTGGGCGCCCTGTTCTGCAATCTGGGCACTCTCGTCTAGAGAAAAACTTAGGATCTGAATCTGACAGTGTCACAAAGTCTTCACAATATACTCTTATTGTTCGCTCTGTTTTCACAATATCTTCGTGTATGTTGATGTAGCTATGTGATGAAGACTTGCCTACAAAACCCCATACAAAGCATCAAATCCCTAAAAAAAGAAAGATGCAAATGAAGGGGTCAGACTGACCTTAGCTGCCACAATGGTGGACTTAGGACTAAGCGTTGCACTACATTCCATACCCAATGTACTTTTGTGTGCTCGTGTGTGTAATTGTGTGCCTAGGGTGCCCTAGCGTCAATGACGCATAAGTAGGGGGGAATAACTAGATGTAAAAATGTAAATGATGGATGGAATAGAATGAATGCAACCCTTCCCCCTATGCTTGTGTGATGCAGATGTAGAAGATGTCCAAATGCAGTCATTTTCCTTAGTAGATAACTAGCTTATGATAGTAGAATGTCTACCCATAATATGTTGAGTATGTTATGTTTATCTAGGGATATCTTGCTCAAATTTCGACAGTAATGACCCGACATGTCGATTAGTACCTAGGGGAATGAATGGGAAAATAACAAAGACTGGCCTCAAATTGATAAATTAGGCCTAAGTGTTATGGGGACTGGGGTGCCCATGGGCACCCCAACACTACCCTAGGTGCACCAGTTAGAGACTGGAGATGAAAAATGACTAAATAACGACACCTGATACTCCCAAAAAGATGACCAGAATTGTGTAAACAACTGACGACTTTGCAATATAAATGACAATGACAACCGACTAATTGACAATAGGACTAGGGGATGGATCATTAGTGAATGCTTTTATTATGTGAGATTTATATATAAAATAACATACTGGGTGGTGTAAATGTAATAAAAAGTGTGTGACTTTGTGACTAAAGTACCATGATCGAAAAGGTAAGTCTAATTATTCAGTATAACTAGAAATCACACTTGGATGGTGCATTGAAGATGTCAATAAGGAGGGATTGAAGAAGTAAAAGTTGAAGTTGCCTATGGACAACATGTCACTTTTTCTAGGCACGATTTATGAATGTTGGCTAGAATATTGAAGGAGGACCCAAGTGTGCACATAAAAAATAATTTTTATTTTGCCAATGCCTCAAACATGGATTATGCTAGGCATTTCCAAATGGAGTCTCAACGGTTGTTCCTAACACACATCAAGGAAATATAAGGTTGAGGTTTTGAGCTTATGATCGTTAACAGGTGACATCATCAGGACTATTGATAAGGGGAAACCTTAATTACTACCTTAATCACTGAAGAGAAATCCTAATCATAAAGTGCATAAATCAATGACACGAGGAACCTTGAACAAAGAGTTCTTGTATCTAACATATAAAAATTTTGGGAGTCACACATGTATGTCATTTTTCATTGAAGTATTCATCGGCCACACTTTAATTTCTGAGATATATCCAAAGTACGTTGCCTCACATCGCAACCCCTTTCTCTTTCAAACAATTGACATAAATGGCATGTGTCTCATATGTGCTTGGTCGTAAGAAAGATGAGATTCGCATTGGTTTCCCCTCGTAGTTTCCCCACCCCTAGACTTCTTCTCCCTCAAACCCCTTCTTCATTTCCCCTCTTCCTTTCCCAATGTTTCTCTCCCTCCAATTTAATTTATTTGACACATCCCCTTCAGCATTTCCACCAAATATTTCACATACAATTACTAATTATGCCAAAGGCGTTCACAAGTTGGGCTAAGCCCACCCCCCTCTAACACAAGATAAGGACTTGGATGGCAAGATTGGAACCATACTTCATCGACATATTACTATTTTTATTTGATCGAATGGGAGAGGTTTTTCCTGAAAATATAACTCGAATTGCAACTGGATATAGGTACAAAAATCAAATCAAATGTGAATAGTCAAATCAAATCATGTGCTAGCAGAATTGGTGCTTTCCTTTTTTTTGTGAATATACGGATTCCCCGTATTCTATCGCCTCTAGCCTGAAACCTAGGGGAGAGGACCTAGTAGTGGTGTACCCTAAATTAGGGGCCCACCAAATCAATTTAAATATAATATGAGATCCTGATTTTTTCACCAGCACATAGTTTAATATTTTTTTTAATTATTTTTTTTCTTTTGAGTGTTGAATTGGAGGGAAAGACATATTTTGAATCGATTTAAAATTGTAAATTTGAGTTACACTACATTTTGATTGGGACCCATACTTGATCATGGGTGATAATGGTTGAACATTGACAATTTAAAAATGACAATTCTTATATGGCATGATGGGATTGGGTGTTGTCATATCAAAAATGACTAATCACCAGGTACTTTTATGACAACTATTAGGTGTTGTGTATTCAAGACACTATATCAACAATTAGACCCTGCTCAACTATTGGTGTCTCTCCCCTATAGCTTCTCTGGCTCTTGATCCCCTCCTCAAGGCCGAAATTCTTTAGGATCTTGACCACTTCAAGCGAGGAAACATTTTTAACAGACGGATTGGGAGTTTGTGGAAGCATGGGTATCTTCTCCACGGCCCTCCTGGAACGGGGAAATCAAGCCCCATCGCCAAGGCCCAACTACATGAAATACAATGTGTACGACCTAAAGCTCACGTGGGTGCATGACACCTCAGAACTGCATGCGCTTCTCACCCAAACCACATAAAAATCAATTATTATTATTGAAGACATCGATTTCTCACTCAATCTAAAGGACAGGATTGTGAATCCTCCTCAAGAAGATGAAAACGGGAGCAAAGTTACTCTGTCTGGCTTTCTTAATTTCACAGATGGGTTGTGGTTGTGCTGCATAGAGGAGCGTATCATTGTGTTTATGACCAACTATGCTCGACCCAAGGATGGACATGCACATCCTCCTCTCCTTTTTCACTTTCCCCCAATTCAAATCTCCCGCCTTCAACTATTTTCATATTGAGGATCATTCGATGTTTCCCGTTGTGGAAGAGAAGATGGAGTGTGGGGTTCAGATGATTTGTGCAGAGATTATAGAAGTTTTGACAAATAAAGCAGAGGACCCTCGTGAAGCAATGAACAATGTAATTTGTGCTATGGATGGAAAGCTCAAGGAAAAAGAGCCTTTGTTTCCGTCCATGTCCACACAAGCCAACATGAAATATGTTGAAGAGGAACAAGAGAGCCCTGAATCAACAAAGAACTCCCACAAATGATGTTTAGGAAAAAGACGAAGAAAATATAGTGGACGTGGTAGGGGCACTGAATCTTACATCTTTAACTAAATACAAGGCTTGTTTTACCCAACCGAAGAAGTTCAAAGACATTTTCATGTTCATTGTTTCAAGCCTCACAAGGAATCGTTTTTTTTTTTCTACTCATAGTCTTAGTTTTTACATCAACAATGCAATACATTTAACCATAAACATTGCATTTAAATCTAATCAGATGTTGAAAGAGTAAAATAAGATTTAATTGTATAAATAATTTTCAATGTAAGACTAGTCAATTTTAGAAGGTTTACGAAGAATATATGTTTTTGCATGAATTTTGAATCACAACCAAATCGGAGTCTTTACTTTCTATAACCATCAAAACACTCTTCTAAAACCGAAACTCTATTTCCCCGGAACTAGAACTATAATGTTTTAGTAATCCCACCACATTATTGCCATACAGAGAAATGACCGCAAACAACAGCATAGACAGAAAAACGTGCACGAAATCTACCGCTCGCACCGAAAGATGTCAGGAAGCACGAAAGTGCGCAGCAAGCGAGGAGAATTTATGTCATGTAACGGAGGATGGGGTTGGAGAGCAGCGGGAAGAGCACTTGAAAAATGAGGTTGGTTCCAGTGGGAGGGAGGTTCGCCAGATTGGCCGCACCGACCAACGTTTCTGTCAATGCCGAATTACTTTTCCCCTGGTTATCAGTTTGGAGCGGTTTTTCTTTAAGAAGAGTAGTTTTCTCAGAATCTAGATACGCTTTGTTGGGTTTTGCCATCGAAATTAATCTTCTGTTTGCAGATTCCGACATTATATTTGCTAATATCCAGGGCGAGAATAGATTTCCATTATGTTGGAATTCTTGGATTTATATGTATTTATAGGCGCATTAGAAGAGTAAAATAGTAGATGGACGGAAGAAGCGATGCTTTTATGGAGACGACTACCCTCCACTTAATTTGCACTCATGTATGTGTTAATTTGTTAGCTTGGACCGCTGTTCGTCCATTTGCTAAGATTAGATAATAGTTATCTTATTGTTGAGAATGTATTTAATTATTTTCTAATTTTTCATTTCTTTTAGTGACACTTTGCAACGTATTTGTTATGGTTGTTAAGTTGTTATGTATCTCAGTAGTCGATTGAGAATCGATCTCGGCCGTTGGTTTACCAATGAGAGTAGTATAAAAGGAGGTCATTGGGCATTTGGAGAACACTAGTTTGGAGAAACATTTGCAGTGCTAGCAAGTGACTTTTTAAGTTTGTAGTGATAGCAAATAGTCTTGTAGTGTTAGCAAGGGTGCAGTGATAGTGTTGGAGATAACAGTGGGGGAATATCAGCAAGAGAAGTTGGGAGATTGTCGGAGTTCCGCCAGTAAGAGGTAAGGAATCTTTGTATCTCTTAATTTATTGAAATTAATATAATTCCTCATTTGTAGAACTAGTTTTCCGTTAGGGGTTTTTCCAAGGACAATTTGTCTGAAAATATTGTGTTCTTTGTGTTACGCATTTCTTTTTGTATTTTTATTAGTGAAGTTGCAGTTGTGTTATTTTTCGATATTAAGTATGAATTATTTTTCAGTAGTTAAATAATCTTTTAAGATAGGAGATTAATAATCAGTGATTGTAATAGAATATTCACATGGTATCAGAGTTGTGATAAGGGTAGAAAAGGTTTTCCCTAGGAAAGAAATTGAGGGTTTTTATAACCTAGTTGATCTCTTTAAATTCTTTTTACTTTTATCCTTTGAGATGACTTCAGCTAGTTTAAGAGATCAAGACAGATTAGATGGTGCCTCAAATTTTGGTGTTTGGAAGGCCAAACTTTCTTTATTGTTAGAAGAGAATGGTATAAAGGATTATGTTAACATTGTTATAACTATACCTACAGACACAACACAGCTTGTAGCATACAAGAAAGAGGATGCCAAGGTGAGGAGGATTGTCCTTGATGGTGTTAAGGATCATATTGTTCCACACATCTCTAAGTTAGATACATTGAAGAAGATGTGGGGTGCCATTCTGAATCTGTACCAAAATGCTACCACTAACCGGAAGTTAATTCTCAGAGAAAAGTTGAAGAATACACAGATGAACAAGGGAGAAGACGTTATAAGTTACCTCACCAAGCTTATACTCATCAAGGATGAGTTAGCAGATGTTGGAGATAAGCCAGATGATGATGAGCTAGTAAGAATAGCCCTAAATGAGTTTACTAAACAGTGGGATGTATTTGTTCAAGTTGTTAGTGGATGAGACACCTTACCAAGTTGGGATCGACTTTGGAATAATTTCACTCAGGAGGAGTTTAGACTAAGTATTGTCAATGGGGCCAACAAGAGTCAGAAAAGTGAGGGAGAACAAGAAAATGTTGCCCTGGCTGGAAAAGGGAAAGAAAAGAAGGGATTTAGCAAAGGATCAAATTCTCAAAGTGAGAAGAAGAAGGACATGTCTAAGGTCAAGTGATATGGCTATCACGATTTTGGCCACTATGTTAGTAACTTCCCGCAAAGGAAGATGAACGATAAGAAGGGAAAGAACCAAGTGGCGGCTTCAACAAGTGCAGAGGATATCTCTAGGAGATTGGAGGATGAGTTTACACTCATAGCTTGTATGGTCAACTCAACCTCACAGTGTGTTTGGTATATAGATAGTGGGACGTCATTTCATATGACAGGAGTTAGAGAGTACTTCTCTAGTTACAAGGAGGAGGACATCAATATCCAGATTTCTATGGGGAATTTGTCCAAGCTCAACCTAGTTGGGAAAGGGATTGTTTAGTTTCAGAGGGAGAATGGAAATATAGTTCCACTTCATGATGTCTTGCATGTGCTAGGCTTAGGTATGAATCTAATTTTTGTATCTATTCTTTAGGATAAAGGTTATAATGTAATTTTTAGAGGGACACATGTGTTAATTAAACACAAGGATTGGAAATCACCCATAACTATTGGAGTTAGGAGTGGTTGCCTTTATAGGTTACATTTTGATACTCATAAGGCACTTATGAGCAGTAGTAATCCTAGAGATCTTGGAGAGTTATGACATAGGAGGATGGGCCATATTCATCATGGAGCACTTAAATTGCTTTGTGAGACAGTGATAGGTGTTCTAGAGGTGACCACAGAGCATGATGATGTATGTAAGGGATGTGCATTGGGGAAGTTTGTGAAAGCATCTTTCCCAAGGAGTGACAATAGATCTAAGGGTGTTCTTGATCTAGTACATTCAGATGTATGTGGACCATTGTCAATAAAGTCTCTCAAAGGATATGTGTACTATGTTACATTTATTGATGATTTCTCTAGGAAGACCTAGATATAATTCTTGAAGACCAAGGATGAGGTTTTTAGTCACTTCCAAGAGTTCAATGCTCTTGCGGAGAACTTGATAAGAAGGAAGATAAAGGTTCTTAAATCAGATAATGGATCCTAGTACAAAGGAAATGACTTCCAGGATTTTTGTACCAGAGAAGGAATCAAGAGAGAGTGCATGGTTCCTAACAATCCACAACATAATGGAGTTGCTGAGAGGAAGAACCGTTCTATGATTGGAGGCAACAAGGGATATGCTACATGACCAGGACATGCCCCACTATCTATGGGCAGAGGCATGTAGTACATAGCAGTTTACATTCAGAATAGGGTTCCACATAAGGTACTAGGGAAGATGACACCAGAGGAAGCTTTCACAAGGAAGAAGCTAGATGTAGGTCACTTCAGGATATTTGGGATTTTCACATATTGTCATATTCTAGAAGATACATGTACCAAGTTATATCAAACTGTAGAGAAGGGGTACCTTGTTGGGTACGGTGAAACTTCAAAGGAATATAGGATTTTTATTCTAGGGACTAGAAGAATTAATGTCAGATGTGATGTCAAATTCATGGAGGACAAAGTGTTTAGAAGGTCCAGATATGTGCTAGCAGATGATCAAAGTGAGCAGCTAACAAAAGCTCCAAGTCCAAGTCAAGGGCAACAAAGATCAAGTATACTTACTAGTACAAGCATAGACTTACGTAGTGAAGATTCACAGAGTATGGAGTAACTGGTGCAGCAAGATATGCATCTAGAAGATTTAGAGGTTGATATTTCATCCTCTATAGTTAGTAGCAGGAACCGTGAGGTTCAAGACACACAAAGAGATACTCAGGAGTTTTTGGGAGCTTCTAAAAAGAGTACGAGATAGAGGAAAGGACTAGCCAAGTTCAATGACTATGTGGCATTAGTCAGCTAGTTGGTAGATAGTGAACCTTCCAGCTATGAAGAGGCTACACAACATTAAGTATTGCAAGATGCTATGGTTGAGGAATATAATTCAATAATGCATAATGATGTGTGGGAGGTAGTGCCTAGACCAATAGATAGGGCAGTAGTTGGATCACGCTGAATCTTCAAGATAAATCACGGTGTAGATGGTAGCATCGAGAAATACAAGGCAAGGTTTGTGGCAAAGGGGTTCTCTCAGAAGGAGGGAATATACTATGAGGAGACATTTGCTCCAGTGGCTAGGTATACTTCTATATGAGATGTTATCTCATTTTCAACGTAGATGGGATGGTAGATCCATCAAATGGATGTCAAGACAACATTCCTTGATGGTGAATTGAAGGAGGAGGTATACATAGAACAACAAGAAGACTTTGTAGCACACAACAAAGAGACCCAGGTGTGCAGATTGAAGAAATCCTTGTATGGACTCAAGTAGGCTCCTAGAGCGTGGTATGAGTGCATTAATACATACTTGCAAGAAATGGGCTTTGTGAAGAGTGAGGAAGATGGTAACCTCTACTACTTGGTGGTTCGGGGTGAGGCTCTCATTCTTGTTCTATATGTAGATGACTTGTTTCTTATAGGTACACTAGGGCTCATAGAGGAGTGCAAGAGGGACCTTGCAGCAGAGTTAGAGATGAAGGACATGAGACTCATGCACTATTTTCTAGGCATGGAGGTTTGGTTGATAGATGGAGAGATTTTCCTTGGTCAAGGGAAAAATTGCATTGAAATCTTGAAGAGATCCAAGATGGAGGATTGTAAAGCCATGTCTACACCTATGATCACTAATTGGAGGAAGGTAGATACATCTAAGGAAAAAGATGTAGATCCCACCTTATATAGGCAGTTAATTGGTTTTCTCATGTATTTGGTCAACACCAGGATGGATATAGCATTTGTAGTAAACTCTCTTAGTCAGTTCATGGTTGAGCCAAAGAGAGTGCATTGGACAGTACGACCAAGCATGTGTTGCGTTATTTGTGAGGTTCAGCTGAGTATGGGATCAGATATGTTTGAGGTGAAGGAATCAAGATGATAGGCTATACTGACGTAGATTGGGCAGGTAGTATAACAGACAAAAGGAGCACTTCAGGGTGTTGTTTTAGTTTAGGATCAGGAGTTTTTTCTTGGTTCAGCAAGAAGCAGAAGTCTGTGGCTTTGAGTTCAATCAGAAGCAAAATGCATTGCAGCTAGCACAGTCGACATGTGAAGCTATATGGCTTCGGAAGTTGCTAGTGGCCTTGTTTGGTCAGAAGGTTGAGACTACTGTGATATACTGCGACAATCAAAGTTGCATCAAGTTTTCTGAGAATCTAGTGTTTCATGATAGGTCTAAACATATAGATATCAGGTATCACTTCATCAAGGATTGTGTACAACAAGGTATTGTTTAGCTATAATACATACCTACACAGGAGTAGGTAGCTAACATTCTGACTAAGGCATTTGGGAAGGTGAAATTTATCTTCTTCAAAGATAAGATGGGTGTCATGCAGAATAACTTCCTTGCTAAGAGGGAGTGTTTGTTTATTAGATTATATAGATGTTTGTCCATTTTCTAAGATTAGATAATAGTTATCTTATTGTTGAGTATGTAATTAATTATTTTCTAATTTTTGATTTCCTTTAGTGACACCTTGCAACCTATTTGTTATGGTTGTTAAGTTGTTATGTATCTCAATCATCGATTGAGAATCGATCTTGGCCGTTGGTTTACCAATGAGAGTAATATAATAGGAGGTCATTGGGAATTTGGAGAACACAAGTTTGGAGAAGCATTTGCAGTGCTAGCAAAAGGAGTTTTTAAGTTTGCAAGTGATAGTAAATAGTCTTGCAGTGTTAGCAAGGGCGTAGTGATAGCGTTGGGGATAGCAGTGGGGGAATATCAAAGGGAGAAGTTGGGAGATTGTTGGAGTTCTGCTAGTAAGAGGCTAAGGAATCTTTGTATCCCTTAATTTTCTGAAGTTAATATAATTCCTCATCTGTAGAACTAGATTTTCCCTTAGGAGTTTTTCCCAGGGAAAATTTGTGTGAAATATATTGTGTTCATTGTGTTACAAATTTCTTTCCATATTTTTATTAGTGAAGTTGCAGTTGTATTATTTTTCGATATTAACTATGAGTTAGTTTTCGGCAGTTAAATAATCTTCTAAGATAGGAAATTAATAATCAGTAGCTGCAATAGAATTTTCACTGTATGTGCATTTCCCATAAAATTAACCATCCAACATGCCATGCTCCCATCAATTACACATTACTTGTCCATTTTTGCCGGCACCGATGCAGGTCTAATCCGTTGTCTTGTCAAATTCTACAGTCTTCTCTGGCGACGGCATAGAACGATTCGGAGGATTGGGACAGTGATGACGGTTTGCGGTTGTACGTGAAGCATTAACTGCGCTTTGGTGGAAGCGCTTCCGCTAAAATATCCTGTGTCTGCCTGCAAAATTTTGAATATTGAAAGCCCGCCGGAGTTTCAGTTTTGTTGTTTGATCGGTCATGACGCTCAAATGGAGAGTAGCCGATGAGACGAAGAGAACAAAAGTTCTTATATGCAGAAACAAGCATGATTTCAAGAATGGAGAATAGTTTTATTTTTCTGCTCTATGGATGCATAGATCATATGGACCGGTATAACCATTAAGAACCTGACGTGTTATTTCGCGCTGGAGGAAACCATTTTTCGGTGGAAGGGAAGGTGACTACATGGTGATATGCGGGGCACTCTTACTCCCTCATTTTTTCTCGCTACCAAATCTGCACATCCATCCAGCGACAATGGAGTGGGGTTATTTTCCCAGAAGTGGAGCTACAGGGTAGATACTATGAGGATTGCATAATCATATCCGTGTGAAAGGAAGGCTCCGGTTATAGGATTCTCATCCAAACGTCTGCCTTGGCCCTGGTTATTTCGCCTACCTCAAGCCTTGGGGGCATCTGGATGGAATTCCTCCTCGACCTCGTGTGAAGATGACAAGGGAGCGATTTGAGAGATGGAGGGACTGTTTGTCAAAGATACAACTGTTTTTCCCACTGCACTGTGTGTTAAACCAACGATAACCATACTTTCTCTTACCCTCTGCATTTTTCGTTACGTTTCACAGTCTCTCTTTCAATAGTCTAGCGGTTGACCCAAGTATTTTTAGTTTCAAAGGAATAACAAAACGTTTTTGAAAATTAATAATATTGGATATGGCGCATGAAGTACATTTATAATACTTGATAAAACCCTTATAACTTATCAATAAATTTAGCTCATGTGGATATTAGATAGAATGCATAATGCAAATGTATGGTAAACATATTGTAATTGTACGAGCAAATTTTGTTTTGAAAAATAGGAAAGTTGTATTACCTAATCAATGTAACAAATATGACCACACACATTGAAAATCCCCTCCAAACCACATACATAAATCAATAAAATTTGAATTAATTGCATAAAATTTCTTTCATCAATAATAATTGATAAGAGGATTATTATGATAATGGCATAATTGCTAGAAATAAACAAGAGATTATAATTGAAGTCGAATGTGTTTGATTGTATTTAATTGATGTTATATTAAAAATTACTCTAAAGAAATAAATTATACCTTAGAAAATGTATTTTTTGTAAGGGATACAAGTGTCTCTATTTGTCTATATTTGTATTACTTGTTTTTCAATTGATATATATGATGCATTACATATAAGTTCAAATATACCATAATCCTTCTGCCAAAATGGAAGTGGTCCTCTTATTAAAATAATAGTTGATAGGTTTAGTGATGAGTATGTTTGTTTCTTAGTCTTTAGATCTCCCCTTTTGTAGCTCTCAAATATTATTATGTCAAATTGCCTCTAAATAGATGTCTTCCTACCCCAAGTCAAATATCCCTCTTCAATGCATTTTGGAATTGCTTCAATGACTCTAAATGCCCCCATTAAATAGAAAAATGAATTTGACATCAATTGGTTGGCTTGGTTTATGGTAACATATAAATCCCAATATACCACGATTTGTATGATGATAGGGGTAAAATCACAATTCAAGTGGCCCTCTTATTATCACAAGGGTTGATTGGTTGCAAAATCAGTATGTATTCTTCTTCAACCTTCCCATCTCTTTTGTGGCTTCGTAATCTAAAAAACAATCATATGCAATTTCCTAGGAGCTTAATAAATACCCTACTACTCCAAATTATATATGCGTCTTCAATACATCTTGGAATTTCATCTACGACTCTAAGAATCCTCATGTATAAAGAGGTACATGTAGAGCGTTTTTAAGAGGAAGAGGATGTAGAGACAAGAAAGGAATTGTACAAGAATTACTAGAGGAGGGCTTGATATGAGAATATATCATCCCATGCACAGTAGATTGCATTATTGTTACAAAATAAAGGATGAGAACGGAGGATGTGCACTAATTCTATATCCATCAACAAGATAACCATAAAGTATAGATTTCCATTTCTGCACATGGATGATTTGATGTATTGTTCGATTGGAGAATGATAATTTTCTAAGATTGATTTGAATACTAGATATCACCAAATTATATATTAGATAAGGAGATGAGTGGAAAACTTCTTTCTGAATATAGGAAGTGATGTATGAGTGTTTTGTGAAGGAATTTGGATTAAACATTGCATCAACTAGATTCAAGTGGTTAATGATTGAAGTCCTTCAAAATTAAAAAAATTGACGATCCTTCCAGACTAAAATAATGACGGTCCTTCTAAATTAGTGATGGTTGATAGTCTAACAATATTCAAACTCCTCTCAATTTCTCTCTAAAAGTTGTAACTATAATTTGATACCACTTGGTGGAAAACCGGATGGGATTGTTGCTATTCTATGACGTTTAAAGAATTCAACACGGTAGAATGTACTCAACACAACACAAGAATTTCTCTGTTCACTTGAAAAGGCTTACCAAAATCATTTTTAACCATGAATCCCATATTGAGTATTACATGCCATACTTTCTCCTCTTTGGTATTTCCATCATACATTTCATGTGCAATTGGTAATATACAAAAAAATTAGAAAATTCAAAATGTAACTTTAGATACATAATGTGATTGATAGAGAGTGTTCTTCCGAGAAAGATAGGATACCGCATGGTAAGGATACTTTATGCTTAAGATTTGACAAAGTGGCATACACCTTCCACTCCAAGACCTAATGAGATCGAAATATTTTGACTTTTGTGATGTTAGTCAAAAATAGTTGGAGATTTTAACATTTTTTTTTTTATCAAATTTCTAATTATAAAAAATTTGATCTCCACATATTATATACGACGCAATCATCTTGTTTCAGGGAATAATCATATAGTTTGGTATGGTCTTGAATTTGTGTCATACGATTCTAACCTTAAGTATATAGTTTAGGCCCATGTTACAAAATAATGAATGAATCTTAAATTTTTATTTAATTAGTTGATATTGTATTATATTGTTTGATAAATTGTGATCATAGATTGATATCATATTAACTAATACATGGATTAAATATCAAAACCGTGCTCCATTTTTTCCACTTTATATACCTCTAAACAAATGAATTTTAATACCAATGAGGGGTCAATCAATTCCTTGAAAGGTTGAAACAATGCCAAGTGCAAATGGATACCCCGAGATTCTGAGTTTTCAAACGATCAACATGTGACTAGGGAAAAGGTTGCAAAGACCAAAAATCCTACCAAAGAGATCAACATGTGGCACATAGTTGATGCATGGTGAAGCTTGGTGATTGATTACAGTACACTAACCACGAGTTTAAATTTGATGTTCTACCCTAGCTATACAATTAAATCTTAGACGTCCCACGAAAAGCATGACACAAGTTTTTAAATTTCTGTTCATATCATTTGATTCAGATCTCCATTTCACATGGAGATGGTAACATTAGAAAGGTATCGAAGAGAAATATCCATTGATTTATTATTTAGAGGTAATGGTGAAGAGATTATGGATATTTTCATGACAACAATTTAAGATAGAAATCTACTTTTGGATTGGGGATGATTTTTAAAAAAATGAATTATTTTCTTTAACACTTGAATGGAAGTTTAAGATTACTCTCTTAGCATTTTTTTACAAATGAACTTATGGTAGTCGAAGTTAGCATTGTGATAGGGAACTCGGGAAGAATGAGTATGATCTGTAGTTAGGAAAACTTGGCATGTCAATATCCATGTGTTAATTTTTGTGTATGATATAATAAGCCAAAAAACTAGTAATGGAAACTTAACTCTTTAGGATAGTTAGTGATATGTATAGTATAATCTTTCCCTTTTTCAATGAGTTATGTAATAACATGATTGAGTTTTCTAATGAATATTTGATCTTTTATAAAATTATTGTATTTATTTAATTTTTTCATATAAATAATTAATTCTATATTTTTTTTGGAAAATAAATATAATTTTCATTTACTTATTTAGATATGAAATTTAAATTACGAACTTTAATGACACATAATGAAAACATAATAAGTAAATAATAAAAAAGTTGAGCATAAAAGACGTGCAACCTAATCAAAAGGAATCACTAAAGAATCCTATGAGAGTGGGGACACTCCTAACATCATTAGGAATGTGGGGAAAATTTAGAAAAAGACTCGGTTCATGTTGTCGGAAATAAAATTAGACAACTGGAAACCATTAAGAAATTTAAAAGGGGGGAGAAGAAATGGAGAAATGATGGAAATCCACACAATTCACTAATACATGTGGTGCACAATATATCTTATACGAGAAATTACACATGAGTCACAAAATACATCGGAAGGGATGTAAATTCAACTTAGTTTTTGATGTTGTTTTGATTTTAGTAAAACAAATGAAAAAATTGTATTGTATGAGATCGCATGTCCTTTAGTAATCTAGTTAAATACTTTAAATGATTTTAGTAATCCTCAACAATAAGGAATTTTTTCAAATAGTTCATGTTCCTTATTTAGGGTTCCCAATTTGTATACATGCATGCAATATCGACACTATTTCACTATTATTGTCACCTTCCAAGAAATTGTGTATTTCTGTCTCAGTTTATTAAATTTTTTGAGTAAGATGTCTTTCGGAATGTCCTTGTGAAGGTTTTTGAAGGAAGAGTTGTTTTCCAACAATTAGTCATTTTCAGAGCATTGAGTTTTTGAGGATTTCCCTTTGTTTTACGGGCATTTCAGGTTTTGATGTTCCTTTTGTCCCATGTTCCATCAGGATCCCAGTTCGTTTATTCGTCGTCTTCCCTGCATTGAATTTCTTTCCCTTTATTTTGTGGGTACTTCAGCTTTGCAGAGAAATCACGTCCCAATGACCCAAGTTTGAATTGTGCGAATTTCTTACGGATTACCTAATTTGAATGTATTGTGGAAATTTTAGCTTTTCATGTCCCACATGTCCCAAGTGTTTCCCAGCCTCCGTTTCCCCGCAATCATGTTTTTGACACATTATTTTTCATATTTTCGCGTCCCAAGTGTCCCAACTTCACGCGGGCCAATTGTGCACATTTTCTCCGTCATATCCACATTCCACTATCTTGAGGTGCACTGCATTCAGTTTCACATTCAATTCCCCCCATTGACCTAATAAAAACAAAATATGTATAAATACCTAGGGTAACCATTTGTTTTTACCATTCTCCCTACATTTGCTGCTATTTTCCACTCCATTCACTCTCTCCAATGTTTGTAGCCATGGCAAGGTCCTTTTTCTAGTGTTTTTCAAAATTTCTAGGTGTAACGTGTTCCAGCAGAGGTTGCAAATTGTTGAGAGCAAAGTTCATAGGATCAAGAAGTCCATTGTAGGGTCTTTTTTCCCTTTCCACATGAGCCTGTTCTCTACTATATTTTATTTAGCAAGTTGCTCTTCACTATGAAGATTCATTACAAAGGACATGAACAACTATCTTCATTGGAAACAACCATACCCAAGATAGGAGATAATGATGCTCAACACCTTGACCTATATGAATTTTGGGCGCGGATTGACTGCAAGAACCCTATTATAATTGCTCAATTACTCAAGGAAAGTGGAATAACTTATGCGGGGGGGTGGGGGATTTCCATTTTATATTCAATGTGCTGACATTGTGTTAACCTATGGCTCTTTCTTCAACCCAGATACAAATAGATAATTGATCCTCACAGACAGGTACTTGCTCAAGTGGATGCTAATTGTATTAGTACCACTCTCAAAATTCTAGTAATGGAAGATTCAAACTCTCTCACCAAATCTCAAGCCCATATTCTTTTTTATCGTGACACTATGTTATTTGCCATGTTGAAAAACGCAGGTATTTTTCAACATTTTGAAAAATGTAATCTCGTTCTCCAAAAGGCGCAACCCTTGGTACTTTTCCTTTTTGTTGTAAACATTGACTCCACATAAAGTACTAGTCAGCTGGAGAAGGGTTGAGTTTTTCCAAAGCAATAAGAAATAGGTCGTGTATTCTGCCATGTTGAAAAACACACGGTGTTTTTCAACACTTTGAAAAAACCAATCCTGTTTTCCAAAAGGCATAACCCCCGATGCTTTTCCTTCTTGTTGTAAACATTGACTCCACATCAAGTACTAGTCAGTTAGAGAAGGGTTGATTTTTTTCAAAGCGATAAGAAACAGGTCATGTATTTCGTCACGTTGAAAAATGCATGGTGTTTTTGAACACTTTGAAAAAACTGATCCTATTCTCCAAAAGGTGCAAGCCCTGGTGCTTTTCCTTCTTGTTGTAAACATTGACTCCACATAAACTACTTTTCAGGTGGAGATGAATTGAATTTTTCCAAAGCGATGAAAAATAGGTCATGTATTCCGCCACGTTGAAAAACGCACGGTGTTTTTCAGCATTTTGAAAATCACAATCCAATTCTCCAAAAGGTGTAACCCACGGTGTTTTTTCTTCTCCTTGTAAACATTTACTCCACATTAAATACTTATCGTGTGGAGAGGGGTTGAATATTTCCAAAGAGTTGAAAACAGAGTGTGTTACTCGCCACGTTGAAAAACACACGGTGTTTTTCAACATTTTGAAAAACGCAATCCCGTTCTCCAAAAGGTGTAACCAGCAGTGCTTTTCCTTCTCCTTGTAAAAATTGACTCCACATCAGCTACTTATCAGGTGGAGAGGGGTTGAAGTTTTCCAAATCGATGAAAAACAGAGTGTGTTTTCCACCACGTTGAAAAACGAATGGTATTTTTTAGCATTTTGAAAATCGCAATCCCATTCTCCAAAAGGTGTAACCCGCAGTGATTTTCCTTCTCCTTGTAAACATTGACTCCACATAAACTACTTATCAAGTGGAGAGGGGTTGAATATTTATAAAGCGATAAAAAATAGAGTGTGTTATTCGCCACATTGAAAAACACACGGTGTTTTTCAGCATTTTGAAAAACACAATCCCATTCACCAAAAGGTGTAACCCACGGTGCTTTTCCTTCTCCTTGTAAACATTGACTCCAAATCAAATAATTATCAGGTGGCAAGGGGTTGAATTTTTCCAAAGTGATGAAAAATAGGTCGTGTATTCGGCCACGTTGAAAAACACACGGTGTTTTTTAGAATTTTGAAAATCGCAATCCCATTCTCCAAAAGGTGTAACCCGCAGTGCTTTTCCTTCTCCTTGTAAACATTGACTCCACATTAACTACTTATCAGGTGGAGAGGGGTTGAATATTTCCAAAGAGATGAAAAGCAAAGTGTGTTATTCGCCACGTTGAAAAATGCATAGTATTTTTCAACATTTTGAAAAACGTAATCCCATTCTCCAAAAGGTGTAACCCGCGGTGTTTTTCCTTCTCCTTGTAAACATTGACTCCACATCAACTACTTATCAGGTGGAGAGGGGTTGAATTTTTCCAAAGCGATGAAAAATAGAGTGTGTTTTTCGCCACTTTGAAAAACGCACGGTGTTTTCTCAGCATTTTAAAAATCACAATCCTTTTCTCCAAAAGGTGCAACCCACGGTGATTTTCATACTTGTTGTAAACATTGAATCCATATAAAATACTTATCAGGTGGAGAGGGGTTGAATATTTCCAAAGCGGTGAAAAACAGAGTATCTTTCGCCATGTTGAAAAATGCACGGTTTTTTTCAACATTTTGAAAAATGTAATCTCGTTCTCCAAAAGGTGAAACCCGTGGTGATTTTCCTACTTTTTGTAAACATTGACTCAACATTAACTAATTATCAAGTGGAGAGGGGTTGAATTTTTCCAAAGCGATGAAAAACAGAGTGTGTTTTTCACCATGTTGAAAAGCGCACGATGTTTTTCAACATTTTGAAAAGCGCAATCCCATTCTCCAAAAGCTGTAACCCGCGGTGATTTTCCTTCTTCTTATAAACATTGACTCCACATAAACTACTTATCAAGTGGAGGGGGGTTGAATATTTACAAAGTGATGAAAAATAGAGTGTTTTATTCGCCATGTTGAAAAACACATGGTGTTTTTCAGCATTTTGAAAAACACAATCTCGTTCTCCAAAAGGTGTAACCAGCGGTGCTTTTTCCTTCTCCTTATAAACATTGAATCCAAATCAACTAATTATCAGGTGACAAGGGGTTGAATTTTTCCAAAGAAATGAAAAACATAGTGTGTTATTCGCCAATTTGAAAAACACGTGGTGTTTTTCAACATTTTGAAAAACACAATCCCGTTCTCCAAAAGGTGTAACCCGCGGTGATTTTCCTACTCCTTGTAAACATTGACTCCACATCAACTACTTATCAGGTGGAGAGGGGTTGAATTTTTCCAAAGTGATGAAAACAGATTGTGTTTTTCGCCACGTTGAAAAACGCATGGTGTTTTTCAGCATTTTGAAAATCACAATCTCGTTCTCCAAAAGGTGTAACCTGTGGTGCTTTTCCTTCTCCTTGTAAAAATTGAATCTACATCAAATACTTATCAGGTGGAGAGGGGTTGAATTTTTCCAAAGCGATGAAAAACAGAGTGTGTTATTCACCAAGTTGAAAAACGCATGGTATTTTTCAGCAATTTGAAAAACGCAATCCCGTTCTCCAAAAGGTGTAACCCGCGGTGCTTTTCCTTCTCCTTGTAAACATTGACTCCACATCAAATACTTATCAGGTGGAGAGGGGTTAAATATTTCCAAAGTGATAAAAAACAGAGTGTGTTATTCGCCACGTTGAAAAATGCACGGTGTTTTTCAGCATTTTGAAAATCGCAATCCCGTTCTCCAAAAGGTGTAACCCACAGTGTTTTTCCTTCTCCTTGTAAACATTGACTCCACATCAACTACTTATCAAGTGGAGAGGGGTTGAATTTTTGCATCTAGTAATTGGTCCAATAATTCTTTTTTTTTGACAAATTTAAATATTGCAGTCTAAGTCTTTCATGCTCAATTTTATAAAATGTTTCTTTATTCATTGCAAGTTTCAATTTTATTTCCATATGAAATGACGGGGACGACTCATCTTCTTGTTCAACTCCAACATCTTCGTTTGCAAGGCTCTCTACAGTCTTTCTAAACATTTCTAGCTTAATACTTATATGCTTTACGTGGGATAGGAATGTTCAATAGATTCCTGGAAACACTACACAATCCTAAGAATCATCAATTATCCACATAATAAACATATTCATTGTTAGAGTATAACAGTATGTCCACAACCTCATCTTGGTGGTGTGCATATATCTACCAATATCTAAAGATGATTTGGAATTTGGCACAAGAAAAGAACTTTAAACTTTTACCATGAACTTCTTTCTATAGATGTGTGATGTACACACATGACATCAAGGAGTGAAAGAGTTTGGAATCACTTATTAAGAATTATAGGGAATGTAACCTTTTGTGTTTGAGCTAATTATTTGTTCACACATTCTCGATGATCTATGTAGGATACATTTGTAGATTTTGTAGAGGGATCCTATTTTATAATGTATACACCATAGCCTTAGTGATTGATCTCATGGGGATAGGTATTGTACTGACATCCATAATACTTAAGGTCATAATAGTAAGAGGGACGTCTTTACTATGAGAATCAACAAAAAAGTATTGGTAACATCAATATATGAAAACATAGGAGGTATCATAAAGGATGGGTTGGAAAAAGGTGTGGTAAATGAAGTTTGCACTCCTATCCAAATTATGAATGAAAGATACCATGGGACTAATAGAGTCATCCATGAAATAAAAGATGGCCTTGAACTATCTCCTTTATGGATATTCTAATGGACTTTTGCTAAAAACATCTCTTATTTTAGTTAGCTACCATGTGTTATGTCATCACCTATAGTGGTAGTGATAACAAGTAAAGGAGTAGTTATGATAGCTCGGGGATTGATAGAATAGATGGAAGATGGTGGGAAGATGATAATACCAAATTGAGTAATGGAAGATGAAGATGATGTGGAAATAGGGGTCATGATAAGGATATCCTAAATAATAGAGGTATTAGAGATGGCATGGCCTTGGCTTAAAATTAGAAAATCACCTAAAACTTCAACCTCCATAAAAACCACAAGGAGTTACTAGCTACAAAACCTCTACTAAATTTGTAGGAATGTTTGAAATCGATCTGGTATGAGAAATATTAGAAATTGATACAACTTATGTCAAAGAGTCAATTGGATAAAAAAACTTTTTTAAGGAATAATAACTTGGGAAAAAATACTTGAGACATACTCAAAGAATCACTATCAAATAAATCAATTGGTGTGAAAAAAATACTTGTGAAAGGAACTTCTGAAGAGACAATACACAACTTATTATGCCTGTGTGAGGTTTTAGTACAGATTAAGTATGAGAACTAGAGGAACCTTGAGTAACCCCTAGAGGTAGGGATATAGGTGGATCTTATGTGAATGAGGGGAGCTTGGGAATTCTCATGAGTATGGATTTTATCAAATTCTCTTTATTTTCCTCTTATTCATCATATTATCCATACCCCTCTTATGTTTATTCCTCTCCAACTAGTTATCAACTATAGCTTTGATAATTCCATGTTGTACTTTCTTCTTGTGTATCATAATTTTAATCTAATTCTAAATAGAAGAAAACTTAACTTGGGGCTCCTTTATGACACAATTTAGCATTCATTAATTATGATATAGGTTTGGGATATATTTTAGAGATACTTACGACGATATAGGATCAATGTATACTGAGGAGACCATAAGTGAAATGTGATGCAAGTAAGTGTTTCCTTCACATGATGTTGTGTAAGAGGGACTTAATGTGTTTTACAAAAAAATTGGTGTGATAAGCATGACCTTGGAAGGGAGAAGTGTCACTTCCCAATCAAACACATACATAAGAACTATCTTTATAAAAAGGAGGATTTCATGTTTCAGAGAATTATGTCAAAATTAAAATTTAGATTTTAGATGTTAAGATCGAAGAAAAAGAAGATAAGATAGAAGGAAAAAAAGAGAAGAAATATGCTCATTCATGCATTAAGACTCTTTGGTGGAGCCCATTGGTACACTGGGGATATATAGATAGGAATTACCCCCTCTTTTGTATTTTAGATATATGAGAAATGATGTAATTGTATTCCCTTGATAATTGTCCATATTTTGGAACATTGTTGTTTCGTACTTGTAATGAATGTGTATGTTAGTGCTCTCTCTCATAAAATTTTCTTTGGGTGTATTTTTTCCCCTTGCTAAGTTGTTGTTTTGGAATTACATGCATGGTTTATAAATAATGGATTTTTAGACCAACAAAATTTACACCAAAAATAAGTAATTGCGCACTAAATTACTTAAAATACATCCACAAATTTACATCATAAATAGTCTTTTGTTTTAGTTTTTGCCTTAAATTAGTTATTGGCGAATGCTTAGCAAAGTTGACAAATATTTGCATAACCAAGAAGCAGATTATGAGGAATCTAAATAAAAAAACAATAACAAATTAGCTACATAAGTACTATACTCAATAACATGGTTTATAAATAATGGACGAGAATAGATTGTTAAAACAACAAAAAAACACCAAAAGTCAAAGATTGCACACTTTAATTCTTTGTAAAGACTTCTGAAGTTTGGCTTTAAAACATGTTCACATTTTTTTGTTTTTCCCTCAGCTTAAATGTATACCCCCTCCTAAGAAAATTTGACAAATATTTACATAATGAAGAAGTAGATTGTGAGGAATTCAAAGAAAAATAATAATATACAATGACAAGGACTAACAGATTAGCTACATATATATTATATTTATTAACATAGTTTATAAATAATGGACGAGAATGAATTGCTAAAACAACAAAAAACACACCAAAACTCAAAGATTGCACACTTCAATTCTTCATGAAGACTTCCTAAGTTTGGCTTAAAAACATATTCACATATTTGTATTTTTTCTTGAGCTTAAATGTATGCTCCCTAATAAGAAAATTTGACAAATAGCTACATAACAAAGAAGTATATTACAAAGAATCCAAAGAAAAATAATAATATACAATGACATGGATTAACAAATTAGCTATAAAAATATTATACTTAATAATATGGTTTATAAATAATAGACAAATACGACAACTATTTGTATATAAATCATAGACAAATTTGACAAATATTTGTTTATCTAGAAAGTAACATCTAAATAAAAAGAGTAAAATATGATAGTAATTGTGTCACTTACCTAATGTATATATATATTTAAGTATACATATGAAATGCCATAATTCACAATATTTATAAATAACAAATTTGTTAACATTGTGAAGAAGGTCCCTATGCTTAATCAATATCATTGTGTTTCTCTTTGTGGTCAGTCTTTCTTATTTGCATGACTTCTTATAATGTCATATATTTTAATGTATTGACCATGACACCCTCACAAGCAACCAATTTTTGTGGTTTGCTTTGTTTCTTCTTTAGATGCATGAATTCAATCATTCTTGAGCGTATAATTTTCTTTTCCTCCACTATGTACATCTTCAATATCAATATAACACTCATGTTATTATTATTTATTAAATATATATTTGTTGATTGATTTTTCTATTTTCCCATTTTGCTCCAGATTCCTCAGGAAAACTAAAAAGACTGATTACATCGAATTGCAGCCAGAATGAGTCAAAATGCTGGATGGAGTGCTATGACCAAACAAAAATTCTTTCCAATGGGGAGAACTAGAGAAGTCCTGACAGCACAGCGCAGTAGGAAGCATAAAGTTCAAAAGACATCGAAAAACAGTGATAATTCTGAGAGAAGCAAGACATGTAAACTAAGACAGCAAGTAGTTTCAAGAGGTGAGCCCACAAAATGAGAAATAAAAATTTCAGTATCAACAGTCAGGACCTCAAGGATGAGTTTATGTCTACGAAATAAGACCCAATAAAAAATCAAGTAAATTACAACCATATATTATTCAGTCCGAGCTTTACATTGGACTAGTTTGGTACAGGATAGAATTCATCTTGTTGCAGATATAATATCTTATTTGAGATTTGTAAACAATCTCCATACTGGCTATAAAAGAAAATGTTTGAATATGGTGTCTTACCTCTACAAGTCGAAGATATTCTAAGCTTAATTAGTTAATAAGCTAGTGACTACTGACAGAAGAAGAAAAAAATATATACAGCATTACCATTTCCATTTGCTTTATGAGATGTAGGAAGCAAAGTCAGTTGATCTCATCTGCAACACCAAACACAATATGAATAAGCGTTGATAAGGACCCTGGTGTTTTTGGGTATGTCATAGCCTTGTACTTTTGTGTCTTTCATGGATATGTGAGGGATAAGAAAGCCGCCCACTGTATGCAGCCTGAATACTACTTTAACGACAGCCCTCGAGATTCTCAAAATCATCAAATAAGACTCTTCCACATGGCACTCATACCCAACAACTTCATCAATTTCTTTTTGCACTCTGGTCATAAATTCAGGGTGCCTCAAGAGTTCAGCCATTGTCCATTCACTGGTAACAGAAGAAGTATCAGTTCCTGCAGCCACTATATCCTGTGGAAAGCAAACTTTTAGCAGTTGTTTGAAATCCTACTTACAACAGAAGTCAGAAAGGAAACAAGGAATCAATGATGCAGTAGGTTGTTGGATATCCTTAAGACTGCCTAAACTACCTAAAAAACTAGAAACAACAATTCGTGATTCCTTCCACCGTCCACAAAGTGGGATGAGTACTTCTAGTATAATCAAGGTGGGCTTCACCCAAGATGCATCCACACCCAAGGAAAACTAACACACCCTAGAGCAAAATACATCCCAACTCCCCCCACTTCTGCAAAATTTGTCTAGCATTACAGAATACAACTCCAAGCGCTGGAATCCTGCATTTGCCCCACTGGGTCATGCTGGCCCTAGTACTTTCATTAATCTTGGATGCCCAAAAGCTGTAAACAACCATGCTGCCCAAAAATGAGAATGAATTACGACACCCACATCCCATTACTCTCAATCCATTATGCTGGTTCTATACCTTGAAATCCTTTACAGGACACAAGAACACCTTAATCAAAAGATTAGCCAGATAAAATAGTATTGTAAAGAATCAATCTAACTTACAATGAGAATAGCTTTGATCTTAGTGATGCTTAAGGTCTTATCCCTTCTTTCTGCTTATAGCAGTGTGTGAACAAAGTTTAAGGGCCCTATTTCACTGCTTGCCTTGAACTCAAGGCGTTGCTCCTCAATGATTGAAGCATATAAATTGTCGACCCACTTAATTATTTCTTTCATTTGTCTTTCATGACCCTGCAGATCCAGAGGCCTCAAGAATGGCAGATAATCTCCAACGTTGAATGCATTAATTAGAGAAAATGATTCCTAAATTTTGGCCTTGTGTTCAGCTGCTATTTCGGGGCCTGCTCCTTTACGGCCAAAAAACCTTTGGCCCAATACCATCCTGGTAATAGCATTGCTTGTGAGAGCCACAAAGAGGTTTCGCATATTAATACTTTTACCTTCAAGAGATGCTCTCCATACATCCTTCCCCATGCATTCGACTTCATCATTTCTTCCTTGTCTGAAAGAGTCGATCTTCTTTTGAGTCAAAAGCTCCATTAAGCAATTTTTTCTGACTGCCCTCCAGTGTGGGCCGTAAGGAGCAAAAGCAATGTCATTGCCCCCAAATGTGAAGTGTTTTGAAGCAATGTTCTTCGGCCTTGAAGCAAAAATATGGTCTTGCTTCAATAAAAACAGGCCTTCTCTGCTCATATCGCCCGCCTCTCCTGCATTCACAATGGCAATCCCGTCTCATGTCTATTTTGAAAATATTTTGGGCGGGACAGACAAAATATAATTTAAATTCAAATTCAAACTGTCATGTCTTGTAAACACATCACATCAAAATGTCCCATCATAATTTCCGGCACAGCGGTTTTTTCCGGCGAGGGCAATGGCTATGTCAACACATCATGGTATGAAAAAAATGCCCACATGCATAGGTGCATTTTAAGTGCAGGGTAGCCGCTGGCTGCTTTTATGGCCAGCTCTGAATGTAGTGGTTAAGCTCATACTCATGGAGATATAGTGAAGCATATAATTTAGTAATAGATAGCATTTTTGGTATAAGGCACTGCTCAACTGAGTGTTATGCATCCTAATGATTCAATTGAAGTTTCCCCTCCTTAGGTTGAATGTGATGCTATAGTTGGGTTACTATCCTCTCAGGCACGAGTTTCGATTGAAGTAAAAGGCCCTCTAAAATTGGATTTTGTGCCTGTATCATATCTTTGTACTCAAAGGCTATAATTATAAAAATAAGAATATGAATGATAAAGAAAATATGTTCACTCCAAATGAGAACACCATGAAGTCTAGAGCTGAGGCCGACAAATTGAATGTTGTTTTCGAGACTAGTTCAGGTATTATCTTGGTTCATGATCAAATTTTACATTGAGAAGGAAGATTGTTGGATGTTAGAAAAATGGACTCTTCTAATATTGTTGAATGCTTAGACACTCATGTTAGAGATATCTCTTTGTACCAAGTAGTAAAAATTTAGTTCTTTTTTCTTGATAGGGATCTTGGTGCTTTGTTGGTCTCTGAAAGCTTACAAAATAAGTTTATTTTAAGCATCCTTTGCTGATAAAGTCGCAGGCAAAGAGGGATTCTGTACAAAAGGATGACTTGTTATCTTAGCATCTCTTGCATTGGACAAAGACACAAGGAAGAGAGATGTTCTTTGCCAAATATGTGTAGCTTGCTTTGGGCTAATATCCCACTTCCAATTCAAGATAATTTGACTAATGAGCATGTTTAAAGGTAATTAGGAGTTTGATGACTTAATATAGACATGCATCATGAAAATTTAGATAAGCTACATTGAGCACCCTACAAGGCTACATGAATTATAGGATCTTAGACTCCAACTTACTTAAGCGTGACTCAATTGGAGGCTATTGATCAAACTCTTATTATGTAGATGTCAATACAAGTTTTGGTGGGTGAATAAGGTTCGGTAGCTTATAAGGGTGGATTTTTTTGTGCATTGAAAGAGGCTCCTATCCTTTTATTCGATGCTTTTGTGTTTGGTTCCCAATGAGTAACCTTTTCAATATCCCCCATTTTCTAGTTTGACTATTTTATTACAACTTGCACTCACATGAATGATGCAAGTGACATGAAGATAGTAATGTCAAGCACAAATGACAATAATCATTTTGGTAAGAACTTTTCTAGCCATGAGATAGGTGTGGAACATGTAGGTATTTAATCACCACCTTATTTCTAACTTTTCATTCATGTCTTTGTCTTGTCTAACCAATTGAACACCATCCAATTGCAATCCTTGACTCCTATGCCTGTCGATAGATGACATCAATAGGACTATTGATTTTTTGTCATTCTCTTCAATCACATTTCAAGCACTTTCTTTTAAACAATCACCATAGATAGCTACTTCTGCCTAACATTACCACACACTACACCACCACCGATCGTACTATTTTTAACTTCTATTCCACTATCTCTCCCCCCATATAACTGACAATTCAAATACCTTAACTAACACAACTACGCTTCTTCTTTTCCTTCTCTTCTCCACAAATCTTTGTTCCACTACATCCCATCATTCACATCACAATGCTTGCGTCCTATTGCTAATAATAGAAACTTAAAATAATACTTTCTAAAAAAAATTCCAAGAAAATGAGGATGGGACCCTCGAGCCCACCGGCCTCCAAGCCAACAACTTAAACACAATGTGATGAATAGGTTAAATTTGATGCCGTTTACACGTTTTTGTATTTTTAAACCCTAAAAAAACAGGAAATAATCTTATAGCACGTATGAAAGGATGGACACTCTATTTTTTTTGGAACTGTCATATCGGCATTCACTTTAATAAATCAACTTTTTATGTGTAATGTGTCTTTGGAGTACCTATGTAGTTAAAGACAGTGCCGAGTGGCGAGTGAATTACTTGTAATGGAGAACAACAAAATATACTGCTCTTGAAGCTTTACCGAGGACAAAAATGGATTAAAGTTTCACACGCTTGATTTTTATTTCTCTTTCCGTCAGCGCCAACTGCAGTCTGCAACTCAGAAACGGTAGGAGAAGCCAAAACAGACAGAAATCTGTTGACCCGCGAAACACGTCGTTAAAACTTGAAGGCACTCCTTGAAAGGTGCGCGTTTACACAAGGACAAAATACAGCTTTTCCTGCCACTGCCCGTTCACGGTGCTTCCCGAATCCTAATTATCTTTAAATGCTACACCTTACCTCAAACACAAAAATTTGTGAGTGTAAGTTACTTTTATAACTGTCAAAAGAAGGGCTATGGTGAAAAATGCTCATCAATTTAGTTTGTGTGAAATTTGTAAATCTATAAAAACACAAAAAAAATTGATGACTTAAACAATCACCTCCAGCTTTCTAGGATATGTGCTTACTCACATATATGTTATATGAAATGTATTAAGCAATTATCAAAAGTTTTAAAATAATAAATTTACTACTACTATAATACTATTAAGGTCAAATCCTAAGTTTCTAGCAAGTTGGTGATGTCAATTCAACAAATACTTGATCACAAATAACTAAAAAGCAACGATTTAATAATACCATTTAGACTTTTAGCTTATGCTTGGGATTCATTTAGACATTTTATTTGTTGCCTTATATTTTTTTTCGCTTCTTTATTGCAGGAGACACCTTAAGAGGCAGAGAACAAAGCTAAGATCGGCTTGCACACAAATATCTACCCACTTGGGAGCATGCACAACATGATTTGGAACAGATCGAGCATGCAGAGTGGCCACAAGCTCAATATGGGTTGAGATGGATATATGAGGTCGGGGCAGAGCTTGGAGAAAAGTGTTAAACTAATCTCAAAGGGTGACTTCAATTTGTGACTCACAATGTAGGGTGTTGAGTGTAACTACCCAAAAAATCCACACATGAACAACACAGTGAAATACAGGATAATTTTTTTTTGACTTCCTTGACACATAACATGACGCAACATGTCGTCACCAAGTATACAACTAACACTGTGAACAACTTGATACAAGGATGGCCATAAAGGCAGCACGGAAACGTTCACACAAATCAAGGACAATTTACTTTTCTTTTTGACAAGACAACATAGAAGTCCAATCACAGAACACACTTACAGTTAGGGCCAACCACAAAGAGTTATTCTTGAGGGTTATTTATTTTAATAAGATATCTTGCAATTCTTAGCTTACGTTTTCAAGGAGGCTCAAGATATGATCCGTATAATTCAACTTGCCAAGCCAAGATTATTCCTTTGACATTGAGTAATTATCTTTAAATCTTCTCTATTATGACATTTATTTACTTAATTCGTTTATCAAGAAAAAGGAGTATTTAAATTCCACAAGGCCATCTGCTCACCACTTAACGCTACTAAGATTCGTTCTTGCTCACAAGACAACATGTTTTTAAGTTCAACACACTTAAGAGAAGAGATACAAGGTGCCCTAAAAAAGGGTTAGAGGGAGAAGGTCGAGATGAAACATTTTTTAGGACCTCATTAGTTATTGCCAGTATTAAATTGAAGCTAGGGCCTCTTAACCAGATTTAACAACAAATTTACTTAGGCTTCGCTAAAAGTATTAACAAGGAGTAAAAGAATTTACTTTCCAAATGGCTGAGAGATAGATTGTGTAGTTTCAAAATTGTTTTCTCCTGTTTTATTAAATCTTATTATCTTCCAGAACTAACCATAGATTTCCTTTAAGTTCGTTTAAGAATTCCACCATGAAAGGGATAGTGTTCATTAGTGTAGCTAGGGGTATCAAGTTATATAATGTTACTTTGCAATGATAGTCTTGCCCTTGATTACTTAAAGAATTTGTTGCTCTCAAGTTGGTGACCCCTACGTTACTTTATTTGAATACAACTTTTAATTTAACTTCCAGAAGTATTAAAACAATCCCATGTTAGTTTACTTATGACACTTTATTACTAAGTCATATGGCAAGGTTTAACTCAGAAATTTATTCTCAAGGCAAAGTTGAAGCAACACTCATTTACGAGAACAAAACAAGATTACATCATTTCTTAAAATACTGATACTCCACAAGTCACTCAACCACAATAACCAAATTTTCTTATAATTTCAATGATGGTCAAACAATACAAGGTTTCCAAAGTTTCAGATGACAAAGTCCACAATACATTATACTAAGACATTAATCCTCTTTTAAACTTTCCACTGGACGTTAACAACAGTTGAACAACATAAAAAGGTTTCGAGCAAAGGAACTTCTCAACTGAGGTTGATGACAAAAGTCTACAAATCTATCCCTCATCTACACGCAAGATCCATCTGCAGCAAATTTTCTACAAGAGTCAGTTCATGAGAACTGAGCAAGATAAGGCTACACAAAACCACCATAACTATTATCTAACAATATCATGAAAAGAAGCACCTTATTACAAGAATTTGGGTCAAACCTCTAAACACTATGAGCACATCAAGTTATAATAAAGTCTATAACATGTCAATCAAAGAAGGAGAAGACCTTGTACTTCAGTTAGGAGCAAATGCAACGAAAGTAACAATCATATGAGAATGGCCCTTGGCCCTATAAGGAGAAAAACAAACAATCTAGCAAAAACAGAATACCCATCAAGTAAGTGATTTAAACAATAATTACAAGATTGAGATTTGATACATATACCAGTCATCTAGAAATTTATCAAAGGTAACCAAACGCATAGGCTAAAATAATATTTTTTCCAAAAGAACAAGAGTTGATCGGCCCAAGAAGGGGGGAAACACGGGTTTCAGAAATTAACACAAAAGCCATGCATAAATGAGTTTCAAACCGGAAATCAATTAGAGTATACACGCAACATAAGTTTCGAAGCGAAGGCAAAGTATACTAGTTTTGACCATTAACTACAAGGAGATTTACCAATCATCCAGGAAGGGTCAAAGTCTTACAGGCTAGTAGCAAAACACGCGAGAGAAGAAGGGGGGTTTCCGTCCAACAAGAGTATACAATAATGTCATCAACAAATTTTTATAACACTAAAGGTTTGCAAACCTCCACTACAGTACTAATGTTTGCTTAATTTAAAATAAATTGCCCACATCCCAAAAACAACCATATTTTATGGCAAACCCTGGGTAACACAGTCAACCGCCACACAAAGATACAAACATAACTTCTAAGTGACATTATCAAAACAAAACCTTCCGCTATGAATCCATAATATTATCAAATGAAAGCTGAGTTTTTTTCCCGAAGATTAATCACATTTAAGGAAATTTCCATCACAAACTATTACGGTAATTACGTGCATAAAACTGACCAATATTAGTTAATAGCGTTAACATTACAAGGGAGAAAATAATGCAAGTTAGGAAAAATAGAAGAGCGCCATCAGCAATAATTCTGAGAGGGGGGTTAGACCAAACTATTCTAGTGTCAACGAGGTACAGGATTTGCACAATGAAACCTCTAGCTTAGTTGATCCGAAAAGCTAGTTATGATTCAAGTTAATAGGGATGGTCAAGGCACTTCCTGAGGATGGCCTTAAAAAATCCTAGAAACAAGATGAAAGATAGTATAAGAGTCTAAACACGTGAGATGACCAAAACACGTTGCACACGAACCCTTTTATTCTACCAGTTTTAATACCACAAATCTAAGCTGGCTAGCCCACGCATTGCTCACACCATCCTACAACCTTTCTTTCTCGATGCCAAAAGGTTATCAAAGGGACTTGCGAAGGAGCTAACAAAAACGTCAAGGACAACTTGGGTGCTAGGAAGGGGGTTTCATAGTTATTGTAAACTTACTTCCATGATATCGAAAATACTAGCTTGATCAACATAATAACTTGCAACTCAATCGCAGAGAAGAATTAATACATAAACAAACAGACGAAGTTCTATCATTCGAGTAAGAGAAACATAACATTCAAAGGAGAGGGCACACGCATCCTTTCGACCCACATACTGTCAATGATAAAAGCTAAAACAAGAAGACACAAGCAGAAAGGGAAATCTTCCATCATGACATCCAACTGACAAATCAATGCAAGGAAAAGTGGTTCGATTTCACAATATTTTTAAATAAAATAACAGTAGAAAAGTGTAGAAATATCTTGCCTGTTTCTCCAGCTTCCACAGGTCATACAGACTCCACACGGGCCAGCATAAAAACAATAGCATGAGACAAGGATGTGAGTACTGCTGCTGGCGATGTCAATGGGCCAAATGTGATAACTGGATAGACCGATGGGGCAGAAAATTTAACAGTTGAGTCCTTTCGCAAATCCACCTCACACCACTTCGATAGTGTCAGCTAGAATCCCATAAGCTTCCCCATTTGGAAAAACAGCCAACACCCATGGGTGGGACTGATATAGAGATGTCGTACTATCACCATAACCCCAAGCATCAGTGTTCCACGTAAAGACACGCTTTCCTGTTCACTCGAGGGAACCACTACCTTCTCCAGTGCCATATAAAGAAGAGACAACTTGTTGGCCATGCACGCACTCACAAGATGGAACCACTACCTTCTCGAGGGAACAACTTGTTGGCCATGCATGCACTCACAAGATGGAATATAATCTGGCACCCCTGACATCCAATCTTAGGTTGGTAGAATAGATGAACATACTTCAGCTTGTAATAGAGGAGATATGTTGTACATAATGTCACTTGTGCTGCATATATGTCTCAAAATATTTCGCTATTGACTTTTACTAATAACTATTTTCATATTATTGTCAACTGCAAAGAAAGACAAATGAATCACCAAATGATTGCATTGATGCTGCTGGTAAACATGCTTCCAACGATCTACCATTACTTTTGAGAAATGACTGTTCAGCCAAAACTTTACTATGCCCATAGGGGTCAACATGATCATCCAGAGAAAATATCGCAATGCTTCATTACCATTAACAATCTCCTTTCCCGCATACACAACATTATATGTGTTTGTATATATATAAGTCTTCTTACACCATACTTAACGCAGGCATCCAATAAAAGGCAAGTTCCATGATTTGAAGCTCGGACACAAGACATAATGATTACATCACGCTCCTGGCTCTGAAAGGCATCAACCGTAGTGAAATATAAACCTTTTCCTTCATTAGATCTGAGGACAACATCAAACTCTCGGTGCAAACATTTCAGCTGTAGCTTGTAGGTGTGACAATTCCAACAGAGATGTCTCCAGCATAGATCAAGGGAAAAAAATCAGACCGCAACGCCTTTCTACTATACAAAGACACTCCCCATAAAGATTTTCCCATTACCCCAAAAAAATAATGTTTGTAGGGAAAATCCCTATCTAAACTGCTCACCCCAACTGTTGTCACCCATGGTGACAGATTGGTGACAAACAACTCCCCCGGACCTTCATTGCCTGTAGAAGAAGACAAAAGCACACCCCTCTCTAGCCCCAAAGGCACCCATTGCAATATTATCTAGATAATATGGCAGAGCACCCCCGCCCACAGAAAGAGAAAGCACATCCATGTCATCTTTAACAGCAGCATCAAATGCAGGAAGTATGCCAAAATTATAGCAACTAGACATCTAACATACCTTATATGTTGCAACCCGAGCTTTTGGGCGCCATTCCTTTCACTGCGCAACTTTGATATGAAAAATATCCGCTTCTATGAGATCCTCTTCCATGGGTTACATCGCAAAACAAGAAGAAAAGGTCTTAGTAGAGAATCTTTGCAAATAAATTTCATCAAGTCTGCTGGAAGCACTCTCACTGTCACACAGTCGATTTGGAGATACAAACTCAGTGTATGTTCTGGATCTGAAAAATATCCTGCTACCTTCATCTCCCAAGACATTTTCTCCAACATTTCATAGATCTCCTGTGCTTGTGGGTGCGATCTGTCACCTACACGAAAGCATGCGCCATTATATTGGCTTCGCCGAGTTGAGCACTTGCTACGGGCCAAGCTTGATAGGCCAACAAAAACGAGCCAAAGTGTGACCGAAGTCACTGGAATCGGACACAAGAAGGAGACAGATCGCATCTACGGGCAGAGTGGAAAAAAAAATGACACAGCAAAGCAATTTGTGCTTCATGAATATTCTGATAAAAAACAGATCCGCCTGTATGAGATACTCTTCCATGAGTTACAACGTAAAACAAGTAAGAAAACAATAGAGAATCTCAGCAATAATCTTCTCCAGATCTCCTGGTATCTCTCTCACTGTCACAGTCGATTTTGATAACCATATCATGAAGGAGAATCCCGAATTGAGGATGTATTGATACTGAACAGATAACAACGTAGTTGGACAACCTGCTACACTAGCTTGTAGCTTCATCCAACCATCATGTCAGACCCATACGCATTGAATAGAGGATCCGAATGAGATCAAGGTGAAGACAATCGGGTCTCCACCGACTCCCGTCTCCCTCACGCAAGGACAGAAAAAAATGCGGTGGTCCTTACAGCCTGCAGGTCGGGTGGTTGGGAGGAGGCCAAGGTGGCAGAAATGGAATGGGATGCCCACGGGGCATTACATTGAGTAGGCTCTATGGGGGCCACGTTGGTGCCAAAGGGACAGATGGGCTCACAAAGGTCTTGAGCCAGATCACCCAGATCAATTCAAGCTCGGTGTGTAGACAAGCCAGGGGCTGAGATAATTGAATTATATCAGATTTTATACAATAAAGAAGGAGCTCAAGGAAAAGGTAGTTGGAATTTTATTTCAGAAAAAAAAAGGTCGAGTCACTTGAGGATCTCACACATTATGACCTTTGCAAATAAGAACCGAGCTAAGTGTTAAGTTGCTTCCTAATGCAAAGGTTGATTGGACCTATCCAAGATGGCATAATGCAGGGAGGAGGCGAGGAGCTCTTTGTAGAGGGGGCAAACAAGCAGAGATAAGATTCTTTTTCCATTGAAAGCACCCCTCCAAGTCATAATTGACCTATTTTCTTTCTAACCATTTTTCAATAACAGTGATGTGGAGGCCAACAAGAATAGTTGTGCTCAAGACAATGTGACTTAACTATATGCCTAAGGATTCAAGGTAGAGGGTTGTGGACAGATTCAGAGAGGATTATGAAGGGTGAGTGTGTTTAATGGAGTAGTCTAATTTGGTAATACATCATTTGTGTGTAGTAGATCTGAATGCATATTGTGCACAACGTGAAGCTCTTGGCTTTGAAATATGAGCAAGAATATCTCGATGTATCTGTTGGTTACATAGCTAGTGTGGGTGTTTCAATATATAGATGCACATTTTCTTCAAATTAATTGAAAAAATCTAATTTAATGCATTTTACTAGTTAAAATTTACATGGGATTTAATTTTAGTGGTTAAAATCCAAATAATTTTTTTTATTGAAGTGATAAGAATTCAAATAGGTTTTAATTTTAGCACTAAAATCCAAGTAGAAGCTAATTTTTTAAATTTTATTACTTATAATTTTTTCATAATGGTTTTGATAAGAGATTCCAGTGTCCCACACGTAGTTTGATGGTTTTTATGTGTTTACTGATCTGTGTGTCTTCTCGTCTAATTTCAATTATTTGTTTATGTATTTATTTATTAAATTTATTTAATTCTTATTTTAGTTATGATTATTTTTATAAAATTATAATATTACAAATTTGGGCTTTCATTACATCATAATTTGATGATTTTATGAGTTTAAATGCATTTTAATTTTACATCATTTTAATTGAGGGGTCATTTTGTGTTGGATGACTGAATTTTTCCTTTTATTTAAGGTGACAATCAACTTGTACTTGATTTTATAAAAAAACAATTTCTCATTTACAAATATTATTCTTATTTTTTGTGGCATGGATACTTGATTTATTCTTTTCATATGAAGTGTAAAATATTCATTATACTTTTCATCATTAAAGGCCTGGTCCAATATTCGCTCTTCACAGTAAAATTCAAACTAGCCCTTCAAATTTGATCCCTGAAATTTTTAGCCCGCCCTCTTGATAACATTTTTAATTAAAATGGAAACTATATTTTTAATCCCATCAACTAGTATACTATTTGTTTTACATAATGATCTTGATTTTATGTGCACGACTTGTATATTGTTTTTTTATACATTAAACATATTCAAAATGAACATGACTAAAAAAAATAAGAGAATGATTATAATTCACATAGTCTTGGAAATTGATATGACGTGGGTTGTTTTTTTTGTGATTTTAACTATATATTATGGATAAAAAATTTAAGTAGCCATCGATAATGATAGGCTAAAAATTTAGAAAACAAAGTAATTTTATAAATAGTTCTCTATAAATGTGTGTGTATTTGTGCAAGAAAATATACAACTTACTTGTATCCATGTGAAGAAATCATACAAATAGGTATAGAAAAAATAGAATTTATAACCACATGAAGGAGTTAGGCCATCAACAAAATTTGATTTGAGAGGGACAAATTATTTGAAATTTTAAGCTTGGTTCCTATTATGATTTTGAATGAAGTAAATTTGAAGTTAATATACTTAATTGAAGGTATGATATATATGTATATAAAATCATATATAACTCAACCACCAATGCTCTAGATTGTATTTATTATCGACCTTATTGAATTCATTTTCCTCCTACTAGTAAATGTCTATGAGCGGTCACACAACACTTACATTGATAAGGAGGAGAATAAGACGCATTGCAAGATGAAGTGGGATGATGAATAAGGAGACATAAGGAGGAGAATTACAAGAGAAGGGAAAATGTTTGGGGAAAGTAGGTGATCATCTTAGCATACTTTTGTAATAGATCTAGAAGTAAGTTGTTGCCATGTAATACTCCCAATGTCTAAGATGACTTGGTTATTTATAGTTGTGTAATTATTGCAAGCATTTGAACACACAAGATGTCATTATTCTCATTATTTTCTTATTTTCTTGTGGAAATCACAACTATTTTCATCTCCCTTCTAGCCAAGCATTTTCCTGCGTAATGAAAATTTCAATGATAGATGGTTTGTTATGTGAAACTAAAGAGTAAGATGATTTAGAAGGAATATTTACATGATTATTTGATTCCACACTAATTTTATTTCTCATGATTATGTTGATATGTCAAAGAAAGAAGAAACAATTTTTTTCGTGATTTAGACAATAAAAGGCAACAAATTTACAGGCAAAAGGGTTGAGAATTTATAGGTTGGACTATATTTTATATGAAGCTTGTCACATGTGGTAGGAGATGTGCACAATGAGAGTGGATTCAAAGGGGATATAACTGACAAATCAAAGGGAAATGGTCAGCCTAGTTGAAATCCCCAACATCTCAAATCCATCTTGTGCAATCTAAGGTCATGTTCTTTCTTCTAGTAAGTCACATATGGGTTGGATGTCAATTGTACAAATTGTTCAAAGGAGAAAGGGGGTGTAGATTGCATGAAGGCCATATGGATAAATTTTTTTGAAATTTAGATCAACGATCCATAACCTATATACCGTAATTCTTCCTTCCAACCATAAATGAAAAAAATAGATGCATTGTTACTGCATGGATATACATAGTACTAGTTGTCATTTAAATATGGGACTTGGTCAACAAAACATAGGATAAAGCTAATTACTCTAATTGAGATTATGTAATTACATTATTATATTTTTCTTATAAGAAACATTGATTTAATGAAATCTATAAATATAAATAGGAAATATTGTAGGACAAGAAAAATACATTAAAAATAATTTTTGACACATACTATAAGAGTCACTGCAAATTCAAAAACAATAAATATTATTAATAAAATAACAACACATTTGTCAAAATGTGTTATGGTCCATTGTTGAAAGAAACAACACACCTATTTTATGTTATAGTTATATATAGAAGTTTTTTTTTCATATCCTTCCCTTTTCTCCTCTATGTAATCATAATCAAAAAAATAAAACCCTGCAAAATTTCCTCTAAATACATGTCTTACTACCCAAGTTAGATAGGAATCTTCAGTGCATGCCCTTATCATGTTCATTCTATTAGAAGATGGTTAATTCAAGCTAACGGTGTTATAAACACCGTAGAATGAAAAAAATACCACATTGTGCTATGTTCTATGTTATGAATATCCGCTGGTTGTGGAACCACCACTCTTCATAGAGTAGTGGTTGCAAAACCACCGTGAGGGTTTTGGGACTTCCACTTGCAGGCACCGGCAGTTGCAAAACCGCTGTGAAAGTTCCACAACCACATCCTACAAACATCGACGGTTTCGTCCCCAACAATGCCAAAATGGGAATTTGAATAGTTACAGATGTTTGGGCTTCCCAATCCATTTAATTTCCTTCACACATCTCGCCTTTCAGTTCATCCTTGGGAAGATAAATGATATAACAATAATAATTTAACTCTTCAAAGCAAGTGGTTTTGGTGAATTCAAGTGTGAGCAAAAGAGAGATTTTGAATTGTTTTGGTTTTGTTCAAAGACAATTGCATTCTTTATTGTGAGTATTGTAAGAAAGTAAATGCAAGTACAAAGATATTGAATCCTTCTTGAAGGCCATCTATTGGTAGTGAACTTGTCTGAATGGGAGATTACAAGTGAAGGGGACATTTCTCACCTATCGCAGTCTGACAAAAGGGGAGTTCTGGCGCACCCAGGAATAAGTCTCTGACAGTCTCAAAGAAACCAATTGTCTCAACAACCAAATTGTTTTGTCTCAGGTTCAATTTTTTTGGGAATGTATGACTTTTCTGTTGTAAAAGCATACTATAGGTGGAGGAATGTACGAAATTTGGTAGTCCCTTCATCTGGGATTGTTTATCAAGGGTAAGGCCATGGACCTGGTTGGCCTAAAAGTTGGTTAAAACGTGGACACATTTTTCCTGAATCAGCGAAACCTGAACTTCATACTAAAGAATGTCAGCATCATATGACGCTAAACCTTTTGATTAACAATAATAACAATAATATACCAACCGCCTTTTTGCCTCTAGTTTTCCTCCCCCTCGCCATTCGTTTTTTGCCCCTGGGATGGACGCTTCCACCTTGGGATCACCCCTGTGGGTGCGGCGCACCCCGTCTGTCTCTTTATTCAAAAATTTGTCCCACAAAGATCAGAACCTATTGTTGTGCCCCCCCCCCCCCAAGCGCCTCACCACACCCATTTCTTAATTTCTATACAGATTATTTTATTTCAAATCACCTCAATATGGAGTTGTCTAAGACCAGGCTACAGTTACCGTTTTTGTTTGAACATAATTTTTGGCTGCCTCGTCCTTTTTTCTTCTTCCTTTCTCCCGCCCGGTGCACACCCCGCATCCGAAAAAAGCGGGAAAGATAAAAAACGAGAAGAAGCGGGAAAGAGCGAAAAAGCGGAGCACGGGGGGGAAATAGGGAGGGGCGTCCTGAAAAACATGAATATTGGTGTGTACAACGACAAGGAAAGGAAAACGGAACAAAGATCCAGTGGGCAAGGAAAAGGGGGATGGGACATCGCTGTAAGTCCAACGTTTGTGGGCGCAACATATTGAGGTTCCCTTGTATTGTTTTTTCTTCCGTGATGTTTCGCCTGCGGTTTCGCTGCGGCCTTTTTTGTTGTTTGCCCTTTGGCCTGCCCCCCTCCTCCCTATCTTCCTCCCCCGACATCCTGCCTCGGTTTTTGGCAAGACTAAAGCCACTAGTAAAGAATAACGGGATTATGATAAGCCTTAAGACTCATCATATTTTTAGCAATAAGTAAAATCATACCAATGTAAACCGAGCTTGACATCATTGTGTGTGTGTGTGTGTTTGTGTGTGTGTGTGTGTGTATTATAACGCATGAGATATCATAGTGTATGTTAACGCAAAATCACAGCAGGCCAGAAACCAGATGAGTTAGAATGGATCTACTGTTCCTTTTCTAAGTACAAGACTCATCTAGTGTGATCTGGACATACATTGTACCATCTCTCAAGCTAGGGAACTTGGCGTACTTGAGATGGCCCTCTAGAGAAAGTACTTCTTCTTCCTGATCCTAATGCTAACCTATTCCAAGGAAGGAATGGTGACGATCTACTCTAATCTAACAATTCCAAAAGGACCAAGTATAGAAGATGCAGCTAGAAGAGCGAGAGATACTAGGAGAGAGACTCAGCGCCGCAAGCGAGCCCTCAGAGCGGCGAACATGAAAATAAGACATCCTACATACAATTGATAGCAACCAAAGACAGGGAAATCTGTTGATCATCTACCTAACTGCCACACATGAAATGAATAGAGGTGACAATGGAGAGGAAATAGCCAACAAAATCATAGACAAAATCGATGGTCACAACAGTAAACATTTCAAACACAATGAGCGACGGGAACGTCCCAACTCTATAAAGTGACGCAATTCCAACACCTGCACAAAATACTGCCAACACGATTAGCCAGGAATACGATGCCTAATAACAGTTGCAGAGATGGCCAAACAAGCATGCAGCACAAAATGAGTTTTAAATAATCGCTCAGAAACTTCGCCAAAAAATCTCATACTGATTAAGAGATAGCAAAAATGCCATTATGCGGGAGGAAGATATTAAACTCCCATTCAAACCCTATAAGAAAGAAAGCGTGGGGCAGGGAATGCGAATAATGAACAACAGCATTTTTATAATGATCCTGCCCCTGTCTTTATAGCTTTTCCTTTGAGCGACAGAAAGAGAAGAGGAGGAAACCGTGAAAAGAAGATCGAAACTCAACCCCTTTTGTTAATGCTTCTGATAAAAATTTTCCCCCGCCAAATCTACTCTTTACTACAAATCGATCCTTGGTTTAATGATAAGCACCTTTAAACAATTGAAACGTAAACAGATCACTTCCGATTTGTTGTTGAACAAGTGGATCCTGTATTGAAGGCCCGAAGACGTTTCCTCCATCTAGTTGGTGAGGCCGAGATCTCTGCAAAGGCATTAGATTTGCAATATTTCAAGCCCTGAGATGAAAGATATGCCCCTTCGAAGTTTTTATTAGGTCCATACAAATGGATGGGGAAAACAATTTGAAAATGGGTCCCCCTTTGAGATGGGACACATGGCAGCCAGATTAGAGCAAAAATCAAGTTTGCGGGTCGTATTTTCTCTTTTCCCCTTTTTCTACTACAAATCAAAAATCTAGAAAAACTCCTGCTCCGTCCGCTGCGTCCTCGTTCCACTTGGCAAAAAGACCCTAGCAGAATTTTATTCTGGGAGGTGGTGCTCCAATCTCTTCCTTTTGTGCCATTTTTGGTGAAAAGGAAAATTTCACCTTTTCCCCATCTGGCCTCCCCGCTTATAAGCTTTACCTCGATTTCAAACTTTGACTTTTTTTTTTTTCCCCCTTTTTATTTTAAGATGCCCCGCCCATTCTATCAATGATTTAAGACACAGATTCCATGCAACATATCCGTTTCTTTTCTTTTCTTTCCTGTTCTCTCACACAATTTCGTGGCCACCAATTTCCAATTTTTTTTTTTTTGTTTTTTTTTTGCCCTGATGTGCGAACTTGGGATAATAGTGTACAAGTGAAGATTTTAATATATTTTTTGTTGTCAACACGTATTTATGTTCATGGAGTAACACAATCCAAAACCTTAGTTTGGACATCCAATGAAGATCCAAGCCTATGGATTAAGGAATTTCAAACCCAAAGAAGATAAAATTGAGTGCGTATAACATGAGTGCTTTCATAATGGTGCTCATGTTCCTGTTTTGGCAATATGGTATAGGTCCCATCGGCGGGATAACACGATCTACCACATTAGTAAACAATTGAACGTGAGCACTTATAACATAAGTGATTGTCAATTAATTAAATATGAGCCTAACGCGCCTCCGGCATTATTAATGTGACCTTGATTTTTTCCCTGTCGTGTTTATACATGCGCCAGGAAGTCGCCAATCCAAGTGAGCGCGTTGTGGAAAACTGACCAAAAAGCATATTTTTTTGGCCGCTTTTTTTGGTCGCCCCATCTTTTACACTTTCCCATCACTAGATAGGATCTATTTATTCTTCAAAAGAGTTAGTTTATGGAATTAGAATTGGTATCAAAGCAATTTAGAATCTATTACTTTTGTGTGGTTTAATTTTGTGTTGAAAGTGTTTTAATTTATAGCCCATTTTTTTTTGAATGGTAGGAAATAGATGAAGGTATCCTATTCCTTTTGAAGAAATATTTTCCACTAAAAAGGTGAAGGAAGGAATATGAAACCATGTCTTGTAGTGGAGAATGCATGTGAACTGAGACAATGTTTCTCCAAGTTGGAGGTGGATGTGGTAAGGTAGTCGTCCAAATATGTGGGTTTGATTTCCTTGTCATGGAAAGTTGGAGTTCATTATGGGGATTTCTCATATAGAAGCTTGGTGGTCATCAAAAAACACGATGGGTACCGTAAAGTAGGACACTCAATATTAAGGAAGATCCATGGTGCCAAACTTACTCTCCTCTCTTCAAAGGGAGGCAAAATAGAGTGTCCCCGTATATCGGGGACGTGAATTACTGAGAACTAGACCATCACTAGCTCAACTTAAGAGCTATTTAAATTGCAATCAAATCAATAGGAAACCACCGCATTTCATTTACAATTTTAAAATTAACACAATCATGCTTTAATTTGGGTTTGAAAATTTTTGTTCATACTTTGGTTGTTAAGAAAGCTCTTCCTCCTCCTCCTAGTTCATAAGTGGGATTAATTTTAAGATATTAATAAAAAAAATTTCTATCCTCTTTTTTAAGAGGAAGATAGGTCGTGTATTGACAATATCACATGAAAAAAAGAAGGCAAAAATGTGTAAACTACACAAGTGCAGTTCCGGAGAGGTTTTCCAATGGGCAAATAATGTAGGCGAACTGGGATAATTTTTGATGAAGTACACATCGGTTGAATCCCTAGCCACGTTGAGGAGACCCATTCTCTCTTTGGCCTCAAATCAGTGAATGTAATATGCCTTGTATGAATAATCTACCTATAGATAGATAGTTTACAGGATCTTCATCTACCCTCTAAACCATGCCTCAGAAAACACGTGACACCAAGCAAAGGAGAACGGAAAAACTTTAATAAAACGCTACTTCCATTTTTTAAGAGGAATACTAAGTTCATATGATGGCAATTTTTGATGTTGACACTCCTCCAATATAATTTTGGAAGATCCCCAGAATACATCCCCGTTAAAGAATAAGAGAATAAAATAAGGCCATCTCTTCCTTTGTGCCATTTTGTGAAAAGGAAAATTTTCACCTTTACCTCTGCCTCCCCGCTTTAGCTTTGACTCGAGTTCAAACTTTGACTTTTTCCCTTTTTATTTTAGAGCCCACCCAATTCTATCAAATAGATTTAAGACACAGATTCATGCAACAGAGCCGTTTCTTCTCTTTCTTCTCACACAAGGTCGTGGCCAATCCAATTTTTTTCCCGAGGGAGAAATATGGATAATAGTGTACAAGTGAGATTTTAATATATTTTTTGTCAAACACGGATTTATTCATGGATTACACAATCCAAACCTTAGGTTTGGACATCCAAGGAAAATCCAAGCCTATGGATTAGGAATTTCAAACCCAAAGAAGATAAAATGTGAGTGCGCTATAACATGAGTGCGTTATAATGTGCTCATGTTCCTGTTTGCAATATGGTATAGGTCCATCTGGGAGGGATAACACTATATACCACATTGTAAACTTGAACGTGAGCACATTATAACATAAGTGTGTTTCAACTTATTAAATATGAGCCATAACGCGCTCGCATTATAATGTGACCTTGATTTTTCCCTGTCGTGTTATAATGCGCCCGAGCCATAACGTGAGCGCGTTGTGGAAAAAATGACCAAAAAGCATATTTTTGGCCGCTTTTTGGTCCCCCATCTTTGTGCACTTTCCCATCACTAAGATAGGATCTATTTATTATTCAAAAGAGGTAGTTTATGGATTAGATTGGTATCAAAGCAATTAGAATCAATTTAATTTGTGTGGTTTAATTTGTGTTGAAATGTTTAATTTGATGCCCATTTTTTTGAATGGTAGTGAAAGAGATGAAGGTATCCTCATTCCTTTTGAAGAAAATATTTCCACTAAGAAGTGAAAGGAAGGAATATGAAACATGTCTTGTAGTGGAGATGCATGTGAGACTGAAGAAGAATGTTTCTCCAAGTTGGAGGTGGATGTGGTAAGTCTGTCCAAATATGTGGGTTGTATTTCCTTGTCTATGGGAAAGTTGGAGTTCATTATGGGATTTCTCATAGAGAAGCTTGGTGTCATAAAATAAACACTAGGGGACCGTAAGTAGGACACTCATGAGTATAAGGAAGATCAACATTGTGCCAAACTTACTCATCCTCCATTCAAAGTGGAGGCAAAGATAGAGATTCAGCCGTATGATGGGGACGTGAATACTGAGAAGCTAGACCATTCACTAGCTCAACTTAAGAGATATTTAAATTTGCATCAAATCAATAGGAACCAACACATTTCATTTACAAGTTTAAAATTAACCAATCATGCTTTAATTTGGTTTGAAAATTTTTGTTCATACTTTGGTTGTTAAGAAGCTTCCTCCTATTTCTAAGTGGGATGAATTTAAGATATTAATAAAAAAAATTTCTATCCTATTTTTTAAGAGGAAGAGAGGTCAGTGTATTGACAATATCCCAGGAAAAAGCAAGGCCAAAATGTGTAAGACTACACAAGTGAGTTCCGGAAGAAGGTTTTCCAAATGGGCAAAGATGTAGCGAACTGGGATATTTTGATGAAGTACATCGGTGGAATCCATAGCCACTTGAGGAGACCCATTCTCTTGGCCAAATCAGTGAATGTAGATGAGGCTTGTTATTAAGAAATCTACCTAGAGATAGATAGTTAAAAGATCTCATCTACCTCTTAACATGCCTCAAGAAAACAAGGTGACACCAAGCAAAAGGAGAAAGGAAAATTTAAGAAGAACGCTACTTCCATTTTTAAGAAGGATACTAAAGTTCATTGTGGCAATTTTGATGTTGACACTCACTCCAAGAATAATTTTTGGAAGATCCACCCAGAATTACATCCCTTAAAGAATAAGAAGAATAAAAATAAGGCCATGACTACCCTCTAAGGGGAGGAGATAATTTGCAGCGAAAAGGTGGATGAGACAATGTATTGTACCTCCATTTGTAAAGAGGTATATTTGGGTAGTAATAACGTGATGTTCAAGAAAATAAACATATTAGGATCTTTCATATAAAAATCCAAGTGACGAAAACAAAATTGGATGCTCTTTTTTATACTTATTCTCAACCTAATTTGATAAGTAAGGAGTTAGTCAATAAGCTGAAATTAGAGACTTACAATCATCCAAATTTGTATTCATTAGGTTGGGTGAAGAAAAGTATAGAAAGAAATGTAAAATTACATTTGGTATTGATAAAAAATTTCATTGATGAAGCTATTTTGGATATTTTTCCTCTTTATGTGTGTGGTATAGTGTTTGATAGCCCATACTTGTATATTAGGGATGTCATCTTTATGAGAAGAGCCAATCAATATCGCTTGGTGAAGGATGATAAGAACTACCTCATTTCAGATTTTACAAGAGAGTCAAATATCTCTTTGGTAAGTGTCTCTAAAGCTAGGAAGAGTATTAATGCTAGTGGTAAATTTACATTACTTGTTTTTAAAGATATACAAGAAGAGGAAGTTGTTGGATCTAAGGCCACTTGTACCATGTTTACTAACAAAGAGAAGAAGTAGATGAAAGAGTTAGATCAATACTGTAAAGAAGTTTTCCAAGAAGCTACAAGGCTGCCCCTGGTTAGGCCAATTGAGCATGGGATATAATTGCTACCTGATAGTATGCTTCTAAACTTGGGATTTTATAGGAAATCATTGCAGTATTCCAATGAGGTAAAACAAAATTTATAGTCTTTGACTAAGTAAGGTATAATCTGCCCTAGCACTTCTCCATGTGGTTCTCCTATTTTTTGGTACCTAAGAAATATGGTTCATGGAGGATGTTTGTTGATTATAGAACATTAAATTAAATAACCATAAAAATAGGTACCCTCTTCCTCGAATTGATGATTTGTTGGATTAGTTACAACATGCTAAATATTTTACTAAGATAAATTTGAAAAATGGGTATCACCGAGTCTGGATTAAGGAAGAGAACATCTAGAAAATAGTGTTTAAGACCAGGAAAGGGTTGTATGAAGGGTTGGTCTTTCTGTTTGAGCTATGCAAAGCACCAGCTACCTGTATGAGATTAATGAATGAGGTAATGAGGCCTTTTATTGAGTCCTTTGTCATTGTGTACTTGAATGACATTCTAGTTTTTAACATAACTTTTGAGGAGCATGTTAACCATTTGCATCAATTTTTGTAAGTTTTGAAGAAGAACTGACTAGGGTTGAATGAGAATAAGTGCGATTTTTCTCAAAAATTTCGTGTATTTTTGGGGCATGTGGTTGGAGATGAATATTTTGAGGATTGATTCAACTAAGATAAAGGCCATTTTAAATTGGCCTATAATGTCTACTTTGACCAAGACTAGGAGACAAGGAGACCAATTGTCTAGTTTTATAGAGGCCATTCTAAATGTCATAATTTGAAAAATACCCTGATTCCTTCATCTCCCAAGCCAATTTCTCTATATTTGCATAGATATTTGTGTCTATGGATATGATCTATTTCATACAAAAAAATTTGTACTATTTCTTATCCTTCAAATTAGCTACATCCATGGATCTTTTTAATTCCTTTATCTTTCAATAACCTCCTTACCATTTTCACCTCACCTCATTTGTCCACTTCTACATAGATGTTTGAGAGAAGAGCATAGGTCACAACATTTTTAGGATCCAAATAAAAATTAGTGTTGTTGTAAATACTCTTATATTCATATGTGATATACATGCACTGACAAAACATCTCCACATGGTTAACTGCCACCTTGATGATAAAGTTAAGGGTGTCCTCAAGAGATCCAACATGGGTAATAATGTGAACCATGCATACATAATGATCATTTATGGATGTAATGTAATAAGGGCTACTCATGGCTGCATGGAATAAGAGTTATTAGTTCTCCATTAGAGTCACTTGCTCAAAAGCGTGCACATAAAACCCAAGAAACGGTTGTGGAATCTGAATTTACACCTACAAATTACATTTTCTTGAATGTTTCTATAGGTGTTTCAAAAAAAATCTATTTTTTGCACAACATATAATCATTGTTATCCCCAAGAACACATTCCTTTAAGGTATTTTGTAAAATAGTTCAAGTGCCTCGTGTCTTCTTCCACATTTTCCATACATGTCTACCAGAGAAGTTACAACTACAATATTTGACAAAATACCTTTATCCTTTATACTTCTATGGATATCTATGACATGTTTCAAACCTCTCATTTTGGCACAGGCAAAGAGGATGTTAGCATAAGTTTTGGAATCTAGATTTACACTTTCCAATTGCATTTTCTTGATAGTTTCTAAAGACTTTTCAAAAAATCAAATTTGTACATATTTTATAATCATGGCATTCCATGAGACCACATTTCATTGAGGAATTATATCAAATATTCCATATTCCTTTCCAACCTATCCATTTTGTACATATCATATAGTCGTTGGAGTCCAAGAGAACACATTTCTTTAAGGTATTTTGTCAAACACTTCATGTTACATGTCCATGCTCCCACATTTTACATACATTTCTACCAAGGCAATAATAACTACAACATATGACATTATTTCTCTATCCTTTTATTCTTTGATGGATGTCCATACTCTATTCCAAAGATCCCATTTTACATAGGCTAGCAGTAGTATGGAAAATGTATTTACTGATTGAAAGTTGGAGACCTATATATTGTCCATGGTGAAATAGTGGGACTACCTCATGAGGATACCCATATCTCTTGTAAGTTGTAATAATTGTATTCCATGAGAAGCTCTCACATTTTTAATTTTCTCAACATTGCATGGGCATCCACCACATCCAAAGTAGTTCTTCATATTGTACGAGGATTGAATTATCTACATGAAACCACATAACATTCTTCTGGATCAAAATTTCAATGCCAAGGTCTCAGATTTTGGACTTGCAAATTTTATTAATAAAGAGAAAAGTGAAGTGATAACCATGATGAGAGGAACACAAAGTTATATGGAACTTGAATGATGGAACATGCATGTTATAGAGAAGGCGAACATTTTTAGTTTTGGTATAATGGTGTTTGAAATCATGAGTGGAAAGATAAATCAAGAACTTTAAGGGCATGTGTTTCTTTTAGTATTACAAAGTAAGGTTAAAGAAGGAAGATTAGTTGAATTCGTAGATTCTAGAGTAGAAGATCAGGGGATGGATGTAAAGGAAGATGAGCTGAAAATGTTAGAGGTGGGGAATTTCTGCATACATTATGGGGTAAGTGCACCAATCTGGGGGGCCAAAAGGGGGTCGTAAGTGGACGTTTTTTTCTGAAAAATAAAAATCTTCAACTTGTGTGTGTTATTTGAAATAGTTACACTCAAAATTGGAACATGTTGTACAAACATGAATCGTAGAATTTTGAGTCTAGTTTCTAAGATACTAAACTTTATTGAAAATAGTTAAGTTTAAGTGGTTCAAATAACTAAAATACCAACATGTGCTCCTATTTTGTTAAAAAACATAGTAGAGTGACTTTCGTGCCCCCACCATTTTTTAGCACTATTTAGTATTTTTGAAAACCCTTTGGTAGAAAGATAGATAGGAGCATCTAGTTTGGGCTCCATATTTTTTTAGCGAGAATTTTTAAAAAATATTTTTCTAGTACATGAATTTTAAATTTTGAAAAATAACGGAGCTCAGACTGTGCCCCCCCCCCCCCCCCCCCCCCCCTCAACTACCTCAAAAAATATCGAAAATTAGATTTTGTTAATGAGTTTGTATAGAATTAGGCCTAGTTTGGGCTAGTATTTTTTTTTTCCAATTTTGATGAGAAAAAAATAAGATACATGACAAAATATGGACATGTTTAAACTTCAAAAAATAGCTATAAAAAGGCATAGTTAGAAAATAAATAATATAGAAACCTTATATTAGTTAGAAAATCTGAAAATTTATATTTTTAGAAATAATTTTTTTTTCTCTACGTCGTAGTCATATTTTTATTAAATGAATCAATCGTTTTAATGTGACTTATCATGGTGGAATAGGCATTTTAGCATTTTATGCAAAAACATGATGTTTGGTGTGTTTGTGTAGGTCCATGCCTCAAGCTTGGGGATTCAAATTGGATCCAAGCCTAGAGGCGTGCCTTGGAAAAAGTAAAAACACAAAATGTCTACACATTCCTTTGAGTATAGGTATTATATGTGCTTTTGGTATGATTCTATTTACAAAAATAAATGTTTAAGTACAAGAAATAATAAAATATAAATAATAATAAATGAAAAAAATTAAATTTATTTTAGTAAATATAAGAAATTAGGGTCACTCTGCACCTTATGGAACTATTCTCACAGCTCCATGAGTCATAGTTTAGGAGATAGTTTTTTTATAGTATAATCTAATCAGTACATAGGTAATTTTTAGGATTTCAGCATTCATCCTAAAGCATTTAGCATTTTGTTTTCGCGCAAATGTGCAACAAAGAAATTGTAAGTTTCCAAGCATGACAACTATAACCCTGTGTTGAAATTTTCATGTTTTATCATTCCCAGGAACCCCAAGTCAAATCCGTCAATTTGGTCATCCCCTATTTGATGTAAAATTTATCCCTTAGGTGATTTAGGAAATTATATTCATTCCCCTGGGTGATTTTATGGAGTTCTGACAAGATGTTATCTACTTGCAGTATTGGGAAGGGATATTGTTGGCCTTCCCAGGACTGGATCAACCTCTTGGAGCGGAACGGAAGGGTAAAATTCAACATGGAGGTGAATTAAAGACCTTAAAAAATCATGGAAATTATTTTTGAAGGTTTTGGGATGTTCTGAAAGACTTAGAGCAGTCTGAGTAAAAAATAAGGTTCACAAGCCTAAGCAATTCATAGGCCTAAAACAACTACTGGGCTTCAGAAGAAGATTTCAGGAGCTTCGGATGGAGTTAGAAGAAAAAAAAATACCACTGAAAAGAGGATTATAATACCTACATGATTGTGAAATAATATTTTTCAAAACACCTTGGCACATAGGATGGACATGCATTTTTTATCAGGTACAAGTGGAGTCTCAAATAAAAAATCTGATTTTTCAGGAATCAAATGGATGCATAAAGACATGAGACCCACACCATTGGATAATGAAGGAGAAATAGAAGAGATTGTTTATCTCTTATTATTCACATCTAACACAAAGCTCACGTACAGTATTTATAGGAAATAAATTTGTACTGGACTCCCTAAATGAATGGAGAAGATCCACAACAGAAGCAGAGAATGATGGAATAATAGAAGAAGAGATAAAGTGATAAGATAGACACCTAAGACAAATCTATTATCCAACGTATGCTAACATTCCCCCCCTTATTACATTATTCTTGCAAATGTGACCTCTGAAAGATTCAAATTTCACTTTTCCAAGGGATTTAGTGAGAATGTCAGCAACTTGTGCTTCAGTAGGATAGTACTGGAGCTGAATTTGATGGTTCAAGACGTGCTCTCGAATGAAATGGCAGTCAATTTCAATATGCTTTGTTCGTTCATGAAAGACTGGATTCTGCACGAGCTTCAACACACTCTAATTGTCGCAATAGAGAATAGGTGACTATTTTTCAGGAATTCCCAGGTCATCCATAATGCGACGTATCCATATCACTTCGCACACAGCTCCTCGTGCGACGCGATATTCTACCTCTGTGGATGAGATAGAAACAACATTCTGCTTCTTGCTTATCCACGAGATAGGTCCAGATCCGAGATGAAATATGTATCCTGTAGTTGACTTCCTATCATCAACAGATCCAGCGTGGTCCGAGTCGACATATCCCTGTAGGAAGAATTGATCATTCTTTTTATATTCCAGACCATAATTAGTTGTTCCTCGGACATATCTCAAAACATGCTTTGCTGCATTCCAGTGACATTTCTTTGGCTCCTGCATGAACCTGGAAAGATAGCTGACAGCATAGCAGAGATCTGGTCTGGTGTATGTCAAATAGATGAGCCCTCCAACAAATTGCCTGTAGAGAGTAGCATCTACTTGAGGTGAGTCCTGGAATCTTGAAAGTTGCAAGCCTTTTTCCATGGGAGTGGATATAGGTTTACAGTCAGACATTCTATACTTTTCCAGGAGTGTCTTGGCGTACTTTGTCTGGGAGACAAAGATGTGATGCTCCTTTTGCCATATTTCCAAGCCAAGACAGTAATGTAGTAGCCCCAAATCTGTCATGTCGAAGGTTCTTTTGAGATCATTCTTTACAATATCAACCTGATCTTCTGAACTACCAGTGATCACAAGATCATCTACATAAACAACCAGAATGATAATTTCTTTTCCTACCTTCTTTATATACAAATTTGAATCTGAGGGGCTACGAGTGAACCCATGCTGCAAAAGGTGATCGTTGATCTTGATATACCATGCCCTGGGAGCTTGTTTCAGTCCGTAAAGAGATTTGATGAGACGACATACCTTTTTAGGCTGATTTTCATCAACAAATCCTTCAGGTTGGGTCATGTATACTTCTTCTTTCAGATCACCATTTAGGAAAGCACTCTTGACGTCCATCTGCTGAAGTCTCCATCCTTTCTGTGCTGCAAGTGCACAAACTACTCTGATGGTCTTCATCTTCGCAGTGGGTGCAAAGGTTTCTTCATAGTCGATGCCTTCTTTCTGAGCATATCCTTTGGCTACAAGTTGTGCTTTATGTTTGTCGATGGATCCATCTGCCTTATATTTTTTCTTAAAGACCCATTTGCAGCCTATAGCTTTCTTTCCTGTAGGCAGATCGACAAGTTCCCATGTCTGATTTTTCATGAGTGAGTCATATTCTATTTCCATAGCTTCCTTCCACTAAGTTTGACTGAGTGCTTCATGAACATTATCTGGCTCGGAGCTATTCATCAGTGAACTCATGAGTGCAAAGTTTACCTCATTTCTTGTTTGACTCCTTGTTTTGACTCCGGATGATGTATCTGGGAGTTGTTGCAAATGTGAGTCCTTGATAGTGCTTTGTACCCACTTCAGATGAGAACTTGACTTCTTTTGAGAAGAAATTTGTCATTGCCATGAGGATTGATGTGGAGTCACATTCTGCAGTTCTCCAAGGTCAACAAATAGTTCTCCTGGTAGCATTTCTTTTCTCTGAGTAGTCTCCTCCAGCTCATCATCTGATTCAGAGACTAATCGGTGAGATGTGTTTGGAAGTGGATCTTCTGTTGATACTATTGAGTCAAAGGATGACTCGTCACAAACCACATCCCGACTCTCGTATATTTTCTTTGTCTCAGGATCCATGAGACGATACGCCTTCGAGGTAGTACTGTAGCCAAGAAGGATACACGGGAGTGTTTTTGGCTCTACCTTCTTTCTCTTCTGAGCTGGGACATGCATGTATGCTGTGCAACCAAATACTCGCAAATGAGAAATTGATGGTTTTTTACCACTCCATACCTCTTCTGGCGTCTTGTTCAGTAGAATATTTGTTGGTGCCCTGTTGAGAAGATATACAGCCGTTTGTACTGCTTCAGCCCAATAGCGATCTCCTAGCTTTGCAGTTGATAGCATGCAGCGAGCCATCTCCATCACTATGCGATTGCGACGCTCAACAATGCCATTTTGCTGGGGCGTGTAGGGAGTAGTCAGGTGTTGCTTAATGCCGTGATGGTTTAGGAAGGCCAAGAACTTCTTTGATGTGAATTCCCCCCCTCGATCTGAGTGGAGTAGAAGAAGTGGTTGTCCAGACTCTTTGACAACACGATGATAGAAGTTCTGAAAGTGTTGAAGAGCCTCACTTTTCTGCTTTAGGAAATATACCCACATCTTGCGAGAGTGGTCATCCACGAACAACTGGAAGTATTTGTATCCTGAAAACGAAGTAGGAAATGGGCCGTTCAGATCGGTATGAACTACCTCCAGACACTTCTTGGCATGGAAGGTGCTCGCTTGAAACGGATCTCTATGTTGTTTTCCTGCAAGACAGCCAGGGAAAATAGGCAAGGAACTGGACAATTTGGGTAGTCCACGGACCATTGCTTTTGAACTCATCTAGTGCAATGAACCGACCGACAAGTGTCCATATCTAAAATGCCATAAGGTAGTTGATTCTATTGTTGAAGCAGATAAAGCTACTACAGAAGATGAAACAGTATCTAAAGCAAATAACTTATCTTTTACAAAAGCTTTAGCAAGAACCGTACCTTGTCGGGAGATTAAGCATGATTTAATGCCATTTTGAACAAGAAATTCAACCTTAAGGTGATGATTCAAGAGCTGAGTAACTGACAAAAGGTTGCTAGTCAAGCCAGGAACATATAGTACCTTTGTAAGTGTACATTTTCGTGGCCCCAGAGGAATGGTCACATTCCTTATTCCTTCTACAATGTACTCTTTTTCATCCGCTATCCAAACTCGATTTCTAGTTGGCTCTTCATGTAGTGAATCAAACAGCTTCTTGTCACCTGACATATGCTTGCTTGCACCAGATTCTATCAACCAGACTTTCTTCGTGGGCTGAGAAGTTTGAGAGACGAGTACAAGATTCTTACTACAATGGGCTCCTTCTGATGTCTCCTCATCAGAGTCATCATCTTCTTGTTGGGCTGCAAGATGTCCTTTTTGCTTTCTCCAGCGGGGACGTCGTTTGGACTTTTGAAAATCTTCGCACCCGGATGTGCTTGTATGGCTTGAAGGCCCTTGTTTCAAGCTGTTGTGCCAGCAGTGATCAGTGTCGTGAGTATTGGTTCTGCAAATGTGACACCATCTCTTTGACTTTTGATCTTTCTGTTTGGGTTGCGCTGGATTTGGCTTCTCTGGGGGACCTTTCCGATTCTTCTGGCCACGATTAGGCTTTGAGAACAAGGCTTTGTCCTGAGACTCCCCATGTGATGAAGTGATAGCTTCTTCCTGCTGCAGCAAATTCACAAGCTCTTCGAATGTCACTGTTTGTTTAGACACATTCAGTGTTGTAACAAACACTCGAAATTGAGAAGGGAGTGCTCTCAAGGTGATTGGGATGAGAAGTTTATCGTCTACCATTTCACCAAGCGCTAATAACTCCGATCTCAACTCAGCCACGCGACGCAGGAATTCCTCCACTTTCTCGTCAGACCCCATAGAGAGGGTGTGCAACTTCGACTGAAGATGAAGAATCTTTGTCTGATTTTTGGCTTCATAAATGGTTGCCAACTTGTCCCAGGCCTCCTTGGGTTTCTCCGCATTCCAAACATGCGGTTGCACATCATCACTGATACTGAGCATTATCAGCATCAAGGCTTTAGCACTAGCCATGTCATATTTTATTAGTTCATCGGGGGCTATGGGAGCAGGCACAGACCCTGTGACAATTCCCCATAATCCTTCAAACTGAAGGATTGTCTTCATTTTTGTCTTCCAGGCCGCAAAATTAGGCCCTTTGAGCAACTGAGCATCAGACAGAAGTAACTTCGGAGCAGACATTGTAATAAATAAAAAAAATTATTTATTTGAAAAGTTATTACAATTTGGACTCACTGTCGAGAATTATTGGCTCGTAGATGCTCGCGATATTCACGTGTTGTGAGACGGCGATGCTTTGTAGGGCGTTCTTCTTCATCGTCACAATCAGCATCGTATCCGGCTTCTAATTCTTCCCGTACTCGCTTTGCTTGGCAGCTGACGTTGAAAAGAAAGTATTCAAGGAGTCCTTCTCGAACTAGTTTTTCGAATGCTATATTACCGCAATTTCGAAGCTCTTTCAGCAAAGCAAAGTAGAACCCGGAGCTCTCAGGAGCTTCTCCACGGTGTTCTCTGGCTGGCGAGTTGATATTGTGGCTTTCAGCTGTGGTGACCGTGTTATTGACGCTCTCAATCGAGTTGTCTACACTCGACATTCGACGTAGTGTTGAAGAAACTGTTGTAGACTCAAAACTACCTCGACAGCGCTACACAGGTTGAAGGTCTCCGCGCACAGAAATAAGTTCTCTCTCCCGGCGAGACCTCCACGTTTTGCTTTCCACGTAGACAGTCTGCTCTCTACCCACGTGCTGCCTTCCTTCACTTCGCAGCAAATCAGTTATGCAATAGAAGATTCCAATATTTTCCATGCATGTATGAAGAATCTTTTATCTCTCAGCGTAGAAAAAATGATAAAAAAAAATCTTCAAAACTTATACGCAAGGAATTCTTCCTTTCCACGCAACAGCAACTGAATGTTAGAAGAGGAAAGTTTTTAACACAGGTGGCTCAGTAAATCTCCACGTCCAAAGCTTGTGTTTGATCCTAAGATTATTTCCTTTCTTCACGCAGCAGCAGCAGTCTTCAATACGCAGAGGCAAGAAGATTAGGCAGAAAAAATCCAGGTTCAGTAGCATTCTCCACGTTGAAGTCTTTACATTTCTCCCACGTGAATCTCCTTCCATGAAGATCTCCACGCAGCAGCAGTAGTCTGTCCACACGCAGCAGAAAGCAGAAAACGTTTCTCACTTCCAATAGCAGAAATTATCTTCTCCCACGCACTCACTTCACGATTTTTTTTGGAACGCACGGATGAAAACCGTTGCTCCCATACAATGAAGCCGTCTATGACATTTTCCGCCGTTCACTTGACATTGAACGTCCGACCTACACAAATCTGAACCGGCACGATGCACTCCTGTCCAACACACACAGGTCAGAGGCTCAGTCGCTCTGATACCAAACTGAGAGACAGCGAATGAAGGAGAAATAGAAGAGATTGTATATCTCTTATTATTCACATTAACACAAAGCTCACGTACAGTATTTATAGGAAAGAATTTGTATTGGACTCCATAAATGAATGGAGAAGATCCACAACAGAAGTGAGAGAATGATGGAATAACAGAAGAAGAGATAAAGTGATAAGATAGACACCTAAGACAAATGCACCATGATCCTGGCGGGATTTCATGTCCCTGAAGTCCCTAAGGTTAGGTTTACCAACCCTTGAAAAATGTGCCCAGCCCCCATGTGACCTCTTGGACCCTCATATGACCTCCAGACTTGACAGCTCAGCCCTCGCGTGCATTTTTGGAGCATCCATGCCCTGTCGTCGGATCTGGTGCCACGTGTTAGCTCCAGGACCACCATGGAAATTGATGTCCTTATTTCCCTGATTTAAGGGACATCATACCTTGAAAAATACTCCCAGCCCCTATTCGGAGTCATTTGGACACCCATGTGACCGACTTTCAACTCCCAGGTGCATTTTTGAGCATCCATCCCCTGTCGTCGGATTTGGTGCCACATGTCAACTCCAGGACCACCTTAGAAACTGATGTCCCTTATGTCCCTAAGGTGGAGGACATCAAACATGGAAAAATTCACCCAAGTCCTATGGGGATTCATTTTGACACCCACGTGACCAACTTTCAGCTCCCAGTGCTTTAAAACAACTTTTCTCACCTTCATTCCCTGTCGTTGGATCACCGCCACGTGTCGTCCTCTTGACCACTGTGGAATTTTATGTCCCTCATTTACCTAAGATCAGGGACATAAAACATGAAAAATTGCACCCAAGCTTCTCCCTTAATGCGTTCAAAATTCAAAAATTCTAACTGTCACTCAATGCTTCAAGCTGCTTCCACTCCAGTGCACAAACAAACTTCATCCTTCCTCTACAACTCTCCTCCATCACTTCACCATTGCAAAAATAAAACCAGACATGCCATAGAGATAATTAAATTCACTCCACAAACTCACGCAAGTCCCAGAAGGAGAATTGGAGTAAACATAGAAGTTGAAGCACAAAACAAAGAAGGAGAAGCACAGAGAAAACTTCATAGCCATGAAACGAATAGTCGAATAATTCTCCCAAACAGATGTGTGAAATAACAAGTTATATTTTTTTGTTCATACCTCTACCCAAGGCCATCAAGAACACACCTTTAAACTCTCCTCTCATACACCAGAGCATCTGCAATGAAGAAATCCCACTTCCAGATCAATGAAGAAAGAAGTGGGATTTCCCGTGAAACCAGTTGCCAGATTGAAGTAAGATTGCACGAGAAGCACTAGAAGAAAAAAACCACATCAAAAATATAATTTTCTTTGAAAATGAAGGAGAAAACCAGACCTGTAATTTTGAGGTCCATTAATGGTTGCCGTACCCAGAAGCAATGCCAGGTTTGAAAATTAACACTTTAAAATCTCTTGGACTATTAAGCGGGTGGGCCTGAAATTTTAGAGGGCTGATATTGGGAAAAAAACCCATATCACAAAACTTTGTTGCACATCAATCTAACCTCCAGAAGCCCACTTTCTAAAAATAGTAGGTCTCATATGTAGAGGATTGCTATTTTGGGAAAGTAAGCGACAGAAGATCTTGTGAAGGAGACACAAACATTGGAGGTGCAATACAAACAAGAAATCACCAGAACGGGCATTTTGGCACTTACTAAAAATAGAAAATGGGCCCATGAGCACCTTCTAAAAATAGAAATTTGATCTAGAAGGAATGAGGAATGCAAGGAGAAAGAGGAATCAAGGTCACAACACTCAGTAGAAGTTCCAAGGACTTGATTGTTCACACTTAATAAAAATAGTAAGTTGCTTTTTCTAAGGGAGACATGAAGCCGAAGTGGAAGGGTCAAAAGTTGACACAACCCTTCACCTATGAGTATGATTTGGAAGATAACGATGTCTTGTACATGGGATTGAATGACCTTAAGACTTGCATGGCCTTCAAGGACTGAAGGAGGGTCGAAGACTAAATATTCACAAGTGGTTTGTTCACTGTTGTAGGACACCCAGTGTCTGTGTAGAGTCTTGAGCTAGTATTATCCTGCTCTTTCCACTACAAGCTTAAGACACGAACCATCCAATCTGACAATGGTACCACAATTGTGATCATCAGCAGAACAGTTCACTCAACTTGGAGAGTGATTCGTGAGCCAATTTTAAGGAGTTTCACAGTGTGCAAGGAATTCTAAGATTCAGAGTTTCACTGCATTTCGAGCTTTCCATCAGCGAGGATCAACAAACTTCATTAGGAAGGACATCTCCACTTCTTCTTCTCTCTCTCTTTCTCTCTCCTCTTCTCCCCCCAACTTTCTCTCACTTTCGAATATTCAAATTTTGTGTTGGGGTTGCACTTTTTCACATGTCCTAATGTTCCTAATGTAATAAGTCACCTTTATGTTATAAAAAAGGGACTTAAAAGTTTCATAGGAAGTTGAAAAGTTTTAAGTTGTGCGAGGACATATGAAAAGGCATTGGGGGGTAAATGAAGAGTCACATTCTACTCTATAAATTGTAACGCCATTCCCATTTCAAAGGGTTGGTGATTGATCTTGTAAACTTAAGAGTGTATTGTACCTAGAGAAAGCAAAGGAGATATCCATTTTTCTTCTACTTTCCCCATTCTCAATTTCATCCTTTTCTCCACTATATACAACTTTTGTTTGAGAAATTAATACAAGAAGAAGGAGTTTCTAGCTTTCTTTGACTAAGATATTTCTTGATACTTTGTGTTCATCAAATTTCATTTGGTCTTAATGATGCTTACAAAGTTGTTTCTTCTCATAAATGCATGTGATAATACTTCTGACTAGTGTGTGTGCAGGAATCTGATTTCCTACCTACATCATTAGTTATCCTACCTCAATTCTCACTCCCTTTCCCACTTTCAGAGAAATTCTTCCCTAGCAAGAGATTGCTAGCTTTTCTACAGGGTTAGTGGAGTGTCCCTGTTGGATCCCTAGTCAACAGACCATCATAGAAATCCACCTTTTCACGCGCATGCATATATGACAACTACACCGATTAAGTAGAGGGACTTAGATTCCTAGAGCATTGGAAATAAATCCAAAAGTTTGTCCACTTGACAATTTTTCTCGCTAACATGTTTAAATTCTACAATAAAAAACTTAAACCCTCAACCCTAGGCCCTAAACCTAAACTCTAAACCCTAAACCCTAAACCTTGAGCCCTTAACCTTAAAACCTAAACGTTGAACCATGATCCCTAAACCCTAAAACCTAAATCCTAAGCTATAAACCCTAAACCTTTAAAATTCAGCCCTTATCCATGAGCCCTAAACCCTAAACCCTAAGCCTTAAGCCTTAAACCCTATGCCTTAAGTCCTAAACCCGCAACCCTAAACAATGAACCATGAGCCCTAAATGTTAAACACTAAACCCTAAACCTTAAAAACTAAATCCTAAACCTTAAACCATGACCCCTAAACCTTAAACCCTAAACACTAAATCATAAACCCTAAACACTAAATTCTAAACCCTAAACCCCGAGCCCTAAACACTACACCCTAAACCTTAAACCGTAAACACTGAGCCCTTAACACTAAACCCTAAACCCCAAATTTTATGACCTAAACCCTAAACACTAAACCAGGAGCCCTAAAACTTAAACTACAAATCCTAAATACTAAATCATGAACCCTAAACCCTAAACCTTGAACCCTGAGCCCTAAACCCTAAATCTAAAGCCATGAGCATTAAACCCTAAACCTTAAACCTATAACTCTGAACCCTGAACCTGGGCCATAGACCCTAAACCATAAACCCTAAACCTTAATCCCTAAACCATAAACCCTAAACCTTAAACCTTGAACCCTACACCCTAATCCGTAAGCCTTAAACCCTAAACCCTAAACCTTAAACCCTAAACATTGAATCCTAAACCCTAAACCCTAATCCCTATTCCCTAAACCCTAAACCCTAAACCCTAAACACTAAATCCTAAACCCTAAACCTTGAGCCATAAACCCTAAACATTAAACCCTAAACCCTAAACCTTGAACTGTAAACCCTGATCCCTAAACACTAAACCCCAAACCTTGAACTCTGCGACCTAAACCCTCAACCCTTAACCCTGAGCCACGAATACTAAACTATAAACCCTAAACCCTAAAACCAAAATAATAAACCCTAAACCTTGAACAATAAATCCTAAACCCTAAATTATAAACCCTAAACCTTGAACCCTGAGTGTTGAGCCCTAAATCCTAAACCCTAAATCTAGAGCCTTGAGCTCTAAACCTTAAACCCTAAACTCGTAACTCCAAACACCAAACCCTAAGCCATATACCCTAGACCATGAACCCTAAACCCTAAGCCCTAAACCCTAAAACCTAAGCCTTGAACCCTACACCCTAATCCCTAAGCCCTAAGCCCTAAGCCCTAAACCATGTACCATAAGCCTTAAACCTTGAACCATGAGCCCTAAACCCTGAACCCCAAACACTGAGTGTAAAAACATAAACCCTAAACCCTAAACACTAAATCCTAAAACCCTAAACCTTAAACCTTAAACCCTTAACCCTAAAAATAAACAATAAACCCTAAACCCTAAGCCCTAAAACTCAAACCCTAAAAATTGAGCCCTAAACCCTAAACACTTAATCCCTAAACCCTAAATCCTAAACCCTAAACCCTAAACTATGAAACCTAAACCCTAAACCCTTAGCCATAAATCCCAAACCCTCAACCCTTAACCCTAAGCCATAAACCCTAAAATCTAAACCCTAAATGTTAAACCCTAAACCTTGAGCTCTAAACCCTAAACCCTAAAACCTAAACCATGGGCCCTAAACACTAAACCTTGAACCCTAAGCCCTAAACCCTAAGACCTAAACCCTAAATCATAAACCCTCACCTAAAGGAAAGTCCTAATAAGATCATTCAGTGTGTTTCATTGTGTAGGGAATAGTGTCTAAGGTGATCGATCAACTCATTTAGTTTTGATCAGAGACTAGTTCCTTCGAAGGCCTAAAAAGACCATTTTTGGCCATAATGTAGCTAATTGAACACCCTTCGGAAGTTTTCAAAGAAAATATAAAACATTTGAGGGTGATTTTAGTGTTAGGTTGTGGAGGTTGTTTTCATGTGTGAAAATGTTGAAGACTGTACGCTAAGAGTACTGTACACTTTCCATAGTTGTCTCGCCGGGTTCGGGGGCATAACCCCCAAGAAAGGTTTTTTTCCCTCCAAAAAATGTTCCCAATATACTAAGAAATGTGCTTTTATCATATGGGAAGTATTTTTACCCATAGGTTTATGAGGTGGTTTTGGCCCATGGTTTTGATACCCACAGTTTTGTAAAACCTCTTAAGCAGTTGTCTACTTATGTGGTATTTTGCATATGGTAGGTATTATGTAACATTACTGATGTGTTTGAATTCAGGTGTGAATTCTGTAGAGTTTGTTGAGCATAGCTCCAAATAGATCTGGGTATTGTATTGAGAGAGTAATGGCTTGTAATAAAATCTGAGCAAGTGATTCTTGGTGGATGTAGCCCAAATTGGGTGAACCATGTTAAATACTGTCTCTTTGTGTTGTTCTTTTATTATTCTGCACTTTTATTTCAGATCTATAATATTTTCTACATATTAGTTTCTACTGTTGTCTGCATATTTTATCCCTTATTTCCTAACACTTGATATTAGAGTCGGGTTTGGTTTGTTGAATTATTGAATCATAGGGAAAGTTTTAGCTTAAGTGGGAGCTATAACAAATGATGGAAGATCAAGGGCTGATAAATTCAATGGGCATAATTTCAGTCTTCGGAAGATGTAGATGGAAGATTACCTTTATCAGAAGGATCTTTATATTCCAATGTCTGAGAAGGTGAACAAGCCCTTGAGCATGACGAATGTGGAATGAGATTTTCTGAATAGGAAGGCACTTGGGACAATCTAGATGTTCCTTGCATCTTCGATATTGTTTAATGTTTCAAAGGAAAAGACTACAAAATAACTGATGGATGCATTAGGGAAGTTGTATGAAAAACCCTATGCCTCTAATAAGATATTTTTAATGATTTTTTTTTCAATATGCAGATGTTTTAGAATGGTTCAGTAGCAGACCATTTAAATGATTTTAATATGGTTGTAAATATGCTAGTTTTGGTTACAATAGAATTTGAATAAGAATTTAGGGCTTTATTAATTATGTGCTCTTTACCTGAGAGTTAGAATAGCTTGGTAATGATGGTAAGCAACTTAGTTCCAACTAACTCAAAGTTGAAGTTTGAGGATGTTGTAGGTGTGATTCTAAGTGAGGAAATGCGAAGAAAAATCTCTAGGGAATCTTCTACTTCAGGGAATGCTTTGACAGTGGAAACTAGAGGGAAATAGAAGAATAGAGGAAGTTGTGGAAAATTGAAGGATCGGGCTAGGTCAAAATCAAAAAGCAAGATAGTATGTTGGCATTGTGGAAAGTCTGGGCATGCAAAGAAGGATTGTTCAGAGCTTCAGGACAAGAAGAAACAACAAGAAGAAAACAAGGAGGCTAATGTGGCAACGGGTAATGTATGTCAGGATTCTTTGATTCTTTCTTTCCACAACATTATTGAATCTTGGGTTTTAGATTTAGGGGCTTCTTTCCATACTACTCCACATAGGCATTATTTTGTTGATTATGTTCAAGGAGATTTTGGGCATGTTTTTCTTGGTGATGATGAGCTTTGCAACATAGTTGGAAAATGTTCTATTTGGGTTAAGATGCAGAATGAGTATACTTGTCTATTGAAGGATGCCAAACATGTGCCTTCATTAAGACGAAATTTGATATCGGCAGAGCAGTTGGGAAGTAATGGTTATACTGTGATATTTACAGTGGAATCTTGGAAGGCTACCAAGGGTGCTCTTGTGGTTGTAAGAGGTAAGAAGGTTAGAACCTTGTATTTAACCACTTATAGCACTAATGTTTGTAATCTTATGGCTTCAAAAGTAGATACAACATTGTGGCACTATATGGTCAGTCATATGAACCATAAGGGCATGGAGATCATAAATAAGTATTTTCTTGGATATAAAAAAATAAGTTTGGAGTTCTATGAAGAATCCATGTATGGGAAATAGAAGCGAGTAAGGTTTCTCAAGGTTAGACTTATAAAGGGAGAGAGTAAGTTAGAGCTGGTGCATTCTGATGTGTGGGGGCCGGCTCAGGTATCATCTCTTGGGGGTTCAAGTTACTATGTTACTTTTATTGATGATGCAAAAAGGAAAGATTGGGTTTATTGTATTAGAAACAATTCTGATGTATTTGACACTTTTGTTAAATGGAAATCCTTGGTAGAGAATGAAACATGTCTTAAGCTAAAATGTCTCAGGTCAGATAATGAAGGAGAGTATTGCAATAATGAATTTGATGATTATTGTTCTAAGAATGGAATCCGCAAGAAAAATATGGTTCTAGGAACTCCGCAAGAGAATGGGGTGTCAGAAAGGATGAACAAAACAATAATGGAATGTGTTAGGAGCATGAGGTTACATGCAAGACTGCCTCTTTCTTTTTGGGTAAAAGCGGTGAGCACAACTGGGTACTTGATAAATAGAAGACCCTCAAGTGCCTTGGATCGAAGCATACCTTAGGAGGCTTGGTATGGTAAGAAAGTTGATTATTCATTTCTTAGAGTCTTTGGATGTGAGGTGTTTGTCCATATAGACAAGGATGATAGGACCAAGCTAGAGGCTAAATGACAAAAATGTAATTTCATTGGTTATGGTGGTGATGACTTTGGATATAAATTTTGGAGTATTAAGGACAAAAAAATCATTCGGTCTAGGGATGTGATCTTTAATGAGAAAATCATGTATAAGCAGTAGTTGCAGGAAATAGGGAAGAATCCAAGAAAGAATATGCAATGGTAGAGGATCTTCCGGATGGGAAAGTGACACATGAATCCGTTCTGGAACCTCCTCAACAGGTACCCCAAACCCCTATATTGAGGAGGTATTCTAGGGTAAGAAGAGAACTTGGATGTTTTTCTCCTTGTCTTTATTATCTATTACTCACTGACAGTGGAGAGCCAGAGAGATTTGATGAAGCAATGCAAGTAGATTTTAGGAAGAAGTGAGAGCAAGCCATGGATGAGGAGTATGAGGCTCTCATAGAGAACCAAACATGGAGCTTGTTGAAGCTACCCAAAGGAAAAAGAGCATTAAAGAACAAGTGGGTTTACAGAGTCAAAGAGGAATAAGGATGCAAGAAAAGATACACGGCCACGTTGGTGGTCAAGGGGTTTGTAAAGAAAAAATGTATAGATTTTGATGAGATTTTTTCTCCTGTAGTAAAAATGATTTCTATTAGAACTGTTCTTAGAATAGTTGTAGCAGAAGACTTGCACTTATAGCAGAGTAATGTAAAGACTACATTTCTCCGTGGTGATTTAGAGGAGGATCTATTTATATAGCAACCTGAGGGCTATGAGGTCATAGGTAAAGAGGAGATGGTGTGCAAACTGAAGAAGAGCTTGTATGGCTTGAAACAAGCTCCACGTCAATGGTATAAGAAATTTGATAGCTTCATGATGGAGCAAGATTATATTAGATGTCATTTTAACCATTGCGTGTATACAAATAAATTTGAGGATGTAAATTATATTATCATGTGTCTGTATGTGGATGACATGTTGTTTGTAGGTAAAAACATGCAGGAAATAAAAGCACTCAAGAAGTAGCTAAGTGACTCCTTTGCTATGAAGGATTTGGAGGTAGCCAAACAAATAATTGATATGAGGTTATCTCAGGATAGGAAGGAACGAAAGATGACTTTATCTCAGGAAGAGTACATTAAGAATTTCTTGGGGAGGTTTAATATGCAGGAAGTTAAACCAGTTGGGACTCCTTTGGCAGCCCATTTCAAGTTATCAAAGGAGCAGTGTCCCAAGACAGAACATGAGAGAAACCAGATGTCCAAGGTACCTTACTCATTAGCGGTTGGTAGCTTGATGTATGTCATGGTGTACAGTATTGTCCATGCAGTGGGAGCGGTGAGTAGATTTATGAGTGATCTAGGTAGAGATCACTGACAGGTAGTAAAGTGGATCCTTTGGTATTTGAGAGGGACCATGGGGAAAGTTTTGTGCTATAATGGATCAGACACCACTTTGCGTGGTTATGTAGATTTAGATATGGTTGGAGATGTAGACAACATGAGGAGCATGACAGGTTATATTTACACTATAGGTTGGACAACATTGAGCTAGATTTCATGACTACATAAGCTAGTTGCTTTGTCAACCACATAGGCTAAGTATGTTGCTGCCACATAGGTAAGAAAAGAGATGATTTGGCTACAACGATTTCTTGAGGGGATGGGACATAAGCAGGAGGAAGGAAAGCTGCAGAGTGATAGTCAAAGCGTTATACACCTCATTAAGAAATCTACTTTTCACTCTAGGACGAAGCATATAAAACTTAGGTACCATTTCATCAAGACAACTTTGGAGGAAGAGAAGTTAAAGCTGGAGAAGATTCATACCAGTCAGCATCTTGTAGACATGATGGCTAAGGTGGTCATAATGAAAAAAATAAAGTTGTGTTCAGCTTTGGTTGGTCTTCACAGAAACTAGTGAAGGGCTGAGAAGCTTGCTCAGAGGAAAACTAGTCTCCAAGTGGGAGTTTGTGAGGTTGTGAAACATGTTTTCATGTGTGAAAATGTTGAATACTATACACTAAGAGTACTATACACTTTGCATAGTTGTCTTGCCGGGGTTTGGGGGCCCAGCCCCTGAGAATTTTTTTTTGGCCTTGAAAAATCATGCCCAATATACTGGGAAACGTGCTTTTCTCATATGGGAGGGATTTTGACCCATAAGTTTATGGGATGGTTTTGGCCCATGGTTTTGATACGCATGGTTTTGTAAAAATGCTGAAGCAGTTGTCTACTTACATGGTTTTGTGCATATGGTAGGTATTATGTAACATTACAGATGTGTCTGAATTCAGGTGTGAATCCTGTAGAGTTTGTTGAACATAGCTCCAAACAGATCTGGGTATTGTATTGAGAGAGCGATGACTTGTAATAAAATTTGAGCAAGTGAATCTTGGTGGACGTAGCCCAAATTGGTGAATCACGTTAAATATTGTCTCTTTGTGTTGTTCTTTTATTATTCTTAACTTTTATTTCAGATCTGTAATATTTTCTGCATATTAGTTTCTACTGTTATGATTCTGTGAGGGATTGTTATCCAAAATAAGCCCCTTGCTTATTTTTGACTAACTTCCTTTCATTCCTTCCTTCCTTGTGCCTCAGTCAAATTTTTCCACTTTTCATGCACTCAAAATTTTCTGGAAATGGCTTCATTAGATAGAGAATTTTCTCACCTTTCTAGAAAGGTAAAATTTTCCTTCTAACTCCTTGTATTTTGCAAGTTATGGCTCGGTGGAGTTTTTGAGGGAAATTTTCCTTGGGAAGGTCTGCCACCAATGGGAATGTGCCACGTGGTGGCGGAATGGCGGGGCAGCGAAGGTAAGTTGAATTTTTTTGCCAAGGAGTGGTCGGGGGCACAAAAGAAAATTCTTGGCCCGAAGGCCCGCAACGAATGGAAATGTGCCACGTGTCCATGGAATCGGCGGGAGTCGGAGGAGCAGAGTGATTTTTGAATTTTTGCCAAAATTTGTAAAAAATGGGATGGAGAGAATTGGCCCGCAGGCCCACCAAGGAGGAAAGAAAAATTTGGAGTGCACCCCATGGACTAATCAAAGTGTGACACGTGTCCTATTCTTGGCGGAGATCGGGGGCACAGGGAGAACTTTAGTTTTTTTCCAAAATGGTCGGGCACAAAGGAAAATTTTGGAGTGTGCTCCCACGGGTGAATAGGAGGATGACACGTGGCGGCGGAACGGTGGGCCGCGGGGGGTTTTTGAAAATTTTTCCCAAAATTCAAAAAGGCGTAGAATGGTCATTTGAACCCGCGAACCAATAAGAATGTGCCATGTGGCATTAGAGTGGCGAGGGGTGGAGTTTTTTGGGGAATTTTTCCCAAAAATCAAAAAAGGGGAAAATTTTTGGGTTTCAACCCGCCGACCCAATTTTTGCCCCTGTTTTGCCCTAAATCTTCAGAAGGGCATATCTTTCGATCCAGAGCTCATTTTTTCTTGATTTTGGTGTCATTGGAAAGCTATTGAAGTCCTTTACATGATGGAATCTTCAATTTTGTTTTTTTGGTGGATTTTAGTGAGAGAAAAATGATAAAATGCCTTTGGCATGGGGAAAAGAGCAGAACTGACATTCAACCACCATTTTTAACGCAGTATGGCTTTCATTCTTCTCCAGCATGGTCAACAATCTTGGGGAATGATATTTTAAGGGTACCCCTGCTATTTTGATGGAACTGGTTGGTATTTGAATGATTCCTTTCATTTTTTCCCATGTTTCTCCTTCTTGAGCTCGGGTTTTCATTGTTAAAAGCCATATTTGGCTCATTTGTAAAGGGTTGGACATTTTTTATGATCTGTAGGCTCCCTCCCTCATCTTGGCAAGTGGATTTGTGGAATATCAGACCTTTTTTAGGATTGCAACATGTTTTCTACCTCCTTGTTGGTGTAATGCACTGTATTTTAAAAATGGAATTTACAATTCAAGCTCTGTGAATGAAAGTTCGACCCTTTTCTTGTGTTGTTTGCTCTATCCTGATCTTTCATTACAATTTTAGCAATTTGTGCATGATTTGTGTTGCATTTTCATAATCTGTGTCAATTTGCAGAAATAGATGTTCACCACTCCTTTGGTGTATCACCTTCTTAGATTAGTTTTATCTTCTTTTCTCTCTTTTATCCTTGTCCCCTTGGTAGAATTAGAGTAGGATTTTGAGTTAAACCTCTGCAAATTTCATGTATACATTTGATCAGAGGAGTAGAGGAACCAACCTTTAATCTAGATATTTTTTTCCCATTTTTGCAAGTCCCACACTTGGGTAAAAGATATAATGTTGTGCAATCACATTGGATGCCCATTATCAAACTAGAAATATGAGAAAACATCGAGGGGTGCTACTAATTTGCACTAACAGGGATTATTCCACATATTTTATCCCTTATTTCCTAACATTTAGAGAGAATTGAAGATGTCTAAGTAAATTTAGGAAATTTTAAGAAATAAAATCTCATTCAGGAACAATTTGTTTAAGATCAGGTTTTCAGATGTAGGGAATGAAAGCTAAAATGGTAAAAACTCACTTCTCTAGATGATTCCAGGAGTTCTAGAAAGAATTAGGATGAAACAAAATAGGAATTGGAAGGATATTAGAATAATCTATAAGGTGTAATAATCAACATTGATTCAAGGCTTAAATATTTCTTTAGGTACTGCAAAACTCTTCAGTTGTTCCTCTAAGTTAAAAATAAAATATGACCTAAATTTTGAGTTGCAGACATAATTAGATGTTTAGAATAGTTTCATTGATCATAAAATATGATTTTTAGTGTTTCAGTGAAGTATGGAGGTCAAGAACATCTAAATCATACTCAAATTTATTTCAAGGATTAATTCCTTATCTAGAGGAGGAAACCCATTTCCATGAGGAACAACTTGAAAAAAAGTTGTCCACGTACCATAAGCATGCTTACACCCAGGTTTCATCTTGGTCAATGAATTGAATTGTGAAGGATTCACCATATTTAAAGGTGAAATGTGGAGCTCAAGGAGTGACTTGATGATCGTCATATCCCAAGTCTATCATTGTACCCAAATCTCTCCAAAGAACAAGCTAAATTGAGCTAGTCATGCCACCGAGGTATCCAATACCATCATGTGTGAAGTATTAAGGCATCATCTATCTCCATGAGATACATATGAGAAAAGACACGTATAATAATATTGAATTTGATTCCATGAAAGGATGATTTTAGAGCCAGGAAAGGTGAAGGGATGATCTATATATGGAGTACCCTGTTTCTAAGAATAAGCAATCATCTAAATTCACTTGATGCAATTCACTTGGTAATATTCATAAAAAACATTCAACACCTTGTAGTGTGATCAAACCTTAAGGAGGAGGAACATTACAATCACCTCATTTTTTTATATAGGACAGGAATCCCATTCAGGGAGCAATCCTCTATCTACAAATTGAGGATCTCATTTTAGTAAAAAGTAGACAAGCATCATAGAGTTGATCTGTGGTCACTAAAGTGAATTATGGACCAAATTTCAAAATTGGTACCAATTCAAGTAGTGGTACGGCCAAAATCCAATCTAGAAGGTCAAAAAACTTACAAAACAACTATATGTTTTCCCAAAACAACTATATGTTTTCCGAAAACAAAGACCGACTACAATATATATATGGCCTGAATTTTTTAGGTCATTGCTGAAATTCTGAAAAGGAGTAAGTATTGACCATATTAGATTTTGAAAAACTATCTTCTAGATTATAAATGTCAGAGCTATGAGACCACTTCCATCAGGGGCAGATCAGTGACCCTAACTTCTTATATTTACTAAAATAAATGATAAGTATAAGAAATAATAAAAGTATAAACAAATAATTTATTTATTATTTCCTTATACTTTTATTATTTCTTATACTTAACATTTATTTTAGTCTAAATATGGATCCTTCAGGCCTTTCTAAACTTCATATAGCTCAAAACGCGTACGTGTTTCATATCACTAGAAATGTGTACACATTTTAGGTTCGTGAATTACCGAACCTAAGAAAACATAACATGATTGCATTATTGCAAAACACGTATGCATTTTGCTTATTTTCACTTTTGTGTCTGCTTTTTGGCCCCCCAGATTGGTGCACTTACCCGATGATTTTACAAGGAGGCTTGTTATGTCAATAATAGTAAAGGAATTGGAGGGGATGATAGAAATAAACAATTTCCATTTTTCCTCATCCTATGCTTCGGAACAGACATTGATATCCTTACCAAAATATAAATTTTTTGTGCTCTCATAAACACCTTTCTCTTCTATCTTATCAACAAGATGATTCTTATTTTTTTCCTTTATTTTTGTATACCATCGACTTATTAATCAGTCTCGGGCAAGTGCAAAAAATGGTTGCTCCATATTCCGCTCTCAATTTGACTATGAACATTTTCTAGTTTTATTGATGTTTTGAATTGAATTTTCCATCCATGTGAAACATAATTATCTATGGCCATTTATGGTTTACAGATATCAAAATAACACTGTAATTCAACTAGTAGAATGAATTACACACACAAATATATATATATATATATATATATATATATATATATATATATATATATATATATATATATAATTGAATGTACATGTGTTGAGGTTTTGAGAGGGCTTAAAAGAAAAGCAATGTAAAAAATACACCCACATATTACATTGGCACTCAACAAACCTTTTTGTTCAATGACAAAAATATAGCTAACTGTACCTACCTCCACCCATGTTAAGATAATAATAACAGGGTAATTATAGAGACAAAAAACTGAAAAAATAAAAACACCACTAAATGATTTACAATACACAACTACCAACATGAAAAACAAAACTACACTCCTTTTTCAATTGAATATCTAATCACCAAATTATGCATGGTTAATTTGCATGCAAGGTTAGCACATAAAAATGAAACATACTTCAGATGCATAGTGAGCTTTAAAATACCACTAACAAAACTAGGAGATGTAGAATAATAGAATATAGTTGTGATGTCGCTACAGATATGATGTTCAACATAAAGTGCATGGTAATTGGATCTTTATATATGAAAACAAATAAAGAATTGAAGGATGGTAAAGCTGGGTCTCTTTGCTACGAACACCAATCATCGCAACTATGTACCACATTTTTTTATCTTTAGGATAGATTTAAAAATTCTTGTTTTTCGTAGGAAACCCATCTTATTAAGATTAAGGTTAATTAACACCTTTTTATGGCACACATGGTATTTTGTAGTTGCTTCCACCTCTATACTAATTGGAAATAGATTAAAATTTTCTTTTCACTTGATATTTTTCATGTTGCAATCATATTACTAATAAGATTCGTGAGAATCTGGGACATTACTGGTTCAGTTAAAAAGTGGTGAATTGGTGTAGAGTTCCATAATTGCTAGGGGTATTATATGATCAACTTCGAGATTAAAGTGCATGAGAACCTCCTCTCTAGTATCTACTTCAATGGTTTTAGAAGCCCATCTTTACCTTCATTCTATACAAGAAATTGTATTCTTCAATTTTGTTTAGTTTTGCAATTGAGAAAAAGACTTCTTTTATGACCACTATCTCAGGAATGATACCGAGCAACTCAATATTAATGTCTTCCTAGCTTTAGACATTATCAACTAAATGTTTATTCTATGACCATGCATTGCATATTTTGAGGCCTTGTGCGTCCAAAACATAATCCCTTTGATTGTCCTCCTATTATTTGAAGTCTTCTTAAAATAATCCTTAGGGTTTATTACATAGAGTGCCAACCACACACATCATAAATTACTAAGAAGCATTCTATTCTAAAACTATATAAATTATAAATCATCACAAAACCATTCGTTGTGTAGTGACTAAGCTGCACTTGTAACTTAGATGGAATCCACATACTGCAAATACAATTAGAGTTAAAAATTCTACTAAGGTGAACATAACAAACCCACTAGAGCAATCACAAGCTCCATCATAAAGAAGTAGAACCTAGAATCCTAAAAAGATGGGGAGAGATCGCCTCATGATGGTGTATTCGATTAAAGTCATCTCCAAGTATGATAGGTAAAATGCAGCAAATCCACATTTGTTAGCACAATGAATGTATGGAAACCCCTACATGTGCAGAAACCATGTAAACAAATTAAAAATTTGCAATCGGATCCGAGTGAAACATATAGAGAATAGACCAAATATGTAAATGATTACATATAAATATATAGTTATAAAAGATTGTTACATATTGAAACAGGGTATGGAGATACTTGAAAAAATAATTGGAAGAAGAATTTTACGACACGTGTATTACACGGATAGACATGTGTTACACAAACTAGACAAATTTTCCAGCCAAATGCCTCAAAAAAATATGGTGTCCAGGAACGCTATGATTGTAGAGTATGCAAACAATAACATTAATGATAAAGCATTGGAGATGAGAATCATACATAAATACATTTGGGAAGTTGAAAGTTAAACTCTGCGACTGTTTCCAACAACCTCCCAGCTTGTGCCAAATGGAAGTTTTGGAACTGGGTACTATAATCATAATTTCTTTTTATCGAGTTGTGGAATCTGGCTTTACACTGCCAATTGCATTTGCTTGATAGTTTCTAAAGTCTTTTCAACAAATCCATTTTGTGCATATCCTACAATCATGGTATTCCATGAGACCACATTTCTTCGAGGAATTATATCAAACAGTTCATGATCCTTTCCAACAAATTCATTTTTTATATATCCTACAGTTGTTGCAGTCCAGGAGAACACATTTCTTTGAGGTGTTCCATCAAACACTTCAGGTGATTGTCCATTCTCCAAAATTTTGCATACATTTCTGTCAGAAAAGTTGCAACTACAACATCTGATATAATTTCTCTATCCTTTTATGCTTTGATGGATGTCCATTCCATGTTCTAAAGCTCCCATTTTTCACAGGCTAGCAGTACTCTGGCAAATGTAAATTGATCGAGTTGGAAACCTGTTTCTTGCACACGGTGAAATAGTGGGACTGCCTCGTGAGGACACCCATACCTTTTTTACGCTGTAATAATCATATTCCATGAGTTGCCTTCTCGTTTTTCATTTTCTCAAACACTGCACGGGCGTCCACCAAACTTCCACACTTGGCATACATGGAAATAAGGTTATTATGAGTAGTGGATGTCAATGACACAATCACTCTGTGTGTTCAATGGTGATGTGAATGACACAATGCCTGCAAACAACTTGAGATGTAGTATACATGCTATGGAAAATATTAGAATGCATGGAGTTTAATTGTGGGGTATGGCATGGAGAAGGGGGTTTTGAAGGCGTTTCCGAGTGGGAAGATTTTAAAAAACATAATTAAATGAACGTGTTGAGGTGGGGGGTCTGTTAGATACCAGAAATAATGTCTGCGTTGGAGGGTTAACTGAGAATGGCATGGGAGAGACAACATGCCCCGTTAGTTGGGCGATACGGTGTCAACTGCCATGTTGGCAGTCTACACTGAACGTACGGGAAAAATAGGTTCAACGAATTTTCAGTAGAGCGTGATATTGATTTATCCATTCAACTATGGATGACCAATAAAGTATATTTTTGTTTCTTCACTTAGAAGTTGTTTTGCATTATGTATTTCGAGTTATAAATTGTCTACTTTTGAAATCAAGCTCCACGTTCATCCTCCTTTTTTTCTTTTTTCTTTTTTTTTTTAAGACTATTCACCCGTTTAAAATAGAGTTTTTGTTGATAAAATATCTTAATTTGCGAGTGATCGTGAAAGTAAAAATTAAAGGTCAAACCGTTTCAAATGAATCTAGGCTCCAATAGACACCAAGTTAGAGATATTATGGGTGTATGACAAAACTTGTTGTTAATGGTTAATTGAAAGCACGTGGAGTGTGGACTTTTGCAATTGCAAGATTAAGGCTTGCTTCAAATTGGTGCTCACTTGGTAGATATTCTCCTCCAATGGATATGGATAAATCCATGTGTTGAAGTTTGGTGTTTTTAATGTTTTGATGGCCTGATACAATATCACAAGGAAAACGAACGAAGTTAAAACTCTACTATATGAAATGTCACTATACTAGTTAAATATGGATTATTCATCTTTGATCTAAAAAATATCACATGTTGAAGTGCATTGTTCCTACTAGAGCTTCTGTTAGAGCCTTGGCATTTAATATGCAATTCTCCATTATCATCATGTATTTCAGTGTTAATTTTTTAAAAATTCATTACATTTAATGTAGTTTAATGAATATGAATATGAGCTAAACGTGAGAATTTTTTAGAATTTATAGACCTCAAAACCTAGGCGAATAAGTTGATAGTATTGGGAAATGATCTAGTTTATACTTTCTAATGTGTACACAATACCTTAGACTGGAAATTATATACCCATTAGCTTGGAATGGTGGTGATATAAAAACGCTTGTAATTGCCATGTGTATTTATCCAATCTCCCAGCTTTGTGCTAAATACAAAAATGGTGTTTTTGAAAATAAGTATAGAATCGTGCATGAATAGTAGAAGTTATATTGCTTTCGAATCCCAAACCAAAAATTTCCTTATCTTGTAGTTTGTTGAACTCTAAAGTCTTTGGTTGCACACTTAGTTTTACCCTCAGAGGGTTCTTCACACTTACTCGATACTATATAGTACACTGCATGACCTTCTACATTGACATTAGTCAATGTGCTCCTCTTTTCTTAAATGCACTTATTCCCATTGCTGAACAACATAGAGACTGATATCTATATGAAAATTATAAAAATCAAAAATGAAAAATAAATGTCATGTACAAGATAATATTAATCGTACAAAAAAAAAAATCTTGACGGGGTGAACGTCAAGTCGAAACTAAACGATGACACACAAAATAGCCTACTCTGACATAAAGTATACCATGCAGAGGTAGGTGAATTGAATTCGCTCTAAAACAGAAAATGAAGTTGGCACGGTTTATGGAGACTGATGTCGTCGTGTGGGGAATGAAAGCATAGGCGGTGTTCTTATGGACACCGCCAATGTTCCACACCAACGGTTGGTGTTTCCCCTGGGCAATCACTTCTGCGGGAGGCACTAATTATTGGTTTATTATTGGTTCACTCATATGTAGATTCAGGCAAGTGGTTTGTTATTGTAATTTAAGACAATTTGTATTCATTGTAGTTTCATAGGTATTTTCTAAAAATATCATGCATAACCGTTCCTAGTGGATTAAAAAATGTTGTGTAAATTAGGCCATATTCAATCGCTAACTAGCCGACTGTGGGTGATTTACATGACATTATCGCTACTCAACGCATTTGAGATCATGGCCTTGTAAGAATTTGATGATGTCGGGCCTATCAAAGTGTAAAACTCCCACATCTTTTGAGGTGGGAAACGAAGGGTTAGTGCTCGCTTGGATGTGTAAAACCGATAGATTACTGAGGCACTTATGACCACTTCCATTTTGATGTTGAGCTGTGAAAATGGGGGTGAAATTGCAAGCCATCCTGTAAGCCTTTGCTTTGGTGAAATTGATGCATGTATTGAAGCTAACCTCCATGGAAACATTGTAAGTTAGGGTATCTACAAAATATTATAACATTATCTATAAAAATGCTATCATGAGGAATTGTTCCTTTGTTTTTAAACCACTTTTGTTCGGTATTCAAAATATAGGGTGATTTAGGAGGAATTGCGAGATTGGCAGGTGTAATAATACCACATGTGTTTCCAAATTGGGGTGACAATAACTAATCCTAACACTCGTCAGACAATTGAGCTGTTGTGATTTAGCGCAAGTGGTTGATGGCGTCTAACGTGATCTCAATTGTTTGTGATGTAGATATGGACAATATATTGTACGACCTATTTTAACTTGGAACATCCACATTTGAATGCTCCACATCGTCCCATTAGCCACTGATCTCCCCCTGACGTAACGTTTCCGCACAATAGTGTTCAAACCATTACAATAACATTCCTAACATAGACAAAGTTGACAAAAGAGTGACGGTTGTCAAAACTATGCATGGTTTAGATACATATGACAATGTTTCAAAAATAATGAGTGTTATAAACCTGGAATGTTCAAGAGGCATTATCAACCACAAACCCATAAGAAAAACTCGTGTTTGATATTTGTTGGTGCTTGAGAAAGCGTGGAGAATGTCCTATGATAATGTTGTATACAGATGGAGTAAACCCACCTGATCGACTATGTTTTGTGGTTCACAAATTCAACTACAACATCGACTTAACTTGGAATGCCAAGACCCCTCCACATATCCCCATCTCAATGATGTCCTAGGACACACACAAGAGAAATCCCCTTAAATTGATGTGTTTTCTAACTATTACAAATCATAAATGACGTTGTTCCCTAAGCAAGTGTGTAGAGTGGCCTTAGATAATGGTCCATAAAGATGGAACAAACCCGTGCATGACTGGGTATGTTTTGTGGTACTCAAATTCAACTACCGCATTAACTCGAGCTAGAATGTCGAGACCCCTCCACATGCCCCAATTTTTTTAAAAAACCTAGTACGTGCAAAGAAAAATCCTCTTAAATTGATGTATCTTCTAACCACCCACAAATCACAAGCTTCGACGTTGCAAACATCAACTTGTACCACACCCCATTTTCCCTTCTAACAAGTGACAAAAATGGCACTTGGTCCATATGTTTCTGGTCATAAAAAAGAAGCTTTATTGCATAAGTTTTCTCAACATTTTCTCCACCCTTGTACTTCTCCTCCCACAATCTCCTTCTCCATTGCCCCAATCCCTCTTGCAATGCTCAGCTTCATTGAGTTTACGTTCTTCAGCACATCCCTTTCAATGTCTCTAGTGCTATCATGTGATTACTAATTGTTGTCAATCAACTCATGGAAAATTTTCTGTTTGAACGGAAGGACTACAACCGGCGGGATTTGAGGGTTAAATGGCGGTCTTAGGAGACTTGCGGGCCAACCCTATAGTTTTTCCATTTTGTTCTGTTACTTGTTTATACAACGTTGGTCATTGTTTAACGGGTAATGTGGAGAACATTTTGTTTATTTAATGGGTAATGCGCGGGAAAGTTTTGTTTATTTAATGGGTGATATGGGTAACATTTTTAATGGAAATGGAATGTATTGTTTATTAATGGATAATATGGGGAACATCTTTATTTAAGCAAAGAACAACCATTCTGAAAATTAAAAAAAAAAAACGTGGATGTTAAATTGTTAAATGTTTATGGGAGATTATTTATTTATAAGCATTTTATAATATTATCGAAAAATTATTGACGAAAGAAAATATTATTTTATAATATTTTAAGGTTAAAAAGATTTAAAGTATTGAGAGTATTTGATGTACTACTATTTGGGTGGATGTGCTATGTTGCATCAATCAAAAATAGTTAAGAGTACAAATAATTTGGGAAAATTTTCAAGAACCCACAAAATAAAAGTTAAGAACTAGTGGAGAAATTTGTTGGAAAGGATGTTTTCTGATTATTTTACGTCGTATGACATAAACTAAATGCTAAAATTAGAATAAATTCAAATTATAAAATTGGATCATTCAATTGCAATATTTTGAGTTGTTAAAAATAACTAGATGTGATTACTTGTTTTAGAAATGACAAAACAATAAAAATATTAATTAGTTGATTTTGGATGTCTCTCACACATAGAAGGTTACATGGGAATTGGAAATGATCTATAGATGCTTTGTACGGTGTTTAGATTGAGAACACCATTAACTGATTGCATGAACACTACTAGTGAGACTTGGGCCCTACAAGAGATCAACATTGTTGGACTATAACTGTAGTTTCTATGACCTGTTTGGGATCTACAACTTCTAAAAGAGATTTGACTTTTCTTATAACACACTTTTGAATATTTGGGACCTCTTTGATTACATGTGATGGTACCTATTTGTGTTCTTCTTTGTCCAAACCCTAATTATGCTTGAAAGACCACAAGGAACTTTTAAAAGGGCTTAGCATTTTGAGGAAGACATCCTCACCATATCGAATGATATGATGAGCATTATTTGCATATCAATACTTTTTAGATATATCAAATGAACTTAAAATTTTGGAGAAATATTATTCATATAAAAAACAACAAATCTTAAAATATATATTGATATTTTTAGTGTTCGAAAAAACAAACCTTAATGATAAAGTAACTTTCATAACATGTATACCAATGTTGTGATATATTTAATTTAAACACATACTTTAATGAATGCTAGGTAACGATTTCTTAAACTCAATTATAATTGAAATAATTTCTAAATAGATATTTAATATAAATAATGAAATTGATTTTCTATGTGCGTGGAAATGAATTACAACGCTAGTCTACTTATTGAAAATTGAAAATTAAATAATAATAACTATGTTACCTTAATATTGTAAGTGTTGAATATTGACACGATATATATAAAATATTGGAATGTTATCTAGAAAACATTGTCCAAAACACTAGGAAATGGAAAGGAAGGGTAGGATGGAAAAGAAAAGGGAATAAATAATTAAAAATATAAAAACACCTTTAAAAAAAAATATAATATGAAGAGTAATGAATACTTAAAAGCCATTTATATTATGAGTGAATAATAATATAAATCCAAAGTTTGTTTGAGTTTATAATTACTTATTAAAAATTAAATTTAAAAATTGTGACTAACCCAAAATAAAGATATAATTATATGTAAAACATTTCTTTTAAAAATTATAATTATAATTAATATAAATTGAGAAATGATTGAATTTGAATTTGTATGGGTTAACTGTACAAAATTCTTAAGTTTTAATTATTAAAGATTTTATTAGGATTATAATCTTATTAGATGACTACATAACACCTTTTACACTATTATACACACGTTTGCACCACAATCCATTTAATAACATGAATATTTTTGTTAAAAGAAACTATACAAAAATACTTTCTCTTACATTTAGTTAGTCGATAGGTTATATAAAGGGAGCGAACCCTACCTCCAAAAAGAGTCCCCACACCAAAATTCTCCAGCTAATTTTATGTGATAAAAAATAATCTACAATCTTATTACGCCGAAGGCGTTCCTCCTATAGGAAAAACTTATGGACGTTTCTGCGTCTACATTAAAACTTATGGTCACTTGTTTGTCGCTGTTCCAAATACATATTGTGTACCCATACTTTGTCAAAATTATCTACAAAATGCTTTTTGTCTGTTCCATGGTCTTCAAAGAGTCGAAAGAAATCTGCAAGAAGGGCTTTTAAATTTTCCCCGGAAGTGGTCAGGATGAAGATGCGCCTCCCACGCACTGTAATATCAATGCATATACATGTACAAATACAATGCATATATGAGGTCTTTTGAAATTTCTTTTTTCTTTACATCCACATATGACAATTTGTTGGAATAATAAACCTTACAACCCTCTCTATAAGTTGTCCAACGATTAATTTGCCTCGTTTCCACGTCAATTTGAACAAGTAATGCCTCCAATGTGTTTGCAAGAGAGGGGCAATGGGGGTTTGTAGATTGTGAATCCCTCATTGTTTTGATTAAATCCTCAATTTCAATTTTGTTTTCAACTATGTGGGCTACTAAATATTCTTGACTACCCGAGGGATGTTGAGCAATTATGGGAGTGTTGGGAGGGATGACATGAATAATAAGGTTTGGTTGTGGTTGATTCCATCGACCTCTAACTATAACAATAAAAAATATGTATTCAATTCAAATTTTAATATATAATTATCATATTTCAATGCAATTTTGAGAAAATAATTGTGCTTACTTCTTCTCTGTGGTGCCATCGTCGATTCAGATCTTCCCGGCGATCCAGAAACAATCCTTTGAGCTTGAGATCCAGCTGAATGAAAAAACGCGAGGGCACGGTTGAGCTCTGAAACTCACATTTGAGGGAGATAAAATGATAGACGCTCGGGCCTCTTTTTTTTGTTTATAGTAGGCATAACGCGTATGCGTTATGTAACGTGTATGTGTTATAACACGTACGTGTTATGTAACGCGTACGCGTTATGCTTCGGTAAATCCCAAAACTGACAATTGAAAACGTGATCGCGTTATAATAGAATGTGTAGGCATTTTGCTTTTTTCCGGATTCTTGTCCGCTTTTTGGCCCCCCAACTTTGTGCACTTACCCTGTGTGTGTGTGAGAGAGAGAGAGAGAGAGAGAGAGAGAGAGAGAGAGAGAGAGAGAGAGAGAGAGAAATATATCATCAAACAACTGTTATATGTCAATTGAATGTACATGTGTTGAGGTTTTGAGAGGGCTTAAAAGAAAAAGTAATGTAAAAAATGCACCCACATATTACATTGGCCCTTAGCAGAACTTTTTGTTCAATGACAAAAATATAGCTAGCTGTACCTACCTCCACCCATGTTAAGACAATAATAATAGGGTAATTATAGAGACAAAAAACTGAAAAAATAAGAACACCAATAAATGATTTACAATATGCAACTACCAACATGGAAAAAAAAACCACACTCCTTTTTCAATTGAAGATCTAATCACCAAATTATGCGTGGTTAATTTGCTTGCAAGGTTAGCACATAAAAATGAAACATACTTCATATGCATAGTGAGCTTTAAAATACCACTAACAAAACTAAGAGATGCAAAATAATAGAATATAGTTGTGATGTTGCTACAGATATGATGTTCAACATAAGGTGTAGGGTAATTGGATCTTTATATATGAAAACCAATAAAGAATTGAAGGATGGTAAAGTTAGGACTCTTTGCTACGAACACCATTCATCGCAACTATGTACCACATTTTTTTTATCTTTAGGATAGATTTAAAAATTCTTGTTTTTCTAAGGAAACCCATCTTATTAAGATTAAGGTTAATTAACACCTTTTTATGGCCCACATGTTATTTTGTAGTTGCTTCCACCTCCATACTAATTGGAAATAGATTGAATTTTTCTTTTCACTTGACATTTATTCATGTTGCATTCATATTACTAACAAGATTCATGAGAATCCGGGACATTACTGGTTCAGTTGAAAAGTGGTGAATTGGTGTAGAGTTTCATAACTGCTAGGGGTATTATATGATCAACTTCGAGATTAAAGTGCATGAGAACCTCCTCTCTAGTGTCTACTTCAATGGTTTTAGAAGCCCATCTTTACCTTCATTCTATACAAGAAATTGTATTCTTCAGTTTTGTTTAGTTTTGCAATTGAGAAAAAGACTTCTTTTATGACCACTATCTTAGGTATGATACCGAGCAACTCAATATTAATGTCTTCCTAGCTTTGAACATCATCAACTAAATGTTTATTCTATGACCATGCATTGCATATTTTGAGGCCTTGTGCATCCAAAACATAATCCCTTTGATTTTCCTCCTATTATTTGAAGTCTTCTTATAATAATCCTTAGGGTTTATTACGTAGAGTGCCAACCACACACATCATAAATCACTAAGAAGCATTCTATTTCTAAAACTATATAAATTATAAGTCATCACAAAACCATTCATTGTGTAGTGACTAGGCTGTGTTAGCAAGTTAAAATTAATACATTTGTTAGTATTAGTTTACGGACAGTTGAATAACTGTCTCCCCTCACGGCTGCCTATATAAAGGCGTGCATTGTATCTTTTAAAACAAAATAATAGCAATATACATTCTCTTCTTGTGCGTCCATCATTGGTATCGGAGCTGGTTGAGCGTGAGGAGGAGAGCCGATCTTGCTGTCTCATTTTCATTTTTGCTGTGCGTGAGGCATGAGGAGGAGAGCCGATCTTGCCTGTCCCTTGCCTGTCCCGTTTTTTCATTTTGCTGTGCGTGAGGAGGCATGGAGACTGCCTGTCCCGTGTGAAGGAGTGTTTTGGTGTGCGTGAGGAGGCGTGGAGACTGCCTGTCCCGCGTGAAGGAGTGTGTAAACATTACCTGTTCCGCCGTGAAAGAGAGGACTGTCCAGCGAGTGTCCAGCGAGTTGGAGAAGATTCTTTGCTGCGTGCGTGATTTGTTGGAGAGTTCTTTGCTGGTACGAACCTGTGCGTGCGTGGAGAGAAGAAATCCGTGCCTGAAGGAGAAGAATACTGAGCCAGTTGCCAGCCATTTGTTTTGCTGAGAGGAGACTGAGCCTGTCCCTGCGTGAAGGAGGAGTGCGCCTGTCCCGCGTGAAGGAGGAGTGTGCCTGTCCCGCATTTACGAGGAGACTGAGACCACCATTTCTTTGTTGTGGAGACTGAGACCACCCAATTGCTGTGCGTGCGAGCTGTGGAGACTGAAACTGTCCCGTTTGTGCTGTACGTGGAGATTCGGAGAAGATTCATTGCTGGTGCGCCTTCTTTGTTGGTTGTGCATGGAGAGAAGAAATCTGTGCGTGGAGGGAGACTCGTGCATTTGCTGGCGTGGAGGTGAATCCAACGTGAAACCCCTGTATGTGTGAGCAAAGCCGGGAAATTACAAAACTGCATATTTGAGTTTTTTGAAAATGTCTGCTCCAAAAATATTGCTATCTGATGCCCAACTCTTGAAAGGGCCAAATTTCACCGCATGGAAAACCAAAATGCGGATGATTCTTCAATTCGAAGATCTTTGGGGGATTGTCTCTGGCAAAGACGCCCCTCCCGCAGACGATGATCTGTTGGAAAAATATGAAAAGGCTGATGCGAAAGCACTCATGCTCATCACCCTCAGTCTTTCTGATGAGGTGCAGCCATACATTCGAGAAGCAACTGCTTCTTCTCAGGCATGGAGCACATTGTGTACCATCTACGAAGCTAAGAATTTGACGTCAAAGTTGCAACTTCAGACAAAGCTTCATACAATGAGTATGCATGAAGGCGAATCAGTAGAATCCTTCTTGCGGCGTGTAGCTGAGTTACGTGCAGAACTCTCTGCACTCGGTGAACCAGTGGACGACAAGTTGCTTGTCCCGCTCACCCTGCGAGCTCTTCCTTCACGGTTTCGGACACTGATCACCACGTTGACAATTACTCAACAGGAGGTGAGTTTTGCAACCCTGGTGAATTATCTCCAGCAGGAAGAAGCCATGCAAAACGTACAAGAAGCCTTTGAAGACAAGGCTCTCATCACGAGGCAAAAACATAAGCCTCAGAAAGGGCAATCTGCCCCCCAAAATCAGAAGCAACATGCTCAGCAGCCATCTTCACAGTGGCCACCACAGCGGCCACCCCAGAAGCAGCATAATCACAAGGTGGATCGGTGGTGCCACATTTGCTCCACGGATATGCACATGACTGCGAACTATTATTACAACGGTCGCAAGTATGGAAATTCTGGCGAAGAGAGCACTTCTGGCCGAGGATATTCCAAGAAATCCTAATGGCATGCTCGTAATCAGAAGCAGAAGGGCCACATTGCTGCTCAACAGGATGCCACCTCCGATGAAGAGGTACCAGATACGACTCATTCTGACATTGTTCTAGTCTCACAGACTTCGCAGCCGTCAGAAGATGTCTGGTTGATTGATTCAGGTGCCAGCAAACACATGACTGGCAACAAGAAGTTGTTCCATACTCTGAGTGACCAGCCCACTGGAGATCGGATCACCATTGTAGACAATCAAGAGTATATTACAGCAGGGATTGGTGATGTCATCATTCCTCTTGGAACACGAAGATGTACACTGACAAAGGTGCTCTATGTTCCAGGTTTGACTTCAAATCTTTTGTCTGTAAGTCAACTTCTTAACCATAGAATGCAGGTTGAATTCTTTGTTGAGAAAGGGGTCAAGTCCTGCATCATTTCCCAGGGAGATTCAGTCATTGCTCACGCATTTCTAAAGGGCCGTCTATTTGCACTGGATGCGGTCACTTCATCTAGTGTTGCTCTCTCTGCATCAACGGCAGAGTCCACTGCACTTTGGCACTTTAGATATGGTCATTTTTTTGCCGGGGCTCTGCATCAACTCAGTGCAAAGGAAATGGTAAGAGGGCTTCCTCCACTCTCCCATTCCTTACCTGTTTGCTCAGGATGTCTTGCGGGCAAACAACATAGAGGTCCATTCAAACAGAGCTCTTATCATTCTACAGAGCATCTTCAGGTCGTTCACACCGATCTGTGTGGACCCCTGCCAGCTAGCTTTCAAGGTTTTGTGTACTTTCAGCTCATCATTGATGATTACTCATGGAAAATGTGGGTATATTTCCTTCGGAAGAAGAGTGAGGCACTTGCAAATTTCCAGACCTTCTACCAGCAAGCCACCAGGCAGTCTAGGAAGCCTCTTCTTCTCCTCCGCTCAGATCGAGGGGGGGGAATTTGTGTCAAAGAAGTTCTTAGCATACCTGAAGTAGCATGGCATTCAGCAACATTTGACTGCTCCCTATACGCCCCAACAGAACGGGATTTCCGAGCGCCACAACAGGATTGTCATGGAGATGGCTCGTTGTATGCTCTCAACCGCCAAGTTGGAGGATCAGTTTTGGGCAGAAGCAGTCCAGATAGCAGTGTATTTACTCAACCGGGCACCCACGAAGATCTTGCAGAACAAGACACCGGAAGAGGTATGGACTGGTTGTAAACCTTCTATTCATCATTTAAGAGTTTTTGGTTGTACTGCATATATGTATGTTCCAGATAAAAGAAGGAAGAAGATCGATCCAAAGACACTGCCATGTCTTTTCTTGGGGTATAGTACTACCTCAAAGGCATATCGTCTCATGGATCCTGAGACGAAGAAGATCTATGAGAGTCGAGATGTGGTATGTGATGAGTCATCCTTTGACTCCTTGCCACACAATGGAGATCCAGTACCAACCTCGTCACATAGATTGCTCACACATCCAGATGATGAGCAAGATGATTCTTCTCAGAGAGAAGAAAAGCTGAGTGGAGATTTGTTCATTGATCTTGGCACACTAGAAAACACATCTTCACATCAGCAGCGCCAACGTCCGAAATGGGTCCAGAGTACTATCAGGGATGCACACCAGAACTCACTTCCTGGTACTTCTACGGGAGTTAGAACACGAAGTCAAGCAAGACATGAGGTAAATTTTACACTCATGAGTTCAGTTGTTGAGAGCACCGAACCTGACACTGTTCATGAGGCATTAGACCAACCATAGTGGAAACAAGCTATGGATGCTGAATATGATTCCCTGATTCAGAATCGGACACGTGGGAACTTGTCGATCTACCTCCAGGTAAGAAATCCATTGGCTGCAAATGGATTTTCAAAACAAAATATAAGGCAGATGGTTCAATCGACAAACACAAAGCATGGCTTGTTGCAAAGGGTTATGCTCAGCAAGAAGGAATTGACTATGACGAGACCTTTGCACCCACTGTGAAGATCAAAACCATCAGAGTTGTATGTGCACTGGCAGCACAAAATGGATGGAAACTTCAGCAGATGGATGTCAAGAGTGTTTTTCTAAATGGTGATCTACAAGAAGAAGTGTACATGGCCCAACCTGAAGGGTTTGTAGATGAGCATCAACCACACAAGGTATGTCATCTGATAAAGTCTCTTTATGGACTTAAACAAGCACCTAGGGCATGGTATATAAAAATTGATGATCACCTATTGCAGCATGGATTCACTCGTAGCCCCTCAGATACAAATTTGTATATCAAGAAGGTAGGAATAGAGATTTTCATTCTGGTTTTGTACGTAGATGATCTTGTGATCACAGGAAGTTCTGACAATCTTGTAGATGATGTAAAGAATGATCTAAAGAAATCCTTCGACATGACTGATTTGGGGCTACTTCACTATTGTCTTGGCTTAGAGATATGGCAGAAGAAGAATCATATCTTCGTCTCCCAAATGAAATATGCCAAGACACTCCTGGAAAAGTATGGGATGTCAGATTGTAAACCAATGTCCACACCTATGGAAAAAGGTTTGCAACTATCTAGATTCCAGGATTCACCATAGGTAGATGGCACTCACTACAGGTAGCTTGTGGGGAGTCTCATTTACTTGACTTATACCAGACCAGATCTTTGCTTTGTGGTGAGCTATCTCTCCAGATTTATGCACGAGCCGAAGAAATGTCATTGGATAGCAGTAAAGCATGTGTTGAGATAGGTCCGAGGTACAGTTGACTTTTGTCTAGAGTATCAGAAGAACACTCAGTTCTTCTTACAGGGATATACAGACTCGGACTATGCAAGATCCGTTGATGACAGGAAATCCACTTCAGGATATGTTTTTCATCTCGAATCTGGACCTATCTCATGGATCAGCAAGAATCAAACTGTTGTTGCTCTCTCATCCACTGAGGCTGAATACCACGCTGCACGAGGAGCTGTGTGTGAAGTAATTTGGTTAGATCACATTCTTGCAGATATAGGGATTTCTGAAGAGAAACCTCCCATCATTCACTGCAACAATCAAGGTGTGTTGAAGCTTGTGAAGAATCCTGTTTTCCATGAACGAACAAAGCATATTGAGGTCGAATGTCACTACATTCGTGAACAGGTCTTGAACCACCAAATTCAGCTCCAGTACTGCCCTACTGATTCTCAGGTTGCAGATATTCTCACCAAGCCTCTCGGCAAGGTGAAGTTTGATTTATTTAGGGGGGTACATTTGTAAGAGCAATGTATTAAGGGGGGGAATGTTAGCAAGTTAAAATTAATACATTTTTTAGTATTAGTTTACGGACAGTTGAATAACTGTCTCCCCTCACGGCTGGCCTATATAAAGACGTGCATTGTGTCTTTTAAAAATATAGCAATAGCAATATACATTCTATTCTTCTTCCAGCGTCCATCATGTTCAAGGTGTGTTTATATACCTCTTTCCTTTACCCTTTCTTTCCGTAGATTGAAAAAAAGAATGTTGTTCTTTAAATTGAAAAGTAGGGTCTTCAATACCTTGAGTTCTTAGACTCTAGGTATATCTACATTCAACCTATGTAAGAAAAAACCTCTTGAACTACCACTATTTGAAATGTGGTGAAAATATTATGTGGGTATCTTGATACATACCCCATGGAGGGAGCCAAAAAATGATTGGTTGGAAAAAAATTTGTTCAAGAAGCAATCAATAGTTCAGGGGATGAAATTCCCTCCTCTTTAGTGGGGAGGTTCCCTTATTGAGATAAAAACTTGGAACGGATCCGAGAGAAACATATAGAGAATAGACCAAATATGTAAATGATTACATATAAATATATAGTTATAAAAGATTGTTACATATTGAAACAGGGTATGGAGATACTTGAAAAAATAATTAGAAGCAGAATTTTATGACACGTGCATTACACGGATAGACATGTGTTACACAAACTAGACAAATTTTCCAGCCAAATGCCTCAAAAAAATATGGTGTCCAGGAACGCTATAATTGTAAAGTATGCAAACAATAACATTAATGATAAAGCATTGGAGATGAGAATCATACATAAATACATTTGGGAAGTTGAAAGTTAAACTCTGCGACTGTTTCCAACAACCTCCCAACTTGTGCCAAATGGAAGTTTTGGAACTGGGTACTATAATCATAAATTTTTTTATCGAGTTGTGGAATCTAGCTTTACACTGCCAATTGCATTTGCTTGATAGTTTCTAAAGTATTTTCAACAAATCCATTTTGTGTATATCCTACAATCATGGTATTCCATGAGACCAAATTTCTTCGAGGAATTATATCAAACAGTTCATGATCCTTTCTAACAAATTCATTTTTTACATATCCTACAGTCGTTGCAGTCCAGGAGAACACATTTCTTTGAGGTGTTCCATCAAACACTTCACGTGACTTGTGCATTCTCCAAAATTTTGCATACATGTCTGTCAGAAAAGTTGCAACTACAACATCTGATATAATTTCTCTATCCTTTTATGCTTTGATGGATGTCCATTCCATGTTCCAAAGCTCCCATTTTTCACAGGCTAGCAGTACTCTGGCAAATGTAAATTGATCGAGTTGGAAACCTGTTTCATGCACACGGTGAAATAGTGGGACTGCCTCGTGAGGACACCCATACCTTTTGTACGTTGTAATAATCATATTCCATGAGTTGCCTTCTCGTTTTTCATTTTCTCAAACACTGCACGGGCGTCCACCAAACTTCCACACTTGGCATACATGGAAATAAGGTTATTATGAGTAGTGGATGTCAATGACACAATCACTCTGTGTGTTCAATGGTGATGTGAATGACACAATGCCTGCAAACAACTTGAGATGTAGTATACATGCTATGGAAAATATTAGAATGAATGGAGTTTAATTGTGGGGTATGGCATGGAGAAGGGGGTTTTGAAGGCGTTTCCGAGTGGGAAGATTTTAAAAAACATAATTAAATGAACGTGTTGAGGTGCGGGGTCTGTTAGATACCAGAAATAATGTCTGCGTTGGAGGGTTAACTGAGAATGGCATGGGAGAGACAACATGCCCCGTTAGTTGGGCGATACGGTGTCAACTGCCATGTTGGCAGTCTACACTGAACGTACGGGCAAAATAGGTTCAACGAAGTTTCAGTAGAGCGTGATATTGATTTATCCATTCAACTATGGATGAACAATAAAGTATATTTTTGTTTCTTCACTTAGAAGTTGTTTTGCATTATGTATTTCGAGTTATAAATTGTCTACTTTTGAAATCAAGCTCCACGTTCATCCTCCTTTTTTTCTTTTTTCTTTTTTTTTAAAGACTATTCACCCATTTAAAATAGAGTTTTTGTTGATAAAATATCTTAATTTGCGAGTGATCGTGAAAGTAAAAATTAAAGGTCAAACCGTTTCAAATGAATCTAGGCTCCAACAGACACCAAGTTAGAGATATTATGGGTGTATGACAAAACTTGTTGTTAATGGTTAATTGAAAGCACGTGGAGTGTGGACTTTTGCAATTGCAAGATGAAGGCTTGCTTCAAATTGGTGCTCACTTGGTAGATATTCTCCTCCAATGGGTATGGATAAATCCATGTGTTGAAGTTTGGTGTTCTAAATGTTTTGATGGCCTGATACAATATCACAAGGAAAACGAATGAAGTTAAAACTCTACTATATGAAATGTCACTATACTAGTTAAATATGGATTATTCATCTTTGATCTAAAAAATATCACATGTTGAAGTGCATTGTTCCTACTAGAGCTTCTGTTAGAGCCTTGGCATTTAATATGCAATTCTCCATTATCATCATGTATTTCAGTGTTAATTTTTTAAAAATTCATTACATCTAATGTAGTTTAATGAATATGAATATGAGCTAAATGTGAGAATTTTTTAGAATTTATAGACCTCAAAACCTAGGCGAATAAGTTGATAGTATTGGGAAATGATCTAGTTTATACTTTCTAATGTGTACACAATACCTTAGACTGGAAATTATATACCCATTAGCTTGGAATGGTGGTGATATAAAAACGCTTGTAATTTCCATGTGTATTCATCCAATCTCCCAGCTTTGTGCTAAATACAAAAATGGTGTTTTTGAAACAACGTATAGAATCATGCATCAATAGTAGAAGTTATATTGCTTTCGAATCCCAAACCAAAACTTTCCTTATCGTGTAGTTTGTTGAACTCTAAAGTCTTTGGTTGCACACTTAGTTTTACCCTCAGAGGGTTCTTCACACTTACTCGATACTATATAGTACACTGCATGACCTTCTACACTGACATTAGTCAATGTTCTCCACTTTTCTTGAATGCATTTATTCCCATAGCTGAACAACATAGAGACTGATATCTATATGAAAATTATAAAAATAAAAAATGAAAAATAAACGTCATGTACAAGATAATATCAATTGTACAAAAAAAAAATCTTCACAGGGTGACCGTCAAGTCGAAACTAAACGACAACACACAAAATAGCCTACTCTTACATAAAGTATCCCACACAGAGGTAGGTGAATCAAATTCACTCTGAAATAGAAAATGAAGTTGGCACGGTTTATGGAGACTAATGTCGTCATGTGGGGAATGAAAGCGTAGGCGGTGTTCTTATGGACACCGCCAATGTTCCACACCAATGGTTGGTGTTTCCCATGGGCAATCGCTACTGTGGGAGGCACTAATTATTGGTTTATTATTGGTTCACTCATATGTAGATTCAGGCAAATGGTTTATTATTGTAATTTAAGACAATTTGTATTCATTGCAGTTTCATAGGTATTTTCTAAAAATAACATGCATAACCGTCCTAGTGGATTAAAAAATGCTGTGAACATTAGGCCATATTCAATTGCTAACTAGCTGACTGTGGGCACATGATTTACATGACATTATCGCTACTCAACTTATTTGAGATCATGGCCTTGTAAGAATTTGACGATGTCGGGCCTATCAAAGTGTAAAACTCCCACGTCTTTTGAGGTGGGAAATGAAGGGTTAGTGCTCGCTTGGATGTGTAAAACCAATAGATTACTGAGGCAATTCCGACCACTTCCATTTTGATGTTGAGATGTGAAAATGGGGGTGAAATTGCAAGCCATCCTGTAAGCCTTTGCTTTGGTGAAATTGATGCATGTATTGAAGCTAACCTCCATGGAAACATTATAAGTTAGGGTATCTACAAAATATTATAACATTACCTATAAGAATGCTAGCATGAGCAAATTTTCCTTTGTTTTTAAACCACTTTTGTTCGGTATTCAAAATAGAGGGTGATTTAGGAGGAGTTGCGAGATTGGTATGTGTAATAATACCACATGTGTTTCCAAATTGGGGTGACAATCACTAATCCTAACACTCGTCAAACAATTGAGCTGTTTTGATTTAGCACAAATGGTTGATGGCGTCTAACATGATCTCAATTGTTTGTGACGTAAATATGGACAATATATTGTATGACCTATTTTAACTTGGAACATCCACATTTGAATGCTCCACATCGTCCCATTAGCCAATGATCTCCCCTCAACGTAACTTTTCCACACAATAGCACGTTCAAACCATTACAATAACATTCCTAACATAGACAAAGTCGAAAAAAGAGTGACGGCTGTCAAAACTATGCATGGTTTAGATACATATGACAATGCTTCAAAAATAATGAGTGTTATAAACCTGGAATGTTCAAGAGACAGTGTCAACCACAAACCCATAAGAAAAACTCATGTTTGATATTTGTTGGTGCTTGAGAAAGCGTGGAAAATGTCCTCAGATAATGTTGTATACAGATGGAGCAAACCCACTTGATCGACTATGTTTTGTGGTTCACAAATTCAACTACAACATCGACTTCACTTGGAATGCCAAGACCCCTCCACATATCCCCATCTCAATGATGTCCTAGGACACACACAAGAGAAATCCCCTTAAATTGATGTGTTTTCTAACTATTACAAATCATAAATGACGTTGTTCCCTAAGCAAGTGTGTAGAGTGACCTTAGATAATGGTCCATAAAGATGGAACAAACCCACACATGACTGGCTATGGTTTGTGGTACTCAAATTCAACTACCGCATTAACTCAACCTAGAATGTCGAGACCCCTCCACATGCCCCAATTTAAAAAAAAAAAACCCTAGGATGTGCAAAGCAAAATCCTCCTAAACTGATGTATCTTCTAACCACCCACAAATCACAAGCTCCAACGTTGCAAACATCAACTTGTACCACACCCCATTTTTCCTTCTAACAAGTGACAAAAATGGCACTTGGTCCATATGCTTCTCGTCATAAAAAAGAAGCTTTATTGCATAAGTTTTCCCAACATTTTCTCCACCCTTGTACTTCTCCTCCCACAATCTCCTTCTCCATTGCCCCAGTCCCTCTTGCAATGTTTAGCTTCATTGAGTTTATGTTCTTCAGCACATCCCTTTCAATGTCTCGAGTGCTCTCATGCGATTACTAATTGTTGTCAATCAACTCATGGAAAATTTTCCATTTGGACGGAAGGACTACAATTGGCGGGATTTGAGGGTTAAATGGTGGTCTCAGGAGACTTGCGGGCCAACCCTATAGTTTTTCCGTTTTGTTCTTTTACTTGTTTATACAACCTTGGACATTGTTTAATGGGTAATGTGGAGAACATTTTGTTTATTTAATGGGTAATGCGCAGGAAAGTGTTGTTTATTTAATGGGTGATATGGGGAACATTTTTAATGGAAATGGAATGTATTGTTTATTAATGGATAATATGGGGAACATCTTTATTTAAGTAAAGAACAACCATTTTGAAAATAATATAAAAAAATACGTGGATGTTAAATTGTTAAATGTTTGTGGGAGATTATTTATTTATAAGCATTTTATAATATTATCGAAAAATTACTAACGAAAGAAAATATTATTTTATAATATTTTAAGGTTAAAAAGATTTGAAGTATTGAGAGTAATACTACTATTTGGGTGGATGTGTTATGTTGCATCAATCAAAAATAGTTAGAGTACAAATAATTTGGGAAAAATTTCAAGAACCCACAAAATAAAAGTTAAGAACTAGTGGAGAAATTTGTTGGAAAGGATTCACTAGTGTGACAAATGATGTTCAAATGGCTTTCATGTTGATAGCAAAAATAAATTTGAAATTTTTTTGTACATGAAAAATAAAAATCTTCATTAATATTTATAATTGTTTTGTGATTATTTTACGTCGTATGACATAAACTAAATGCTAAAATTAGAATAAATTCAAATTATAAAATTGGATCATTCAATTGCAATATCTTGAGTTGTTAAAAATAACTAGATGTGATTACTTGTTTTAGAAATGACAAAACAATAAAAATATTAATTAGTTGATTTTGGATGTCTCTCACACATAGAAGGTTCCATGGGAATTGGAAATGATCTATAGATGATTTGTCAGGTGTTTAGATTGAGAACACCATTAATTGATTGCATGAACACTACTAGCGAGACTTGGACCCTACAATAGATCAACATTGTTGGACTATAACTGTAGTTTCTATGACCTGTTTGGGAACTACAACTTCTAAAAGAGCTTTGAATTTTCTTATAACACACTTTTGAATATTTGGGACCTCTTTGATTACATGTGATGGTACCTATTTTTGTTCTTCTTTGTCCAAACCCTAATTATGCTTGAAAGACCACAAGGAACTTTTAAAAGGGCTTAGCATTTTGAGGAAGACATCCTCACCATATCCGAATGATATGATGAGCATTACTTGCATATCAATACTTTGTAGATATATCAAATGAACTCAAAATTTTGGAGAAATATTATTCATATAAAAAACAACAAATCTTAAAATATATATTGATACTTTTAGTGTTCAACAAAACAAACCTTAATGATAAAGTAACTTTCACAACATGTATACCAATGTTGTGATATATTTAATTTAAACACATACTTTAATGAATGTTAGGTAACGATTTCTTAAACTCAATTATAATTGAAATAATTTCTAAATAGATATTTAATATAAATAATGAAATTGATTTTCTATGTGCGTGGAAATGAATTACAACGCTAGTCTACTTATTGAAAATTGAAAACTAAATAATAATAACTATGTTACCTTAATATTGTAAGTGTTGAATATTGACACGATATATATAAAATATTGGAATGTTATCTAGAAAACATTGTCCAAAACACTAGGAAATGGAAAGGAAGGGTAGGATGGAAAAGAAAAGGGAATAAATAATTAAAAATATAAAAACAACCTTTAAAAAAAAAATATAATATGAAGAGTAATGAATACTTAAAAGCCATTTATATTATGAGTGAATAATAATATAAATCCAAAGTTTGTTTGAGTTTATAATTACTTATTAAAAATTAAATTTAAAAATTGTGACTAACCCAAAATAAAGATATAATTATATGTAAAACATTTCTTTTAAAAATTATAATTATAATTAATATAAATTGAGAAATGATTGAATTTGAATTTGTATGGGGTTAACTATACAAAATTCTTAAGTTTTAATTATTAAAGATTTTATTAGGATTATAATCTTATTAGATGACTACATAACACCTTTTACACTATTATACACACGTTTGCACCACAATCCATTTAATAACATGAATATTTTTGTTAAAAGAAACTATACAAAAATACTTTCTCTTACATTTAGTTAGTCGATAGGTTATATAAAGGGAGCGAACCCTACCTCCAAAAAGAGTCCCCCACACCAAAATTCTCCAGCCAATTTTTATGTGATCAAAAATAATCTACAATCTTATTACGCCGAAGGCGTTCCTCCTATAGGAAAAACTTATGGACGTTTCCGCGTCTACATTAAATTTGACGGTTACGACAGATGTTTAGGTGTTTTGTGTTTTTAGCCCTAAAATTCCCAAATTTGCGGCTTGCAGTAATCGCGATAGTGTTACCCCACCATTCAACATGCAACTCCACAAGAATAGAAGTAGCCAGATGAAGCACTGCAGGGTTGGTGTGGATCTGTTGGGAAGCGTTTTGTGGAATTTGTTGGTCGACATCTCTGTGGAGATCGAATCTTGTTCTTGGCAGGGGTAGTGAAGCAGAGCTCTGTTTGGTGTGGTCTTGGCCCCAATAGCAATGACTTGGCCCACATTCAATTCAGCCGAGTTGGTTTCAACGCCCAGCTCAACGTATCAATATTCATGTTCCCGGGATCTGTCTGCTTCGACTTTGGTGGATAGAAACTAGATCCATTAACAGTAGTGAGTTGCGGCCTTTCAGGTGTGGGATATGTCTGAAACAGGAACTGGTTTCTTCACAAGTCAACACAAGAGTCAATGTTTTAGATGCATTTGATATAAGAAAGCATATTCTGGATGTTCCGTTAATTTAAAGGTAAGGGTGATTCTAAACTTTACCCTAATCCAGCGCAAAAGCCTCTTTTCAAATTGATCAATGCGTTGACTACTCTGGCACAGGATGATCTGCTAGGGGTATTGAAGGAAATCAATACGGAATGGCTCCCTGCGGGATGGCTCCGTGAGCAACACTAGTTATATGTTGCTTCATTTATGTATGATAAAATGCATCGAAACCCATGTAAGTTAATGTCTATAGGCTAATTTAGAGGCAATGTCTATTTTCCTCTTTTATATAAGAGGGTTTGTCCTTTTCAATTGGGCATAGAATTAAAAACAAGGTTTGTTCAAAGATCACTGGCAAAAGCATTCTCTAGCAGAGGGATAAGCACTGGTAGTTGACAACATGCAATTCCCGAGATGTTATTGCAAGAAAAATCACCCCAGCCCTGCTAATAGTAAAAATCTGATAGTCTCATCTTTGCACACCCCTACAAATTCCCCACTAGAAGTGATGCTTGTGGTCCCTATAAGATCTTTGTGTAGGGTACAAATTTGAATCAATATATAAGGTAAAGTGAAAATTTCTCAAATGGAGGGTCTCATAAGTCAAATTGAAATGCTAACTAGTCTGGTATCTTAAAAGTCAGATTTACCTTTAGTATGGTTCCAAAATGAATTCAGCAGAATTATCATTCAAACAACAAGCGACCAAAATATGTTTTGACAAAAAATACTTTATTATGTGATTTCAGCCCATTGACTTCAGAAAATTTCAGTGCATAATAAGTATCAAAATTGATCTCAACAAGACACAATCAATTGCTGTAGATAGAAGCTAATGACCTCCTTGGAACAGGATGTCAAGAGTGAATGTATCACAAATGCATAAGATTTTCTTAGTCTCGAAAAGCTTAAACTCGGAATTTGTTGATTGTCCTTTTCCATGTTCTTGTGTTGTTGAATCCTCCAATGTTCACAAGAGGATAAAGTGTTCACCTTATCTGCAACATTACATCCAATGTTAATATAGGGAAAAAATACGGATGGAGAAGGAACTAACAACCAACATCATTCCAAAGTAAAAATAAAAAAATGCAAAAAAAAACATAGTTGATGTCAACAAATACATCAGAAACTAACATAAGGATACACGCTAAAAGCTTCAAAAAACAAATGATCATTGATGTTGATCTAAGGTAAACAACATAAAACTACATCCTCACGAGACACTGGTTAGTAAAGGACATGCTAAAGAAGTGAAGGCATGCAAATTTATACTAGAAATAATAGTGTCTATTAGACAATTATAAAGATATCAATGGGGGGATAATGAACTTGTAGTACCCAAAATACGGTTGGAGCACTTGGCAATATGACATTTAGCATTTATCTTGACATAAATCCCATTTATACATAAATGACCAATTAAAGCACCCTCTCACACTTTCTCGTGTCCTAAGTTCACTAGACCTCAGCTATTCTCCAGGTAAGCCTATCAAGAAACACTATACATTCTACATAACACATCTAAAGAGTTACACTTGTCTCAAAACTGCTTCCTTGAACACCTTGGACAAGTTTGTGGGTCCTAGCCAAACCTGTCCCACCTGCTACGGTCTTGTCACTTGCGCTTTCAGTAGTTATATTTCCAAATGCATAACTTAGCTTAGTCGGCCTACATGGTACTTTTGGTCAGTTGAGAAAAACATTATTCAAATTGTCACCTATATAAACATATCTACCCTAAGATAGCAGGGGCATCTAGGGATTCTCTATTTCACGCACTTTTAGAAAGAAAAGAGGCAAAGCACCTAAGCATCCATTCCTTAGAGCGTCATTACAACAACAAGCTACTCAAATTTTGAATACATCTATATTGTTTCCCTAGATTAATCATGAGCCAAAACTGAAGTATCAAGTGTCAGGACCGGTTCACGAGTCTCATCATAGGGTTGATAGAACTATGTGCATCTTGGCCCCTCTTTGGAGTATTGGTATGTAGTGCAGTGCTCATCGCATCAGTAGGGGTGTGGTGAGGTCAATTCAACCCAATTCTGCTAACACCCCTTTTCAAGTCATTGGCACAAGGGCTAGGTTTTCAGGTGAAGAAGAGAAATATCCAATCATAGCACAGTCATCACACAAGTTCAAACTCATATTCTAAATATTCTGATACACACAAACTAGATTTCGAAATTCAAATCCGGTTCACAACACCTAAGGAAAGGTTCACAACCCTAGGGACAAATTTTTTCATGAACCTATCCAACCTTCGACGAACCTCTCTTGCACAATTTTTGGTGATCCTCATGGTTTTACACAAGAATAGATATGTGAAGAGGGACACTTTGAAGGTGCGTCAGAGTATAGGAGAGACCATGCAGAAGTTTAGCACTTAGTTTACATGCAATCCGACCTTGGAAGGAATGGTTGGTATTGCTAAACCCTATTGGAAAGTTAACTAAGTAGAGTTTGGTGCAACTATGTTTTACGAGGGAATCACAGAAAGAAACTATGTGCAAGAGAAGGGTGCACAAATATATTTAGGACAAGATGGATATACTTCCAGGAAGCAAAAGGATTGTACATAGACTAATTTTGCTACATGAAAGAGGAAGTTGACGAAGGGTGTGCATGATAAAGGCAACGGATGAGACTTGGAAAAGGCCAGTATTTCTTCAACATATTCTACATGGATATTGATGCAAATAAGGCCTTACTTAATTATTATTATTTTCCCATATTTGTTAGTTATTGCATTAAGGATCAGTCAAATATTGTCTGAATTGACTCAGCTCCCAATTTGTTTGTGCGCGACTAAAGAATACAAGACACAACAAAGGAGGATGAGAAATAGATTTTTTGTGTGGTAGATAAGGGTAGTGGGAAGATACAGACAAGGATGTCATAAGGTGTCTAACACATTAGATGAGGGACATGATTCAATGGTCAGAAGATCCCTATGTACCAGATGATGTAGCATAAGTAGAATTCACTCAAGTTCAAATTTTGGATCACTGAGCTTATTTGAAAATCCTAGAACAGCCAATGAGGAGAGTAGTAAGTGAGAAAGGAATATTGGGCACTCTTACTATAAAAGGATGTTGTGTTCATTATTTTGAGGTTGTCCAAATAGACGGGATGGATAGGGAGACTAAGAACATTAGCCTTGTGGAATGTACATAGTGAGAGTGCAAGAACCTCTTGACAATCTCCTGTAGGCCATAGAGTACGATATCACCAGTCCTATGTTAGGTCATTTAAGAGAACACCAGAGTCTATAATAACTCTATGAGAGAGCTGTAGATTCAGCTCCATTGAGAGTTTGAGTTATTTGTAGATGCCTTAATTCCCTATGTGACATAAATATATAGTTTACAACTTGGTGTGCATCCCATTGTGTAACATGGGTATAAGGCATTTCATGTGATTGTACCCCTTGAATACCGTCAAATCTAGGTTAAGATGAAAGGCCAAATGAATTATTATCAAGTGAGCTATTGTATCTCTAAATTATCAAAGTATTTGTCGACATATAAACCTAGATATTCCCTTAATTGAAAAATGATAATAAATCAAAGCTTCACCATACAAACAAATAGACTGTGACCGAGTAAAAGTATCATGTCTCTTGGCTTAATTTATGCATTCGAATCCCATAACTCTTTACGATTTTCACATAAATACTTTGTAAAATAATTAACTATTATATGTTAAATACTTCCCTTAAATCAATATGGTTAATGAATTAAAGGTTTCTTGTGATCCATATTTCATATGCATAACAATATGTGTTAAATATATGTGAATGGTTACATATAGTTTAAGCTTGAGAATACTCATGCCTTCTATAAACACAATTTCTATGGATCTTTCTAAAGGCATTAATTCCATTTTGTAATGTTAATAATGGTTTTCTGTTCCCAATGTCTAATACAATTCGCTTAGACTATAACTAAGTCTGCATATTTGTTTGATAGTCACGAGGTCTTTGTTTGGAAGTATGGTCACATGCCTAAATTGTTCATAAACCTAAAATGCTTGAGTGCTTACAGAGTAAATACTCGTATTAAGCATCTACAACACAAATCTTGGTTACATACTCTATAAATCTTCGAAAAAATCTTGTAGATGGAACTTGTTACATATGTGCCTTGTAGTAAGACTAGTGGCCTTCCATTAAAATGGTTTTCACTGAATCTGGATCCTCTCTTTATTGCTTCTCAGCAATGAAATTACAAAGTATTCACATCTATTGAAATGGCTCCTAAAAAAATTGGAAATGAAATTACAAAGTATTACATGCTATTAAAGTGCTACCACTCATGATATAAGATTGTGCAACATGTAGAACAAACAGCACTGCTCCATAATACAATGGTGTGAAATGTACATCCAGAATCCATTCTGTGTAATGCTTCATGGCTTTGTTCCTACACTTACACTTTGCAATTACACCCGTTATAAACATCAAGTACACATGTATCCAAACAACCGATGCAACACTTGGAGTAATGTCCCCATGAGAGGTACAAATCCTTCATCAACTACAATTCATTGTTTTCTATCCAAGGGTTCACATATCACATTGCATTGATATTTTAATAGTAGTTTAAGACGATGGGAAACAATTACACGCTACCCATAGTTATGATAGTTAGATAGGTGTCTTTGTGATTGATAAGTCTTTCTACGTATATCATGTTTAGATTCAATTTAACAACTCCAGTTTAAATGCTATCAGTCATGATTTAAGATTGAGGAAATGTGTATGTACAAATTTGTAACAAGTTATAAATGTACAGATAGAACATTTAGGTGAATTGATTCATCTACGTTCCAATCAACTGGAGTATAATGAAATCAATCACATCCCACAATGTAACGATGGTTATTATATTAAATGATACAAGACACAAAGATAATGATGACGACAAAGGTGGCAGGTAAGGAAATGACACAAAAACATGAAACATGGGCAAGAAAACTAATTGACTAGGGATACTACTTATTTAAGATCGAGATTGGCCCGGGCGAACTCGGAAGCCTGTGCTGCTGCCGCTCTTGGGGAAGTGAGAGCTGCTCCAAACTTTGCTTTGACATCCTCTGGACTGAACTCAAAGTTGTTATACGCAAATGCATTGAGCATGGATGCAGAAGCCTGTTTGAGCAGGGAACTGTAGGCATCGCTCTTACTGTTCTGCAATGCCTGCAACAGTGTCATGCTGCTTGGGAACATTGACGAGGCAGGCTTACCAAATATAGAGGCGATAGTTGACATGGTGGACAAAATATCCGGCCATGATCCAAAGTTGGAGCTCCAGAAGCTGCATTACAAACAATATTACCATTATCAGCCCATAATTTTATTACTGATTTAGAAACTTGTGTACTTGGATAAATTTACTTACTCGCAGGATCCTTCGCCGATGCCTTGCATTGGGACTTCTGGGATATGGGGTATATTATCAGTTGGTGTGGATCCATAGGTTGGGACATCTGCGGTATAGGGCTTATGATCTGACTGTGTAGGAGCTTCCGGGATTGAGCCATCATCTGTTGGAGCAGAACTCGAGTCTCCTGAGTCTGTAGGAGGGTTCAATTCGTGACCGTCACCTGAGTTCATACCACAAAACACTTAGGTCATATTCAATTAATTTTCTATAATGTATACAATTAAAGTGTATCCTATTACATATAAGTTAAATATCACATATGTTTGTACGTTAATTCTTAATTTTGATTATTGTTAGATATGTGACAACAAAGTTAAATGTTGGATTCTTTATGTAGTTCATTTTTAGAAGAGGGGATGTGGGGGGTTTGTCCCCACTCTTGTGGCAGGGGTCTAGGGAATAGAGCCCCCAAAATAAAAATTAAGGAGTCAATTCCTTGTTTCTGTAATGCTGTTCATTGTGCTGCTGGCAGGCGTCCTGTCCCCAAAGCGTGGGGCTCCAAAAATAAGTTAAAATAAAATTTTGCTATTGTAGCTGGCAGTGGTTGAAGCGCCTTTCCTCCTGGTTGGTGGCCACACCTGCCCATTTATTAAAACATTGACTAACCATCTCCTGTCACGTGGTCTGCCTCTTCTACCCCAAAACCATGAATGCTTGTTTTGCACTCCATCAGATGTTGCAACAGATGAATTGCTACAGCATGTTCTGGACAGTGGATTCTCAAAAATGGTGCTGTACAAGCAGTTCAGTGGAGTCGCAGGCTTTTTTTGCAACGAGTTCCAGCGGACGGGTCGCGTTTAGAATGGGGAACCGTTGGTGTTGATCCTGGTGTTCTGGTTGCACGCGACCAGTCGTGATCAGTTGTGCAAAATCTTGCAGCTGTAGTTGAAGAACGAGATGAAGTTTTGGTTGAGCTGTCTTGCCTTTTCATTTTGGGAATTCGCTTCTGTCTAGGTGGCGAATCTAACATGGAAGAAGCTCGATCAAACCTTGAGGCAAGTTTTGCAATGAGGCTGAGAGTGCTGTTTCACTGCTGTTTCTAGTGTTGTTTCACTACTGTTTGCACTGTCGGTCGTTTCTTGGAAGTGGGTTGATTGGGTATTGCTCGGATCTGTTCTCATTCTTTTTGGTTGCAGTACGGGGATTCTCTGTCCAATTTTTGATTGGGATGGAATGGAGATTGAATGACTAAAACCGTGAATATACTTAAAACTTTGTTTTTTTTTTGGATGGATTTTAGTTGTGTTGTCCATGTCAGGAGCTTCAGTCATCCTGGTGATGGATCGGGGAGTGTGATGTGAAATGTGGATTAAACGGCTTTTTCCCCAAAAGCAAGCCTTTTATCTAATAGACTGTGAAAGCCTTGTGTTGTTAATTGAGGCTCCTGCTGTCATTATTTTGCAATTTCAAACCCAATCTAGATTTTGGGTCATTTCAAAATTCATATCTCATCCCTTCGAAATCCGTAGGAAATAGAAATTAGAATCAAACCCTATAGTATCAGCCTCTAGCATATTTCAATTGCATATTCATACAACTCTGTGTCGAGTGTCAATTTGGATTTGACTGCAATGATCACACTTTACTGCTAGTTTTGTGCTAATATACAAATGGGTTTGCCCCATGCTAGTGTTTCGTTTCACATTTCACTTGGGTGGGCAGACTGCAGGCCAATATGAGATATAGTGAACCAATGGCTGCCCCATCGAGACAGAGTTATCAATTCTCAGCTCAGTTGGACAAGGATTGCTTTATCTGTTATAGGCAGCTTGTTTACCCTAATGAGGATGTGCAACCCGATGCACACATCTTTACCGCAAGCCTTGCCTAGCTTATGTGCTGAGTATTACTAGGGCCTGCTCTTATGACAGGTATTTGGTTACTGATACAGATTCGAAGGCATTGCAAGAGGAAAATCTGGTACTGGCTGATGCTATAGGCTGTGTGACAATTCATTGCCTGTACCCCCCCCCAAAGCAGCTGCATTGAAGCAATCTAGTGTTTGGACAGCCACCTATTGCATCCTTCTAGTCGTGCCTTCAAAAGGGAATCCTGGTGTGGTATATTGCAAGAAAAGACCAGTGAAGCAGAGGACAAAGCGGAAGGCGTGTGGCTGTAGCAGTCCCTGCTGGATGTTCACGAGTGGTGGATGCGTTAAACATGCAAGATAGACTAACCATATACATAATATGCTAGTATCTAATAACCTCTTGAAATGAAACTTTTTCTTTCTAGAAATTGGTGTAAATATGTGATTTTGTGGATTTGCGTTCAGTACATGGTTAACAGTTAATTTGTTACTTCTAGATTTTCCTCTGTTGGTTGTTCTTGTTGACGTGATCAACCCATATATATATATATATATATATATATATATATATAACAAACAAAGGTTCTCAGTGTATGCTTTGATTGATCACATGGAAAATATATATATATGTATATATAATTTTAAAGTTACTTCCTTCTGCAAAAATGTCGCTGTTTCTTTTGTGAACCTGGGTATGTAATCGCCCCTAGAACGTTGCAGCGTTGACTAGTATTGGTTTCCTATTATGTTGTTGCCCTAGAGGAAAACATACAGTTAAATTATTATTATTATTTTATGATAAGTGTGATTATGCACTTCGTGTATTGTGCAAATTATTAGGGCTTTTGGAAATTAGAAGTTCATTATATATGCTTGTTAAGAAGGAAGTTTTGGGCCGAAAATATGTCCTGGGTTGATAGAAGGGCATAAATTATTGATAGAACCCCATTTTGATTCTACTCTTTCGATGAATAAAATTTGATAAAATAGATGACCTTTATGGTGTTAAGATATGGTATGTTGATGATTCCTTGTGTGATCGATTTAATCATGTATCGACATAATGCCTTGATGGAGTAAGGTAATATCTTTCATGGTTCGTGAAAGTTAAGGTTTTCATCAACTGCTTAAGGTAACATGAAGTTCCTTAATTTAGTCAAACTTGTTTGTACTTCCTTCTTGATGAGTGACCTTTCATTGCAAATTTATAATGATTGTGATGGAAGGTCATGAATATATTTTGTTGTCAAAAAGGGAAAAGAAGTTATGGAATAGTTTGTTTATGTGTCGAACGTAATAATTGTGATTACATCGTTATAAAGTTCGTTATTGGAGGATATCTATTTTTAATGGTATGTTATGTGTTTAATCTCTGCATATGTTACCATAAACTTAGTGATGAGATGTAAATTAAGGAGAGTTGAGAGACCTTTTCCTTATATACATCATTTATGATATTAGGAAGTGAGTTGACGTCGGAAAATTTCAACCAAGTCTAGATTCATGGTTATGTTCCTCTAGAACGGGAGGGTTATAAATCTAAGGTACTATGAAAATTGCAAGGATGTGTTTAGAGTACTAGATTGCCTATTCAACTTGGGTATTAATGAGGCTTGTCGCTATTCCAGCCCTGGTTATGTTCAGTAGGTAAACTGTTAGGCAATACCTATTCTGGACATTCTTATCGTCCTTTCCACTCATCCTTATTAGCTATGAAGTCACTTATTACCTAAGATATAATGGTTATGAGTTTGAATATAATATTTTCATCCTTTAAACCTTTTCGATTACATGATGGAACTTTGTTTTTACCCTCGTTGTTCGTTTATAGCCTATTAGACCTATGGCCCTACGGAACGATTCCAAAACTTTATCCTTTTGGCAGCTAAGATCGGGTCTGGTTTTTATCTTTTGTCTTCACCTTGAGAATGTGGATTGATGGGTTACACTTTATATTTCAATCACGTAATCTACGGGATTACATGATTGAAATCCTAATACTCTCAACTCTTGTGTCTAATCATTTAAATTTCATAGTCTTGCGTATTTGGTTGTCAAACTTTTGTAGTTTTAGAGGTATCTACATAACTAAAACTTATGGTTTTCTTCTTAGTTGATATGTTGAAAATTATATCTTGTTTCAAAAGGTTGTTAGAGGTTAGAACTTTGATCCATTTCCTGAGTTAGAATGTTTCCTTTCATGGTATTGTTAGCTAGTAGCTTATTGTTGCTATGTATAGTCTTATCTTGCTCAGTTCTCGCGAACTGACTCAGGTTATTAATTTTTGCAGATGGCTTACGTGGTTAGACGATGGAAAGACTTGTAGATTATTACATAAATCTTGGTTATGATGTTCCTTTGTATGAATGTGTATTATGTTATAAAATTTGGAAAGGGCCTTTGGACATTTTAGAAGAAGGGTCAGTGCCTAGTAAATGTATTGTAAAGTATTGTTGTTGTAACTGTTGAAACTTTGGCTTGTTTGGTTATCATGTGAAAGATGAATTTTTGATTACCGCTTGGTTATGTGATATTCTAGTGAATTTTAATCCTTAGAATAGTAGCGGGCATGGCCCATGTTATTACTCTCTCGCTCCCTAGTCTTGGTTCGATAGAGATGGTATGTCCCTTTGATTTGTGCACCGTGTTGGAATGAATTGATATAACCTTGTTTTGTTTCTGCAAACGAGTACTGTTAAACTTTGCTCTTGAGTTAAAACGTTGAGTTGTAAATCCTCCTAAGGCATAGTAGCAATGAGTTTGTGAGCACTATAAAGTGAACTGGATAGTCCTTATAAAAGTAAAACTAAAATTTATATAGATGAATATATTAATGTAGATGTGATCTACTCGATAGCATTGAGACCTGGAACAATCAAGAGGAAACTATCTTTGTAATGAAATATGATTACTTATTTCTTTCCCGAGCCAAACCAATAAACACTATCCTTTTTCAGTGAAACCTTAAATGATCTCATGGTGAAATCAATGGTTAGATTTTAGAAAATGATAGGATTTAATAAGTAGGAGTGAAAGTGATTAATAAAACCTTAAATATCTCTTTATCGTTTGAAATGTTCCCCTTTGTCAAACTTAATTAAGTAAAGTCTAGATGGAACATTTAACCAATCTCGGTAAACTCTTAACTTCAATGAAAGTTTGATAGTAAACAATGTGACCCTGAAGCTAAATTCTGCTGTCCTGTTATGTTAATCCTTGCCTTGATTCATGGTGATATTTCTTAAGCAAGGTCAAAGTTTGATCCTTAAACAGGAAGGTTATTGTTATGAACCCTAAGCGGTACTTCCCACTCAATCGGAGCTTATGCCTTCACCTGTGCAATAGAGGTGTGGAACATGTGTTAGTGACTTGAGCAAGATTAATTAACCTTGTAAGAAATGGAAAATGTTCTAAAATCAAATGAATAAGAAAGATTTGGACATAAAATTTGATGATCCTAGTTTGGAAAGCTTGGCCTTAAGCTATTTAGTCAATAGTTGAAAATAAAGAAGTTCTCCCTTGTGAAAAGAATTGTGTGAATCATTACATGAAATTTTATAAGAACGTAAGTTAAGAATTAAGAGACACTTTAGTAAACAAGAAAATTTAACAAGAAATTCCTCATGGGTTGCCCTAGCTGTGAGTGTGTCAAGTGGATTGGACTTCCATGTTGTCTTGTCAAAAGAAGAGTACATTGTCCTTGATAGGTGTGAACGTTTCCGTGCTGACCTTGTGGTCTCGCCCGTAACAAGTGGTTCCTAGTGTTGGTTGTAACCTTGTGACGACATGTTGTGTCGTGTTGTGTCAAAGCAAGTAAAAAAAAAAGTTATCCTGTATTTCACTGTGTTGTCCTTGTGTTGGTATTTTTGGGTCGTTACAGTTTCTAGAAAGTCCAACTGAATTTTATTTTTAGGAAGGAAAATCGTATTGGCATTTTTTCACTCTATTTATAGGAGGAGGAATCCTAAGTGTAATTCACCTTAATATATTTATTTTTCTAGAGATCCCAAGTAACTCATAACGAGTTCACATGTAATATGTTCATGTTGAGTTAATAAAATTTTGATATCTTGTACCGTGGATGTTTTTCTGGACACTCAGCTGAGATTTTACCACGTAAATCTGGTGTTAGTCTCTTACTTGTTTGATATTTTGTATATTTCTTTAATTTCTATCTCTCTAAATTATCATTTTGTTATTTAACTTTTTGAGTATTCATTACTACAAAATTTATGATTTCCTAATGCATAGTCTATAATAATATATTAATATCCTATACCATTTAGAGTACAGCGACACTCTAAATGACACTTTGATTAACATAATAACTAGCAATTGCAAATGAGTTGCAAATTATGCTAGAGTAGTAGCAATATTTAGTTTATTTGAGTTGTATTTTGCGTTGATATTGCCTGGCTGTCTATGTGTTGTTCAAAGCTCTTATTTTTTTACCGTCCATATTTTTGTAAGACACAATTATGATAGTCGCCAAACTAAATCATGTTTCATCATTTGGTCAAACACCAGATATTTATCTATTAAAACTTTCGAATCTCAAAAACTTTGAACAAAATATATGACCAATATTATTTTCCAAAAAGTAAACTATAGAATTTACTTTATGAAGAAAATCAAAATCATAAAACTTTTGAATCTCAAAAACTTTGAAAAAGATATATAACCAATATCATTTTCCAAATAGTAAACTATAGAATTTACTTTATTAAGAATAAAATCAAAATCAAAATCAAATATCTATGACTGTAGAAAAATATCTAAAATCCGACAACCTTTAAAATATCTAAAATCTGACAAGACAATAAATATTGGAGCCACCAGAATTTGACATTTTCCAGCAAAAACATCTTCAAAATAGACACCAACCGACAAATTAATTAATTGTAGCATACCTATATTACTTAGCTTATTCCCTAAGTCCATGATTCAAAGACTCCACAAACCTAAAATATTTTAGTGTGAGCACCTTTTGGTAAGTGCAAATTACACGTGTTTTTTAATGTTTGTGGGGAACCCTTCTTTCCAAGAAGATGTGGACGGGACACTTGATTCCAGCGGTTTCCACGCACTAAAAACACCAAGTGACGGGAACATCAAAAAGACTTGGAAAGAGCAAGTCAATCGAAGTCACACTGAAACGGAAAATGGAGGAGCTGAAGCGCTGCTCTGCAAATTATCCTCCATTAACCCCGGTTGGCTTCATCGAACGAGCTGCCACAGTTTATGGAGACTGCATTTCTGTTGTCTATAATTCCACGACCTTCACGTGGTCTCAGAAGTTTAACCGCTGCCGTAAATTGGCCTCTGCTCTCTCTTCTCGCAATATTTCTTGCGGGGATGTCGTAAGTCTGATTTATATTTTTTGTGACGTTCATACGAAATCTGTTTCTTGGATTTTAACAGAGACTTTGCTGTATAGGTATCTGTGGTGGCTCCCAATGTTCCTGCCATATACGAAATGCATTTTGCAGTTCCCATGGCCGGGGCGGTTCTCAACAACGTAAATATCCATCTGGATGCTCGAACCATGGCGGCGCAGCTCACTCACTGCGAACCCAAGTTTCTGTTTGTAGATTACCAGTTTTTGCCCCTAGTGAGGGAGCGCGGACCCTATCCCTCACGCAAGTTCGCAGGGGGTAGTGAGGTGGCACAGCGGCCTACGTGGCGTTCGCAGGGGGTGGCCCACGCTCCGTTTTCATTTCCGTCGACTCCGTCAACTCCGTCTCCGTTCCCCTCCTGACAAGATAATTAATACTGCAGCTTTTGCCAGCTGTTGTCGGCTATCATTTCAGCGACTCCTGTCTCCTCACCCGCAGCTGTCAATCGGTTCCACTTTGAAAAATCATAGCTCCGCCTTCATCAAAAACACATGACCCGCCATAGCCCCCTGTTCTTTTTTCCAGTTTCCAAGCGGTTTCGGGTCCGTGGTTTGAGCTGTATGGGGATTTTGTTGAGCTGTTCTCTGGATATCGGGTTTTACATGCTTCGTGGTTGTGACTGTGTGTCCTTTGAATGCTTGGCATCCGAAGTCCCTTGTTCAAGCCCCAGATCGACAATAATCTCGTTGCTTTTGGTTATCTTTTCCTGAGCTTGCTCGCCTCCGGTGGTATGTTGAATATTCTGTCTCTGTCTCTGTTGATGTTGAATATTCATCTGTGTTCATTTGGTCGAAAGCAACTACATGTCAAGATTTGATGTAGATGGTTATCTTGATTTGATGCCTTGCGAATTGTTCTTTCTCTATATCCTTTCTGATCTCCTTACTGATCTTTCCCTTTTGCGGTTCACTTTCCTCTCTTAAGGTCATATGCTGTCCCTAATTACTACTTTACTGCCATTATGGTTGGCCAATGTAAGTCTGCACTGGGTCTAAATACGATAATGGTACAAGAGGGAAATAGAGATCAGCCATCTAGATCACATATTCACATCCATTCGCACACAAAAACTAGACAATACACAAAAGATAGAATGTTATATTTGGAGATAAAGATAGATGTGGATGTATACAAACCAAATGACGGCACTACGAGCCTCCATGCTGAAAGTTTTGGTGTCAACTCCACAAAATATGCAAGTTTTTAAATTCACAGTTCAAACTCCTATAGAGATCCTTTTTATGTAAATAAGCCGTCCTTGAGCATTCTCTGTCATTCTTGGCACCAATGAAAACATTGAAAAGCTTGAAAATCCTTAGGCTGGTATCCCCATGACTTATTGAAAGGAAAACTTTCTTCCACGATACCAGGGGCAATTTCTTGACATCTTCACAACCTTGCCACAAAAGAACTTGGAATAGATTGTACAGGCTTGTTTACTCCCAAGGAACTTTAAGGACAATCACTATATATACTAGGATGTACTGAAGAACTGATGAGGAGTAGCGGCTTAAGAATATTTTAATTGATCATAGGTCTTTTGTGTTGGAATAGGTTAAGATTGATGGATTAGTTCCAGGTTTTAGGATTGTCCTTGGCAAAGGATATATTAAAATTGAATTGTAAAGGAGACTCTTAAACTCATAATTCATGCCTCTCTCACGGGTTTTATGCTTGCTCTTGCTAAGAGATTTACTTAACTTGTCCCTTCACGAATCCTTTCCTAGAATATTATAGTTTCATACAAGTCCAGGACTTCACTAGAATTTGGTATCTGATCTTGAATGGATGAATTTGACCTTGCCAAAGATGGCTCATTTCGTTTTTATTACTTCATCTCCACTACAGCCGCTGATGTGTTGATTGCTTTTCTTTCCACTCACAAACACATTCTGAATTCTGACATATCCTTCTTTCACTAACACATTCTGACATAGTAGAAACTATCTGTCATTTTGGGAAAAAAGGAGGTCTATGGGAGGATGGACTTGATGGATACGTTCTAAAATTTTCTCTGTCCATTAAGTCCAACCTCCCATAGACTCCCAAAGTCTTGTCAAAGACATATTCAAGTTACCATCTTTCTAACATGTTTTTTTTCATATAATAAATGAGGGAAAAGGGCCATCACCTAAAACAGTAGCATCAATAAACCACCACCTTATGACAGAAATTTATGTCCATCCGAGGTCCAAAAAACACGAAGAGGGGCTGGAAAATTACAACATCCAACACCATACAGCCAGTTAAACAATGAACAGAAAAACATAACCAAAGTGCAAAGAACAGGAAGAGACAACTGTTTTGCAGATTAGGACCAGTCAATACCATACAATATCACGAAAATAATTAGGAAATAATATGATCAAAATCCTTCAAAGTTACATCTTTCAGAAGATTTTCAGTCAAAAAACCAGTCATGTCAGGATCTTAAACTGGGTGGGATTCTTTTGGGTTGTCCAAAGCATGACAACAGGTTTGTTAAGAAAAGCACAACTTTGAGTCATTTGTGGACCTTGAAGGACCAGGAATTTGAGAGCTGTCCACTTGATAATAGGAGTGGAAAACCTAACCACATTATCAATGTCCGTAGGGTTAAGAGCATCAACCAAGAACTTTGAAGTTCTGCCATTACCAACCGCATCGAGAGGGGTGTTGGCAAGTAGGGAAAGCAGATCAGCTAAGTACAGGCATTGGAAATTAAATTGTTCAATGGCTGCCAAGGTGTCCTTTTTGGATACAGATATCAGAGCCATTTTTGTGCTAGAAGAGTTTGGCTAGAGGGGGACGAATTGGGATCAACCATAGGAGAGAAAACCTCCTTAGCACAATTACACATAGAAACACCCAAACCCAATGCTCACAGTTCATTACATTTAACTAAAACAGAGTCCAGTTTTGAGTCGAGGACTTCGAATTTTAAGTTCAGGTCACTCACCATCAAATTGAGGGTGGCTTTGATAGACTGCAATCTACAGTTCTGCACAGTCAAGAAGAGAGAGTTTTGTTTGGTCTCATCATAATTACTCTTTTGATTTCTTAGTCTAAACAGTGAACTCAGTTCTTCTGGGTTCCAGTACTTTTCTTCTTTGTTGAAGTTCTGCTCCCCAATAACGCTCCGGATGTAGGCCATTTGGACCGAACCCTTGTGGTTGCACTCCTCCGTCAGTTTATTGAAGCCCCGTTACCTAATCTGCTTGCATGCTTGCAGCACTTCCTTTTCGAATTCTATCCAACAGCCCTCATTCCATGACTGCTTTGCTTTGCCAATAGATGTTTTGATACACAATGGAAGAATGCAGAATGAGAAAACAACTGCAGCATGCTGACTGGCTTGAAATGGGAACAATGAATACCACATGCAGGGAGTGGCACGACAAGTAGCAGCCCTGCATTAATGAGAACATACATTGTCTAAGACTACTCTTGTGTCATTAAGCATGCCAAATCTTGCGAGGGATTCGAGTTGATGTCCGCAGTCTCTCTGTCATGATTGATAATTGGAATGATATGGGGGAGTGATGCTATGTCTTGCATAATAAAAGTCTACATCCTTTTCCAAGGTGGCAGCTCCAATGTTGGCCAAATGAGTGGTCACTTTTTGGGTCTCCCCATAGCAGTATCAGAAAGAGATGACCTCAAATTCTCCTTCATAATTCTGCTACTAGCAATGGTTCTTTTCAAGAGGATGGGAATTTTAACAGGCTTTTAAACTGCACTGATAATCACCTGAAAATTGCCTTTAACAATGAGCCTTGTAGTGCCATGATCAATAGCTATTATGAGACCTTGAGTTAGAGCTCTTGCTTTTGTCATTATTCATTTACAAAGGTATATTAAAGGAAAAAAGAAATGACTTTACCTTCGTCATCTTGAATGAGACCTCCAGTGCCCGAAAAGCTCGGTTACCTTTTGAGGCAACATCAAAATTGAGAATAAAATTTTTATAGGAGGGGTTTTCCATTTAGCTTCTTTCCTCTTGGTCTCTGTAGGAGTCAACCAATTATCTACTTGTTGAAGAAGATTCCTACGAATAAGAATGTGTCACTTAAAACTGATGATTTTCTTTTTTGGTAACTAAATGTTGGACTGGAAAACTTCCTGAATCAAATTTTCAAGATTGAAGAGAAAATGATCATGGGGAAGATGTTTGACCCTTAAAATTCTGTTATTCCTTTCCTTTTATAAGCTCAAATTAGAATCACGGAGAAAATGGTCCAAAACTCATCTATCTGGTCATATCTCACCCCCTCCCAATGTTGAATAAGAAGCTGAATGCTTTCTGGGCAGCACTGATAAGAGCTCATTCTATTAGAAAACCAGGCCCAAGATTCCCACAAATAGTTGCAATGAAGGAAAAGGTTATCTAAATCTTCAGAAGCTTCACTGCAAAGAACACAACAGGATAGACCATGGTACCCTATCCTGTTAAACAGGTTCCACGTGAGAATTTTCTTATTGAGTATGAACCATAGAAAAGCATTTGCTCGAGGGAGACCTTTAGAACACCAAATCACCGTTTTCATCCAACTTGGGGATTCCAGATGGGAAACAAGTTTAGAGTATCCATCTTTGACTGTGAAGGTGCCATAGCATTGCCAGCCCATAAGATAAAGTTGAGATCTTGAGAGAAAGAGATAGGTCAAACCTGTAAGAAGAGGTAAAATATTTCCATTAAGACCTGATTGCAAATCTGAGGTCATTTTAGGGTTTTTCCACTTTCTTACAATCCTTTATGGCTAAACCACTTCATCCCAATAATCTTTGAGTTTGGAGATCCAGGAGGAGGAGAAGGCATGCTCCTGTTAATATGTAGTAGATTACTGAGGATCCCCAAAAATCAAAAGCACATTTCCTCATGCTTTATACTCCATTAATAACAAATAATTGAAAGCAACATACCTTGCATTCAAGATTACAAATATTATGAAATTGTTGATTAGAGAGCTTCCCAAGACAAGCCGTGCCCTGCCCAAGCCATAACGGGGTCTAAAAAATAATGGCGAACACTTGTACCCAAACCCCTTACCCATACTCACCCCTGAATCCGTGCTGGTAACTTGGCCGGCTACTACTCAAAACTACCGAGGCACAACAACCGAGAGTTATTAACAAAGCATAACCTTGCATTGCCTTGAAGTAAAGTTTGTCTGCTTGCAGTTGTATGTTGACCAGCAACACAGCATTAGTATCAAACAACCATACGTTAGAGGTCTTAGCTGCAAAACTAATATGCAACAGAGATATAATTTGGGTGCAGTTGTGTGATGAGTGAATTGTGCGAGGCAGTGTTCTCAAAAGGCGGCATCATAATGTTAGAAGCAAATCACCTACTATAAAAGTGAATGGAATTTCTATACGCTGCACGGTTTATTAAAAAGGGTCATAGGTGAGCTGAAAAACAAGTCAGTAGACCTGTATGTAAAAAGATGTAATTAAAGGTAGGTTTGGTATCCTTTCACAGGATTAAGGCAACTGTCTTCAGACAAGCTTGTATGAGGGTTAGTCTAAATCAAATGCTTTTTGATCCAATAGATTTGTTCTTCAGGTAGGGTTTCCTTTTAGCACCTTAAATTCATGAAAGTGCAGCAGATGCTCTTGGATCATGGATATATGCTTGAGGCAGCCAGAGTGCATGGGAAAGTTAAGCGAATCTTCTTACCATGAGGGAGTCAATTAGTCAATGTGTATTTTGTTGATGGCTCAGCCTTAACTTTTTAACTGACTCACTAATCGGTAGACAGTCCTGTCCTTTGCTTGGACAGATTTGTTGAATCTTTTGGGACAGTTGCGAATTGGGAAAAAATGAAGGCCTTTCTTATTGTTGGCCAAGATGAACCTCCATTTTGCTAAATAAAATGTAAACTTATAAACTTAGGTGAGATCATAAGATGCTTCGGTAATCCTTTTAGTATGCAACTCTCTATTGTTGACCAATGGTAATGGATAATGTTTAAATTTGAAAAAAAAGCTCCTATCCTAGAATAGTCACAGTCTCCTGCTAGTTGGGAAAATCACAATTGTGGCGAAATCCTAGCAGCAGGACATATCTACTCTTCTTCTTGCCTTTTCTCTTATCAAATAGATTATAAAAGGCCATAGATTGTTTAAAGATTATATGGAGCAACCAAGAGGGGTGAATCCCATTGAAAGATTGGTGCTTTTGCACTCTTCCAATTATCCAGGAGGATTTGAGGCTTCCAATAGTTCATGGCATCTCGGTGTTCTCCACTTTATGATTTGGCTTCACCATTGATTTCAAGTTTCAACATTATGTGCATGCCGCAGGGGCCTAAATCCTCCTTACAGTTCAGAGATCTTCAAATAGCTTGGGGCACCACAATGTCGCTTTGTCATGATTTGACTACACAAATGGATTCATCATCATGCCACACACATGTTTGCCTTCTGCAAGGTCCTAACTCCTCTCTACGGCATTGCGTGGTATGGCTAGGTGAAGATGATGATTGGTTATAAAGCACTTGTAACGGTTTTGCATTGTTTCATATCCTCCATTGTATATTAAGGCATCATTATATTCCTATAAAATAGTCATATATTGGAGATAGTGAGTAGAGTGATAAGATAACGTACTACATCCTACCTATTGGATCTTGTACATGACTTTGCATTGCAATTCTGCATTTGGTGTCTAGTGTTTCTTTGTTTTCTTCTATGTTGTACAAGCGCTCTCATATATCTTTTGGATTTTGTCATGTCATCTACATTTTCCACATATAACACATCTAGATTCACATTTAGAGTGTTGTCCACTGGGTCTCCTCATGGGTCCTTAGATCAGTGGTATTAGAGCACATACTCACTTCATCATATCCTAGTGGTATTGAAGTTACATCTAAACTTTCTCTCTTTGTTTGTATGCCCACTCACACGAGGTTTGAATACAGGAAATTAGGACTAGAAATCCGTGATCCTTCTTCATACTTCATGTTTCTAGATGGAAAACCAAACAACTTCAAAGATTCCAACTTTGGATATGTTCAAACAAATGGTAGAGGATGGTTTGCAATAACAATGAGAAGAATTGGAAGAATTTCATGCATGTGAAAGAGCGGGGATCATCA